>JBBPCY010000037.1:4185949-4205263 GCA_037974405.1 Brachyalestes nurse
AGAGGGGTACAAACTTCTGCAGGCGGCTCTATCTGACAGCAAGTCCAGTGTGTAATAGCTTAAGTGGTCATATTAAAAGATGCTTAACGGTTAATTTTGGTTAATACTCTCTTCTGTCCTGATACCATTGTTTGTGTGTAGACCCCGCAGGACTCATCTGACTATGCGAAAGGCCAGAAACCAGTTCCAGGCCACAAATCAGTCTCTCTCTCTCTCTCTCTCTCGTTCTCTCTTTCTCTCTGTCTCTCTCTCTCTCTCTCTCTCTCTCTCCCTGCACAAAAAGACCGCATTCAGGTTATGTGTTTCTAAATTCTCACTGCCTCCATTCTATTGGAGAGCTTTGATTCTCCCCTCCTCCCCCTGCATAGTTTTCCTTTTTTGTTCTGCCTCAACCATGTCAGCCATTGATGTCCCACCCAAACTTTTTCCCCCCTCTTTCTCTCTCTCTCTCTCTCTCTCTCTCCCTCTCTTCTCTCCCCCTTTTGATTCCTTTTTGATCCAGGTCTACCTGCATGGGGCTGGCTAAAGACAGGGGACAGAGAGAGAGAGAGAGAGAGGGAGGGGACATGGCGTTGACACATAAAACCCGCGTTTCTCAGTTTTCAAATGTCTCATTGAGGCTCTCGCAGGCTTTGATATTTTAAGTAGGTATCACAACAAAGGGGCAACAAATGGCTGGAAAGGTAATGCAGAATATTAAGGTGGCTAATGGCCCTGGCCCTCTAGAGTAGAGCTGGCTCGAAAGGAAAGCCCTGTCCCACGAGTCCTATTCCATTTCCAAGGGGCGGACCCACCTGCCTGGCTGCCTCACTGCAACTGCCCTCTGCATGACAATCATTTGGACATTTCAGCCCTTTTACCACAAGGACACAAGGCGACTAACTGCACCGCTGCAGCCCCTGCCACCGTTCTCATGCAGCGCGGCCCACACTACATGCTATAAATGCCTTGGCGCTTCATACAAAAACCCACACAAAGATTCACTACTCAGCCCTGTGATTTATCAGGCTGTGAGACAGAGGGCAGGAAACGAGCATGCCCTCCAGGTGTGGTGTCAGTGTGTGCTATTGTGTGACCTGGATGTTTTTTTTTCCAAAGGTATGATTTAATTCATTCTATCAGATTACCTTATCTATGACAGCATGCCACTTTATCATTTTCCACAGGCATGGCTTGCTCATTCTACAACGTTTTCATTACCATCAGTAAAAATGTTGTTTCACTAACCAGTAACTTAAAAAACTAAATCATGTCGAGTTGTGTTGAAAGCTTTGCTGCTGTCATAAACTTAATACACCTGAGTAAGGTGTAGAAGATGGAAAGATATGTAAGTATAGAGGTATTTATTTTAGTCCCCCCACCATTCATGTTAAAGTCCCCCCATTAGCTAGGTTTCCCACCAACTTGTGATCCTACAAGTTGGGAGGATGAAGGCTAGAACACTTCTTCTTCAAGTTAGTTGGAAGCTCCACTGCTACTTCTCAGACTGCTGCTGATGTGACATCACTGGACGGCTCAACGCGCTTGGAGGAGAACACTAACTGCAACTCAGTTACATGAGCAAACAGAGGTCTGCACTTGCTATGAGTGAGTGATGGAGGAAAATGTGAGCCACCCCAAGAGAGCAAGAGAGCAAGGCCTGGGAGAAACATTCTCAATCGAAAATAAAGGAGATTTAGGACCATTTTCCGCTGATTCAGTCATCCTTTATTATTCACACAATGTAAAGGGTGGATGTCATTTACAAAAGTAAATGCCGTTACAAAATAAAGAAATGGTGTTACATTGTTTCCTTATGGCAATGCCAAAAATTCAAGCATAACATCTTAAAAATGCATAATGTTTACATTGCGCTTTTGTACACTGGCATATAAAAAAAAACCATTTTAACTGGATAAATAGATATAATTACATGAATGTAGTCTGGGGCTATTGGTTTGTGTCCTGCCATTGGACATGCCACATGTACTAAGGTCTGCCCCTTTGGATCCTTGAGGGATTCTTGAATATTCTCTGGGTCTTTATGCCCTCAGTCTGACACTGATGTCTCGATGCTAGTCTGAACTTCTAAAGACCCTGATCACTGTACAGTCGAGGGCTTGCCCTCATGGTTCCCTTTTGCATTGGTGAAGGCATGGCCCCCAAGCCAGCTCGATATGGGAATAGAGTCCTCAAACAGGATGTCCCGGACTTTATTGGGGCATGCTAAGCATTACAGCATCGCACTTCCTCACTGGGAGTTTGAGAAAGGGATTAGTAGCATATGGCTCATTGAGCAGAGTTCTGCTTTTCATTAGCTAGCTCACCACCCAGCAGCATCCTTGCCTGGCAACTAATTTCTGTCTGAGAAAAGCATTCCTCGTTTGCGTGTGCACATGTAGGTGTGTGTGTGTGTGTGTGTGTGTGTGTGTGGGGTGTTGCGTGGTGTGTGTTTGTATATGTGTCTTTGGGAGGTTGCTGGGGAGGGGGGAACCTGGGGGTGTGGGGTGGTCCTGTTTTGGAGCGGTGGGGGAGGTGCCCAAAACGCCGCTGACAAAGGGAAAAAAATCTGGTTTTGGTTTGTGTTTTCATTCTTTTTCCAAAAGCAAAAGTGTGACACCGCCAGCCAGGCAGTCCCAGTGCTGATGTATGGGAATATTAAATACAATAGAACAAGGCCTTCGCTTTTTTTTTCTGTCGGGCACTTCGCACAGTGGTGCCATTGTTACGGGACATATCTTGTGGAAACAAAGCGACGTGTTTTTCGCAAAGCTTGAGGAGGACGAACCATGTGAAAATGTTCTAAACAAACATGGTATTGAAGGGGCTTTTGATGTCTAAGGTTGAAGGGAAACTGACACTATGGGTACAAGGGGCCAGACTGAAAGATGTTAATAGCCCAAAGCCATAAACTGTATTTGTTGAGAACTGGAGGGAACGGGACACAGGTCAGACAAGTTGTTGTGGTCATGGCAAAAGCGAGGAAAACAGAGCATTGTGCTGCGAGTAAGTGGCAGTCGCATGTTATACAAAAGCCCCGTCCCGGGCTCTATTTTTGGGGTGAACCAACAACACTTAACCCCTTCACCTTTGCCAATGTTGACAGCGATTCCCTGCCTCCTCCGAGTCTCGCTGTCACGCAAAGCGGAAAAGAGCTATAAGTAAACCACCCCCTCCAACCAGCCCCCTGACATTCTAGAGAACCTTGCCTTGCCCCTGATGCTGCAGCACTGGCTACACCGACACAGTTAAACGGCAATAAATTCAAGTATCTGCCTGCCAAAAGACGCAGATCAATGAATTACCAACTGTCTTGGGTGACAAGTATCTGGGGAGGGCTGGCGACGGAAAACATTAGCATTGCTGTGGTTTCCAGTACTCACAGTTTAATATCATCTGTGAGCTTCCTCACATGCGCTGCTGCATTTAACTCTTTGCTCTGCATTCAGTCGTCTCTGCAAAAGCAAAACGTTGAGGCCCTCTAGGCAGTTACCAGTAGGGACTGATAGTCAGACATGTTTGAATAATTCCATGGAAAAGGTGCTATTTGAGTCCTATCACACTTGATTACAGACAAAATATGCTTATAATTATAGTGTCAAGCTTAGCACGAGTATGGTGGTGTGAACAAAACATTGCATTTGAAAAAAGTGTTTCATTTATGAAGGAAACAAACATTTGAACAGTTCCCTCTCAAATATTGCAAAATAAAAACGTAATTAATGTCAGACCTTTGATATCTTAATGTTTCCACATTGACCCAAAATACATTCATTCAAAAAACAATTTGTATAAAAATGTAATATTATCTGAGCCCTACAGTTATTCTTTACACCTCAACACTTATTCTGGCATTTGAGTAACCGATTCTTTTAAAATTTTTGTGTTAACTGCATGGTTCCTGCATCTTTAAGGGTGCACCAAGCATGTCCACCCCATCCTCTGAACTAGAGAAACAGATTTTGCTTAATTATTTTGAAAAGTCATAAAATTTACAGTTAAATGAATGGAGATGAGGGGGTTCAACCTTGATAACAGAGAACCTGCCAGTTTTTTTTCCCAACCCATCATGTTGGCAGATGTGAATGTGGCAGATAATGCTTACAGCTGAATTACACTATAGAAGTCGGCGGATGTAACAGTAAGAGTCTTGCCCATGGCCTCTAATCAGTGTAGGTGGTGTGATTGCCCTGGCGACAGCAGCGCTTCCCACCAGGTTTAAAAACCTTGAGGACAAAAATGTGTGAGTTTCCATTTGCCGCTGATCATGTGGAATGACCCATCAATGCCACTCTTAAAAATCATGGGACACAAAGGGGATCTTCGGAGCAATGCCATAGAAGAAACACTTCCACCTTCGCTGTAGAACCTTTTAATGGACCTTCTTTTACCTGTACATACGATATAGGAGTGTCAAGAACCATTTTTTAAGTTTTTAAAATGATATTTCCCCCACAGCTGAATTTCCAAGTTGAGAATCATTTATAAACCTTTACTTGTCATGGTTGTTTTTAGTTGGAATGGATTTGCCTTGAAACAGTTGTCACAATGTCAGAAGCTTATCGCTAATATTCTAACATGGCTAGCTTTTCTGTTAGCATGTGCTGAGGAATGCACACATGAACACATATTCTCGAGTTACTGCCCAGCATGTCGAAAGTATCAGAACTTTAAACCCCCCTTCCATTTGGAAACCAGAGAGCAAGGCCACTGGCCTCTAGCTTTACAGTCTGCAGCTCCATAACACCTGTTCTCAGTCTGACTGACAAACAATTGTGTCATTATTCACGGCCCAAAAAGGCAGCCTAACCACACCCCCCCCTCCTCCTGTGCCGATCCAGCCCCCCTGCCAGCCAGCTTCCCAGGGCCTAACCACAATCTTCATTTAGTCATGAGGATACTAGCTTAGTTTACCTATTTGTATGTTACGACAATTTTGGACAGTAGTACGAAAGTGATTACAGAGATGAGAATTTCACCTTCAGCATCACAAGCATCATGTAGTTTGGCATAATAATGGTTTGGAACTCTCCTCTGATTCCGACACTCTCCTGAAACTTCCTGGGCTGTTTTGTTCCATTTATATTTGACTGGTTCTAGATATTATGCCTACCCACTACTAGCTATTTAGGACAAATATCAGGTATGCAAAAACCATGTATGACCATACCATTCTCAGTGATGTAGTGGGTAGGTCAAGTTTTTTTCCCCATTGAACAGGGTGGGAACTGAGACGGATGGGGGTCTTCTTTGAATTAAGTCAAAGACCACGGCATACTTTTTTGTCAATGAATTAATGCAGTGACATTAGCTATTCTTTTGGTTTTGACAAGTGGCTACGTCTCCTACAAGAGTTCTAGGTCAAGTCTTTGTTAAAAATTGAGTTCAATGTTAATCCTAATCCTAATCCTTCAAAGCCAAACCATTCAGACTGGCGTGGAGGCAAATCTTTGGGCTCTCGGCACTGCCCTTGCCCCCCGGCCTGCGGCTGCATGGAAATGCGACAAATGATTAATATTTAATTAGGTGTGACCATTTGTCCGAGCAACAAGGGCAAAGACGTAGATGAAAATAGATGGAAAATCGGTTCGATCAGCTTGCCATTTGTCTAGCACATAAATTTGCCAGTTGGTAATCCATATCAGGCACAACAGGGTAAATTAACACAATAGTTTACCAAGATGTTTAACCAGGAGCTCACCGAAAACTTTTGAGATGTACAAACATGCCATTAGGTTGACTCCAAAGCCTCCATCCGAGAAATCATACCTCCCATGGAAGTCTACTTCCAGCTCAGCCCACCCTAGAATGTTCAATGTCTCGTAGTCTGATCTTCATTAGTAGGGACCTCCACTGATGTGGCTACATGTCTCACTGTTATAAGCCAGGTTTCAGAGCATGCGGCGAGTAATTATTAGTGTCAACCACTGTAGTGAATCCTAGAAGAGGTCGGGGAACGGGCCATTGCTCCGCTGCTCCAAGACCTGCCAAGGCTTTTAATGAGGGCTCATCAGCAACGCTCAGCAAGCCCTTCAGCTTACCATGCGTTCAAACATCACTGAAGGAGGCTAAATGTAAAGTGGTGTATCCAGTTTCATGCTCATTATCAAGGACTGTGCTGGGCTTGGCTTGCAACATTGCATGACGTCATTATAGGTGTTCACTGGAGCGAATGTTCTCATTCTCGTTCCTTGTTGGGGGTTAGAGGTTGGCGAAAAACAGTGATTTGTCACTCAAGTGCTGAAAGATCTTGGAAACAGATGTGTAGAAGTATTCAACCACGAGGCAATCTTTCCTCCCACTGTTCCCAACAGCAATTAAAACAGAGCTTAGTCTGACACCTGCCTCCCCCTGTATCTGAATCGGAATGGGTTGTACACAACAGGACATAAGATTGCCTTCTGAAGTAGAAGAGAATATATTTTATTTGATGAAAAGCTAAAAGTGAAAAAGTCAAAAGTGCAGACTTAAAACTGTAGATACAGGACGCACATTAAAATGGAAATGCAACAAATTGCGTAACTCACTACCCAGCAGTGCATGTAATTACGAGATTATATTTAGCAAAGTAAAGATAGTGACTCTAAGGGTTAGGAACATCTCTGAAATTCTTAACAGCTTACATTTAAGTGCTTGGCAAGTCTTTTTTCTGTAGGCTATGAGTACTTCTAGCATGTTTTGGTATTTAATTTTCTTCTAGGCCTGACTCTCGCCAGGCACGCTCAACTGTGTGGGATATGAAATCATGTGGAACCAGCCGCCACATAACACAACACTGGGGGAAATTTGCCCGGCTTGTAGGCCACAGATCAAACAGGAGGCATTAACATTGCTGGGCCTTGTTGGCTTTAGGAGTCCTGAAAGACATCAGCAAATGGCACCACAGTGATAAGTGCCTTCAGGATAGGCTTCTGTCAGCGGCTCAATTTGCCCTGCACGAGCTCCACGCTTCCCTCACACTCTCGCTCCCAAACCGCTGCATTCCTACAATGTGGGCCAGCCACACAGGAGGCTCTGGTCCAGGAGAGATACTGCCATGACGAATAATACTCAGCGATGTGTACGAATACAACAGAATGCCTAAGGACTGGGTTTTGACCCGTGAGGTGTCTAAGTGTTGTGGGTTGACTCTTGGGGTTAGCAGGTCATCGTGGGTTCTGTCAGCACGGCTGCTGGACCGCTTGATGATGTCAACGCTGTCGGTGGGCCAGTCTCAGCAAAGACTTCATAGCTGGGGAGAGGGCAGAAGGCTTTTGGAGAAAATGTTTTTTTTTCCATGTCAAACCAACTTTTAGAATACCTTCTTAAGAAAAAGTCTACGCTAGCAGAAAAAAGTCGTTCTTAAAAGTGTACATTAACTTTCAATGTAAGGTAATATAACAAATCATTTGGAACTATTTCTATGGTTCCTTTGGTCATGAAATTTGGAGGGCAGCTGGAAATTTGGAATTATGTAAAAAAAAAAAACTAAACCGAGACAAAACAGAAATTATGGCTAGATCATAATTTAGCTTTAGCATTACAGAGAATGATAACATTTATTTCTCTAGAGTTGCAATAAAAGGAATAAAATCCAAACGTATTTTATTTAAGTAGGCCATCATCACCTAAACTTCTGGAGTGTAATGTCATCAAAACTTTGGCTTAATCTAAACATATGTTCGATAGCGATAATTTTATAAGCATTTTTCTGTACTGATACTGGTATGACTCAGATATCATCATGCATCTCTTCTTGGAATTTCTTCATTTGTCATGAATTATGTACATATGAATACAGAATGCTGTCTTGAGATGCATTCACATGATAGAAGATAAGGTAAAAAAAAGGTTCTGAAGGTTTCTAATCTCAGCAGCAGTGTGTATAGGGGTGGGAGTGGGGGGTTCCATGACACTACAGCTGTGTCATTGGACTTCCAGAAGTCTATAGCGACACTTCATCTCTTGCGTTATTGCATTGGGCGATTTAATTATTGGTCTGTGATGGGGTGTGTGCATGTGTGTGTGTGTGTGTGTGTGTGTGTGTCTGTATGTGGGTGTATGTGAGTGTCTTCCAAGAGCCTGGGGGAAGACAAAGGAGCTCTCTGAGTAAAAGCTCAGAGAGGGTCCATATAAATGTCACCATGATGTTTTCAAAAGGAGTAATGGGAACAATACAGCTGGCAGCAAACACTCCTCCGCCATCCATCTCTTACACTATCAACATGCACCTTTCAGATGCAGCGGCCCCTGCTGGGGTCTCCATCCCTTGTGTCAATGCCCTTATATTAAAGGGAAATTAGGTGACATTGAGTTTCAAATGAGTCTGTGACAGCCACTCCATCACTGTCGGGAGAGGCGCACCGCTGTGGTGCAGAGGAGTGACAGTGTGGCCCTCCTCCATCACCCACAGCTCCATCACACACAGGAGCCGGCAGGATAAAGACGGTGCAGTAGCACGAAACCCTCGTAAAGCTAAACAAAGGAGGTGTAAAAATGCAATGATGAAGTGATGCAGCAGCTTCAACCTCAAGAAGGTCACGTTGGTCCAATTCAAACGGGTCCTTCAGGAAGATCTGACTGTCAGCTGAATAAAAATGGGACGCCGTTGCATTAAAGAGTCAACATAAAACAAAATTCGAACTCTAATCATCAAAAATACATTGAGAATCATTTCTCAACATCTTACTCCTCGCCAACCGTGAAGCCTGAGAGTGGCTCTGTTGTGTGGCAGCCACTGAATGTTGTAGGCATAGAGAGAAGAAGAGATTCTTCTACATATCAATGTTGGAAGCTAATGTTCCCCACTTAGTAAAGAAACTGAAGATGAAAAAAGGTTGGATATTTCAGCAAGACAATAATCCAAAATACTGATCAAAACCAACCTTTAGCTACTTCAGTAAGCAGCAGGTTAAAGCTTTGAAATGGTCTTGACCACCTCCAGACTTAAACATTTTTGAAAAGCTGTGATTAGATCTTAAACATCCTGTGCATGTAAGGCAATCTAGAAATATTTCTAAAGTAAAGACATTCTAGAAAAAAGGAAAAGCTTATTAGAAATAGAAGACTGTTAGGAGGCTGTGATAGGAGGTTTTTCCCCCCTAAATACTGTCTGAAGGAATATTTGGACATGCCATTGTTTTTTATGTTTTAATTTTCTTCAATATGCAAAATTTAGCAAATCAACAATAACTGTTCGTCACATTTTGCAAAAATATGTACATACTTCAAAACAAGTTAGGATTTGCATGATGTGGGGTTTTCAAGGTATAACATTGCTTGAAAAATACCCATCACAATCTGCTTCCTCTTCTTTTTACATTACATTATGTGGTTTAAAGCATTCATTTGAAGGCCCACAGGAGTGGGACTGCAGCAGAGATCCTTCCTCCAGGCTCAAACCAGTAATGTTTTGTTTGGGTCCATGGGTGCCTTAACCACAGTGCCACTGCCATAACCCCCACAGCCTTTCAGAGCTCTTTTGGTATTACATTTTTCATAATGACTTACTTCTGATGTTCACTGTTAAAAGTGGAAAGATGTTCACAAAAGCTCAGATGTAATGTGTTGCAGACTCACTGCACTTGATTTGAATTAGGTGGTGATTCAGCTTCATCAATGTTAGAAACAATTATCTTGTTTTCATTAGTAGGTAACCATTTCCTCATGTTACATTTGCGTCCCCGGTGTATTTTTAAAATTCAGACTCGAATCAAGTCAAATCTAACTGGTGAAATCTGATGCATTGGCATTTCCGCAATTGAATTTAACCACTGACCCCATTTAGACCTGGTCGTTTCATTTGACCGGATTGTCGTCTAAACTATAGATTAGATTTTTAACTACACGACTTTACATTTAGTCCTGAAGTGCAGCTGCAGTTAGACTGAAATCCAGTTGGTGTGTGGAGTGTAATATACAAATCAGCTTGTATTCAGCAATTTTTTTTCTTTTATTTGCAAGAAAACCACAATTTTGCCCAACTTTGTTCATTTCCTGACACTGGCTGTCAGTGTTTATAAGGAGACAGCCGGTAAGAGTGGTTTGCCCCTTGTGTCTTTGGTGCCATGTGCATTAAAACGCAATATATTGTGGCAAAAAGGGTAAATGGACGATAAGACGAGATGAATAGCACTTCATTTTAGCTAACTATCTCAGATAAAGCAGACTACCAAATGAAACTCTCAGAAGAAATTCATGCTAGGACAGGAACCAGGGAGCTGCAATGCCCACATTAAATGGTGGCAGTCCAGAGGGCAGTCTCTTCCCTGTAAGCAGAGCAGCAGGGGGAGGTGCCATCAGGGGTTTTTGGTTGTTGAATGTGTCTTTTAATGTGTTGTTGGATGTGTATGTGTATGTTGGCATAATGTGGCTATAATGCATCTCAGACCCACCTCCTGAACTGGTTTCAGTGATCTGTGTGTTTACATCTGCTCTGTTATGTGAGTAGACAGAAACTGAGAACAAAACTGTAAAAAATGCTGTAAATATCATCGTAAATTACTGGCAGCTTAGACACCAATACGGATACTCCACACTGGTGTACTGTATGCTCGTATATATAAAGCATATATGGGGCCCTCGGGTTTATAAAGTCTTGATTCGAGTCTTTTCGAGTTTACGTTGCTCACTCCCATAAAATGTTAAAAAATCGCAAACTAGTTTGGCTGCACACGGCGAAAGAATACGCAGAATATGCAGAATACACAGTAACACGGTGTATAAGTGAGGGAGTTGGCGTCTCTCAGAATGCTTACCTTTTGGACATGTGCAGTGTACAAGTGCAAGCCCTCGAGCCACAGGTCTGTTCCTTTGACAGTGAAAACATACCCTAACCTACTTATCGATCCTAACACAGTAGTAAAGTCATACAAACCCAACTAAGCCTCAGAAAAAGGAAAACTCCCCCACTCACACGCCGCGCTACTGCGTATTCTTCCACGCAACCCAACTAGTTTGGCTACGTAGTGCGTAACTACGAGGCTAACAGTGTAAGCCGAGTGGGAGTGAGCGTTGTAAACTCGAAACGTTGCATGTTGTGCCTGTTGTAACTCGAGGAACCCCTGTACAGTATATTTGTGTCTTTTTCCTTTTTCTGTGCCTTATTTGTGTCCTAACTGTGTTAGGATGGGTAAATGACTGACTGAGGCTAGGGTGTACCAATTCTATTATACTAATGTCTTACAATTGTAAGACATTTTTACAGTAATTTTATTATAATTTATAGCATTAAAATCAAAAGGTAAACAGGATCTTGGTTATATTCCTGTAAATCTACATACTGGATTTATTTTACATTTAAGAGTTAATTAGAGTTCAGTTAAACCACAGTACACTCGACATATAATAAAACTTTGTAAGGGTCCATTGTAAGGGTACTTTACTGGACACAGCTACAGTTAATGTTAACTCTCTGGTGTGAACTGCTACACTGCAACAGGTACACGTGTATCAGGGACTGCTGGCAAGTGCTACCCTGACCTGTGGGTGCTACTCTCTACAGGTAGTGTAGCTACAGCTCCACCCATAACAACCACTGACTGATCCTCTGACTCCACCCCGTATATATAAACCATCAGCACTGTACTAATATACTTTATGCTTAGTATCTATTTTTTATGTCTTATGTATTTAAACCTCTATATAAAATGTGTCATCATGCAATTTTATGTTTTTTTTTTTTTTATCAGAGTCCTTTCCATTTTACCTTAATACAAGGTAATTCTGTGATAGTTACTTTTAAAGAAACTTACTCTAAGTCCAGTTGACTGTTAAGAACAAAGATCAGAATTCAAAATGTAAAAGTTTAATTTTGTGTTGTTATTTACTCTACAATTTCTTTTCTTTTATTTTCTTGCAACCAAGTGACACTAAATAGTGCAAAAAGCTTAATGTCAGTGCTGGAACAAAACCTTATATATCTTAAAAAAATGTTTTACCATTTTAATTTAAGAACTTAAGGAAATGATTTTTATACAGTGTCAAGAAATGGAACAGTGTAAATATTTCCTTACATTAAAACTTATGAAGGTTTTTTTTCTTTCTACTGTAATTTTATCATATTGAAGATACGAGGTTTTGTTCTGACAGTGATAATACATGTCTGCGTTCTGTAGTTCTGTATTATAAATTGGTTTACTCGGACCTCTAAGTACAGCGGTTAGAAAACGTGCTGGTTCTGATTGTCCCGCTGGGCACTTTTTTTTCCCCTGTCCCTTTGCGCACACTCCCCCGTGCACCCTGGGCATTGAGTGTGACAGCCATTGATGGCTTATACAGTTACAGGCCACCACAATCATTTTACTGTTGGAAGGTGCAGGGCGCTCCACCGTCCTCCCAAAAGGTATTTGAGACCGGCAGGTAAGAATCAAAGGGCTGCGGAGATATAAGGAAGCCCTATCTGGTTTCAAGAAGTGTGGGAGAGCGAGAGAGAGAGAGAGAGAGAGAGGAAGAGAGAGAGAGAGAGAGAGAGAGGGAGAGCGAGATGAAGAGAGAGAGAGAGAGATGAAGAGAGAGAGAGAGAGAGGGAGAGAGAGATGAAGAGAGAGAGAGAGACGGGCTCAGCTTTGCGAGTCGAAGTGCTGTTGGCCAGCCCAGGCAGATCACACCAAACTGTCACGGAGATTTATGAAAAGTGTGTGTCATGAGTGAGATGATCTGTCTCAAGGGCACCGAAATCTGTTAAAGGGTGTTGTGGCCAAATTGGTTCAAAGCAAATAAAAGTGTCCTTTGGCATGTTCCACCATGACAGAGAAATTGGGCGTGACCTTACCGCAGAAATGAATCCAGCACCTTTGACGAGTCAGGCTGCGTAATGGAAAAGGCTCAATGAGGCACGGAGGCCAGCGCTTATGATTCACCTTAACACCATTTGTACCTTTCCTCGCTGAAAAAGACATTTTCACAAGCCTGGCTGGCCATGGACTCTGGGCCGCAATAGTGTGGAATGTTTTTTGGCTGTAAAAAAAAAAGTGTAATATCTCAAATTTGACACATTTTCAAAAAACCCCAAAAGGCTGCAAGAAATTGTCCAAAATGTGTGTATATTTCATGAAATACCAACTTATACACTTCCCAAAAAAACAGATTGGATCTTCTTTTCCAAAAGCACCTTCACAACTCAATCAGACCATAAATCAGTCAACAATAAAAGCTCATTAGGACCTTGGAAGACACGGATCCACCCCGGTGCTTCACATTCAGGGCGTTTAAAAGGGTTAACGTTTCTCCCGGGCCGACCTGGAGTAATGAGGTATGGGAATAAAGTGGTTGCCAATTTGTTTGCAGTGCGTCCGAACTGTACGGCGGCTCTTTCTTAGCCCCTGACAAGCAGGTGAGATCAAAGTGAGCCGGGACAAAAGGGGCTCAACAGCGATTTGTCAGGGGGACGAGAGGCATGGCCGTCTGGGAAAGCGACTGCAGCTCTCGCCGGGCCCTCAGATCAGTAGCGCAAAAGGAAAAAAAAAAAGGGAAAAAGAGAAAGAAAGAGACCATGCCATGAGAAAAAGTACAGCAGAAAAGGTTCAGAGGTCAGTTTGATTTGGTCTGGATTGTTGGTGCCTCCTTTTCTGCAGCAGTGACTATTAACCTTTGTTAATGGCCAAAGGACCTTTTGTGCGTGCAAAATTTTTGGAATTTGAAGGTTTTTTTTTTTTAACCCAAAAGGCCCTCTGCCTTCAAGAGGCAATACTAATTGTTTTAATACACAAAGCACTTTTTGGCCTTCATTGTAAGCCTGAACTTTCTGAAACAATGTAATTGCTGAATAAAAGAGAGAAAAAAAGCAGAGGGATAAACGCTAAAGCCACTGTGGCCGAAAATGACTGAGGGAAAAAAGAGCCTGCTTTAGATAGGCTGCTAAGATGAAGTGAACTGTGAGTGAGTGATGAGTCTCTAATTGAGGAGGAAGAGAGCACTTAGGCTATCGCATCTCTCTCTCTCTCTGCGGTCTTCACTGGGACACGCAGAAGCGCTCTGACATCAGTTTGCTATCCATGCTTAAAATCTACTCGACTTAAAGCAGCATGGCTAAAGAAAGAAACAGCTTTAATCAGTGCTTGAATTTACCCCTTAAACTGCAGTCATTCATCTTTAAGGCTCACTGTTCAGTAGCTAGGACCAAACTATTTAGAAGCCACTGTGAAATTAGTATGTAAGTTGTGTTTCGTAGCGGTTCTGCCAGGTTTTCATATTTATAGCCATTTTATTTTACACCAGTGCACACACACATGTCTTCTAAGTGCCTAAATGCAGGGTTATGCTGGTAAAATGGTGGTAATTCTGAAAAACTAAATACTTTTTGGATTTATATGTACCTTTTCACTGAGAACGGATTCAAAAAATTTGTTTTAGCACGTGGCTGTTGCGATAACACTATAATAAAACAGACATCAGGGAGTATATTCATAGCAATTTCATGGTTGATATCACCATAGCTGTGAACAATTGAGAAGTTTCTCGGCAACAGAGCATTTGATGTTAAACTGCTCAGAATGACTGACCTTTTGTTTATGCAAATATTGAAAAATCAGTGTAATTCCCCTCTAAAAATAGAGGTGTGGGCCGAGATACAGAATTTAGAGTTTAAAGGATTACTTCTTTAATTCAGACTAATGAGAGGCTGTTCAGTTTACAGTGCTTTCCTGTAAATCTCATCAGAAATCTAGTGAAAAAATGTTATGATTTGAGTGTTTTTCCTGCACCCATGTTGATTTAATTTAGGTAATGGTATGCATTTTTATATATATGATGATGGGAAAGTCCAGTAATAGGGCCCATGCTTCAATGCCTCACTCTCATAACCTATTTACTGCATAACTAACATTTCAGTTTCATCTTTGAGATAAACAACAGCACAATAAATCAGAAGTTTAAAAGTTCATTGAAATAAAATTGACATCTTAAGTCTCTCTCGCCCTCTCTCTCTCTCTCTCTCTCTCTCTCTGTCCCAGGGTCGTGCAAAAATCAGACAAGCTCCCACTGATTATTACTGCGAGGCTTTGTGGGCGGCTGTGGGGCCGCAATTAAAATGCTTCTAGAAAGAAACAGCCGACCACATCTGAGTTGCCCCCCCACCCCCTCCGTCGGGATCAAACCACATGAAGAGCGTCTCTCTCAGAAATGGTCACCAGAGCAGCAGGCTGCTCCTCCACTGTGGGCCACCAGGCCGCTCTCAAAACCGGGGGTGCCAAACAGGATGGCCTGGTGATGTATGGACACAGGATTCTGTGGGGGGGTGTGGAGGGTGGGGGGGACTGGAGGGGGGTTAAGGCCATATTCCCTGGAGGACAGAGGGGGACTAGTGTGGGGTGGGGTTCTTGAGCGATGCTCTCGATGGCATGTGCTGGTGTTGCGCCAAAGGGCGAAAGGAGATTTGTAGATGATGGCACTAATTACGAGAATGGTAACCATAATGCGAGCAAGATGGAAGCAATTTAGGCATGGAGTCATGTGCGCCTCGCTCTTCCACCCACTGCCGCGGTGCACCGGCAAACCCAGCTACAGCTAGCGCAGGAGCTGGAGCCGCTGAGCCATGTTCGTGGTGGGAGAAAGTGAGGCGACCATGGGAAACTGTGTTACCCCTAGATAGCTCGGTTATCCGGCAATATCAAAAAGCATGCCATCATTTAGAGTCATCACAGCGTAGCTCACTGAAACAGGCGGAAAGTCCAAAGTGCGGATTTTAACCTTCCATTCGTTCTACAGTTTTGATAGTGAGTATAAGAAAGTGTATTTTTGTGACTTGAATTTGATGAGGAAATATTTTCTCTTTAAAACATTTTTTACATTTTTGCTGGAAATGCAGAACAGAACAATGTGCAAATTGTGGGTAGACAAGTAAAAGTAAGTCAACTTTTACCTTTTGACTTTGGATTTTATATGTATTCATAAACATATACAAAAATGAAAAACATATTCAGACACCACAAACATTAGTAATCGGTTGCAAATTACAGCTTCAAGACCTCTATGGTGTAAATCATCTTTTGCCGCATTGTGGTTTGTTTTTTGGCATGTTTTTCTTGTCAAAATGTCTTCGAGTCCCCAAAGACTAGCAATTCCATAATCCTCCAATTTTCAATACGTCCCTAATTGTAAAGTGAGGAGACTGACTGGGACATGCATGGACCATCCCGTTTAGAAAACAGTCATTATGTTACTGTTAGTACAGCCCCATATCATGATGCTGACACTTCCATACGTCACTCTGGGTGTGATGTTCCTGCAACCATTATTTCTCTAAAACATGATGAATTATTGCCAAAGAGGTTTTGTTTTATCTGACCAGAATAGACTGTTCCAAAACTAGCCTGTTGGCCTAAATGCTTGCGTACCAGTTTAAGACAAGCATCTCTATCCTTTATTAACTGAGGAGATTTGTGGGAGGTGTAGGAATGGAGATGTTGACTGTTTGTGGATGTCTGGGCAACTCTTGTTGAGAGCTGCTGGCTTCTCTCTTACCTTCCTGACCTTTCTTCTGTTAGTCTGTGGGATATCTGTTAGGGGATTAGCTGTGGTTCTATGAATCCAGCCAGTTCTGCTGACAAGGAGGTTTAATGTCATGATTAGGGCTCTGTAGCTTTTTCAGTTCAAATGTTGTTTAATAATATTATATATTGCTTCCTGTTGTGTAAAGCCTTCTCAATCGATCTTCTTTTGTAGTGTAACGTGTCTCTTTGTCATACGTGAACACACCACAGCATGCAGTGTGAACAGCACAAAATTCTTTTTCTGTATTTAACCCATTCACCAAGCGAAGCAGCGGGCAGCCAGGAACACAGCGCCCCGGGGGCAGAATGTGGGGATGGTACCTTACTCAGGATACCTCAGTGATGCCACAAGCAGTCCTGCACAACATTTGCACAAAAATGGTAATAAACGCAATTGCAAAAAAAAACAACAAAAAAAAACAAAACAATATCAGCTGTTGAATTTTAAGGGTCACAATCTAGAAGAGAAATCAAAATTAAGGGTCTAATAGTCACTATTGAACCTTTTCCCCTAACCCTAACCCTAACCCTAACCCCTGCCACTAAAAGAAGTTTGGCCAGTTCTCTTCCCTCAAGTTATTTCATTGTGGGAGTAAAAGCATCCTTTCCCCACCTGGGCCTTTAATGTGTAAGAGTATCCAGTGTAGTCAATTATGATTTTTTAGTCTCTTTGTGAAAGGAGCCAACAAGCAAGAGACATCGTGTCAAGACAAATGGTCGCAAACCTCATTCTGTACATTCTGTACTGTACATACTATATGTACTATGGTAACGAATGTGTTATTCATAGAGGTGTGTTATTTTGACATGCTATTTAGTACAGCAGTGTGCGGTTCTGAATGCTCCTTTGACTGAGACTTGATTAAATGACTGAGGGCCAGCATCGTGGAGTGGGAGTGGGCTGCCGGAAGCCATCCTGAAAAATACCCACCATCATGCAAACAGTAATAACACATTGTAAGAGGACTAAAAATGCTTAGCCAGATAAATGGCGGAAGCCATTTCAAACATGCAGTCGTTTGAATATTCTGGCATGCAGATGTTGTAAACTGAATTTAAAGCAGAAACGCAATCCGGTTTAAAGAATGTGGCTATAAACTCACTGCCCATGTGTGATAAAAACATCCTACAGTTGTTCATATTGAGTGAAGTTGATGTAAGAAATTAATTTATTTAACTATCTGCCCTTAGTCTCTGGAATTTGCGTGCATCTGTTTGAAATGTGCTCCACTGGCTGCATGTGTGCATCTAAGTGCGTTCAATCTGGCCGTGAGTGGCCAGCACTGATGTGATAGTGGTGCAGCCTGAGGGCTGTGCACATGCCTACGGAGCCCACTGTGTAATTTTGGGGTGTATAATTGGCCCTTTTTGGATCTTTTCAAAAGAAAAAAAAGTCTGCCCTCACGCTTTGTGAAGCAGATTGGTGGTGTATGTAGTAATGCTGTATAGGTGTGTTTGTGTGTGTGTGTGTGTGTGTGTGTGTGTGTGTGTGTGTGTGTGTGTGGTAACACTGCATGTAGTATGTATCTTAGTGCTCAGTGTGTAGTAACAATATGTGTATGGCAGTGCATGTGAGTAATAAAACTAATACTGTGTGTGTGCAGTTGAATTATGCGTCTACTAATAAAGTGTGTTTGTGTGTGTGTGTGTGTGTGTGTGTGTGGTAACACTGTGTGCTGTGTGTAATAAAACTGTATACTAATACTGATTGTGTGCAGCTGAATAATGTGCATTGTAATAAAGTGTGTTTGTGTATGTGTGTGTATCTTTCATGGAAAGACCAAAGTGTTTCTGCGTAGTTACATAATGCATAGTAATGCTGAGTGTGTATGTTTAGTAACACTGTGTGTAGAAATGTATTTGTGTGTGTAGTAACACTGTATATAGTGATGCTGTGTATGTATGTGTGTATAGTAATACTGTATGTAATGATGCTGTGTGTGTGTATGTGTGTATAGTAATACTGTATATAATAATGCTGAGTGTGTGTGTATGTAGTAATGCTGAATATGTATGTAGTAACATTATGTGTAATAACCGTAATGTTGTGTGTGTGTGTGTGTGTGTGGTGTGACCCCATCATTGGTCGTGTCTCTCTCTATTGTTGATCCAAGCCTCTTTTATTTCCGCGCGCACTGTTCGACCAGGGAGATCTCACCATAGGAACTCTCTCTCTCTCTCTCTCTCTCTCTCTCTCTCTCCTTTCTGTCCCCCCCCCCTCTCTCTCAGAGAGGAGTGTGTGGAGGGAGAGGAGTGTGTGTGGATCAGTAGAGGAGGGTCTTAAAGCTCTAGAGGAGTTGGTGCTCTGTCCTCATGCTCAGCGGACCAGCTCGCTGTCCTGCATGGCGCACCGGGGCGCACCGTGCTGCTGAGGTCGCGGGAGCGGGATGCCAGGATGGTGCTGATCGCGCTGCTGTTGCTGCTGAGCGTGCTGGGGCCCGCGGAGCCGCGCGGGCGGAGGGACGCGGCGGGGCGCGGGGGGGTCTACGAGCACCTGGGGGGCGCGCCGCGTCGGAGGAAACTGTACTGCGCCACGAAATACCACCTCCAGATCCACCCCAACGGCAAGATCGACGGATCACTGGAGGAGGACAACCCGCTGAGTGAGTACCGCGCGGGGCCACGGCGCGAGAGCGCGGCGGTGTGTGTGTGTGTGTTCAGTGAGTTTACACTCAGGATGTGTTCAGTTAGAGTAGTGCTTTCTTAAATTGAAGTTGGAGTGTGTGATCACTTAGACAGTGTGTGTGTTCAGTGAGTTTACTCTCAGGATGTGTTTCGTTAGAGTAGTGTTTTCTTGAGTTGAAGTAGGAGTGTGTGTTCAGTGAGTTTACTCTCAGGATGTGTTTCGTTAGAGTAGTGTTTTCTT
>JBBPCY010000037.1:4232800-4246074 GCA_037974405.1 Brachyalestes nurse
TCTTTCTCTCTATCTCTCTCTCTCTTTCTCTCTCTCTCTTTCTCTCTTTCTCTCTCTCTCTCTCTCTTTCTCTCTCTCTCTCTATCTCTCTCTCTTTCTCTCTCTCTCTTTCTCGCTATATATCTCTCTTTCTCTCTCTCTGTCTCTCTTTCTCTTATCTCTCTTCTCTATATATATATTATCTATCTCCCCCTCTCTCTCTCTTATCTCTCTCTCTAAATATATATATTCCATCTCTCTCCTCCCTCTCTCTTAACTCTCTCTTTGTCTCTCTTTATTATCTCTCTCCCTAAATATATATATTATCTCTCTCTCTCTCGTCTAAATTGGGGGCACTTTGGGTGTTGAGGGTTTTTCAGTGTATTGAATTGTCCCTGTTTTTAAAAGATATTTTTGTACTGTACTACTCTGCATGCAGAACAGATTTTAATGATGAACCTGTTTGTGTTCAGGCTGTTCTCTGACAGCGCCCCCCCCCCCTCCTCCTCCAATCACTGTACATGTGTCTCGGAGCCGGGGGCTCACCAGCGGCCGCAGCACCGCGAATAAATACAGAAATAACGGCAGAGGAAGGGGGGGCAGGGGGGCAGTTGAACTCTGAACTTATATGTGGTTGATCTTTCTCAGATCTGTAAGGCTCTGGATGGAGGTATTAATTCAGGTGAAGAGTTGGGAAACGTAAAGGCATGAAAACATCAGGTGCAGTTAGACAACAGCAGGCCCTGAAGTTTTCATTATGTAAAGTCAGACACAAACGAAGACATTGGCCACCTTTACAGTGAATCTGAGCAAATATCTCATCACATATCCTATGAAGTTCAAGTCAGTCTTCCATGAGGCACATGGGCGCCTAGAGGTTTTATAGGGAAGCCTTGCATGCTAAACATCAGTATTTGTACGTATTGGTGAGGGAAGAAAGGGCCAGAGTATAGAAGAGTGGGCAGGCTGTGTGGAATTTACTTTTGGCTATTTACACTTTTTTTTCTTTCTTTTATTTATTTATTTTTTTTTACAGATTTAAGAAGGAGATACATAGTACTGTGTGAATTATATGATATGGGCCGTACACGTTTATCTGCTTTAAAAGTAAAAAGAAAAAAGGTAGAATATATACAAATAAGGATTAACATGATAAATGAGATTTTGATGTACATTTTTCTGTTACTGTCCAAAACCTACTTCAACTAATCACTTGATTACACACCTGGTTGTGCTAAATAAGGTGTGCTGGTGGTAGAGCCACACCTAGAGGATGAGGAAACAAACTTGTGTTCTTCCAATCAGCTCACAAACAAACACATTTTTGAAAACAATACATTCTAGTTACGCTCTATTGCAGTTATGTTTATTCATATTTACAGGCAAAAAAATGCCAAAACACATAGTTCGAAATCATTTTCTTGGCTGACCTGAGCTGTTTGCCCAGTACTATATCTCCCTTCTAGTCGTTCTCTACCTCGTAATGTTGTCGACAGACAGTCTCCTATTCTCAGTCTTGCTGACGACGAATGTCTTTCCGTTGCTTGCCCTCATGCAGCAGGCTTGCTGCGCGCCCTAGTTGCGCCTTGTCACGTTTGAGCTATCTTTACCCTGTGATTTACTTTTAGAAAGGATAATCATGGTGGAAATATTTGAAGACAGCTGTTAGACTGCACTATACGCTCAACCAGTAACCCTATATTTTTCCTTTATATATTTTGTAAATATAATATGGTGTGATTAGTGAAATGCCGAAGAGCTGCTTTTGAGCCTGGTGTTTCGCTTTGGTAAACAGGAGGCGAAGGTAGGCTTACTTCTACACGGGGGAGGTTTATCGAGTCCATTTAGAACTGTTTTGTAACCGACTGATCTTGAGATACAATCTCAAACGAAGCATTCCTTGGTGTTATTGTTTGTTACAGGTACAGATTGGAGAGATGTCCTTTTATTCTGTCAAGCCATATAATATACATTGAGGGAGGATTAGTGGATGGATGGGTGGGTGTATGGATGGATTGATGGATGGATGGGATGGTCAGGAGTGATTGTGAATGTCTCAAAAGGAAACCTTGTGATTAAGCTAGACAGGCCCAAGACCAAAGGTCAACTGTGGAAATCAGTGCAGCAAAGCAATGTTTAGGCTAATGATACCCAAATATGGCGTTTTGCATCGTCATTCTCCCATATTGCCAGTACTGGAGATTGTACTGGAGATTGTACTGGACATGTAGCATTATTGATCCAGTTCGATTCACCTGAGCTGATCTGGTCACTTCTCTTTCACTGTGCCAAATCTCTTTGGTGCTGTTTTGCATCATCATGGATATTGTTTACAATTGGCTGGATGGTCACTGAAGGCAAATGACTGACCCTCTTCACAACGTGGAACTGACATGGATCACTGGACTGGATTTGCTTAACCAAAACATGCACTATCAACAAGCGTGACTATGTGGTCTGACGGTAGAGAGATCAAAGAAAACACGAATCCATCATCATCTACCCAATCTGCCGCTTGTAGTAGCAAAGTCTCTGTCCATTTTAAGAGTTGTACTTGGAACTATGAAGAGTGTGTGGTAATAAACTGTCAGCGCCATTTCTGTCAATTCCTTTATGGTTACTCGTCCATCTGCCCCGCTGGTTTGTTTCAGCAGCTCTGTCGGACTTGACCGTCCGAGTCCTGTGGTGGTGCGCTCTGAATCTTGTTGACATTTACCAAATATTGTCTGTAGTTTTATACAGGTCCTGTTAAACATTGTGATGTATGTGCTGTGCACAAGATGATTACCCTAACTTAAGTGGAAGTTAATAAAAGCTACGATAAGAAAAAAGAAAAAAAAAAAAAGTGTGAGCCGTGTGCTTTCTCATGCCTCCCTTTAAGTTGCAAGGCCGAGGACAAGCAGGGCTTGGCTTGTTTTTCACAAACCACATCCACAATCAGCATGCAGTGGCCTACATCCTGAGCAGTCATCAATAGTCCTTGGCCGCATAAAACACTAGCAAGAATACCTCAGAGTATAACTATAGAAAAAAAGGGTTAGCCTTCTGTTGTTAGGCCTAAAAATACGCCGGCAGACACTATGACTCGTGCAGCTAGACTATGCGTGGGCCTCATTTGGAGCACTCGCAGCGGACATTTCTGCATAGAAAATGCTGCCAAGTCACCGGCCTGCCTTTGTTTACCTCGGCCACGGCCTGGTTTGGAGATTGGGTGGTTTTAGTAGCCTCGTGAGGCCAAGTGGTCCCTCCTGGGAGTGGAATCCTCCTCCTCCCCCTCCCACCCTTTGGGCCGGCAGTCTTCACGCGGCCCGCCTGGGAGGGTGCAGGAGGGGAAGAGCTGCTGCCCTTCCAGGCATGCCATTTGCTTCCCTGAAAGGGGAGCCTGTTTAAAGCAGAGTGGGCCTTTCCTTTTTCTGAGGGTTGACTAATGAGGGGATATTGCCAGCCGGTTCAAGTGACACTCCAAGAAGCTGCTATGGCGGCTCCTGTTAATGTCGTTTTGTGAAATATTTCATTGCCGTCGTGTCAAAAGCTTGTAACTCCGCCAAAAAATCTCTCAGAATCTCTCAGAAACTCTAGCATTGTATGAACAGTCCTAAATGGATCAATAAAAAAAATCTCATCATGGTTTTTCCTTGCCCCATAAACTTACCACTTTGGAGATAAAGGTTTCGTTCATAAAGCGACGATCTGCATCATGTTTCAGTTTCCAGGCTAAAATGGTTTATGCTAACTTAGTGCCAGCTAACCCCAAAAGCATTCGCTAAGACAACAGAGAGCGAGGGAGATGCCATGTCTGCCGTGACATTTACAACTCAATTGTCCCACTGATCAGAGGAATTTCGTCACTGGCAGCTATAAGCTGGTTGGCTTGTCTCTGTTTAGGAAGATCAGCATGCAGAAATCCCTGCAAAGCTCTGAAGTCTCTTCGTCATGTTAATGTCAGAGTTGGCCACCAAATGGACAACAGAAATAGATCTAGGGTCAACAGCTTGCTGACAGTAGACTTGGAAACCGAGTTCCCTCTGAAAACTGAACTATGAGGCCTGGAACACTGTTTGACCATCAGACGAGACAAGAGCAGACCCTGACCTTGCTGTTGGGTTTGTAAAGAGAAGCACCCCTGCAAAAGAGATGCCAGTCTATTTTACAAACCTGTTCACATTCCTCTGGTAAAGCAACATAAATTCATTCCAATGGAGTTTTCTTTCAGTAACGTTGGCAATATGCAACACATGGGACTTCCATTCAAATGAACATCTCATCATAACAAAAGGGCAGGCGGAGTGAGACAGGTGTGGTCACTTAATACACAAGTATTCCTAGCCACGAGCTGGAGCTAAATGGAGCTCTGTCATTGCCTGAAAGAATGACAGCTTTCTGCTCCAATAAACAGAATGTATGAGGGTTGTAAAGGCCCCCCTTAAAATAGCTGGCCTGCTCCACCTACCTGCGTCAGCCTTATTGTCTGTCAAGCAAATAAACATCCATCCGCCTCTCAAGTGCCTCTTCTCCATTAAACAGTTTGGCCCCAAAACTATCTTTATTTCATAACAGGCCTTTCAAGTCCCCTGGCACAAAGACTTCACAGGGCAGGCCGACAGCCTAACAGCTCACAACGATGCGTTCACTAACAGGAAGCATATTGGCTGGTAATTGACCGGCCGGTGATTGGTGCTGTGGGCAAACAGTCCAGGCAGATGTGAGGTATGGGGCTACGTAGAGAAGGAGGAGAAGGAGGAGGAGGAGGAGGAGGAGGAGGTGCTGTGGGATAAAACTCAACAACAATGCGTTGTATGCGTGTCCTATGCTGTGGCATTCTCTCCCGAGAAAGGGGTAAAAGGACTTAATGGAGGAATTCTTTCATTCTGACTTGTTCATTTGCATTCATCACTAAGAGTATGACCAAGTACTTCTACAGAAAAGAACTCATGGACCTTTCAGAACTGCAGCATACGTTCTACTGAAACTACAATAAAATTACAAAAGACACTTTACATATCGTTGCTGTCAGGACAAAAAAACTTTAATCTACACTTCTATTTCATATTTAATTAAAAATATCCCTGACTTTTGCACTGTGGTACAGTTTTACACTGAATGAACAGACAAAAATGGCCCAAAATGAACTAAATCTCTGTGCATTAATGTCACTGAAAGTTAAGAATGTTTTCCTTCTTTTGTAAAGTCACTATTATGCAGATTTTTATCTGACAGTGACAATATAGTAACCAGACATCAACAAACAATTAACAAGTAACAGATCCTTGGTGGGTTTTATTAACCTAATTAAGATGAGCATAATAAAGAAGTCATTACATTCTTTTGCTATAGCATTTGTAAAATCAACTTGTTGGATCATGAAGCTGGGACATATACCTTCAGGCTGAACACTGATTCAGCAAATGATGACCTTCTCCAGGCTGAGTTGCTGTTCTTGTTGTCTCCACTTAATTCCATGAACGTCCCACCACTGAAACGCAGACTGCAGGTTTTAGTGTTCATTTATTTATTTTTAAACAGAATTATCATTCTAGAAAGTGCTTTGCGGTGTGTGACAAATATATAATGTCTATGGATCGTTCCGGTGCTTTCCTAAATTCATGTTAGATAGTGAGCTCTCATAAGTGCAGATGGAGGCTGTTAATGTAGGTTATAGTCTCCATCAGTGGGTGGACTCAATTACTGGACTGGTGTTCCGATCCTGGATCATTTCCGATCCCAGAATAAAATTAGAACATAACTCCAAAAACTACCTCATTACACAAAGAGAACCTTTGTTATCTAAGCCAACAATGGTACATGTTAATACCTGATTCTTTAAATAAAGAGTTACTGCATTTCTGTACTGATGTGTTCTGAGATTCAGTATGTCTATATGGTAGATGTAGCTGTCTGTCTATCTGTCTGTCTTTCCATGCAACCATCCATTCATTTATCTATCTATCTATCTATCTATCTATCTATCTATCTATCTATCTATCTATCTATCTATCTATCCATCCATCCATCCATCCATCCATCCATCCATCCATCCATCCATCTATCGGATTTTTATAAGAACACATCCACTGTCTGGCAGGTCAAGTCATGGATTTATATTACAATAAATGAATTAATTAAGAAAATAAACCATTCATTTAATTTCAAATGTCAAAATAGTGCTCCAAACAGAATTTTATGTTTTAATTTACACATGAATTAATTAAATTAATGAGGACTAAGAAGGACATTACTTAAAATCAGATGGTGCTGTGTCAACAGGTTCATTTATTGAAGAGTGTGCTTCTTTGAAATTTGCTCTTAATGCATTATCTAAATTATTTTGTAACATATTCTAGGAATTATGTCTATGAAAAATTCTTGAATTCTTCAGATGTGTCCCTCACCAAGGAGAAATGAGGATATATGAACATATAGAAGGTTTACAGAGCTATTGGGCACTTAATCTCAATCAGAGGCCCTCAACAAGCGTCCAGCTTATATTAGCTAGCTAGTTTTCATTGGATGTATTTAGACTTGATACTTTATATTGCTCTTGTCTCTGTGTGCAGTCATAACATAAGCAATCAATAATGTTTTTGGATTCAGATTTTGATTCTATGTAATATATATGTATTGCTGCTGGCCTAGTAGATAGGGCATTGCCCATGCAATCAGAAGGTTGTGGGTTCGAGTCTCAACAGCTAGTGTCATCACTGAGGTTCCCTTGAGCAGGGTATCGTCCCCACACACTGCTCCCAGGGCGCCCCTCATTGGTGGCAGCCCCCTGCTTCACTTGGTGAGTGGGTTAAATGCAGAGAAAGAATTTCACACTGTGTACTGTGGTGTGTTCATGCGTACCTATAAGGGGCCACTTTACCTTAAATATGAGTTTCATCATGTTAGTAAGCAGTACTGTGTATATTAGATGTTGACTGGACCATCTGAATTGTTATTAAGGAGTCAAAATGGAATTTCTTTTATAGGGAATCAATTATCATAAGGCTGGTAACTCATTAAAACACCCCACACAAACCAGCAAGCATAAGGTAGTTAAGCTGCTTTGACAGTAGTATAATTTGAGTAGCCGGTACAGGTGTGTACAATTGTAAAACGCGCCTAAAACGAATAAAATCCAGTGATATTTAGGTGAAAATGTATGGCATAAAATTTTCTTTTGGCCAGTTTTGATTTGGTGTTCCTTATTTGGGCAAGATGCGGACTACAGATGGTCACATGACTTGCTGAATATCTAAATGCACTCGCTACTGAAAGCAAATTCCTGTTTCGTTTTGGGAACTGGCTTTGTCAGGCAAATTTTTAAAGTAATTCATACATAATTAAGAACCTGACGGAGCAAAAGCATGAAGGAGCACAGCTTTGAAGTTTTGCATGCTGGAATGAATTAAACTGATTTTAGCCTGATTTTTTCATAGCCTGCCGGTCCTTACAGGAGTTAATATGATAAAAAAAAGCCAATTAAAAGACATACACACCACACACATACACACACAGATGATATGGCTGCTAACTACTGTTACCCTGTAGCCAGAACACACACGCACATGCTCACACACACTCACAGTCGGTGAATTATGTCGAAGTGACTCATAATGTTGCTTTAAATGTTCACATTAACCAAGGATTATCTATTTATATTAAACGATTTGAAAAATAAAAAGTGGTTATCGCAACAAAGCGATTTTTTAGTAGATTTCATTAACTGAGTGAAAACTATTTTTGACACTGAAACATCAGAAACACTTTTGCAATGAATGGCAACTATGATGAACCACAGCTGAACATAACAGGGGGATGGGCTGAACTCAGCTGAAGCAAATCAGTCTCAGGAATCAATTCAAATTGCCACACCTGGCCTGGACTCCAGTCAACCACCACTGAGCACCTGCTCCACTCTAGAGTAGCATCGTCTGCGCGCTCTTATTCGGATTCTGTATCTCAACCCACTTCTTGGTATACCTCTGCATAGAGAGCCACTGTTCCACTGATAGTGAGCAAGAAGAAAGGGCTTTTAAAGTTTCAGTATACAGCGAAGGTCTGAGTGTGTGCACTGCGCAGGGCCGCACACTGACTGCCTTTCGCATCGAGGTGTGTTTTTGCATGTTGTTGTGGTTGATGCCGGCGGCGGCATGGCCCGAGGGCTGTATTTAGAGTGTTTGTGCCCCGCGCTCCCTTTGTAGGACCAGCTGTGAGGTGTCTGTTTGCGGTACTCCAGATGTTTGCCCATAAAGACAAGGTACTTCAAACGACTGAGAACATCCCAGCCCCCCTCCCTCCACTTCCACCATGTTTGGAGGTGTATGCTGGGTATTAACAGAGGGGAAATGACACGGACCCCTTACCCTCTAATCATGAAGGCTGCTGGCCAGGGGTTTGGTGTGGAGAGGGGCCTGCCAGTCACTTTCCATATGACATCTTTAGGCACTGGAAGCTTTGAATGGCTCATCTTTCCCTTGGGAACTTGAACATGACTTTGAGGCACCCTGCTTAACAGAACATGTGCATCGGGACATTTTTGCTCCAACATGAAGGCGCCGCCAAGCATTCTTTGGAGCGATGCTATAAAAGGACAAATTTTTCATCCCTAAAAAATCTGATCGTTCCACAGATGTTTTTTTAAGAATTCCACCGAGGAACTTTTAAAGCTGTTCACATGATATAAAGACACCCAAATTATTTCCAAAAATATTACATCCCCAAGCTGCTTCGCAGCTGCATCCAGCTCTTCATTAAGGTGGTGCAGACTTGTGGTTGTGGTTTAAGACACATATGATGTACTGTTAGTAAAAATGCAATGTCACCAATAGGGGCAGCTGCTGAGAAAGTGAGAGAACTGATCTTGCATCAGATTCCTAAATATTTTTGATGCTTGTTGTAACAAAAAGTGATTCTAGAGTCCCACTACTGAGACGGTTTGTGAAAACAGACTCTGTTGTCCAAAAACGTCTGCTCACAGTGTTTGGATACAAGGTGAACTTTGTTCATTTTTGTAGCTCACAGTATGTCATTTGGCATCCTAAACCACATCAAGAAGTCGATGCTTTTTTAATTAAGCTGTATTTAATTCAGGCTTGAGTGAGCTGAGAGACATTTTGGGCATGTATTTATAGAAATGATTTGGGTGACTACTGGTCTCTTGTGTTTTAGTAACTCTGAAAATAAAGCAAACTTTGGACACCATGCATGTGTTAGCCGATGGACATCTGAAGTGGAAAAGTGTGTAAATTTGATGCCAACAGCAATTCTTTTAAACGCATTTAAAGGGGTTTTCTCGCCAAACTTGACGATCCACTACTCCGCAAACGGACTACATGCAAATTAAATCTCATTAGTGAAATAATAAAAACCTTTCTAAATTAGGGCCTGAATAAGTGTCATTAACTCTTTATTTATTTGGTAACGTCATCATGGCAGGACAAAACCACAGCATTTGTCAAAGACCCTCAATAAACAGGCGGTGCGGCTCGAAATAAAAGAAGCGAATGCAAGAACACAAGTCAGTGTAAGACATTAAAAGTGCAATAAAGCCTCCTGAACGTGGCAGTAATCCTCAGAGCCATTAGTACAGGCCCTTTAAAGAGCGAGTGAGGGGATTTCACATGGTTTTAATCAAAGTAACACCAACAAAGAGGATCACAGCACAACAAGGAACAAGAGACATAGTCAAAACACAGTTCGAAGCTTCAAAGTGAATCGTGAGGGCCTGCATCTACAACCCTGATGAGGCGCGGGGTGGGGAACATGCAAGCAAATCAGAGGCTTAATCAGGGTCTACATTCAACAGCACGCACAGACAGTCTGCTGAGTTTGCATGTGGGTATATTCACAATTCACCTAAGAGGTACAGCCACACAAGAAAGTGTAAAACATTGAGGAACAGAGATGCACTATATATCCAAAAGCTTGCAGACACCTGTTTGTCCAGTGTTTCTTCTGAAATCAAGAGTGTGTCCTCTTCGCTGCAGTATCATTCGCTGCTTTCCTGGGAAGGCTTCACTATGTTGCATGTTGGAACATTGCTGTGAGGATTTGATTGCATTCAGCCACAAGTGTACTGGCGAAATACAGAGATTAAGTCTGGGTTTAAAAACGGTCCTCTGTCTCAACCCGAAGGAACAGGATGGAACTCCAGGTGCTCCAGAGCATCCTATTCCACTTCTGTAGTTTTTCGATGCAGATCACATGATTGCACACACATTTTACCACCACTCTGAACACCAAGTGTGCCTTCATGTGTCTAAATGTGGCTGAAAACACTGATTAGGAGGCATTTGGTCACTTTTGGATGTACAACGCACCGCTAACGCCTTGAACTGCAAGGAGCTGTGTGAGCCTACTTACAACGTACATGTTAGTTTCATAGTAGGTATTAAATAATTAATATTATATACTGCACAGTGAGTCTTAAGATTAATAACTGAATAAAAATGGAATTTAAAATGGTTAAGGTTTGCTTAGTCTAAGGGTGCAGTGGCCTGACTGAGACATCCACAAGAGGGCAACAGATTACAGAGATGTGGTTTTAAAGGTGGTCTGAACTGTATAAGTTGGGTGTTAAAATTCTACAGTGTAGAACCTATAGTCTTAAACCTCCCCTGTCACCTGACATGTTTTGTTGACGTGCTTTGTTGATTGAGAATATTGCATATTCTGCCATTTATTTTTATTGCCTGGTTTTTATGTCTTATTTGCTGAGACTAATATATTGGAGAAAATTAAATATACAATGCAATAACGGCCCATTACTTTTATTACTTTTATTACTCCTGACACATTTTATGTTTTTTTTCCCCCAATATGTCAAATTCACTGTGCAAGCAATAATTGTATATTAAAATATGCAGAGGTGTGTTCACTGTAGAGGACGCACTTCATCAAACAAAGATGGCGTATGACTGTACACGGTCAATAAAATGTCTGAAAAACATTTATAATAAAACTTAAATGTAAAAAGGACATTTAAAGCTATGTTGGCTGATATTTTTTACAAATATGATCAAATCATATTTAATCAAAGCACAGAACACCTCTAAGACCCTTTTTGTGTAGTGTGATGAGTGGGATTAAGCCCAAGCTTTATGTCGACTAACCCTGTGATATTTAAAGGATCCACAGGGGTGAAATGGGCTTGTGCTGTGTACACAGCTGGCAATATGTATTTTGCTCTTGTGCGTCATATTGCAGTGTTTCAATAAACTTCAAGAGGAAAGTATCGACCTGGAGGCAAACACTTCGTGTAACTGTCCCTGTTTGCTTTGAAGATGATCTCTGTGGTCTGCTCTGATGGACTGACATAACAGTTTAGTGAAGACATTGATGCCTGTGTGCTTCTCCAGCAGGACGCCCTACTGAGCAAAATGAAGCAAATAGATCACAGAGTATAAAGCTGGGGATGTATCACAATGAGGGGCAATAGGTGATGCACAAACACCCATAAGAACCTTTGGATCCAGCAGGTTATTATTGCATAATCAGTTACAAACCGCTGAATTGTACTGTACTGGTGACATATGTTTTCATGAATGAACTGAGATCATGAGAACAAAGAGGCTGACCAATGAACGCACTGCTTCTGCATGAGTGTGCAAGTGAATAACCGCACTGTATGGCTTTTGTCTGTGCTGGTCAGTTCCTGGGGTAAACCGCAATGACCACATGGGTCAGGACTGTGACCCGAAGTGAGGTCAGGACACTTTCAGTATTTGGGCCTGATGCATGACATCAGCGGAACATTCGTTCGTAACCAGGCCATAGAAGTGATGAGATATTTTTTGAGGAATAAACTGCAATTGATAGCGAAGGAAGTGATTCAAACTAGCGATTACGCAATGCATGGAACGGCCTAGAACAATGAAGGTCAGCTTCGCTTTTATACAATATGCCAGAGAACGCTAGCAATTTTATATTTTTCTCATTAAATGTTTGTTAGATGTTTGTCGTCAATTTGGTACACAGCAGACGAGGGTTTCCTGTCAGTGTACAATGCTATGATGCGTCAGCGACCACATGGTGGAACGATATTAGCTTGTAATGACACTTTATAAGGTCAGATAAAAGGTCACAGTGGGCTTTCAGAGCATTCTGCCAAGCAGTTACAGTCTAGGTCTAACTTAAGTCACTTCTAAAAAATATGCCACCCGACATCAGTCCCTGATCTCAATACTGTTCGCGTGGGTGAATACAACCACATCTTCACAGCAATGTTCCAGCAGCTAAAGTAAACCTTCCCAACAGCAAACAGGGACAAATTCCTTAATAATACCACAGGTTTCAGAAGAAACTTTGAACAAATAGGTGGCTACAAACCTTTAGACATACTGCAATGCAGTGGTGAGACAGTTTCTTGTCGGTTAGCCCTTGGGAAAGCTAGGGTTTTTAATTAATATGGTAAATCCCCACAACTGTCTTTTAACATGGAATCTCTTTAAAACATTTAGGCTTTGGCTCATTCTTCTAGGTTTAGTGTTTTCATTTCTCTAGCATTTCTGACACAAGATACTGAAGTTTCTGAACTTGTACTTTATGGTCCTTGGAAGACTCACCTCTCATGTGCGAGCCTTTTAAAATGTTACAATGACAAAGTCCACAATGCAGCTCTTAAGAGGAACCCTGATCCAGGATCGGACTGTTTATGGTGACATCTTGTATATGTATTTCATATAGACAAATAGACATAAAGAGAAAAGTCAGTAATTAACACGTGCAATAAACTCAATGTTGAATAAAGGTTAGATGTAAGATAAATTCAAATACGTTAACCAAAAGTTAACATTAAAAGAAAGCAATATAAAAGAATACATATAAAAGTTAAATATTCTATAGCCCCTGAACTGCTTTCCTATGCTCGCACCTCCACTTTTCAGCTTTAGTTTTAATAAAAGGATTCAGAAAGATAGGAATAGAGCCTAACAAACTTCAGTTTATAATAGATGCTGGGTAAACTGAGGACTCCAGCAGCAGTGCTAGAGGGAATTCGGTACATGAGGAGGTTTGGGCCTGCTTCATTGCAGTCTCATATTCCTCCAACTCCACCTGAATCAATTAAACTGCGTGGGGTCTTTGACCTGGAGAACTACTCTTTCGGCCAAAGTACATGACATGGACAGACGTTTTGGGACACACCTCTTAATTATAGTACTCTGGTGGCCCCCTACTTCCAGTGAAGGACAATCTTAATGCTTCAGCAGACCAAGATATTCTGGACAACGCCATGCCTTCAACTTTGTGGACCCAGTTTGGGGAAGAACCTTTTCTATTCCAGCAGGACTGTGTCCCAGTGCACAAAGCAGCTC
>JBBPCY010000037.1:4250313-4260871 GCA_037974405.1 Brachyalestes nurse
ACCCCATCCAGCACCTTTGGGATGAACTGGAACGGAGATTGTGATCCAGACCTTCTCGTCCAACATCAGTGCCTGATCTCATAAATGCTCTACAGAATGAATGGACACAAATTCTCACAGAAATTCCAAAAACGTTGTGGAAAGCCTTCAGAGAAGAGTGAAAGTTTTTATAGCTGCAAAGAGGGACCAACTCCATATTAAAGCCTATTTATTTGAATGCAGTGTCATTAAAGTCCCTGTTGGTGTGATGATCAGGAGTCCCAGTAACAGTGTACCTCGGACTCTACTGCAGTTATGGAGCGCCACCTGCTGGATCATTTCAGCAGCTGTGCAGCATGTTGGATGGCACGTGGTGTTCAGTGTGGATGTTTTTTTTCTAAGAAATCCTATGTTAGAATTAAGCCATGCTCAATGAATGACATTTGGATTACAATTAACAGGCAAAGGCAAAAAAGCTGCATCAGCAAACACTGAGAAAAAACGTGAATGGAGTGAATGATTTGTTCTGTAATACTGGAGTGCATAAACAGTGTAAAACTAATGAAAGTGTATTTTTATGAATGGGAATTATTTATTTGTTTTTGAGCAGGCTACTATTTAAACTTATGGAACCTGGAGGGGGTGGGGGGCTGCTGTTCTCACTGGGTTGACAATGAAAAAAAGGCACAACTTGCAAAGCAAACAGCAGTGTGGAAAGAAAGCTGCCTTATCTGGCCTGGATGACCCAGTCGCACAAGGCCTGCTGGGTGGAGCTGCGCCAGAAAAGACCCAGATCCACACGGGTCGTACTTTAGTCCTGCAGAGGGCCTGCTGCAGCCTTCCCCTCCTCACACTGCCAGCAAACAACCAGGACAGAGCTGCTTTTCCAAATGGTGCAAGTGGTGCTCAAAACAACCAAACAAACAAACACATAGTAGAGACAGACAAAGAGATGGAGATAAAGAAACAGAAAAACTGACAGACAAACTGGTAGCTGGATTGACAGACATACATACAGACAGACAATTCAATAATATATTATTATTAAATAATCAAATTATTACACAGATAAAACAAATAAAAATGAGATGCGCGTGTCTCCATAACATTAAATCATACAGATAGACAGACAGACTGACAGACAGACAGAGTGATTGATATATAGACAGACAGATAGACAGACAGAAACTGACAGACAGACAGATAAATAGATAGTAGTGATGCGCAGGTCGGTCCGTGACCCACGGGTAATCGTGGGTGACCCGCGGGTGCTGGTGGTTTTAGGGCATACATTTTTAAAATATCGTGGGTGCGGGCGGGCGGGCCAAAAGTTACAAAACGCATTTCATTATCGATCAAAACGTGTTGTAAACGGGGTTCGAGATTTTTTTCCCTCGGGTCGGGTTGGGTTTCGGATAATTATCCACGCGTATTTTTGCGGGTTGGGCGGGGCGGTTTGGATCTCCTGACGGGTCGGGTTGGGGCGGGTGTTAAGAAAAGCCGACCAGTGCAACACTAATAGATAGATAGATAAATAGTTAGACAGACAGACTGATACATACACAGATAAACAAATAAAAATGAGACGCGTGTCTCTGTGTGTAGAGCATTAAAGCCTTTCTACAGGAACCTGTCTGAAGGGAGTGTATGGTTCAGCTGTCAGTTTTATCCCCAGCCCAGGTGGAGCTGAGGCCAGTAAAGGTGGAGTTTCACCCTGCCCTGGCTGGGAGGGCTTGTCTGGGGTCTGCTGCAGCCCTAGCCGCCATCTGTTGGACGTCCAGAGGGTGTGTTGTGATCCCGTTCGCAGAACTGTTAAAAGGGGGGAAAGGCCCATCGATCGAGCTGATAAGGGTCGAACTTAAAAAGGCCAGATGCCCGGGTTTGTGCCAAAACAGCGCAACGTGCTTGTAGAAGGTGGACACGGGGGAGCCAAACGCACAGACCCTCAGCTGGAAGACCACCATCATGCTGCTGCTTCTGCTGGTCGCGGTGTGGGGGAATAACGCGCTGATCCGCTCTCAGGTGGCCGCCCAGCCTCTCTCAGACCCGGGGCCACACGTGGCCGGAGACTGGGCGGAACCGGTCCGACTCCGGCACCTGTACGCAGCCAGACACGGCCTGCATCTCCAGATCAGCAAGGATGGCAAGATAGGAGGCTCCCACCTGCAGAGCTCCCACAGTGAGTAGAGCAAAACCCTGCTGTTAACAACACAGAGCACTCCAAATAGACCCCTAACAACTGGGACTGGGGGTGTTGGTGGCATGGGCTAAATCAGTTTCAGTTACTAATATTCTTCATCTTAATCAAGTAAAAGTGTCAATGGGTAAAAGTACCATGCTGCACACTCTGAGGTCCTTCCAGAATTACCATCATCTCAGGGACTGGGTTTATTGGCTCCTTTTGCTTGAAAGGTGTGAGCTCTAGCAAGTTCTGATCCATCAGAATAGAATGAAATTCTAGTCTAAACTAAATGCAAAAGACTAAAATAGATCTAAAAAATGATAATATACTTAAGTTTATCAGGAGTGTGTAGTGTACATGGAGTTAAGCTAAATAAACCAGACATTACCAATTTCTTCACAGAGAAAAAAATAAGGCAGTATATTATCATAAGCAATAATCTATTATTATATCTTATATATTTTTGGTGCATCTTTTGTCCATAATGTGCCCACCTGGCTCACAATGTTGCTTTTCATTGCTTGTCATGTTTGGACATCAGTTGTTCTGGAAAAGCCCAGGTCCAGTCCACAGTTAGACATGTCAGATCCACGTCTAGACAATTTGCATATGAGCAGCAATTTCTGGCCCTTAGGTTATGGACATGGGGGTTAAAGAGAAACTCTAGTGATTTTTTCCATTTTTGGGGGAAATTCCATCACTGAAATGTGTCATTCAGTCATGCAGAGATTTGAAGTGAAATTTTTAATTGCAGAGAAGCTGATTGTCTTTACAGTGGTAGTGATAGTAACCAGGTGTCCCTTCTATAACACATTTTTATAAGTGATGCAATATGTAATGTGTTACATATATATCTATATGTAATTAAAATGGTAAATCAGGAAAAAAATAGCTTTTGGTACTATTTTGCCCTACTTGTTCCTCCCCACTATTTATAGTTTTTGAAAAATACATTTTCATTATTTCAAAATGATGAAACAAAGTCTCATAACCACTTCAGGTAATGGCTTACAGTGAAGTGGTTGTTACGAGTCATTCAATGCCTCAGTTTTTTGGTTCCTATCACCACTGTTGTAAACATTTCTTACTCTGTATTTCTGCATTTCACATCAAATGCATTTTATACGCATTTCTGCACTTCACATCAAATCCCTCTGGATCGTGTGCATCCATTTAATTATGCGGACATTTTGAAAATGTTGGTGGAATTCTCCTTTAAGTCTTCAGTAATTTAGTAAGTGATTCTGATTCAGTCCAAACTCTTTCCCAAGGTCTGGTAGAGATTCGCACTGTTGACACTGGCTGCGTCGTTATCAAAGGAGTTGAAAGCTCACGTTATCTCTGCATGGAAGCAAATGGGAAGCTTTACGGATCGGTGAGTGTTTCTTTGCTAATAAACAAAATTCCCTCTTAACATAATGATGTGTTGACAACACTGTCAGTAAATTGGTTGAGCCTTCATTAGGTTAATTCAGGTTATTGTTATGCAAATTATGCCAAATAATGATGAATGGGTCACATACAAAAATACAAAACAAAAACAAAAATACAGAAAAATACAAAAACACTTGAATACGGACTACCTAATAGAAAAAATTTACTTATTTTGTTACAATTTGAAAAGGAAAGTACTGCATCAAAGCATCATTCCAGTGCATTTACTTGGGTGTCACTAGTTACTGCCCACCTACTCGTAAATTTACTACTGAGTAACATTTCAGTTTTTATTTTCGGGTCAAGAGTCACAGAGGCTTTATTTTCACGGGAGTTGTTTGGGTTTATCAACATTAACCGGCCCAAGGTTCATTCCTCCCAGTAAACACTTGCCCATCAACTGGAAGGGCAAGCTCAGCAATGGTGAGTACCGTCAGCATAGTAGATACCCAGGGTCACCATGCTGGTTGTGTCCTGAGTGACCTGAAAAAAAATGGCCTTGAATGTATCCTGGATGACCACTAAACAATGCAAAACAGTGTTCAGGCAAAATAAAATGAAATAATATAATAAAATCACAATAAATAAAAACACCTTTAATTTGAATATTTAATAATGTGCATATTCACATTGCTCAAATATTTGTTCTTTTTTGATTGGCCTGACTGGAGGAGCGTTTTCAGTCACTGAAATACGTTCTCTGGCCTTCTAAAGCACCCAAATGAACTTTGTTGTTGCTTCCCTGACCTGCTCCACTTTATAAAAGGAATTAATCTTACAAAATTGACCAAATATGCCCAGTGACGTCATTTTGGCGACCTTTGTCCTCCACTGGGTACATTTACAGAGCAAAAAAGCTGAATGAAAAGAGACAGGAACAACAACCTTGGCCCCTGTATGTGCAATGCAAACAGCCATCGAAGAACCTAAGGCAGGTCTCAGCTGATAAAATGGGGCAATGGGAGATTTATGACCCTGTGCATACATCCGATTCATACTTTTTGTTCCATTTCCTCCCTGCAGCACATCTATGTGAAAGAAGACTGCTCTTTTCTGGAGCACATTCTCCCAAATGGCTACAACATCTACATGTCGGACAAACACAGGACTCTTCTGAGCTTGGGCGGTGGTAAAAAACGACCTCAAAGTGCTTTCTCTCAGTTCTTGCCCATGGTCAATACGCTGTCACAAGAACCAAAGGACTACAATTCAAGAGAAGGGCACTCTCCAGTTGACCCCGACTGGGATCTTCACTTAGGCTTACAAACAGACATGGAGTCCTTTGGGAAGATCTCCCAAATTGTCATTCAAAGCCCCAGTTTCAACAAAAGATGAGTAGAGGACTTGCTCAAAGAGTTTCAAAGGATCTGACTTGGGAGTGCAATCCAGTGGCAATAGGCTGAATGGTACCGGCCTGGCCTGAAAGGGGAGAACAGAGGAACTCTCTCTCTTAGAACTCACAGACTGTGGCAGGACGAGGATCAGGTTTCCAAAAGCCAATTTTCACAATAGGCACACGGGGGGATACACAGAACAACGGCATGCTTCAAGCCCATGTTAAATCACTCCAAATGTTGAAGCTCAAATGAAAAAACGATTTGAGTATCAACTGCAGCTTAGAATTATTTATTTCAAATGAAAATGAAGTTCTCTGTAATGCTTAGACGCAACAATCCTGTTTGTCTTATAGCACAAAGCTTACTCAAGTGCACTCATATCTACACTCTTTACCACTGTTTGTAGACTGGCTTTTCTATTTGTTGTATTTATCTAAAGCTGTATCTGTTTCTGACACATTGTTTTGGTTAGAAGGTCCTGATTGAAATACAGATTTCTTTCCCGTTTCTGAGCTTTCTTTTCATTTATTATATGCATTATTCATTTATTGTATATACACATATATACATAATCTATGACATATATATATATCATCTAAGGCAGAAAATCAAACATTAAATATAAAATGTGCTGCATTTTGCACATTAAGTTCAGCTAGTAAGCATTAATTGCACATTAAATTGTGTAGAAGTGTGTTCTAAGAAGAAGACCTCTATTTACTTACAAAAATGTCATTTTCCAACAATGGTATCAATATTGCAGATTGCATTGTGATGTTGATTTGTTTATATGATGTTTAGGTGTATATTTTCATTACATTTTGATCATCAAACACGTTATGATTAATGAAACCCCAGAAACACAGTACTTAGTTGCAATATGGGAAAAAAAATACAGCTTTTTACCTAATGACCACCAGATACTAAGGTAAGAAATGATGCACAGTTCTTACCAACATCAGGAAAAGAACCAATAGAAAATGACCTGGAAAGTTTCATGAAGAGATGAGAAGTAAAAAGAGACCAGAAACTTAAAAGAAAATCATATGTGAAACATGGTCAGAGGCAGCTAGGAGACCTCTATTCTGGCTCAGTCGTCGTTATTGGTAATAACTAAAGATTACAATAATACAGTGATCATGAAACAAACAGCTCATTCACTGCAAAACACTTCCAGATCCTCAGTACTGAGTTTCACTACTCAGACCAGGACACAAACACTGCTGAGGCATCCAAGGAATTAAGAAAAAGGAAGGAAGTGGATAATTTTGGACAGCAGTCAAAACCAATATATGTCCAACCACTTGTGATATTCCACAGCTGCTCACTTAGGGCCAGCAGGGCACTTTTTTTTGTTTGCCCGAGTTCCAAATTATTTAAAAATAATTCATTGTAAAATGACTGAACTGAAATCTAAATTTTTAAAATTTAAATTTCACAAAAGGCTATTTTATCAAAGTTTACAAATGCACTCCTTAAACTTTCACAACTTTGAAAGTCTTTCTGTGGCTGGAAAGTAGTGTGTTCAATTTGAAGACAATCATAGCATAGTTAAATTTCTTATTCATTGAAATGCTGACAGAACTGTCATGTTGATGTGAGCAAGGAGGGTGCAACTTCAGAAACAGAGAGAACTTCAGAAACAGAAGTGTGTAATAGAAATTAGAACAAGGTGTGAGATTCAGTTACGGTAAAACTCTTCCACCATCTCTTGGCTGAGGACTTCCTCGGGCGGAACCCAGCTCTGTTCCTCTGGACCGGACCCCTCCCAGTCCACGAAGTATTGTAAACGACCCCCTCAACCGCGATAGCCACGGGGAGAGCAGGTTCCACCTCCCCTTCATCCAGCAGGCCTGGAACAGCTGGCCTAAGTAGGGAAACAGGGAACACAGGATATACACGCATTTGAGGAGGAAACTTTAACTTATAATAAACAGGGTTGACTTGATGCAATATTTTTGAAAGGACCTATAAGCCTGTGCGAGAGGTTACGAGAGGGTAAACTTAACTTTAGGTCCCAAGTGGAGAGCCAGACCCGATCACCTGCCCGGAACTCTGGCATCGCCCTTCCCACACCTGCTCTGCTCTCTTGAACCATCTGTCGACCTGGGGTATATCAGACGGTGCATCGTCCCAAGGGCAGAGCAGGGGTTGACGCCCAAGCACACACTCAAAGGGCGTACTCCGGGATGGGACTCGGGGTGGTAGTCCTAGGTCAGGCTGACAGTGCCCCCCAGCTTCTTAAAGAACACGAGTCCCAAACTCTGGACATGAATTGGGGGCCTGGCCGGAATCTCCTCTGGGATGCTGTAGGGCACGAACACAGGCTGGAAGGGGTTCTTGTAGGGCAGGAACCGGACCCCCTTCGAAGACCAGTTCCTGATCACCAGTATAGTTGTGTACCCTTTTGCTTCCGGGAGATCCATCACAAAGTCCACAATGCTGTGGGGCCATGGTCTCTGCAGAACCAGCAGGGGCAATAGTTTACCGGCAGGCAACTGACGGGGGTCACTGTGCAAGTGGAATAGGACTTCACAGCCCGCTCCACATCTGCCCAGATCATAGGCCACCAATACTTACAACAGCGCACCTCGGCAGTCCCCTGAACCCCAGGATGTCTGGTGGCAGGGGTCGTGTGAGCCCATTCAATCACTTTGCCCCTCAGAGGCTCAGGCACGAACACCCTGTCTGCTGGGCATGACTGGGGAATAGGGCTTTAATGTGTTACTCTGTTCTATCTCTGTGTCGTGGTCCCATATGATGGGTGTGACTAAGAGAGCCGCCGGAATTATAGCCTCAGGATCTGTAAGGTCCACAAGAGTGGGGAAACATGATGAAAGAGTGTCCACTTTCCCATTCTTAGAACCTTGCCTATAAGTAATGGTGAAGTGAAACTGAGTAAAAAACAAGGCTCAGCGGGCTTGTCGAGGGTTCACCCTCTTAGCCTGCCGGATGTTTTCTAGATTGTGGTGGTCAGTGAACATTACGAAGGGGTGTCTGGCTCCCTCTAACCAGTGACATCACTCCTCTAATGCAGCTTTGACCGGCAGCAGCTCACGGATACCGATGTTGTAGTTCTATTGTAGATGCGTTCTGCATCTGTCAGCTTACGTGACCACAAAAGGTTTTGCAGGTTCTGGTAATTTGGGAATAGGGGCTGTATTAAACAGCCTTTTTATTTTTCAAATACTGCCTTTGCGGGCACTGAGAAACGAATGTGTTTTGGTTTGCCCTTCAGGAGGTCGGTGAGCGGTGCTACCATGGAGCTGAAACCCTGCATAAACCTTCTATAGAAGTTGGCAAAGCCCAGGAACCTGTGCAACTGCTTTACCAACTGGGGCTCTGGTCACTCAGACACTGCTTTCACCTTCCTGTCATCCATGCCGACCCCCCCGGGCCAATTATGTAGCTGAGAAAGTAGAGCTCCATGACATGGAACTCACACTTCTCGGCTTTTGCATACAAATTGTGCATGAGCAGGTGGCGAAGGGCTTGACGCACGTGCGAGACGTGTTCTGATAAGGATTTCAAGTAGATATCGTCAAGTAGATAAACTATAACAAATTTAAAGAGATGGTTCATAAAGGCTTGAAAGAAGGATGGAGGGTTTGCTAAGCCATATGGCATTACGGGATAATGCTAATGCCCTGACATGGTACTGAAAGCGGTCTTCCATTCGTCGCCTGCCTGTATGGTTGTATGCACTCTTCAGGTCGAGCTTGGTGTGAATGCTCATACCGTGAGTTGTTCGATGGCAGGCGGGATAAGCGGTGAGTCCCCGGTAGTCAATGCAGGGCCTGGGTGAGGAGAGAACTAAACTGAAACAACTGAGCTGCCCGGCACCGGGCTCAGACCTAAACAAACCATGACGTCACTTCTGACGGGACTGGACTTGTGTACTAGTACTATGGTGAGGAAGGCCGCTGGGGGTGTAACTTAAGTGGCCCAGATGTGACAAGAACATTTTGAGGAACTGTTATTTCCTTTTAATATAACATGTGGAAATGAAGAATTTTTGAAACCTCTGAAATGTCAAAATTCTATATATACTGTAACTGAAAACATACTAAAAGATTATGTCATAACATAGATAATTCATTAAATCCCTATGAGAGTGTGTTAATGTGAAACAAGCTGAAATATTATTCTTAGTGTTGCTTTTATACCCACTTCAACATTTCAATTTAGTTAATTCATTCTGTAAGCTGTAAAAGTAACCAATTAAAAATGAATGTTTTGTTGATTTTCTATGTGAAAATAAATACACACCCTCTACAGGGAATAGAATAATATTTCCTGCACAAATTTGTATTTAACATACTGGGGAAAAAATAAAACATAAAAGATCAAATGTGCCACAATGTGCTGATGTGTAGAGTTTGTTAAATTAAAGCTACTCTTTTAAAATATAATTTTCATTTAAAATTGACTACTCTGATGATTAATTTTATTTGATGACTTTGGCTGCCTATACTAAATTACTTTGATTTTGTGTGATGGAAAATATCTTACTTTTTTTTTTTGTTTTGAATGGAATATTTTTTCTATTTATTTAATTTATTTGTGGTTTCTTGTAGCTCTTAGTGTGCAGTAGCTGCTAAAATGTAACTAATTAATCTGGAGAGAGAGAGACAGACAGAGAGAGACAGAGTTAGTTTCATGATACAGAGTTAGCTTCCAGTTAGTTTCATGGTAGTCTGGCTCCCTCTAGTGGTGATATATTTCACTGCAGTTTTGTTATATCTTGAATCCGCTCACTACGGACGGTCCACAGTTGGACAAAAGTATTGGGACATACCTGTTTTTCAGGGTTTGGGCTACGCCTTATACTTCCCCTTACTTCCAGTGAAGGACACTCTGAGACATTTTTCACAACACCATGCTTCCAACTTTGTGGACACAGTTTGGGGAAGAACTTTTTCTATTCCAGCAATGACTGTGTCCCAGTGCACAAAGCAGCTCTATAAAGACATGGCTGGATGAGTTTGGCTGGTGTGGAAGAACTTGACTGACCACACAGAGCCCTGACCTTAACCCCCTCCAGCACCTTTGGGATGAACTGGAACGGATATTGCGAGCCAGCCCTTACAAGTGATATCCAATAACAAGTGACATCGAAAACAAAGGTGTAACTAATGTTACGTGAGTACAGCAAAACTGCTCCCTTGCCTAAGTAGGTATTTAGTGCAGGGTAAAGTGGAGTAGATTTGGCCAAATCTCAAATGGCTCCCTGCTTATGCAGTGCACAACATAGGTCTTAAAATAATAGTCCTTGCACCCAAAAAGAGCATAACATGTCTAAGCAAAAGCCATTTGCAATTCAGCTGTATGCAATCTTCCCCAATGGACATGCATATATGGACAAAAGTATTGGGACACCTAACCATTACACCGGGACTTTAATGACACTGCATTCATATAACAGCTTCCACTCTTCTTGGAAGGCTTTCCAAAAGATTTTGGAGTTTCTGTAGGAATTTGTGTCCATTCATTCTGTAGAGCATTTATGAGGTCCAGCACTGATGTTGGCGAGAAGGTCTGGATCACAATCTCCATTCTAGTTCATCCCAAAGGTGCTGGATGGGGTTGAGGTCAGGACTCTGTGTGGACCAGTCAAGTTCTTCCA
>JBBPCY010000037.1:4273760-4285025 GCA_037974405.1 Brachyalestes nurse
ACACAGAGTCCTGACCTCAACCCCATCCAGCACCTTTGGGATGAACTGGAACGGAGATTGAGATCCAGACCTTCTCATCCAACATCAGTGCGTGACCTCATAAATGCTCTACAGAAATGAATGGGCACAAATTCCCACAAAAAACATTCCAAAATCTTGTTGAAAGTCTTATTAGGAAAGTGGAAGCTGTTATAGCTGCAAAAGGGGACCAACTCCAGATTAAAGTCGATTTATTTGAAAGTAATGTCATTAAAGTCCCTGTTGGTATAATGATCAGATGTCCCAATATATTTGCCCATATAGTGTATATTAACACAGCTTACATACGGTATTTTACTGTAACTTTAATGCACACTTTATTATTTCGTTTTAAATACTGGAAAGAAATTAAATATAAAACTTGTACACAGGCAACATTTTAGTTTTTTCCCCCCAATATGTTCAACGTAGTAAATACAGTAATTCTGCATTGCAGCATGAGGTACTCTGTAGATGATGTATATAGTTAGAAAATCAGCAAAACATATTTAACTAGACACTCCCAAACCTTTGCATATGACTGTACAGTGAAAATACAAGGCAGCCTCATTTAAACAGGGCATCATATTGATTAGACTGTCAGCGTTGTATAAGTGGGAAGTGCCCCGTGTGAGATTACTCTATTAATTTACTGTGTTTTGACAGCTTGCTGTGCAGTGGAATGCAGCAGATTTGGCATCCACACAGTAACAGCCTTGAAAAGGCTTTAGGTAAACCCTGCTCTATAAATTTCTCTGGAGCAGTAGACGTTTCACTCCCAGTCTGTGTAAAGCAGCATTTGTCCTCCACCGACTGGCTCCTTTCTAGAGTATCCCTCTCTGATGTGTGACAAACCGAGTTTGCACATGATGACTACGCAAAATACCACTTATTTCTTCTCAACACATTTACATTTATGGTATTTACAGGCACTTTTATCCAAAGCGACTTCCATTCCCTAACTACAGGGGACAGGCTCCCTGGAGCAGCTTGGGGTTAAGGGTCTTGCTCAGGAACCCAGTGGTGGTGTGCTGAAGGTAGGACTTGAGCCCATGACCTTTTGGTCCAGAGGCAAGTATCCTACCCACTAGGCCACCACAACCCAAGAATCCCCAAACTGACTTACTGAACTGTAAGAACAGGTGATCCTTCTGATTTCCACAGCAACTAGCCTATGTATAGTTGAAAGCTTAAGCACAAGTACCAAAGATCAGGCACTAATGAATTATAAAGTGATCTCCCATTGGGTGTCATTGTTTCCTTTGGTTATCTGAGGAGACCAAGAAGAGGTAGACCATAAAGAAGTTCCTATGCCTTTTTTCAAGACTGAACAGAATTTATCACATTAACTCTTGATCTGAGCTCTTGAGCTGTTGCAAACATGCTCCTACAGTGATGCCACAACTGTATTCTGAGTGAGATTTTCCATTTTCAAGACTGACAACCCTTTTCTGATGAGTTGTCTTCAGGTGGGAGGAACTTCTGAACAACTACAACTACATTGCAGTTTTAAAGCAACTTGCCCAACACTGCCCAGAGCTGCTCGCAGAACATGCAAGCTCATTTAATTTGCTTTTCTCAAGCCTTCGCAGCCCCACTAAACCACATCAGTGAAGGTGAATGCCTTGTTGAAATGTGTCAGCTAGGATTTGAAGCTGAAGCTCCAGGCGCCAGCCCTGCTGTGGAAGTCGCACGTTCTGACCAGCCTTTTTGCTTTTTCTCTGCCGGAATGTGGGAAGCAATGTTGCTCTCTCCTCTCAAACCGCACACACTGGGATGCCAAAAGCCAAAGACACAGTATTATCACAAACCTCAGACAGTGGCGCGAGAGTGTGAAATAGTCAGAGTTCCTTTTCCTTTGCTGGATCTCGCCAGCCTGTCCCGAGGCCTGGTCTAAACAGAACATGAAAGACTGTCTCCTGGTTCTGACTGATTGTAGTTCGACAATAAACGATGGATAACACCCTCCTGAAATGTAGCACGGACTGGGTTTATTCATCTAACCCACTGATGTTCCCTGCGGAGAAGGTTCTATGGGAATATCCTCAGTATAGAAATGAATGTTTTTAATATACATCTTTTTGCCCTAACTTGCTGTTAATCTGTGGTAACATGGATTTATCCACTTCAACAAATTACCATGCTCTTAATTTCTAGAAAACAGTTCTTAGGATGTGGACAGACTTTTATTATTGAGAAATATTATTTTCTATATAAATTTCAAGGGGTGCATGACTTGAATCTGATCAGATATTTGCTTAATTATTGGGAACTGACCAGTTTATTATTTTTGTTTTGCTTGATGTGTAAACACATTTATGACATTAATTTTGTGAGGTAAGCAAGTGCACTGTATTTAAATGCAGCTCCACCTGTATTATAATGTAGCATAATTAGCTAACTACCCTTGACTTTCAGTGTGGCACTTTATTTGATTCATGCGATTTAAATACGCAACTGATTTTTCATTTGTGAATATAAAATGTCTGTTTGATCCGTAAAAGATGTATATTATGATCCGTAAAAGATGTACATTTATATTATGACTTTGTCTGATCGGCCAAAATGTGAATGAATTTTAGAAGAATAAATTGGAACTACACAGCCATAGAGAATTACAGACATATTTATATTTAAAGGAAACTTAGCACCTGCACTATGACTGGCTGAACACTGCCAAATATGTTTAGCAAGACAGCAGCAGATGTGACGTTAATGCAAAGCGAGGAAACAGACAATTAAAGACCATTGGTTTTTGAAGCTCAAGTTTAATTCTAGCTAACATCATGTCTAGAATGGGTCTGCAGGTAAAGATTGTGCATTTCAGACCAGCAACTGGTAAAAAAAAAAAAAAAACAACAACAAAACAAACAAAAAAAGAAAGAAAACAGACATGAAGCGGCATTTTAATTCCCCGGTCATCACCGTATCTGCTACGGAGTGTCCTCGCTTGGCCTTTGACCCGTCGGAATTAAACACCATTCATGACTAAAAAGACTAAGAGCGACTGCCCTCATTTACAACAGAATTGAGACACAAAGCCAAGCTTTTTTAGGGTGTGGGGAAGGGAGGATGCAATGACTTCTCAGTCCACTGAGCCGTTATCTCCTTTTGCATGATCGAGAGGAAAGCATGGGTGAAGACCTCCACACCATCTTGTCTTTTTGTTTTTGTTTTTTTATTTCCTTTAATGCATGACAAGTGTGTCTCAGCGTGTCAATCGCATACGTTTGTGCCAGCTCTCATAAGACACTTCTTTTTTTTTGTCTTGAGGTAACAAACATTCCTGATACTATACAGAGGATACCATGTTTTTGTCCCCCTGGGTCCTGGATTAGCCAGTAGCTATATCCTATAGCTCAAAGCCGCACCTCTATATAAATTACTATCTCCAGTCAATATAGGACATCATATAGCAGCACCATGTCTATGGCTAAAGGGGGGTCGTGGGGGGGGGGGGGGGGGGTAAAAGTTAGCTCTGATTGTATGTGTAAGTGGCAAAATAACATGAATGTGAATGTGAAGAAGGAAAGAACGGCTGGTGATTCTGTCTACTTTTCCATTTATTGTGATAATGACACATGTGATGGAAACACGCCGACCCTCCTGCGTTCAAAGCAAGAGCACTGTCTTCGGATACATTATCAAGGGAGCTGTGTTAAATTACTACAAATCAACACTATGGCTTTGTAAATAGACATGGCATTCACAAACTCATATCTGCTTTCAATTTGAACAAAAGCTTCATAAATACATTAAGGTCGGGCCACAAGAGGCCTAAAGGGGGGCACATAGTCTCTTTCAATGAAACAGTTAAAAACTCAAACGAGTTATATAATCAAGCTGTTTATGGCACCAATTTCATTAAATGCTCTCTCTACTTGCTCGTATCAGGACCCAGAAGGATGATGAGTAATGCGTGTCCATTTGCAGTTTACAACCGGACTAGCAGGCACTGAATGACCAAGTAAAATAAAGACAGAACTGGAAACAAAAAAAAAAGAAAAAAAATCCCAGGCTAAATCATCATTGCTAAATCATGACTGTTTGAGGTATTGTGGGTAAGACAGGAACATTTGTCTATTTTTTTCTTTTTTCCTCCTTTTTTGGAATAGCGCAGAAATCACATTAATAAAAACTGATCACATAAAAAAACTACCAAAAGAAACAAAAGTTGTCAATAATATCATAATTTTCTATGAGAAAATTAAAACCTATTACATGGCAGTATATTGACATTTTACATAGACAAAACCAAAAATAGCAGCAAAACAAGACAAGAGAACGAAGCATGTCTTTTTTTCTTTTTGTTGGTTGTTTTTTTTTTCTTCTCCATTTGAAAGTTTCAAACTTGCTGGAAATCCCTCCATAGCAGCTAAATACGAGGAGTGTGTGCTCCCATGTTCTCTTCTTTTCTCATTGTACAAACACCTTAGTTCTGCAGTTACTTTCCGATGTCCAGGCGTAGCCCCTATTTCCACGTCTCCCTCAGCCACCTCTAAAGTCCCTCTTCATCCTCTTGTCCCCTCTGCGGACAGCCGAGAGAAAACAGATATCTTGGGGGGTCTGTGCAAAATCTTCTAGAAGCCGCAGCACTTTTGTTTTCTCTGAGAATCGAGCTCTCTCTCCGACTCTGGACGACAACTACGGTGTTTCTCTGGCACTCCTATTGAGCTTTTGAACAAAAAAAAAACTATTTGTTTCGCACAAGGTAGCAGACAGGTGTGCGCTGAGCACACATTTGACACTGAGCGCACTTAGGCATCCGCTTTTTCAGCGCTCCATACTGGCCTTATGAGGGGAATAGAATAAAATAAATAGTTCTCAATCTTTGATATAGCTATTTTAGGTACTTTAGTGTTTTAAAAGGCTTTAATGCATCTGAAGCTATAGGGTGCGCGTAGCTGAACGGTGGCAGACTTGCGTGGGCCCCTCTCATCGGGATTGCACCATAACATTCTCCAGCATTTGTCCGTCTTGGGCAGTAGGGTAGCGATGGGACGCTGTACTGCTCCTCGGGCTTTGACTCTGGTCTGAGAGTACTGTGTCGTTTTCAATCTCTCTTTCTCTCTCGCACACTCTCTTCCTCTCTCTCTCTCTCACTTTCTAACCAATAACACCATAAAGAGACCTGCTCCATGCTGCGGACAGGACACAAGCCTGTCGTCATCAACTCCTACTCCATTCCATGTTTTTTTTTTCAGTTTTGTTTTACAAATGTGGATTTTTTTTTTCATAAGTCAGCCTTACAAGACGGACTGAAAGTGCTTTTTTTTAAATGGAATGGTTTTAGATTACAATACATAAATCTAAACAGAAAGTAGACTGTGGATTGCACTGTGAGCGTAACAAAGGGAGCGGGTAAGAGAGAAGCTTATTGTGTCATAACCAGTGATGGCATTGGCAGTGAGGACAATCAAACAAGCAAAAAAAAAAAAAGAAACAAAAAAAATGTCAATGGTTCTGTCTGATGTTAAATTAAAACCTCAGCTTTGGCAATCCACAGGCCTCTAAATCATAACATAGAAATAACACATGCTTAACAAAATATACTAGGGTTACACAAACCAATTTGAAAGAGAAGAGAAACATGTTAGAGATTTTTTTTAGAAGTCTAGACAATAAGAAATAAAGTGACTAAACGCATAAGCAAGCGGGGATACATACACATGCCTAGACTGCGAAAATGGCTGGGGAAACTGTTAGCATGTGTAACAATATACTAGCTAGGAGAAAGAGAGATCAAACATACAAATAATGCCTCTTCTCTTTCAAAATTGGTTTTCTGACACACTTAAAATAAAATTACCAACCTATTTTCTTGTCTGTAGATCTGACAAGTCACTGCTACATTTGGAAATGTAGTTGTAATTTAAAAAAATATCCTAGGTTACCTATACATTTTTTTTGTTTCGTCTTTTAACTCAAGTTATGTGGAGAGGGCCTGAAAGAGAGAGTAATGAGTAATGTGGAAGGGATTTCATTGGGATTTTTCAACAAGGTTTTCATCCTTCCCTTGTCCTCTGCTGGTTATCCTGACCAGCAATAGCCCAATCATGAAGGCCACAGGGGGCGCCACTGAGGGGTAAACAGCAAGGGCACTCTGAGGGGCTGATTATGATTGGTTGAGGTGTTGCCGGGGGTTCCAGTGGGGGCCTAGGTTCCCTCTTGTCCCACGAAGCCTCTGGTCAAAGCCCATACCCCATGGAAATTAAGACTCTAGAGATGAAGAGTGGTCCCCTCAGATGTTAATGTCCCTGACGTCTGTGGGAGTGCATGAGAGGTCCACGTCCTCCTCCACTCGTTTGGTCTCTGTGGAGCTGCTGTGTTGCTGGGCCTGCCTCAGACTCGACTCCAGCAGCGACTCAATCTGCTCCTGGCACGATCGCAGACAATCCTGATGAGGAAAGCAGAACCATTTACCACCAAAAACTTGATAATAATTCACTAAAAACTCTGTCATGTGTGACTTTGCTTGAAGGGGAAAGCAGGGACTTACCGGATCACATCTGATGACCTGCGAGAGGAAGTTGGTGAGGTTCTGGGAGGAGAGAGAACTGTCGCTGTTCTTCAAGTACAGCCCTTGCACTGCTGCAGCCACGCTGCCTGCTGCGATCATGGAGGGAGGGCATGCTATGAAGTTGACGTCTGCAAGAGACAAAAATGGGGTTAGATCTCATGTTTTATAATCAACCAGCTCTAAGCATTGATTCAAACTTTTGTAGTGGACACAGCTTCAAGGAGAACAAAAATAATAACACTGCAAAAAAAGACACATGCTTGGCCACTGAAAAGAGGAAACACACAAGTTGGCAGTTGGGGGGTGGGGGTCGTATAATTAAGTGTAGCATGACTAAATCATAATGAGGGTGGTGGTGGTAGGGGACAGTCCGTGACATTTTGGGGTGACACCATGCTGGGGAGGGACTCAAGGCATTTAAGGGGTTTTGGGGGGAGGGGGAGGACTGTGCTGTAGGTCCTGCCCCCCACAATCCCCCCACCACCACCTACCACCTCCCCCACCCCCTACTGCAACTTTCACCCCCAAGCTAAACCTCTCCAATAAATCAAGGCCTTTCCCACACACAAACATGTAAGTGTGCTTTAGACATTTTTAGAATATTCATGCAACCTCTAAAGTCCCTTTAAAAAGGCACGTTCCTGAGCAAATTACTTCCTCGCGACACAAAGTGGCTGAAACATGAGTGCTTGTTCAGTGTCTTACCACACTGCTTGCATTAGATGAGAGACATTATAAATCAAAGTAGGGACTTTCCCCCCTCGATCTCTCTTTCACTATGGGCTTTGCCCACACATGGAGAATGTAGCAACACACCACAACAGCCTCTCTCATAGGTAGCAGTCTACCATTCCTAGCCCAGCGACGAGAGGGCAATTGTTAAGACAAATTGAATATAAAGGCACGGGAGCCATCACCCCAAGCCATTCATGTCAGAGGCTAGCCCCCTTCTGCACTACCCACCCAACCACAATCTTCCTGGCTGCCATCCCAGGCCACTTCTCAAAGAAACGGAGGTCATAAACATAAAAGGGGAGCGAGTCGCAGTGATACCCACCATGTGCAAGGAGGCACAAAGAAAGAAAGAAAGGGGTATATCAGACAGATTCCTTTCTGAGACACTAAGGGCTGTTTTAGACAGACGATAAACTGACCAAAAACTGACTGCAATAGGTTACATAACAATAGAGACTGAAGGGGCTCCACTCCTCACAAACCAAGAAAAGGATCTTTTTATGGAAGAGTCTGAACTACCACAGTCACATGGTGCACTCATTAAACCAATGGTACCTAAGTTTCAGCAAAGAGCACAGGGGTACACAGTATATAGTTAAGACAGCTTCGTCGTTTTGCGTCACATCAGACGTGCTCACAGAGTCTGCACTAACAGGCTGCAGCCGTGAGGCACTCGGGCCTCTGCGGAGGCATGGTGCAGACACAGCAATCACCACAAAAGGAAACAGACTTCCTCTCGCTCACAGACGCTCACGTCAGTTTATAATACCTCCGCACAAGGAATTAGGGCAGTTCTTTCCATCCCAATAAAAAAAAAGTCTTTCTTATTGCAAATTCAAAGGGGGAGGTAGGACTAAGGTTCCTAAAATGCACAAGCAAGTGCTCAGAAAATATTCAATTACATTTTAGCAGGCAAAGAACAACCTGCCATGACAATTTAAAACAGATAAAGATCAGAGGCTGTTGACCTTTAGAGCATAACCTTGAAAGCACACCGATCAAAAGAATGGAATGAACGTGCATCACGCATACCTGTTGCACAGAGGGCCACGAACGTCTGGGCGTGCTTACGCAGGATCTGCATGGTGCCCTGAAGTATTTGCAGTTTGGTGATGAAGTGTTCGATGAAGTCGTGTGGTGTCACTGAGGCCAGATCCCACTTCAGCTTGTTGAGTACCAGCAGCTCCATTTGCTGTGAGAAAGACAGGAGAACGCATGGGTTCACATAAAGGACTTCAGAAGTCATTAATGCCTCCATGTCTGCTCACTGAGCAGTCTGTGATCTGGCCACTAGATGGTGTCATCTCTCACCAGGTAGCACTGCTGCTTATTTAAGCTATTAGCAAGACCTTTCAACCAATAACCAATTGCATGGTTGATGTGTGGGGGATATGTTGTGTGAAGCTGAGGAGTAACACTAACATTCAGAGCACCCAAAATCTGCATGCCTTTCATAGCTACTTCCGTCCTGCAGCATCGCAAAGCCAGCCAAAGTCACATCTCAAAAAATCTAAACCCATACAATCCCTAATGCATTATTAAGTAATTACCAGCAGCTCGCAGGGGCGGATAGAGTTGTCTGTATATATGCAGAGCTTCTCGGCTGTGAGGGGAACAGTTTCCTTCATCTTGGAGGCCAGGAACATGCAGGCGGCCCCCAGCAGCTGCAGCCTGCTCTTTTTAGTGAGCTCCACAGACAAGAACCTGTCCAGGTAGTTCATGGCCAAGGGGAAGACCTCCTCTTCACATTTCTGCTCTTCACACACCTGCAAAAGAGGCAAGACTCACATGAAGAACCGGCCTAAAAAGCCTGAGAACCAGAAGGGTTTCTAAGCCAAATCTCTGTAGGAAAATGTACAAAAAATAAACAAAAACACAAAAAATGCAAGCAGAGGTGTTGTTTGCATTTAGTAAAAAACGAAGTGTCCGAAAAAGGTGTTTTATGCGTCATGTCTGAGAAAATACATTTGAGGGAGGAAAAAAGTCCCACGTGGTTTGCGTGCACTTGTTCTGCAGCCCGGTGGGTTTCTTAAACGAAATGGCTTTTTTAAATAAAAAAGTGAAATCCAACGATTGAGACTGATAATTGTAGATGACTACTTTAATTAAAAGGCGTGTGACAGCAGCTGTACAGAGGCTCGCAGCGGTGGTGCACATGCTAGCGGCCGCTGCTTCCCCCGAATGCTACAAAAGGTGGCGTCAATTTCTAGTTCGTCATCTTTTCAAAAAATATTTAAAAATATTATAAAATTGTTTCGGCGCACCAAAATGAGCCCTAAATGTCCTACAATGTATATTCTATCGCCTCGCATCAAAAAACGTCGAGTTTGAGAGGGGGAAAGGGTCGAATTTAATTGAAATTTGAGGCTCGGTGCAGCGCGGCGGGGCCGGCGTCGTGTGCGCGCTTTGAAAAATTAATAAAAATTATTCTCGCGCATTAAAGGCGATATTAAAGGCGTGTAAATCAGCATCGGACCTCAGAGATCCGGACCCGAACCCTTGCCGGCTCGGGTTCGAGTTCTGAAGGGTAAAAAAAATAAATAAAAGCTTCGGAGAAGCAGAGTGAAACGGAGCTGGCGGCTGAACTGAAAGTAAAGTTTCCCCTTTTTAACGGCATAAAGCTCCTTTTTACACTTCGGAACACAGACCGAACCTCACGCACGACCCGAAAGGTGCGGTACCGGGCGGTTCTGGACGGGTGTTGTCAAATGTCGGGCTGGTTTTCGGGCTGTTTTTTCCTCTTCTTTCTTTTTTTCTAATAGAAGTTGTCCGCGCGAGAGCAAAGATGGCGCATAATAGGCTACTGGCACGAGCTGGATTGCATACGTGTACATAGATATTAAATGGAAATAAATTCGACGAAACGCCTCTCGAGCCTTTTCTTTGGTTTGTGAAGAAAACGAAGCAAAAAAACGACAGGCTTTATAAAGCCGGAACGACAGGGAAAAACCACCCCACATGGAGACGAGCTACTTTCCAAAGCTGGACCCCCCCTCTCCTCCTCTTTTTCTCATCAAAAAAGTGCATTTCGCCCTTTATTCGTGCAGCAAAAGTCCACTTTTCGAGCTTTTTAGGAGTGACAGAGTGTTTTTTTGTTAGGGACGCAGGACTATCCTGCCTTTCTAACAGGGCCTAGCGGAGCTGGGGTCCAAAGAGCATGAGGAGAACCACTGTCTTGAGGGGGAGAAAAAAGTTGTGTAATATTAAAGACACGGAGGAGAGAAAGAAAAAAGAAGAAAAAACACTATTTCAGCTGATACGAACCTCCAGCATCCATGTGGCGACGATTTTGCGCATTTTGGGCACGATTTCTTTCTGCACGCACTTGAAGTAGTTGGCTGCGGGCAGGTAGTTCTCCTCCGCCCGCAGCATGGTCTGCAGGACCCGGTCATTCAGCAGGTTGGCATCGTGGTAAGCTCTCCTCACGGCGTCCACCTCGCAGCACAGCAGCTGGTGCTCCATGGCTTCGACGGAGTCCTCAAACTTTTGTTTCCCCCACGAGGCAGAGAGAAGAGTGTGTGTGCGTGGGGAGCGAGGCGCTTTAAAGCGAGCAGGAGGTTCCTGTGGATGCTGCTGCTGCTGCTCTGTGTGTGAGAGCGCGTGTGTGTGAGAGAGCTCTGAAACTCCTGCACTGCTCTTCCCCTGCGCGAGAGGAAAAAAGAGAAAAGCTCCCCTTCAGATGACGTGAACTGTTGTTAAGGGAAGATCAAAGCGCCGACAGAGAGAGAGGGAGGAGAGAAGGGGGAGTGTGTGTGAAAGAGAGCGTGTATGTTAAAGAGAGAGAGAGAGAGAGAGGGGAGGGTGGAGTGTGTGAAAGAGAGTGTGTATGTTAAAGAGAGAGAGAGCTCGCGAGAGAGAGAGAGAGGCTGGCTGTCTGCTCAGCTTGGAGATTCTTAAAGAACTTTGTGGCCGCCAGTATGGAAATGGGAGGTCCTTTTTTTTTACTTTTTTTTTTTACCCCGGGTGGCGAGCGGCTGAGGGGGGACAGCGGG
>JBBPCY010000037.1:4298027-4317830 GCA_037974405.1 Brachyalestes nurse
CCACATTATGGCAAGAACCACTTAACTAAGTAAAAAAAACAACAGTCCATCATTACCTTATTACAGAACATATTCTGATTTATTTAACTCTTTTTTTGTTTACTGCATTATTCCATGTGTTCCTTCATCATTTTGTTTGTTCTCAATATTAATCTACAATGTATAAAATAATAAAAACAAAGAAAAAACATTGTCAGTTAAGTCCTTTTTTATTGTTCATTCCATCTGAGTAATTATCGTAAAAAAAGTTGAGAAACTTTAAATCCTTAAGGGACCTTGAGTTGAGAAATAAAATAAAAATTATATTATCTTTTATTATTGTTGTTGTTGTTGTTGTTTTGTTATTATTATTATTATTATTATTATTATTATTGTTATTATCAATTTAATTTTCAATTAAGTGAATTAAAGATTAGTCTTCAGCAAATATTTCTTATCAATATTTGCTAGAAATGAAGTTTTCTGGAAGTTTACATTTTTTGTAAAGTTCAGAACTGGTTAAAAAAATAAGTAAACTTGCCAAAACCTGCGAACTACGATAATCAATAATGGCCGCTCCAATCAGTAAAACTTAAAGTTATTGATGTCTATTAAAGACAATATAACTTCAAAATATTTTTTTTAAATTTAGTATTACTTGTTAATTGCCATATAATGTTTGGTCAGAGTAAAATATTTATCAGCACTTTAGAACAGATTTTTTATTGAAGTTTTCCCTGACCTACGCGCTTCCTTTTTTTTGCCCATTACTTTTTTTGTAGGGTGGGGGAAACAATTCTCACACTAAGCCCTTTGCAGCTTTGAAGTCCTGACTCCTCTTCATATACTTGATATGTGCCAGAATGAGGGGTGGGTGGGTGGGTGGAGGGCTTGTAATAACGGACACAAAGTTTGTGGGGGTGCTATTTCACGCCATCAAAATTCTCCCCTCCCTCCCCCAAGAAAATGCATCAAAAAAAAAGAAAGAGAGAGGAAAGAGCGAGTGGAGAGAGAAAAAGTTCCCCCACTGAAAGAGTCCCTTTCTCAAGCCAGGGTGGCACCACAATGGCCCATGAAAAGATGGATAGAGCGATTGTCCTGTTTAGTGATCCGCAAATGGGGGAGAGCAGGCAGTGCAGGGGTGGCCTGAGCCGGCCCTTCACTCACTCTGCTTAAGAAATGGGGGGGTGCAGAGAGAGGGTCCAAGGGCATTGAGCAGAGGAAAAGACCCCGCGGGACAATGGAGGTCCTTGGAAGAGACGGCGGATCACCAGGGGCCCTAAACGTAGCAAGGCTCCAGCTGCCGAGGGCCAACCGCAAGGGGGCCAAACGGAGTGGAATAAACCCAACACTTCCTCTGAGGATTTAGGCAGGCTGCTCCTGCTAAGACGATGGTGGGAGATGATTTTAGTTGGCTTTACACAGATCATGTAAGGATCTGCTGAGATAAAAGGCAAAATGTCAAAAATGCTACCGCATGAAGCCCTTCACCTTCACAAATCACAGTTATTGACTATTGCAGATGATGGCGTGCGCTGACATCTGTTAGTTCTCACTCAGCGCAGAAACAAATAGAGAAATAGGTCCTACTTTATATTAAATGTTCCTAATAACCGTGGAGCACATCACAACAAAGCAGCCTAGTGATAGTACTTCATCTTAGGTAATCGCTCATCTGTATTATCTTTTTTACAAACGTGTTTGCTAAGGTAACTGCATATAATTACAGAGTCTATGTTAATATATGATGACTGTATGCTAAAATAATTGGTTTTAATCAAAAGTCAAGTTGTTAAACATGTATGTTCATAAAAACCATGCTACTGTAAACCATCTGCAACAGTGAGTACATTATTAGATGCTACTCTGCTGTTGTAGACATTGTTGATGTATCTCTACAGTTAGAAGAGACAGTTGATATAAAACAGGAATGATGAGTTTGAAAGTGTGGATCCACACTGTCGATTAACACTGTATTTTATTACAATTTGAATTTCATGAAAACGTAATATTGTTGTGTACAGTTTTGTGTACAGTCTTGCCATTTCTTAACATTTCAGATGTATAAACGTGAAGTTCCAAAACGTTTTTTCAGAAGAATCATTTTCGGTTCCCCAAAGAACCTTTTAGTGGATGGGTCCTCAGAACAGAACATTAGTAAATGAGATATACAAGTGTTTAGGTTGTTTTAAGGCTCAGCTTAATATAAATGTTGTAGGAAGAACTCTTAATGTGGTCTAGAACTTCACCACATCATGACAAGGTTCTTTAAAGGGTCTTCACACTCACAGATCTCTTTCTCAAACAGGTTTTTAGGGAACCAGTAGTTGCTCTGCTATGTTAATGTTTCAATTCCAGTTTATTAACACTCACACATCTGAGGCAGAAACGATCCTTTAAAGGTTCTCAAACCTATTCTAACACCACAACATATTTTGAGGGCCATCCAAGGGTCCTTGAGGCCCAGGTTGTGAACTACTGGTTTAAGATAAAATATTTGAACAAAAGTTGTTCTTTATAGTGTCCAGATCTAACTCCCTAGCCGCAAGACAAAATTATATAATTGTTACATCCTTAGCAGTTATAATGACAAAAAATGGGGAAGCAAAAGCAATAACACGTTTGGGTTGAACTGCAAGGGCCACACACAAAACCAAAACTTTCTACATGTTATTTGGCTCAGACACACAGTTCTACACTGTAAAGAACTGATGAATTTACATTAATCTACTGTATCCCTTAAGTACACCAGATATCCTGGAAGGAATTGTGGATTCTGGCACATACAGGTCAAGCTTCTGGTCAAAGTTGGATTTTACAGTAATTAGCTGTTATTTGCAGAACATTTTGGGAAAGTGACTGGTAATTTGTAACGATGGGGGTCATTTTGGTATTCATACCACGATGGTGCTTTGTGTTCCAGTCAGTGACTGGCCATTGGGCATTTGCCCGGTGGGCTGATGGTAAATTTGGGCTGGCGTGGAATCCCATCAGCAAACCACGCCCCCGCCAAACCGAAAGCACGATATCGAGAAGGATAGTGTAAATTTGGGCCGGCGTGGAATTCCGTCAGCAGCCCCCCCCACCCGAAAGCACGATATCGAGAGGGATAGCGTAAATTTGGGCCAAAATGCCCGGTAAGATTTTTTGTCCCAGTCCAGCCCTGGTTCCAGTTAAGTAGTTTACACCACAATGTTGCATTTAAACAGGCATTTGGTTACCACCAGCTTTAGAGCCTTAAAGACTGGCATGAGTACCTACAGCTGCTGTAAGAGAACACTCATAGTGTGTCTGATGAACATTACTATGTTATTAAAATCACATTATAGCACAATTTTTCACTGTGGAACAGTATGCAAGAAAAATTATGACTTTGCAGCTGAAAGTTAGCCAGGTAGATTTGTCGTTTTTACCTATCTGTTTACATGTTGTACTAGATGTGTACAGCTGTGAATGCACTTTAGAGTGCCTGTGAAAAACAGATGTGCAAACACAGTAAGATACTGTACATAAACAGTGTGTTAATGGAGAAATTTGCACAATTTTTTTGCATTTTGGAGAAAACCTTTAATCAGTATTGTCCTTTACACGTCCTTTAAAAGTCCATTGAAATATTCCTTAGGGATCTAAGCAGTATTCTCCACACATCATTTTTTTGCTCCTTAATTTGTTGAAATGTAACTACACAACAGTCTTTCTCTCTTTCACACACACACACACACACACACACACACACACACACCGTAGACTATATTTACACATGTGCTGGAGGAGCTCAGTGTGCTCTGATTGATCAGTCAGCTCCATTCTTTTGGCCAGGGTTGGCACCGTTCACTTTCCTTCAGGAATGTTGTTTACGTTGTCAGCGCAGAAAGGGGCAGATGGAGAATTAAAACATTCAAAGCCAATTAGAATGGAGGAATGCCATCATCCATCTTGTTTTCCAGTCACTCTGACAATGCCATGGTGGCCTTAAATGGGAATCCCATTTGCATGTGGAGGTTAAAATGTATTATAGCTTGTAATAATGTTGCCACGCTGAGGTTATCTCCAAACCCCATAAACTGCATGGGTCTGTGTGTGGGCAGCAATTCTTCACTCTCAACTTGCATATGGTCCCTGTCGGAACCTCGTGTCTGAACAAATGTGCAGGAGAACGAAAATGCGTGTTTGAGTTTATACAGAAATTAATTTAATATGAAACACTGTTATCATTAGAATGCTGTTTACAAGGTTATGGGGGTTTGACAGGGAAATGTTAATATGTCTTAGTGTAATAGCAGTTATTGAATATTTTATTCATTGAAAAGACTGTGCTTTCAAATGTCAACAGATTGTGTGAGAATAAAATAAAACAAAAGGTTACACAAGTGCAAGTATCATAAACAGAAAATAAGTAATGGTGTTGATATTCGGTTATATTCAGAACAAAACTTCTCATTATCTCATATTTGTTTTAACATTTGAAATATTTTTACATAATTTGAAAATACCAGCTGCCCTTTACATCATTCATGACAAACAGACCAACATTACTTCAATTGCGAGTTAAGAATTATATTTATATATATATATGCAAAAAGGGCATCTGTCCATATACCCATGCGTCTTTCATTCTTTCATTATGTTGGTATGATGTTGGTTTTGTTAATTGAAAGATAAAGTGGACTGACGGCTTAAGGACTTTTGGATGAGTTTGTCACTTAAAGACAAACAAATAAAACAAATGAATTTGTCACCTAAAGACATCTCACTTAAAGGCAAGCAAATAAAAAACAGTATCTCTACATGCGGGTCCTGGTATGAAAAAGGTTGGGTTAAGGGGTTAACAGGGGTTAAAGTTGGCCAAACCTGTGGCTGTACTCCAAACAAATGGATGCTTAGCTCCAGCCCGGCCAAAGAAAAAAAGGCTGAATTTGGAAACATCTGTCTTTTTATTAATTACTTCGGCAAATCCGCTGTCATCTTACGGCATACATCAGCTGTCGGTGAGAGACAATTCACCGACAATTCAACTCTCTTTCTCTTCACTAATCAAAACCAAACTGTCAAGTCCAGCACAAAGCTCATGCCTGATGCTAAACGAACAATAGCGCGTTATACATATTTATCTCCTGCGATGGCACAGTTGACCCGCGGCTCTGCTCTGGCTGGAGCGTCCCGCACCCCTCTGAGGCCTTTTCTCACGGACCATCTCCAAGCTGCCAGTCCCCGGCTCATTTGCCTCTGAATGCCCTTCTAACCCTGCTTTCCCCTATGCGGAGGTACACACTTACAAAGAGGACTCACTTTCCTACATGCTGACACACACCCACACCCACACACTCACTGTATGAGCATGCTGGGGAGGTGTGTGTGTGTATGGGAGGAGAGGGGGGTTGGGAACTATTGCCCTGCTATCACCTGCTCCTTTCCCTACAGTTATTTGTATGTGCTGCTCAAAGGCTGTCAGCCTGGCCCCAGGTGATCTGATAAATCTTTACAGCTCTCTCCGTTTGCCCCCGCCTCATATCTCAATTGCTCCTCAGTCTCCACACTGTATTTGCATACATAATTCTGCTGCCAGCTTTGAGGCACATAATGATACACTGAACAATATATTGTAAGACATAAATATGAATAGCAGCTTTAAGATTTGGTTGTCACAGTGGTCATAATATTACACTGCTGCCAGAACAACACCTTGCATCTCCCAGGCGAATGTAAAAAAAAAAAAAACGAATTATGGGAAGTTAATGTGGAAAGATTTTCTTTTGAACCATTTAAAAACATTTCTGTTAGGCCGTTCGTCACAAAATTGTGACCCAGTGTAACAGGCAGCTGGCATTTTCAAACTATGGCAAAACATAAATAGCAACAACCATGCAGATATGAGGCTTTTCACCAACAGTGACAATGAACACAGCAGAGTTCAGAATGAGTTGTTTCTCACCTCTAGCACAATGAAACAAGCAGAGGTTGACTGAATTCTTGAGCAGATTATAAACTTTATACTTTGTGTTGTCTGTATATAGAATGGCACATATTAATAGAATATTGAAGAGATAAATGAGGGGTCTCATAAAATCTGTAACATCATACAAATATATGGATAGAGTAATAGTGCACAAGCTTTGGTCGAATTAAATGTGTTGAATACTTTTATGTTTGATTTTCCCCTCAATGTGTTAAACTGCAGATGGCTAAAATTATGTGCTAAAATGCAAATTATTTGAGTCTGTTTCCTGTAGTGGGTGTGTTAACTTATTTTCACTTAGAAAATTAGATGACTTGATGTGCGCTTGTGAAAAGCACCTTTAAAGCTATTTATTTGGGCAGCAAATGTTTATTTGCTTGGAAAGTGCATCAGTGTGATTCATGTTTGAGTCAACCAAGTCTAAACTCAAGACAGCCCAGCGTTTGTAGTTACCATCCAGTATTGGGCTAATTAATCCTTCATTAAGTTACACATCTTTAAGTTAAACCAGGTGCTGAGGGTGGAATTGAACAGTGCATGGAGGGAAAGAAGAGGTCTTCTTCTGACTAGGCCACATCACGTTGTTAAAGAAATGACTATTTTCCAATGTCTTCATGTTTGCTTGTATTTATTTTTAGGTATTATGGTGTTATCTAGCATTGTGCAGGTCTTTCTACGGTGCTGGACAGTACCAGTTCACTGATCTGACAGAAAGTGGAGAAAACTATGATGCTATATTGCTGTGTGTATATATCAGTGATCCCAATCGTTGCTATAAGAGAGTACATCTGACACTAGAATCAGCTTCCTGTGACTCAGAGAGGGAAAGTCAAAGTGGCAGCTCTAAATGTACCGCAGACTTCTTTCATTAGGATTCAGAGTGAGCGTGGATTTCGCCATGCGGCGCGGGGAATCCGATCCAGCACGGCCTGCCCCAGGCGCAACCAAAGCCGGGGAGCATGTGAGGCTGCAGGCCTTCGTCTGACCTCCTTGCGAAGACGCTGATGTGGTTGTGACACGTTCCGGACCCGTCATTTGCATAACTTTGCATGAGTTTTGCCTTGGCCTCCCGAAAAGAGCGCAGCTTGTTCCTTTTTGCAGATAACAAGTGTTTGTGTGACTAACCATGTGAAAAATGCTGGAAAAGTACCAGGAATCCCGCCACAGGAGATACTGTGATAGATAGGGTCAGGCTGTGTTGTGCCATTAATTGAAACCAGTATTTGAATTCAGTCACGTTAATCATTATTAGGAACTGAAATGCTTCTGATAAGGCAAGCAAAGGACATCTTAGCAAAAACGAAATTTAATCTGGTGAAATAATAGTCATTTCAGATAGGTGGCAGGATGAGCTGTGGGAGAACAGTGGAAGAAAAGAAACTAACGCACTGTTGATTTTATTTTCATGAGTAACCACAAACAGTAACGCCCAAATCAATGAGTATATAAAAAAGGAAGTTTGCTTTTGGGATAGCATGTTAACGACAGTGCCATGCCCAAGTTACTGACTTTGAAAACACCTTGTTTGGTTTTGTGTTTACAGCGACATCAGTCATATGTCAGGTACAGGTGCAGTTGATAAGGCAAAAGGAATAGCTAATATACACTATGAGTCATGTTCTACTTTAGTCGTTGCCAGTGCGTGGGCTTGGGATGAACGCTGATTACCAGGATGCTCAAGCGAGGCGTGGCTGCTCCTCAGGCCATGGCCTGCATCTGCTCGCACCATGAGAAGGCTTCCCATGTTGACACAGGAACAAGAAATAACGCCCTAATACATACTTTCAGTTTATGGAATGTTACATGTTCTGGTAGGACAACAGGTACATTTTCCCCATTTTTACAAAAGCTTTTCAAAATGTGAAAAAGGCTGCAATCTACAATATGGCCAAATATGAGATCATGCATTACAGTGATTTTACCATGTTTTACCGTGACTAATGTACATCTCATTAAGAACGTATATATTTATACTGTTGTATTTGTCTTTTCTGATGGAGAGAAACCAATAAGATTTCCAATGCACCTACATCAAACCTGCTATCTTGAATCTTTAATACTCGTTTAGTCTAACTTTGCATGTTATGTAATGAAATGGCTTGACAGCAGTAAGATGGGAGCCTGTCTGCTACTGTGTGTGGGGGTGTGATGTGAGTATTGTTCGGCATGGGAATGTGCATATTTATATAGGCTCATGGAGAGGACACAGTGCATGGGCCTCATCTTCTCCACATCTTAGATAATCGCGAATGGCCCACTCCTGTGATGTGCCCTTTATGAGCTGTAACAGGCCATGAAAGTTTGATCTCTCTCTTTCTTCGCTCAGGGATTCTTGCTGAAGCTGATGTATGAATTTGGTGTGCCTCTCTATCCCTCTCTCTCTCTCTCTCCCTCCCTCACTTCTCTCCCTCACCTCTCTCTCTCTTGTCTTTCCCCAGCATCCTTGGAACGGTCCGAAGCACATCGGACAGGGCTCATTATCTTGCGCGTCTGTCCCTTCTTTTTCTGCTTTCCCTCACTCCGACCCATTCGAGCCCTCCCAGCCATTGGCCCGTCCAATCAAGAGGAGCGTTCTTGGTCTCTTCTGTTCATGGGGACGTAATCCCATTTGAACCCCCAGCCTAGGTCGGCAAAAAAAAAAAAAAAAAATGCACAAAGCCAAGAGCCCAGGCGTGCCACTAATCAGGTTAGCGTCGTTCACGGGCAGCGCGGCCCACGAGATGCTGGGACTGGGGGCAGATGAGCCAGGCCGCTCCACAGGGTCTCCATCATCTACGGACTCATCCCTCTTTATGTACCGTAATAATGCACACAATGTGTTCATTAAAGACGGCGCAGGAAGGCCTCATCGGCAGTAAACTCAATTATGTTAATAATCTCAGAATGCTAACAAATAGGTTTTTGTTCACGCGTTTCAGTCCAAGTCTTTCCCAGTATGGACTGGCTGATAATGGACTGGATGGAGGAGCGATTTCTGCTTTGGAAGAGCAGACTCAGCTATAAGGTTGTACAGCTACAAATGTTACTGTTTGCAAGTTTCTTCAAAACTAGTTTAGCACATTTCTTTAGTAATTTTAGCTGTTCTTACACGTAGACCAAACTCCCCAAGAGATGATATATTTATAATAACATTTTGTGCCACAATTTACAGAACATGGGAACTTCTGACCACATTTTTTCTGAAATTTCTGCCACTTTTACATGCAGGCGATTTATAGCTGAGGGGAGTTAGCGTGTGTGTGTGTGTGTGTGTGTGTGTGGGTGTGTGCATGTGTTTGTGTGAGAGTGTTAGTGAGGGTGTGTATCTGGCATTAAACCCTTATAAATATTAATTATGCCAGCCCAAAGCCAGGGAATGTGACCTTTGGCTGTGACTCTCACAAACCTACTCGGGGGCTGCTTTCAAGCCCACCCCAGTTCAAAGTGATCTAAAGACACATTCCAAGCCCTGACCCTCTTCCTTCTCTACTGCACACTTTTGCCTGCAATGCAGGAAAAGCAACAGCTACATATTCTGAAATTTTAGTACAAATTGCATCTACACTTGTAAATAAGGATGCCAAAAGGAGTTCCTTGGAGTGATTTTTAAAGACCCGTATTTGTGAAAAAGAGTCCTTTTTAATGTTTAAAGCACCTCCACATAATGTGAAGGCTCTACACCAATTAAAGCTTTGTCCTAGGACCGTATGTCCAAGCTGAGGACCATGAAACCTTCATTTGTAAGTGTGTTCTATAGTTTTCCATGGTGTTCTTGCTTTGCATAGGAGCAAAGCAATTGATATTCAAGCATGTAAGAAGGCCAGTAGTTGAAAGAGCAATACAGCCCTTCTTTGAGAGTGAAAAGCTTGTTTGTTTGCTTTACTTTTTCCTTTTTAATGGGCCTGTTGTCACCCTGTGTGAGCCTGCGTTGTCTTTTACAGACGCCCCAGAGGGGGGAGTGTGAACAGGCTGCAGAGAACCACATTAAAACCAAGCAGAGCCAAATTCCACAGTGTTTTACATTACATGTGACATTACCATACAACAGATTCAGTGCGAACTGCCGGACACCACTAGATACCTCCTGTGTTATTTACATGTATAATGTGGCAATTGCTTCACTAGCACATTCACAGCTGGAACGAAGGGCAGACCCTAAAGCATGTTGGGCCGATGTGAATGTGTAAAGGCTAACTGCTGACTTCAGGTTAATGTGCTAAGCAGTAATAGGGCTTCAGAATATAGACAGAATGCTAGTGCTGTAATTACAGTCACATGCAAAAGTTTCTGCGCATTTTAATGCACAGTTACTGTTTATGTGCTGCCATAAACATATTGGGGGTGTTATAGCTCATTTAAATTTTGTGTTTTACATTTGTCATCTGACCAGGGGTGTTACACTGCATACCACAATTGTAATTGCTCTGTACTGTGGTTGCGACATGCCATGCAAACACATAGCAACACGCTGATGAGTTGATTGGACATGGTTTAGATCGGCCTGCAAAATAAAAAAAATGTTTTGGATTCTATGCATGTTTCATGCATACACTGGATTATATACATGTAACAAAACCCCCTGGAACACATTTGCAAAAAGGTGATTGGTCAGGATGCTCAGAGTGCACACTGTGACCCATCTGCATATTGCAGCCTCGTGTGATATCAGTGTTGTATTTATTAACAAACGATACAATGAGCAACCTACTATAGCGGTGAGCTTTTTGTAGAAAAATGTGGCCATACTCATATAAGCATTACTATCTTGGATGAAAAGAAGCAGTCATGGGGCTTCTATTTTCCTATAAATACATCCCAAAATACATCTACTGAACATTCATAACAGTGACACAACATAAACTATGTCACATGACCACATGCATAGTGTTTATAAAGATTTAATTAGTAAACCTCATAAGCCAGGCTTCTGGCTGCATGTTCTTGGGCCTCTCCTTGCCTACAGTGCCCACCACAGTCATGTGGCTTTTTGGCAGCTGCAAACGTCCAGAGAAGCCGTGGCATGCAGCTCTGCTTTGACGTTCTCCAGTTCGGGCTTAGTCTAAGGGGTCCAAGCTCAAAGAACAGTGACTTGTACTGCTTTTATAGCCTGCCCTGATAGACATTTACAATGCCTAGTGCTCTAGTGGAGCAGCAGCTAAAGCCATCAGGGCTCAGACGAGACTAACCCCCCCAGTACTCCGCCCCCCCCACGGCCTTCAACCTCAAACACAAACGACATCTCTGACAGGAGCAATGAAAAACAGCTGGGAGAAAGGCCAGAGAGAAAGCAAACGCTGTTTAACGGCATCTGACCATTCATCTTGCCCCCTCCTCCATATGGTCTACCACAGTCTGAGAGATCTTTTACTCCTCACTGTCCAAAAAAGGCAGCCAGTGAGGAAACGCAGAAATGATGAGAGCATCCGTTCATCCCTAACTCCGTCTCAGGGAGTGCCTGGTTTGGTTTCCAACAATTTAGTGATGGGCAATATGGTACAAAATATCACAGTTCTTGATGGGTGATATGATATAAATGCTTAGACCAATTAGTGAGACTGTGTATAAATAAAGACTATAATATTCCATTGTTACATCACTCACTCCTACATTGATTGCTGGCAGGCAGTGTAGAAAACCAGAAGCATTGCAAAAACACATAAGACAGAAATGAACAGGTTACTGATTAAAGCGGTAAATGAGTGTTTGTTTTAATGAGTGTTTGTTTTTAGGAGCCCCAAACTGAACTTGGGACACTCCCGTCCAGGTAGAAGAGGCAGGCCATTCCAGTGCTCAGGCAGGCAGCCAGAGGTGGGTAACAATTAGACTATAAAGTAAGATATTAAATTTAGTTTATTAAGATGTGTACATCCTCGCCACATTTTGGGAATAATTGAGCGGATGTCCAAAAGTATCCAGATGCTCCTCGTAATTAGTATAAGCCTACTTATTGCTGACACTGGTGTATAATCTTCACAGAAATGCCCTGGCAATAGAATGGGATGCTCTGGAGCAACCACACTTGAACATATGGTCACCAAGCAAATTACCAAACACTGGCTATGGGATATACAGCTCCACAAAAGTGAGCTGAGGAGTCGTGGAACTGCAGTTTCTGAAGTGATGGAACTCCATTCATGTCTACAGGAGTCTGAGATGCTTTTGCGATCCACTGAACTAATCTTCCGATATCAGTACCTGACCTTAGTAATGTTCACATGGATGAATGAAATTAAATCCATCTAGCATAAACCCTTCCCAGATAAGTAAAGGCTGTTTATACAACAAACAGAGTGGGGAAATCCCTACTAATACCTTTGAATTCACCATAAATTATAGACCAGAAGGTGTCTATAAACTTTTGGACATACAGCTTATTTTATTCAAGTGGAAAAGTGTTTAAAGAAAAGTATAATGTTGCACATGATGGATTTGTACCTCTGGGTATTTTCAAATGTTTTTAACTGGATATTTTTTTACTGTTGGTCAGTTTGTTTTTGCTAGACCGTAATTATGTCTAAGCCATTTCATTAATGACTGACCATGCATAAAACTGACCAGAACGTCTAATAGCAAAACATGGCTAGCCTTTAAAAGGCCATTGCAGATGCTTGTTGCTGTCCCTTGACTTACGTATCATGGCTAACATCTTGAACTACATGGTCTCTGCAGATACTACAATGTGGGGGTCCACGAAAGGGTGTGTGAGTGTGTGAGTGTGTTATCAGGCATGCTGTACTGCATTCCAGCAAAAGAAATGTTCTACAAAGATGAATGTAAAAATCCCATTTGCTCAAGTACAGACAAGGAACTTTCAGAAATTAAACTGCATTAACAAACTCTAACATTCTGATATGATGCAAGGAGGGTCATCAAGATCAATAGTATCCATTAAAATGAATAAAAATGCAAGTACGTTTGTGAATGTAATTTTATTACTACTACAATTTGAGAAAAAAACTGTCACTGGGCTGGTACCCCTTGCATTACTGGGATGGCACCCTCAATGGTATGTTCTTTAGTTAGGGAACATAATTGTGTCATATTCCATTACAGTTATATTTTTTAAATCCCTGTCCTGACTCCGGACATTTTTAAAAGTAAACCTTAAGGACCGCGTTGGGCCTTTGAATGTACATATATATTGTTTTTACCTTGCTGAACCAAAATGCAGTGTGATAACAGTGTAATGTTACTAACATACCGCCACCTTAATATGGAAAAAAAGCTTTAATGTAGGTTAATGTAACAAGATCCCCAATCTTTTTGGATGAATGTACAAAATAAATCATCTTGATTTTAAAAAAGCATATATACTAAATGTATCCCACATTATTGTAATAACAAAACATTCTATGTCCCACATGGTAACTTTACAGTAGGAGGAAAACCTTCTTAACTTTTATTAAGAGTTTTGGAGCACTGTTGGTCCAAACTTCATGAAATGTTTAGACATTACAAAGGGCAGCTGCTGCGTTCCAATGTTAAATAGATGATGAAATGATTTTGTTGTTTTTAATTTTCTTTTACATGTCTCGAAGCTGCCAGCAGCTCTTTACACTGTGTTAAAATTTCTTTGGAAAAAGGGACCAATACAAAGTGTCTGAAATATTTCTGAAAAAAAGTGATGTCAATTGAACTTAGAAAAAGGTAAGAATGTTTTTCCTTGTTCCTGTAATGTACCTTTTTGGAGATTTTCTTCTGACACAGACACAGACGTTTTGACTTATTATAGAATTCCCGAAAACTACAATGAGCCACTGTTATGCTGCTCTGTGTCCACTACCACCTTCAAAAGAAGTTTGGTGGTTGCTACCCTCTACCTAACACATCATACATCCAAGAACAAGGGATTTCCCCCCATTCACCTCTGCTTTCAATTATGGTATATAGGAACACCTAATTCCAGCATTTGCACACACGCACACACACACACATACAGAGTTTAGAGTCCGGTCCAGTGATTAGTCAGGGCTATATTGTCATTGTAATGCCCTTGCCTCTTTGAGGCCCTTCAAACAAGTGCTTGCTCCTCCACCCCCCCACTCTCCATAAAGCCTGAAATGTAAAAAAAAAGCTTCTGTTAGCAGCCCTGTACGTGTGTTTGAGCCCTCTGCTCACAGCCCCCCAAAAAAGGGGCCCTCAAGATTGAGGGCTGTTGCCAAAAACATCTGAGTTTGGACGGATGACCTCCGGATGCCACCCGGGCGGGAGCTGAGCTGTGAGCTGGGGGGAGGGCCAGCAGGGGCCCTGCGCTCTCTGATTATTCCAGGGCCTCCAGGGACCTCTGTGAGCCGGGCTACTGTGAACTACAGCCCCCTCCCCACTAAAGAACAGCCGAGTCCGGCCACCCTGGCCACAGCCACTGGGCCGACGGCGAGGAACCCCGACCGCAGCCATTTACCTTAACGCATTCACACGTGTACATGTGGTGCACTCGTCCATTCACACGAGCAGACGTGCTCAGCTCATGAAGACATAACAGAAACACACCAGTGTTAATACCTAAGCTCTCGAAAACACACCCCTCATCTTGCTCTGTTATTTTTTCTTCTCTGTGTGTAGAATGAGATCAGTGACATCAACGTGAGTAATTCTCAAAAAAGAGCACCCGTATGGGTCTCACTCTCCAGAGAAGCTAGACTGTTGTTATTTTTGGCCGCCGCGATCAATCTTACGATATCCTGGCAGACTTGGAAACGGGGGGCCAATATAACGAGACTTGCCCCCCCCTCCAACCCACCCCAAAGAGCGAGCCACTCCCGTCGAGTCTGATGGCTTTCTAATGGCAGCTTGGAGCTTTTCATTCTTTTTTTTATTCTTTTCAGGAAACTCTCTCTCTCTCTGCCTCTCTCTCTTTTTCTCTCTTTCTAACTTTCTCCTGGAGCCCCTCTAAGTGGTTTCAGATTCGAGTCTTGTGCAGGGCGCAATCTTAATCAGGTTTTGCTATGAAGTCTGGTTTCACACCCGATGAGCTTGTGGGTGCAGACAGAAAGACTTGCAGAGAGAAAGACTTCTTGCATTTCTTCATGTTACTGTTGCGTGCTGGTATGGTAGACTGAAAGCACTACCTGAAATGCAGGTTTGGCTTTAATTGGTGAATCCTGTTGCATTTGCATTTTAGTGGAAAGACACAGGCCAGAACAGAGATGCCTGCGCATATTTACACAAACATACGGGCACACACAAACACACCTTTTAGATTAATGGGAATAAATTCAACAGACATTCACTTGCTGACAAGTTCTAGGGTGTGTGTGAGTGTGTGTGTGTGTGTGTAGGCAATGTTATGTAAGATGTGGCTACAACAATCAAAAGGGACCCCAGCTGAGTCTTCACAGAAAATGTATGTTTTTTTTTTAAATGGCACAGTTCACTCCACAGACCATATATGCAAACTATATGGACTAAAACTTTTCATTCATTTTGTGATGTAACAAAAACCAACACGTTTACATATATCCACCTATTCAAGTTAACACAGTTTAGCCTCACCCATTCACACTGAAGCTATAAGGGGTGTTTCAGGCTGGACTGCTTTTTAAATTAGGCCCAAAAAAGTGCAGCAATCAGGTCATTTACATAAATCAGTCTTGAATACACATTAAGAAAAAGGCCTATTTAATTGAGAAAAATATCTAAGAAAGTGGCTGTTATGATGTCTCCATAAAGATTTTTTTTTGCCTGTGCTGACCAATCACATGAAAGAGGAGGTGGGCCATCAGCAACAGTGTAAAAACACAATGAGACCCTTACAAGTGCAGCCAACAGTCTTAAAAACAAGAAATTTAAAGGTCACATACCTCTCACTATTGGCCTGTAGCTAGACCTGAATTTGTCATTGCATAGAAAACGGTTTTATTGTTTTATACTATTCAATTATCAAAACAGCTTTTCTTTCCCATTATGTATCTTTTTTTCGATAATGATCATCACACCCCCATCCCAGAGACAGTGCTGCACCCCCTACTCAAAACATGCTCCTGCAGCTATGCCTCATATCACACTTTAACTGCATGGACATCCACTCAGTGAAGTTTTCCCCCCTAAAAAAGAGATTTCAAGCATGCACAATGTGTATAGTGACGGAAGGAAAGGACAGAGTCATATTTCATTAATTGTGGTATTTGACCCCAGGAACTTATGGCAGTGTTTGGAGAATTTCAGAAGAGACAGTTCCTGTCTATGGTGAGGGCTACAGGAAGTGGAGGTGTGGGGCCCATGAGTGCTGTTGCTGCAGGCTGGCTCACCTGTCACACCGCCACATCCGGCTCTGTGGCCTGCCACATGCTGGCCTGTTCTGCTAGAGCACAGGATACCAGCCAGACCGTTCTCTATCTCCTCTCCCTGCCCAGGGGTGCCTCTGTCCACCTCACCATTAATGTCACACTAGGCCTATAGGTAGGTTCATCCTACATCCTACATCCGTTCTATTGTCATTTCAGATCCGATGCATTTCTTCCATTTAGGTTTTTTCTTTGCACTAGTGTGCTAAATTGTTGTTTGAAGACTAATAGTTGTCATCATTGTGATGAACTCTGATATACATATATACAAATAAACATAAACTTTCATGTGTTCAACACTTTTTGAAGTATGCAGAAGAACAACATTTGGTTCCAAATTTCTGCTTGGTGCCTCCAGGCATCATGAAGACTTAAATTCCAACACCACCCAGAAAAGCAGCTTCTTAAAAATATGCATTTGCATTCGGCCTACCCTTCCCACCTTTGTCCCACCATTACGTCATTTCTGGTGCATTGCTTTGAGTTAGGTGGTTTCTTTCTATTAGCATACTCATTTTGTTGTTTGAAGCTGATGGTGGCCATCATCTGCTCCAGCTGAACCGTGCAGGGGGCTGAATCAAGGCTCAGATGAAATTAGCTCTACTCCTAGTCTCGCTTATCAAAAAAATTGCAAAGGCATGTTTCTCAATCATAACAAATGGATTGCAAACAGACACTCATGTGCTTGATGTTAAGGACTCCTATGTAATCTATACCTTGGAAATAAAGGCTAGCAGTCTCTGGGAGAGCAGAAAACAGCCCAGGCTCAGTGTTCGCCCCGTCCTTCAGACAGCATATACGTGTTTTTGCCGTGCTCATTATTGACCTGCGATGTATGCCCTTGTTTGCGTATCAGATCTGTCTAAGAAAGGCTCCACATGGTAGTCTAGCGCCTGCAAAGCCGTGACAGGATAATTGGTGCTTCTACATTGTCCTTATTGATTACCTTTGATTAGCAGGCATATCTGTCTGCGGCTGACGAGATTTTAACTAGGCCATTTGGTGCGAAGGCAAAGCCCATTGATTTCTTTGTTGTTGCAAAAATTTTGGCTGAAAATATCGCCTGTTCAAAGTATCATCATAACAGTCATGGAGAGAGAAAATCTTATTGAATTACATTCATAAAGCTTCCACTGGGCTTGTTTATATATCCCTAAATTGAATCAAACTCATGTAGACTTCATCTTGCCCTGCCAAACACCAAAATTAGGATTGAACTGAAATCCCATACTCATGATACAGATCTGATTTACTCTATTTTACTTAAACAGCTGCATTTGAAAAGGTCTAATGTTATTGGTCTCTCTTTGCTAACACCCTTCAGTGGAAATGTAAACACTTTCCTAATCTGGGGAGATCTAGTAGATGAAAGGGGACAGTGCATGCTGCTTGTGGATTGCAGGGCGTCTCAGCCTGCACATCCAGTGCGGCCAGGAAGGAAAAGAATAGGGCTGGGCGCCATAAATATGTTTAACTCGCTCTGTTTGCTTCACACCATTTTTATCCCCAGGGTTTTTAAAAGCTGTTTAGGAGATTGCTTTAGGAGTGTGGCAGAATGTGTAGCAGACAACATGAGCCTCCCCACAAAGCATGTGGAAGAGATGGCTGGGAAAAAAGGAGGGGGGGCAAGCTAAGATTGGAAAACGTAATAGCACTACCTTGTCATCTCGGTCCAAGTGTGTGAGCGCCCCCGCAACTTTGTCCACAAGTATTTTGTGGCACACGCTCAAAGCATCTCCCTCGCCTCTTTTTCCTCATAGTAGGTTAGCAAGAGTGGGTGACCATAACGCCCTCCACGTTCCCCTCACCACATCAAGAGCAGTGGAAATGCTATGATTGTATTTAGGCTGTGCCAGGCCATCCTTTCAGATAGCTTCATGCCAACTGAAACCAAACGATATGAAAGAATGATAGACAGTCACAGGGTGGATGGGAGATATAGGTTGGGGTGCAGAAAGTGCGAGCATGTGTTACACATTTGACTGCTGTCTTTGAGCTCACCTCAATTTTGAAGATCGGGGAAATGAAGGGGTCCTAAAATAGAGCCGTGGGGAACTCACACTTAAATGTAAAACACACAGCACTTGTTTTCTTTTGACTCTGCCAGATAAAGTGGTTCTGGTGAGATAATGCTCTGTCTACACCACATCTATTTGTTTTTGTTCTCATAAAGAAAGAACAACCTGTTTTCTTTTCTCACAGATAGCATATAGCATGGTTGCGTATTAGCACACATGATTCTTATTTGCTTCAGCAATTTATTAAATAATCAGCACACCTTGATCTACAAGGTAATAAATCAAGAAAATTAGTTACGTAATTTTAAGAAAAAAGATCACGATGAGGGCTGTAATGCCATTGATACCTTTCAAAAATGCTTTTTCATGTCCTTGTGTTTAACAATGAATTCTTTATTAGATGCTCTGTTAAATCTGTTCAGTAGAAGAAACCTATAGGCTTGCAAAAGGCTGGCCCTCATTTAAAAAAACGAAAAGTCAAAAATCATTTTCCCAAGAACTTTTCAAAATGCAATCTCTGATGGGTGAGTTGATTGTTATAACATTTTCTGCAACATACATTCCTCCTCTGCTCCCTCCACCTCCATTTTTTTATTATTTGTTTCTTTTACTGGGAGCCGTCTCAATAGTAACAACTAGACAAACCAGAATGCCTGTGGCGGGCCCACTTCCTCCCCGGGTGCCCCTAACTCATCACTGATTGGCCCTGCCGCCTTTCATCTGCGCTCATGCCCTAATCAGAGGGGCTTGTGTGTTTTCGCTTTTTTTCCCTCCTTCTTTTGGAAATGAGGTTTGCACTCTGCTTCCAGCAGCCCGGCCTGTTTGGGGGGCCAGCCAGCCGCCACGCTCTCCTAACACACACTCGCAGATTTGGCAGCCAGGCCTGGTGACATCACACACACACACACATGCGCACCCACACACAAACTCACACAAACTCTCTCTCTCTCTTTCCTTTCTCTCTCTCTCCACTCTCTCTCTTTCTATCTGTCTCCACACACACACAAACATACACACAATGTATAAGAGCCGACATCCAGTGAAAAAAAAATGAGGCTTGGAGATGTAGTGTAGCTTCCAAAGTCTCAGTACTCCTCCCCTCACCAGCCTGCAGCAAAGGAGCGCCACATTCTGCGCTCCTTTTCGAAACTATTTGAGCATGCTGACATCATATGTAAATCAATATGTTAACCTCACGCTTCCAGACCTCTCACACTTGCATGTGCACGACCTCTACGGCCTGACGAACTATTTCAAGTGCAGAATTATGTTTAGTGCTGGTACTTCCTGTCAAGAGGGAATGTTTCTTCCTGTTTTTGAAGCAAATTATGTGGTCAGGGTCACCGCTTTATCTTTAGGGGATAGTATTCACCCTCTGGAGAGTGTCACTGAATAGAGCCCTGAATGTCATCACCAGCCTCCAAATGACGTCTAAACAACTGTTTGAGACTGAATGTGTTATTTTCACTGCGTGATCCAAACATTAACCCCTTATACTCTAAGCATATTATTTAAGCTTAATATGCATTATCCTACTATCAGACTATTATACATTAATGAAAGAGCTCATATCATGCAACACCAAATG
>JBBPCY010000037.1:4328401-4365618 GCA_037974405.1 Brachyalestes nurse
AATCAGTCCCTCATAAAGCAGAATGAGGTGCTTGTGTAGGAATTTAACAGACACTGGCATGGAATGGTTGTCGTACTTGATTCTGATTTAAAATAAAGTATATACAGCTCAGTGAATACATTTAGGTGACTCAAACTTTAGATAATAAACGATATCACAGTCTATATACTGTTTATATGCATATATACACAGTCTATATGCATTCAGATCTGGATATTGAGACCTTAGACATTTCATGAGTGTAAACATGAATATTTTCTTTCACAGTACATTGTTTTGGACTTTTAAACCACTCAGTCTCAACTGTCCTGTAAAATACCATCCTGCAGGACACAGATTACAGACACAAGACCTGGTCTGATGAACGAAAATAAAAATAAAAAAGGAAACAAAACCAATCCCAAAAACGCAATCAACCCTAAACTGCTTCAGAATAGATACCTTCCACTGAAATCTTTATTAGGAGTTAATAACATCATTGTTATGCTCAAACCTATTTTAACATTTTGTCTCATGTGAGGTTCCTTAAAAGCAGTTTTGTGGTCATTCACACAGCAAAAACAGTCTTAGAAACTTCCAAAAAATTGAGGAAATATATTGAAAATGAGATGTGAAAGCCTTCCCATGCATCCCCCACCCAAAAAATAAACCAAAACAAAAGTTTTTGTTTGTTTCCAAACTACAGATGGGGTAAAATAATCTTTACATAATAGTATTAGCATGACATAGCAAAATAAATGCAATGCTAGCTATCTAGTATGTACGCTAATAAAAAGCCAATTTCAAGACATGAATCAAAATTTTTATATTTAATTACTTTGCTTATTTATTGTCTTAATACCGTTATTAATAACTGATTTTCAATTTGCTTTTTGGTCTTTAAGTTGCTTAGATTTTGTTTTTGCAGTGGAGCTCAAATTGGTTCCATCCAGAGTTAGACTGTCCTCAAAACATTTTTTTTTCAAGAGGAGATACTTAAATTTCCTAGGTTGTCTTCATCATAATAATTGCTGTTCTATTTATGAAACAGAAGCCACTTGAGTATAGTTTGAAGTATGGCCTGCTTAGTTATTTTCTGATTGGGAATCAAACCTTGGTTTGCTGAGATAAAGTCTATTTATTTATTACGCTAAGTTGAATACATAGAACCATGACTAGAACCATGACTTCTGCACAGACCTTGTTTTATGTTTTATGCTTTCTGATAAATTATACCAAATAACTTGCATCCTTAATACAGTCTACATACAAAACTATTTAATAGTATATAATCCAGTTTAGTGATTGAAGAATGTTACATTAAAGTAGATTCTTTTGAATTCCATTTCCGAGCCCTGAGAGGCAGAAGATAAACTTATCACACATTCTGCATGTTCTGACTCTAACGAGCCAACAGAGCGCTGAACCGGAGCCATGGCTTTGTTTCCCTGCACACCCAGGCCATGGCTTAATTAATTATTATATTGGCGGGAATCAATTAAATCGCATTAAAGTCCTCGGCAGGGGTCATTTAAGTATCTCACCAAAGACCCCATGGCTGTGAGAGACATTGATTTTTTAATTAGAAATATCACTGTAGTCATGGTTGGCTGAAGCCCAGATGCGTATTGTGGCTCAAGGTAATCCATATCAGTATATTCTGTCCTCTAAAACTAACCCCAATCCACAGATGCTAGACTTATTGATTATCACACGTCTATCAGTTAACTCCCTGTGAGATGAGCAGGGGGCCGGCAGTTTTGGGCAAGTAATCAGGGATCATGGGGTAACCTGGGGCCTTAAATGATCAGTGCTTAATGCCACAGATTACATTTCATTTAAGACAAAAGGAAAACAAATATGAGTTTGTTGATCAGATGAGGGGATATAAAAAAGAGGGTCTGTTGCATCAGATTCCTCTTTAAAATAAAGACTCTGGTAAACTTTTATTGCCTACCTCATCATTCCTAATGCGTAATAATTTGTACATCAACATTCTACATCATATCTATATGATATACCATCACATCATAAATATCCATATATTTACTCACTTTGGAAATTAACCCGTAACAGAAGAGAAAAAAATGTTCCATCCATCTTATAACATTTGTGTTTTATGTGCCCCACAAAAAGGGCTATAAATAAGTTTTACATTTCTAATCTTTCTTTATCCCTTTGAAATAAAAAGGGTGTTTAAGTCTTTAAGACTGATTTATGTAAAAGTCCTCTCTTTAGACTGACTGCCCTGTTTTGTGCCTTTTTCAAAACTGAATCTAGGCGGAAACAATGCTTATAACTTGATTGTGAAGGGGCAGTGCAACTAATTTATCTTTTATACACTACATTAAACGTATTTTGAAAGATGTGAGAAAAATCTGGTTTCCCATGACACAGGGACTTTATTTTCCCATGTATGATGTAAGAGTTTGAAATAAATTGGAAGCTTTTGATATGTATTTTTATGCTTAATGCTTTTTAATTCCACACTGCCTAAGAGACATATTATATTGTTTGTTCTAATCCAGAAAAATACAAGCTTCTTTTCTGTCTCAAGGGGCATGTCTCATCACCTAAGCTTAGAATAATGGCCCACTGATAAAGCAACAATTTCCTGGATATATTCCTCAGTATAGCTAACTCAGCACCATATGTGAGTTGGGCATGGACTTCAATAGCTGTGATTCACTCAACTTCATATAGGATTGGCAAATGAGTGGTCCAAAAAGAAGCTAAGCCCCCCAGACAGGATGCTGCTAGGAGGCTTACACTGCTCCAGCTCTTCCCTCTATGCCATGTACAGATGCCATTTTTTGGCAAGCTCCAAAATTTAGTTCTGACTGGCCCATATGGACTCATAACTCATTAAGATGGGATCATGGAAAATGAGCGGAAATGATATACAGTCATGTACAAAAGTTTTAGTCAATGATACTTGTGAACACAAATTAAAGAACACCGCCTAAATTTCCTAAATAGCCTGTTTATATCAAAAGGGATAAGGAGAGGTTGAAAAATGGTTATATACACACATGGAGTTCGAAAGAAGTGAAAAATATCAGATAAGGGCCTTTTAACACAATTTAAATATACTACTTTAGTGAAAATTCCTATGAAATATGCTACATGCTTTTTATCCAATATTAGAGAATATGTTCTCATTTTCACATTCAGAAAATCACCAACAAGTGTAATTTGATCCGGGGTGCCAAAATGTCTGCATATAATTTTTTAATTATACTTGAACATCTGTCGATTGCAAAGGCTTGCTATTCCCTAAATGTCGATTGCAAAGGCTTGCTATTCCCAAAAGACACCCAAGAGCACATGTAAGACCACCATATTTTTGCATGAAGTGGCACATCAAACCAAGGCTTTGAAGCCTTTCAGCAGCCCATCTTTCTTGCTCTTTTTGTTTTTTCTTTATGCCTACCTTAACAAATGTATACAACATGCAAGGGGGTATATATTGTTTTCTGATTTCACATTTGACAGCACTAACAAAATGAGCCTATTTTCCTCTCACAATTAAAATTCGATGGCTGGTCCATATTGTTTCCCAGGGAGCTCCATACAGTTACATAATAATCAGCTCCATATGCCCACCATCACTAATTATGTCCCAGGGTTGAGGAGAGGTGGTGCAGATTTACCACGGCAAGCCAGGATTTTCAGGCTTCTTGAGTGTGATCAGCCATGGCCTTTTTTTTTGCCACGCCACCCCTCCATTTTCAATCAATCTAACGACCAAATTAATTTTGATAGCACAGTCCCTTGACCTAGTTTGGGAACAATAGGCAGGGGGTCCAAAAATTTACGGATCGAGAAGCAATTTGCGAAGGCTCCCCCACCTCCAATCTATTCAGTAAGAAGTTTGAGCCCGATGGTGGACGTGACCCTGTGTCCTTTTGGAGTGCCCACCCCAAAGTGCTTGGACCCCTGCTGCTGCGGCCCACGCTCCCGCCGTCAGCAGCATCAGGCGGTGACATGGTCTGACAGGTGGGTGTTGGTCTCTATGGTGATGTCAGTATCCAGCCCTGCTAATGAGAACTGGAGCTGACAGAGCAAGGGCAACGTCTCTTCAAGACAACTAGTTGCTTGTTCTAAAAGATGCAAGGTGGGGGCCTGGGAGATTGAGGGATCTTGGGAGGGGACTTGTGGGCCAAGGCCCGCCAACTGGAAGTGTTATATCGATCCACTTAATGCCTGATTATCTCTAAATAGTGATGAGCACTGTGAGACTCTGCCTCGGCCCCTTCGTCCTGACCACATCTTCTGCTACAGTGCTTGGCCCCCTCCGTTTTAATATAGGGGGCTGCAAGAGACCTCCTTTTGGCATTTTTACGATCAGATGGCACATTGTTTGATCCAAACGTATCTGCTTCACAGAGGTCCTTGGCCATGTAAATAATCAAATAAGCCTGGCTGTAGAGGTCCATTGACGATTTGAAGACTTGAGGAACGACTGTGACTGTAGATGTGATATCAGTGAATAATTGTACCATTACTTACTCACAAAGTCTGTCTTTGAAATTGCTAGAGGGACTAACATGGTCATACATATGTCTCATACATGGTCATATACAAAAGGTGAACACTTATGCACACACACACACACACACACACACATACACACTCGCACATTCAAAGATATATTTATAAATATATTAGGTTTAATATTAAGTACCCTCATGTTCATCTGTGTTGTGAATGTGTTGTGTTGTATGTTGCATCTACAGTCCAGCAGAATGATATTTCGTCTCACTGTGTGCTTAATGTATATGGCTGGGATGACAATAAAGCTCTACTTGACTTGACTTGACACACAGACGCTGTAAAAATGATACTTTTTCAAACTTGCTAAAGACACTCATGTTATTAACTACAGTGAAAGAAAAAGTGAAAAGTATGCCATATACCATTCTCCATCAAGCTGATGGCTTTATAATACATATAATGTAATGCAATCAGTGTAATAGTGGTTTCATTGCAACCCTGCAATACATTGACAGTAATTGTATGTTTTCTTTGCAAGTGCAGTATTCTATCACATTGGTAATCTTACATGGGTCTTCATTTCCCCCTTATTCTTCTAAGTAGTATTTCTATAAAACCCTTTGATCACTTCACAGATCACCTGCATGCTTTAAAGGTCACATATCTGTATACAGAGCCATGCAGTCATTTTCATACATCAAAATTTTGCCCGTCAAGACGTTAGAAGACGCTAGAGGTACAGATGACAGAACCATGACCTCTCTATAGAACATGCAGAAACTATAGCATGTTGCAGAGGCTTTACAGTAAATTGTCAGGATTTTGTGAAATCCCTCACCCTGGTTTGTCTTATCTTCAGGAAACCATTTTACAAGCAAAACATTTATTTTTGTAAGGGTGACAATTACGGTATTCATTTTAGCCATGCACTCAGAAATACAGCCCATTAGAGTGGGAAAAGAAATTATGTCAATAATAGATTTAACTCGCAGATATGGACACAGTATAGATATAGATATACCGCCCCATTCCCTTCCATCACGTCTCCAGGATTTCCAGGGGCGGACCAGAAGAAAAAGAGCTAATAAAAATAAAATGCTACACAATGAAATGCTCCACAAATGAAAAGGATAAACAGTCACTGAGATTACAGTGGCAATAACAAACATGCAATCAGGACAAAGATATGGCATGCCAGATAGCGGTATTATATTATCCGTGGGATATTTTTGGATTTTTCCGTGATAACCGGTACTGAAAGAAGCTTTTTTTTGGCTGTAAAGCTGAAGTGCATCTGAGTTCTCCGGAGGCTAACTCTTTTGCTTTGCTCCAACAAGAAACAGAATACTTAGAACGAACAATCAACTCTTTGCTCCTCCATGGACTGTACACCTTATGTGTTTCTCATTCGTAGGTGGAGGAGTTTGGCAAAAGTGCAAAATCTGTTCTTTCACTTGGTGCTTGTTCTTTCAAGAGGAGCTGTGTTATTCGGATGTGCATTTGCTGAAAAGTTATTGAGCATGAAATCTTGTTAGGCAGGAAAAACACATATCTTTTATCCTTTTCCCACGTTTTTGTTACTTTTCTTGAAGTTGAAAGAGTAATCTGATGTGCCTGTTGATATAGAATGTAAATGGAATTTACTGAACTGAATGTAGTTTATTATATATAACACCTGAATAGGGCAGATTTTATTATTTTGTTTAGTTTAACTGAGTTGAGAAATGTGCCGTACTGCTTCCACAGGCTACATTTTATGTTTTTGCCCCAATATGTTAAAATAAATCAACAATAATTGTGCAGCAAAATGGGCAGAAGTGATTTCTCTGAAGAGAATGAGTGCTTACTTACACTTACAAAACATGTAATCTGACTAGGTACCCCTAAATACCGTATCTATGGTATTACTATGTAATTACACATTAATAACTATGTAATGCAAGTCCAATGTGTTGCAAAACAGAAAACATGAATGTATAGTAAAACAGCTGCTAAGGAATGAATGTGGTGAACATGATTCACATGCAGTTATACACAATACCTGCAGCACACGGTTGAAAGATGCCAGTTTGTGTTTAACCCAACTGGAAAGGAAGGAGGACGAGATGTTGTAAATAACAATAAAACGTTTTTTTTCCCCAGACAGAGTAGCAGTGCTGTGGAAGAAGCGATGGACCAGCAGCCCCACATTCCTCCACACCGCGCCTTTGTGGGTGGTGTCTGGCTCAAACACACGACAAAGCACAACGAGGGGCAAGCAGCGCATGGATACAGGCCCAACATGCACCCACTTTTTATGCATTTCCTTTCATCCTTAAAGCACCTTATGCTGGTGGCTATTAAAACCTTGCAAGGTCCATGGGAAGTGCTGGAGAGGCACTGACCGATTTCAGAAGATGTGAGCCAGATGCTCCACTCGGGTTTGCCTCGGTGTTTTTGAGGCAAAGAAATGGCTGCATTCAGACCACTGAAAGGAAATGTGACCCCCAAAAAGATTCAATTATAAGAGACAGAAAAAGAGAGAGAGAGACAGACAGAGAGAGAGAGAGAGAGAGAGAGAGGGAGAGAGAGGAGAAAGAGACAGAGAGATAAAGAGAGAAACAATGAGAGACAGAGAGAGAGAGAGACAGAAAAAATAGACAGGGATAAATTGACAGAGAGAAAAAGAGCGAGAGAGAGCAAGAGAGAGAGATAAACAGAGATAGAGCATTAAAGAAAGACAGATAAAGAGAGAGATGAAGACAGACAGAAAGATAAAGAAAGAGAGAGAAATAGAGAGAACGTAAGAGAGAAGGAGACAGAGATAAAAAGAGAGAGAAAACGAGAAAATAGAACAGATAGAAAGTGAGAGAAAGATAAAGAGACAGAGAGAGAGAAAGACAAAGAGACAGACAGACAGAGAGACGGAGAAAGAGAGGAACTAAGGAATATGAGATATTTTATTATGATGTGATTTTGATAACTGCTTGCTGAGGATTGTCATGTGTACAGCGATGTTCTGCAGAAAAAACATCCCTTAACATTATGGCATGTTTTGTAATTTCTTGACACTGAAATAAAAAAGCAGAGGTGTGGATACAGAAAGCAAATTAAATGTAAACGTTACTTAAAAAGTTACTTATAGTGGAATTAAAATTACATTTGAAAAGCAAAACGAAAGTAAAAACTATATTTACCATGTCTACAGGGCTAAATCTGAGTACAGTTTGATTCATTTGTCAGCTGTGAACAGATGATTTCAATCGCCGGGGAAAATGACTTCATAGTTGGGGGAGAGAGAGAGAGAGAGAGAAGAGAGAGAGAGAGAGAGAAGAGAGAGAGAGAGAGAGGGAGAGAGAGAGAGAGAGAGAGAGACGTGAAGAATGAAGGAGTTTGGTGTTCTGTCTTCAGGCATCAAACTATAGACACTGGTCAGGAAAGAAAAAAAAGAAGATGGGATTAAGAGAGCAGAAACGCTTGCAGTGGACACTGAGATGTCCAGCCTTGAGGAGCTGAATGAAATGCCTGCGGAGGAAGGCGTGCTGGGAAGTGATAGCCTTCACATTCACTGCACATCCTGTTTGCTCACTCACTCACTCACTCACTCACTCACTCACTCTCTCACTCACTCGCTTGCTCACTCACTTGCTCACCCCCTCACTGCCCCGTTTTTCATGAATGGCTGCAGACAACTGGCCTGCCATTGGCTGGCCCGTCGTCCAATCGGAGCGGGAGATGATGACCACACAGTGCTCACGTGCAAGCAACTGCCTCGGAACATTACTGCATGGAGTTTCTAACTAAAGAGCAACCGCACTGGCTTCCTCCTCCCCTCATCCGCACCCAAACAGACAAAAAAAAAAACCTTCCCCCCCAGTACCCCCCTAATGTGTTGCTGCCTTCAGCTGCTCTCTGTACAGTAGACAGCTTTGTGGTGCTGCATTCTTGAGAAAACGCACATGTTGGCTTACAGTAGGAGCCGCAAGCCTCTTCCTCCTTCTTCTGAATGGGGACTCTGAAGCAGCCCCCACAGGAAAGAGCAGTTAAATGGCCATAAATTTTTTGCCCCTTCGCATATGCGCTTTGCTGCCTTGGCTGCAGTTTTGCAATCGCAGAACTTGCCCTCTCCTTGCTCTTTTACCCACTGTCTGATTTCGCTCCGTTCAGCGTTTGTGGGGCAATGCTGCAGGCATATCGCGCATGTACATTTTCCATGGCGGAAGGTTCACGCAGCGCCAAAGTTCACGTTTGCTCGTAACACTGGCTTTGAACAGACAGATTCCATGGGGGTTATCACTGAACACGCTGCGAAAGAAAGAAAAAAAGTGGAGCTCAAATTACAAAAGAAGGCTGTGTTTATGTACCGCATTCTGATCTTGCCATGTGAAAGCTGCCAAACATGACTCACCCCAGGCACCTTATCGTTTTTGGTTCAGTTAAAAGACCCACCTAAGTTCTGCAGAACTGAATTATCAAGGGCAGGTTTTATCAGCCAGCAGTTGGCAAGAGGCAACACCACAGACACTTGATAAAACAGCTGCTGTCACCTCCCTACACTGGCTGTGCAATTAATGCAAATGCACACCCCTTACAAGACTTATTGCTCATATATGTTCAGAGAGTTCAGAGAGATGTTAAACCAAAAAAAGGAAAAAATGCTTTTTCGACACATCAGAGAAACACCAAGGCCTTAGGCTTCATCATCAGTGTCTTCTTGAAGTGGGGAGGGAGGGCCTATGCAGAAAGGGCTAGGCCAGTTATGTTACTGGATGGCTGTGGCATAGTTGGGATTCAAACTGGAATAAAATTGTTAATAGAACCAATGCTTAGGCAGCTGCTCCATTCGAGCAATGTAGAATGTTTTCATGTTCTGACAGGTTTTGATAGAAGTAGATACATTACATTAAGTGTTTTTGCTCATACAACAGCATAAATGTGACTATAAATTCGTACTAGGAATATAAATATGTTGATACGATGTTTTGCCTCAACAAAAATAGGTCCGTGGCCTGGGGGTCTTCCACTGTTGTTGCTGGCATCGACCACCTCAATCCCAGTGGACCACCTGTACGGAGCAGCACGTCGACTGCACTATCACCCTCTTCAGGTCTTTATGGAGTCTAATTAGCCATGTTTTGGGCATTCCTGTTGTGGTAGTTGTTGCTCCGCTGTGTTTTATGAGACACCTGCATGTCATTTCCTGACAGATTGCACGCGGTGGGAAAACATGCCGACAGAGATGACTGTACCCTAGATTCACGTCAACAGAAGTCTCTGGTCTCCATCCTCATAGTTCTTCACCAACATTTTGTTCATAAACAAGCTTACAATAGGAATAACTACTTGTTCTAGCTTAAAGAATACTGACAATGATATTTGCAGAACTTGCAGAAGCATATGCGTGATTAAGAATTATTAAGTGTCCCAACTTTTCCACTCTATGTGAAAAAAAAAGTTATTGCCTTGCCAACCATTTTTTTCGCTGATAGCTAAACCAATTATCCTTCCTAATTATGACAACTTGCACGAAGCCCCGGCTTGGAATGTCAACTCTGAGAACTGCGCTCTTGACTATTCATGGGACTCGCCGGCAGCAGCTGCAGTGCAGAGAAAGGAGTGTGTACTGTAGGTCTAAATAAGCGCTGCTAACGAGGCGGCCTGCCTAATTTCGCTAGTTCATTAGGGCTGAATGGCTCCTCTCGCCGGGCCTCTCCAAGTGGTGGTGGCGGCGCGGCACACAAAACGGTGAAGGGGGAGCAGGAAGAGGCGGCGCGTGAAAGGCCCCTACCAAGTGGGTGGCTTCGGTGGATTCCTCACGTGCCGCGAGCGGGACTCCACACAAACAGAGAGGGACCTGCGGGGCTGGACCGCAGGAGCCAAATGATGCTAACATGGTCAACCCGGCAGAAAGAGATATGACATTACACTAGACATCAAAAGTCTGAACATTTTCTCAGTTCCTTTCCAGTTAATTAACTAAAAATAGAGGCAAAGATTGGCAAATACGTCTTCTACTTATCTTCAGTACGTCAGTTTATTTTCATCAAAATATCTTCCTTGGTCCAAAGACCCTAAAAATTCATGTGACAACCTTCTTTTCCAAACTACTGTCAAAAGCATGTATTAACGTCTTGTGGCCCAAAGGTGGTTCTGACACTGGGAAGAGTGCTAATGAGTAATGACATCGCTACAAGTTCACTACGTGCCAAATTCCATGTTTTGTTGATTTTTTTTTTTATTATAAGAGTACACGACAGGGATGCATTATTTGCTGAATTTAACAAATAGCTGATTAACACCATTACATCTACTTTTGATTCCACATGCAATATGTTTCAGGTTAAGAAACAAAGGAACAAAGACCACCAAGCTTGGAAGAGTATATAATGCATTAATGTACCCTTTTTGACTAAAACAGTGAAAGTAATGTCTTAATGTATATGTGCACTCCTTGTTGTGTTTTCTTTTGGGTTTTCAGATGCTTTAAATTCTATACTGAATGTTGCCTGCACATGTTAAATCAGTTAAAATCTAAACCTATTGCATATCACATGTCAGAGTCTGGACAGTGCAACTGTTACATAAGCCATGCATAGTAGAAAGACCAGTGGAATGAAAATGAACAAAGCAGATAATGTTCTACAATTACTCATTCGAGTGCATGGGGACATTTCTTTTTACATATTAAATTTGATCTCTAGCAGTAGGAAACACATTCGAGGAGTTTTAAATCAGAAATGCAAATGCCTTCGTTTATTATCACAACTTCCTCTGACTTCGATTTAAGGTTTTATTATACTACTCCTCCACTTCCGTATCAGTTATTCAAATGCTTTTAACAGATGATAGTGGACAGATTGTCTGTGTCTGCTCTCTGAGTGTTTAAGGGTGTGTGTGCGTGTCAAAGGTGGCAAAAGCTTACATATAATTACCTGAAGCATGCAAATGTCTCAGTTAATTGATTATTCGGCCCCACTATCTGACCAACAGTTCTCTCTTTCAGAAAACCAGGCAGGAACTTCCTTTAAGCTGCGAAAACACATGCAGAGGTATGGATATGGACACATAATGAATCTATTCATATTACAAAGGCAGGTAGCTACAAAGAATGCCACCGTGCTCAAGGCTTTCTTCATAGCTTTCCCAGGGTCCCTTTGGTAATTAGCAATTGCGGTACATTTCATACAAACCCTTTATTGCTTAAACTCCAGGGTGGAACATCCCAGCGTTCTTCTAAGGCAGAGACCAGGTATTGTATTTGGTAGGGGGAAAAAAGGCTCTCCAAATTTTGACCTAAGGATTATGGCTAACATAGAGGATGAAGCATTGTTGACAATTGCTTGAGGGATCACCCCAAAAACCTCAACCTGCATTCCCCTCCAGCCCCCAGCGCCCCGGTGCCCCTGCAGGACCCCTAAAGTGAACCTCAAGGAGCAAGGGGACCACCCTGCGGGGGCTCATAATGTAGGGCCTCGCATTCCACTAGCCACCTATTGAAACACAAACAGTTCATTTAAATTGGCTCCTCGATATGACCCGGACGGGTCTCCTTTTGAGCTCAGACAGAGCGGACTCATTAGGGTTTTAGATGGCGGAACGGATGGTTGTTTCCAGACTTGTGTGGGGGCAGGGGACAGAGCGAAAGACTATGACCATTACTTAAGAAAGATTTCTGCAACTGTAGAAATTATTCACTATTATCACTGTTTCCAATAAGAACATAAGAAAAAGAATGGACAAAGAAGAGTAAATGACTTCTTACTTTGATCCACTTTAAGTCCACACTTTAAGAGGTTTAGTCCTGAAGGTTTGTTGGGCATGTAAGCCTTGACTTACCTTAAATTAAGGGTAACAATATAATAATTTCAATACAGCATCAGAAAATCAACCTTACTTTGGTAAATGCTTGTAAAGTTGCAATTTTCACTCCCCATTCCCTACACTTAATATGAGGAAATTGCACCAAAATGAGACCATTTTGAATTTGCTGCTTTCGTGATGTCGGACTCATTTTTGTACATCCACCTATTCAGCCTATAGCAGATTAGCCCTGTCTGTTCATCAGTAATTCAGTTATGTTATTTCAGTTCAGTGTTTAATACACAATACACAATTGTCAAACAGAACAGAGATAGTTTCCATATCAGTATTATAGACACAGAGCACTCCAGGTTCATTCACAAAGCGAGGCACTCCTTGCACTTACTTTTGACAATTAGCACCATCACGTAGAGACACTTTAAATAAACGCAGTTCTTCGTCTAAAGCTTTGATGCAGCCTGGCCGCCACACTTTGCTCCAGCTTTTGCTTTTGAATGTGTGTTATTGACACAGTAACAAAAACAGCTTGATTAAATATAGGGGATAAAGTATGGTATGGAAATTACCATCTAAAAACATTATTACTGTTTTCGGTACATCATAAGTAAACCTCAGGGGGAAAAATATCAAATACAAGAAAAATGAAGGATATGGGGCTTTTAAACCTACATCTGTGGAAACCACTGTCAATGAGCAAAACTAGACACTTGGGCACATCGAATCATGGTAAAGTGGACAGGAAGGGAGTGAAATAATGCTGAGGCACACCTACACCATGATTAACTAGACTTTTTACTTATAAATTCTAAGGTTTCTTTTGAGCATATAGTGGTTACATTTTAGTTGGGGAATTTTTATTTATCTGAACCAAACAGATCTGTATAGCTTATAATCAGAGTTCTGTGCAATTAAATATTTTTTTAATTCCACAGAATTTAAAAAAACCTACCTTGAGTATTAGCTCATGTAACCTAATGCCATCATAATTTCTTGTCAACAAAAACAAAAAGAATAGCCACAAGAACTGTCTCCTAAAGTACAAATGTACAACATGGTCCTTAATGTCCAAATGGGGCATTAAATAAGTTTGTAAAGAACACTGCCTTCGTTTTCCAGAAAACAAATGGGGCATTTTCATAACTAAACTATTTGAAATAGGATAATTCTTGATTCAGGGCAGTGAATTCAAGTTAAAACCAAATATGGTACAATTATTTTCCTTAACTTAAGGTACTGAGGGTACCACCACAGGGGAATTTAACACTCTGAATGTACCATTTGGGGATTTGGGGATGTAAACATTGAACTACGTAGAATACTTTATAAGAAATCAACTCAAGTAAAAGTGAAATGACTATGCTTTAGCTACCCCAAAAGAGTGCTTCACATGTAATGTGTTTTTTCCCCAAATGAAGAAGTGGAACATCTGGAGCAGTTGACGGGCCTCTGAAAGTATCTTTGTAAACAAGGAGGTATTCTTATTTCCGAATGGACAATGAAGGCTGAAGCATCCTCTCTGTTTACTGATTGTGACTTGGCTGAGTGTGCAGGTAATTAGAGATTTGAATTGAGTGCTCTTTGCCTCAAAGGCGGCTAGTGCACTCCAGGTTCATTCACAAAGCGAGGCGCTCCTTACACTTACTTATGACAATTAGCACCATCACGTAGAGACACTTTAAATAAACGCAGTGCTTTGTCTAAAGCTTTGATGCGGCCTGGCCGCCACACTTTGCTCCAGCTACCCTGCTTTTGAATGTGTGTGAGACTTGATTTAGTTCCTCATGAAAACAATCAACAGGCATTCGTCAATGCAAACAATTCAACATTTACGCAATGTTTAGATTGCATTCTGGCTCCTAGGAAGGTGATTGTCAATATATAAGTAAAGCTATTTTAGTCCATCCATGGCCTCCAGTGCTGTGTGTGGTGGGGCAGGGTTACCTGAGTTTGTTTTGCAGGCAACAACAAACACATTACAGTTCACCAGCAATGTGAAATGCAGAGATCTCTTCATCTCACTTGTAAACATTGCCTCTGTCTTGCTAATTTCCCACTCCACACAAAACAGAAAGTCAGATTTGTGGAGGTTTTCCATGTTATCTCACACACTGCCTGTGAGGTGTAAAGTCGTGGCACATTCCACACGTCCCCCCCCATTCTCAAGACTTATCAGACAGCTAACAAGGCGTCTGCCTTATGTTTTGATGTTGAAAAGTATACAAAGAATTCCTCAGGATAGTTCAATGGCAGTGAAAAATGCATATGATCAACAACATGTGCGTTATTTAGAAGTGTTCTTTACAATATCTCAAGCAAAATCATGAATGTGTTAATGTACTTTAACATGGAGGAAAAGTGTGTAAAAGGTAACAACAAAGGAATAAAAAACTGAGATTTGCTCTCAAAAGGCCTCCACACTAAGGAAAAAAACAGAAAGTAGTAAATGAGATTTCAGTTAAGAGCAAATACTGCAGAACAACAATACATTTGCACAAGAGAAATACAAACACACATGTGTCACACACTTACCTTGACACAGCCAGTGACCATGTGTGTGGTGAGGGTGCAGAAGGACTTTGCAGAAATGTGTAAGAGGGTCTGTCAAACACAGCCCTTGCCCAAGCAAGAGGTCAGCTGTAGTGGACAACCACAGTCTGGCGACCATTCAGGCCCAAACTACATCAAATCACACTGCTCAAAATGTACATTGTTTTATGTTCAGTGAATGGAAATTGTACTCATTTAGAAAGAAATTGTCAGGTCACAGCAGTAGCATGCTTGTAAAAATGCTTTGTATGTTTGAAGTTAAATGTTCAGAAAAGGTACAAATTTGGTAGTCGTTAGGAATGAAAGATAAACATTGCATATAAATTGTAAAGTGACAATTTTGTCATATGTGAACACACCACTGCACACACTGAGAACAGTGTGAAATTCTTTCTCTGTATTTATCCCATTCACCTAGTGAAGTGGGCAGCCGGGAACACAGCGCCCAGGAAGCAGTGTGTGGGGACGGTTCCTTACTCAAGGGTAACCCAGAGGTGCCATTAACAGTCCTGAGATTCAAACCCACGACCTTCTGGACACAGGGCAAATGCCCTAACCACTAGGCTACCAGCTGCCCCTAAATTAAAAGCGGAAAACGTGAGGAAGAAGTCGCTTTGATTTTGTTTTTCCAGATACAGATATTATTTTTGTGCTTTCTAAAGAAGTGGGACGAAATGCCAGTTACTAGGCTAGCCTGTCAGCATCCATGTTACTGTTGGCTTTCTAACTCTTTTACTGCAAAAATATTAGAATAAAGGTAAGATATTCAAATAAATGTGTAAAATTAGCTAAGTGTGTGTGTGTGTGTGTGTGTGTGTGTGTGTGTGTGTGTGTGCGTATGTGTGTTTCAATTCACCAAAACTGAAAGAGTGAATTGAAAGTGACTAGAATTAGAGCAGTGCCTGAGCGGAGGTTGTTTGCAGTAGCTTAACCAACTGCTAAAGCACATTATTATTATTTATGATCACTTTGAAAAAGATAAATGTTTAACTAGTATTAGACTTTATATGTCTATGGATACTGTGCTCCGCCGCCTCCTGATAAGACACTGAAGGAAATCAGTGGCATCTTTAAAAGTCATTTTCTTGGTTTTGAGGTTTTCAGAGGTAGACTGTCTTGATTTCTGACTGAGGGATTTTTAAAGAAAGATAAAAAGCCCAAATGATCCAATTTTGTTTATCATGTAAAGGGATTGTGCAGGTTGTCACATATTAATCAGTCAATATTTGATTAAGTAATGGTAACAAAGCAGTTGTGGACTTGAATGCAGAAATACAGGAAGAATAGCTAGAGCATAGTGAAGCACTGAACATTGTAGTGTTTTCCTTACTCTTACACATCCACTTTAACCCAAAAAACGATTATTAATGAGCGGATTCATTGGATCAGCAGTTTTGAAAGCGAAGCAAACACTAAAATCAGCAGAGCCGGGAAGGCTGGGGACTTCTGGGATAAAATTGCTGCTCTCCATGCAGGAGGGTGAGACAAACTCAAAAGGCAAGCGAAGGAAAGGAAGAGAGACAAAGACAGTGAAAGTGGAGAGAGGGTGAAAAGAGAGGATAAGAGTGAATAAGAGGAGCAAAATTCACATAAAAAAATGCCGAAGTGCGAGGGAGGTGGACAGTTAGCGGGTCCGGGACGGTGCAGGGTGGGTGTCCTCTTAGATGTGGTGGGATGCAGGGCTTTTGGGGAGGTAGAGACACCCTCAAGGCGCAGCTGTCCCCCCGTTCAACTGCTGAACCCCTTCGGGTGCCCCCCGCCTCCTGCATGGGGCGGCTTAGCAGTTGGGTTGGAGCGGGCCAGGCCCAAATCACACACACATGCGACATGGGGAAGAGAATGCTTTGATTGTACTGAGCAGAATGCGAGCGTGGCCGCACTCCTGCATCTATTTTAGCCCATGTGTCGCTGCCGCTCCATTCAACAGCTCCACAGCCCGGCTCTGCCGCACATGGAGAAACCCCCACACTCCACCCATAAAGACCCTCCCCGAACTTTCCTGCAGGAGTTGCTAAAGAAATCCAGACGATAGTTTAGCAACACAAGAAACTTAATCAATTCCACAACAAATGTATTGAATTAGCCATAAAATGTTTGCTGTCCTAAGTCTCTGGGAGAATATATTGGAGCCCACTTAAATCTGAATAAACACATTTCATGTATGGACTTTTCAGTTGCTAGTGACATATCACATAACAAAATGAATGATTCATCTCTAATTTAACATAATCAAGCAAGTTACATTGTTCATTTTAAAAATAGAGAAATAAAGATCAAAAAATGAAAAGTCAGAACTGGGCTTTAAAGGGGACTGTTGTACTTCTTAAATCCATCTGTACTCCCAGTAATCCCAGTCAAATGAATTGTGCAATTCCAGTACTGAGGAAAAAGTGATTAACTCCTTGTAATTATGGCTTTCATAGTTCAAATTTTATGAAGGTTATGGAGATGATGATGACTTTAAAAAGCAGTTTAGAATGTGTCCATTAAAAAGAAATAGGCAAAATTTGTCTAAGAATTTAATTGATTTTGCATTGGTATACAGAAAAAAAATCATCTGAAAAGGTAAACATTAGTGTTGGCTAATATGACAAGATTTAATTATGAACCATTTCTAGTGATCAATGATCAATGTAAAGGACAATTAACACTGCTTGGTTTTACCCTCTAATGGCTCCATCACTGATGTACCCAGTTAAAAGAATATATCCTTACTTGACTTCATTCAGGTTTGGTAACTATTCTTTTGATATGTAGAAGAACGTTTATGAGAGCAAACAGGATCTCCCAGCTGGATCACTCTCGATCACTAAAACCTGCACGGTCCAGTATCCTGAATTACAACATGATAATGCTGGTTCAAAGTTCTGGTTCTGTGGTATTTATGACCAAGGTCCCAGACACCACACTATAGTTCCAGTTATTGTTGTTGCCGGGTTGGGAGAGACTCATTGTCTATAACTGGTAATATCTGCTCACCTGGACCTGGCAGATGTGTTACGCTCAGCTATTCTGCTCTTACATCTCCAAGATTACCTACATATTAGTTAAATAATGAAAGAAAGAAAAAAAGAAAGAAAGGAAGAAATAAAGAAAGATTGCTGATCACATCTCAAGAGAAATACCAAATGCCTAAACTCTTAAAGAAGTTGAGCATTATGAGACAACTAGAGCTATTCGGCAATTAGAAGACCCAGAAATTCTTCATTTGTGGAATGCCAAGGTGGGATTATACTGTAACACATATCTGGCTCCCATGTGAAATCAGCTCGTTCCTCCTTTAAAGGATCAAGTAGCTATAGAACAAGGCTCAATGTAACCAAGCACCAGATGCATGATTGCTCAAGAAAAGCACAATATGCTAGGCTGCAGTTCCAAAAAGAGCACCAAGGTTGCCAATACAAGGACCAGCGACTTCCAACATGAGGAACTATCTCACATTTTTCCAATACATTATGACTGTGCTGAGTTTATGAGAGAAAAACTCTGTTTATTTTACGCATGTCCGGCTGGATATGACATTGTGAGCCTCCGACAACGAGACAGGATTCATTGACTCTGCTTATCCAAACAGTGTTAACATGTTCGCCTTTACTGGTGGTCTCTGCCTCTCTTGACAGATCCCATCTGCCATTTTACAGGCTTATGGGCTATTTAACAGAGGCCTTCTGTAGCCAACAGAAGAGCAATGAAAGGAGATGCTGGTATTTGACCGAAACTCGAGACTTTCACTTTTCAGGAGGCAATGATTTGGCCACCTTGAAATCTGAGCCTCTTCAAGTCCTACAAAGCTGCAAGAATGCACCCCTTACGCCCGTATGCACTCTTCCAAACCTCCTGCAATGTTCACACACCGTCAGGGGAAGGGGCCTTTCGCTAAAATTTTAGTGTCACATTGCGTCACATTTTGCCACGCTCTGTTGACGCTGGCCACTGCAGGGGTCTGGGAAGTACCTTGTCTTTATCAGCAGACTATCTAAAGCAGCGTTTCATGGAGCTGAGTAAGCGCCTGCTACATGTGGGACGAGGGCTGGGGTTATCATTGGCCTCCATCTAGTCTTGTATTAAATGACATCAGGGACAAACCGACTGCATTTTCATTCAGTTACTATCAGTCCAAACATGTGTGAAGCAAGGCAAATGCATTCTAAAGGCCAAGCAGTGGTCACACCACTGGAGGATGGTCATAAGAAGCATCTCATGATGAAATTAATTATCAGCATCTGACTTGCAGAATGATAGAGAGGGTGTTGTTTTCTCTATTTTCGCACTTGTCTTAAGAGCTGATCTGGAGATCAGTGAGTGGATGCAATGCCTCAAGCAAATGAGAAATCCACACTGTCCATGCTGCTGTGTGAAGGTAACACCTTGTATAAATAGCAGGGGTTACCATAATTATGCCAGCTCTGCTTTAGAATCGTATGTGCAGTTGTCATGTTTTTGCAGCACACTGGGTGGGTAATAACATTATAACTCATGCTGGGCGGACAGAAGGTGACAGAAGGTGATTTGGTTTTTTGCCATGCTCCATGGAAGGTCAGTCCCAGAGAAAGTGTATTAATTGTTTTGTGGCCCTGATGCCGGTGTGTTTCTCATTTCCCCACTCCAATTCATACATGATCGATTGTGTGATGATTGTGGAGTAATGATGTGGAAGAGTAAATATTTACAGATTGGTAATGAGTACTGGAGGGGCGCCCCGGCCCCCCTCTTACCAGCAATCCACAGCTCCACCCTGCAGCCATAACATGCATTCCTTTGCAAATCTGGATTTCATTGATGACAAATCCAGTTTGCAATGGTATAATTCCTGCTCTGCACTTACAGTGACAGCGATGCTTGATGTAACATCCGCTTTCTGAGACGGGGTGAGGGCCGGAGGGGTGCTCTCAGCCTATTCATTCATGCATCATCAGTTCTGGATGAAATTGGGGAAATTTGAGCCTTGGACTCGTAGCTAAATCCTGCCAATCGCTGTAAATGTAGGTGAAGCCCAAAGGGACTTCACTTTTGAGAAGGATCATGTCTAATCAATGCAGTCTTTTGTAATTTCGAAGTGTGTCTTTTACAAATAGTTTCATGCATTTAATATGATCCTTTAATAATGATAAATACTCCAGCAATCAGGTCCAATCCCTCCAAAAAAAGTCACTAAGATCAAACAAAGGAACCCGGCTAGTCCAGACTGCCGGTTCCCCCTCATCTATTGCACCTCATCAGTAGATCACTCCTGGTGAAAGATGGTAGGAGCTTAGGTCTGCATCAAAAGACATTCCTCTTTCCCCTAAAAGATGGGGGTCTCTGCTTTCAGTCCTTAGGCCAAAGTGCATACATGACCTCCCCCTCCTCCCACACCTCGGCCACTCCCCCCCCAGTCACCACACAGGCCTTTCATGACTGCCTAACTCAAAGGTTTGCAGCTTGTGAGAGGAAGTTTCCAATTTCGGCTGTGCATGTGGGAAAATATGTACGTTTCTGAGAGGACCTTTTGTCTATGGCCGTAATGGCAGAAATTGGAGTGCAAAGGTCAAGAAATGCAGTGTGTCACTGACACTAAGCAGGCATGCATGGGACGTTTTATAAGGGTTCCCTTCCTTTTGCCACCAGGGATTCTACTGTTGCTGAATTAATACAAACTAAATGTGTTCAAGCATTTATATCAACATGGCGTGAATATTTTTTGGAAATGTGAGCATGTTGCATTTCTAAACGGAGACCAGAAACACCCCCCACACACCACTCCCCCCCAATCCTGGAGAAGGATGTCATTCTTTCATTGCACTCCTTGTCTTGCCAATAGGGGCCGTGTGGGATAGGGCTTGTTTTTTTAACCCTGCAGCTGAGGGGTGGCAAAACATGGTGACAAAGACCAACCTGTCCGGTCCAGGGCCTACAAAAACACACTCTGGCCTCAATGTGGTGATCATAGTCTTGAGTTTGGCGTAGATCACACGAGAGCCCCGAGGAGCAAAGGTAGAATCGTTTCCCCATTCAGCCATTTTCTCCTTGCTTCCTGGTTGCCCTCATAGGCCAACAGGCCCAAAGTGTGAAGCAGCAAAGAGAAAAGCAACCTTGTAAATTCCTTCAACACAAAAGGGACGGGGGAAAGGCGCTCTTATTTTGAAATGGTAACGGGAAATCACCCATGCTGAACAGAGCAGACAAGGAGTAAAACCAGTATACAAAAGAATCGAATTCTTTGGCAGCATTTTAACTCAAACTGTAAAGAGACAAATGTTACTGCTGCTGTTAAAGGCACTTTATAAGTGTAATGTAATAATTATTTTCTACTTTGACTTTCACAACCTTCTAAGTACTGCATAAACACTTTGTTTCTGCTTTTGTTCTGCATTGCGTTCCTGGAGCATTTATTCGGTCACATATTTGGTGGTCTTAAATTCCTTTGAATAAAGTTCATCCCCAGAGTTGAGGAGACTCCTGCGAGGGGGGTCTTGTGGTCAGTATTAATAACAGACTTCGATCCCACCCCCCCATTCGGCCCCGGTGCAGCCCCTGTCGGGTTAACCCCATGATTAAAGGGCCCATTTCCCGTTCGGAGGCTCAAGGGAGACACAATGCGAGGGCCTGGAGAGCCCCACCACAAAAGAGGCCAAATCTTCCCACAGCCCCAGCGCGTCTCTCACTGCCAGGATTTCACAAAATGTATCACCATATCAAAAGTGCATTCTACCTGACCCCGTTCCCCTGCGATGGCGACCCCTAAGCTTTAATGGCCGCTCCAAGACAAATGGTCACTACATGGCCTGCCCAGGCAGCTCTTTTGTCTCCTTCACAGTCCCATCATTCCTGGCCTGACAGGTAGTTTTGTAAAACAAACAGAAAACAATCAGATTAAAAGAAAAAAAACTCCTGAGGCTGTTTTTTTTTACGTTTGCAGTATAGTATCAAGGTTTAAATCTGCTGATTTATATAGCTACTGCTATTGAAAATAGATCAATTAACTACATTTTATTGCATAGGTATAGGTTTAAAATGATCACGCTATTCAGGATTATCAAAGTATTAAAATATACTGAAATGCACTAATGTGTACTAATTGAGTTCACTGCAGGAATCATATTAAACAGGTTTTATGAAACTTCTTGTATTTCTTCATAACGCTAGCACGTTACCAAACATACAGTATATTGTGTCTGCATTGTGATGTGTGGTAAGACTGAAAGGGAAAGTGGGTTTTATATTGTGATATGACCCTTGGTTACCCCTCTACATTCTACTTAGCAAAATGGTTCTCTTATGATGTAACTTGTTTTTATACCCCAATGTTGTAATAAAGTAGAAGTAATTAATATTTGTGAGGAAAACTGTGTAAAGCAGCAGAGGCATCTTAAATAATTAAAGAAACATTTTTCATGGTCATGGATGGGTGAATTGTTCATACTGATTCAATTTTGTTTCTCTCTCTCTCTCTCTCTCCTAGCACCCCCGACGGAGGGTGAAGGCAGTGCTAAGGGTTTGTTCACTCTCTCTAACTCCCATTGATCCATTGATAACCTCCATTCCTGTCATCCGGCCTGCTGATTCAGCTGAAAAGAGGGATATTCTCATTCAGTCAGGGGTCTTCTTGCTCTGTCTCTGACACCAACTCTCTCCCTCTCTCTATCTCTCTCTGTCCCGTCCCCCTCTCTCTCTCTCTCTTTATCTTTCTCTTCATAAACATGCTAATAAACAAAATACCTTAGGCCTATGATCACATCTTACAGCATTTGGTCTTCATATGTAATATAATTCATAATTCACATTGCGTACATGCAAATCACACTATACTGCAAATACTACAAATACTACACTATAATAGTCATACAGATAAGTGATCCAGTGACACATTAGCTCCTTCAGTGCGTGTGTAATATGCAGGACCTCTACCTGAGCCTCTCACTGCACAGTGGCCCCCTAGAGGAGGGTCTGGTAGCCCTCATTCACCCTCCCCCCATCTGAAACTGACCATTAAAGGGCCCTGAATGCCTTTCCTCCTAATGTTCATAGCTAGGCTCTAAAACACAGAAAAAAGTGGTACACTGAATCTCACTGATTTAAGTGTGCACAGATAATAAAATAAAATACATGAATGAAATGATTCCCATTCAGTGTCACTGTATTTTTCAGAGTCCTCTCTATGTCTATATTTGAACTTTTCTGAGTTTGTTTCTCAGTTCTGTTGTCTGCAAGAATGCAGACAGTCTGTCTAACTTAGGTGCTAATTTTTACTACTTCTGTAAAGTCAGAAAACCACGTCTGGACACGAGTTTCAGAGAGCAGCTAACAAATGAACAACAAGGTGTTGACATACACACATACCTTGGATAATTCTGAGGACCATTTACATTACAGTAGAATGTTACACACCGTGGTTTTTGTTTTGCAGATGTACTAAATTGTGAGTATGGTGTTCTTGGGATTATATATGCAAATCTTCTTTTTACATGATGAGGTGACTAATTGCCAGACTTCTATTTTTGTGTCATCTGACCAAAGTAGAAATGCTTGTGTGCAAATTTTAGGGGCTTTCCAAATTCATTCCACATGACTGCTGACCTAGTACCTGTCTTTTCATTTTGTAGGGTGCACCTATGTATGGATGTTTATCTCTGATTCTCAGTGACATCCAGCCAATTGTACTGACAAGGATGCTTTTTAGTTTAGTTTTTTAAATAATGTTCTCACTGAAAACTTTTGGAAGCTCTTCATTTTTTCACTTTGATTTCTACTTGTTGCATGAAAGCTTCTCAATGGTGATGTATTTTATAACAATGTACAAAAGTGATGAACACTTTTGTTGATATTTATGAACTCATATTGTGATGGTTGAATACAGAAATGATGAGATGCTCTATGTGAAAAGGAATGCAGATTTGCAAAGTCCTCCCATTAATAGGTGTTTCAGCATCCAATAGTCAACCAGCCTGTCTTTGCATGCTTTGCGTGTAGGCAGAGGTGGAAAGATGCTTCAATTTAACCTGCAGATGTACCTGGGCCCAAGAAGGGATATCAGAACATTAGCATTAAAGCATGACTGCATTTAATAAACAGATTGGCATGGAGCAGTAAAAGATTGGAGGCCCCTTAGTCATCTGCACCTTCACTGGTGAACTCTGGGGCGACATCTCACACTGCAATGAGGGAAGCTAGAGTGGTGAAAGAGCTGCTTTTGGATGGCCACACTTCCTCTGACAATAATGCCATCTTGAAGAAACATTCAAACAAGTAGTAATTTGTTGCACAATACACACTGTGACACATAGCACCGTATGTACTTTCTAAAAAAAGAGTCATCCCACTAAATCACACACCCTAACGGGTAACCATCCTGTTCCTTCTCCCTTTCTGCCTCTAACATCAACTTACACCAATTTCCAGGAGCTCCCATGACAGGTGAAATTAGCAGAGACTGTGGCAGGGCCACTGCAGCCCGATCAAAAGGGCCTCTCTTCTCCGCAGCTGTTGCGTGTAAATCAGGGGCGATTTCCGCACGCTGTCCGCTCATGAGAGAACGGGAGGAGGGGGGTCGGTGGAGGGTGCTGATTCTCGGCCTTTCACTAGAGGTTTAATCGAGCCTGCAATTTTGGGTCTAGACTAGTAACATTCCAACTCATTACACCAAGCCTGCATCTAACCTGAAAAAACAGGGTCCAAACCCAACTATACCCAGCCTAACAAAATCCTTTGTTTGTCCAATTATTGCCAAAAAAGTCTTTCTCAGCCTATTCCAACAAAATTCTATCCCAACCTGACTGAACCCATCCAAAAATATACCCCAACCTGACTGTACCCTGCCAAAATGTATCCAAAACCAAATGTACCCAGACAAAATATTATCCCAGCCCGACTGCACCCTAACAGCAAACTTCGAGTCTTTCCTGGATGGGAGAAAATTCTGTCTTAGTCCAATTGTTGCCAAAAGGTATTTCTGAACCTAACCCAACAAAATTCTATCCCAACCCAGGCTGTACCCAGATAAATTTTATCCCAACCTGTTGCACCCCAACAGCAATTTTTGAATTTACTTTAACAGCAACCCAGCAAATTCGGATGTGGCTTGACAAAAATTTTTACCCAAACTTTAAAAACAGACTGTAAGCAGACCGTACCCCACCAAATAACTGTATTAGACACTCTAGCTTTCACTGTGCAAGTGAACAGGCGAAGGCAGTCACAGAATGTTCTTATTCCAGTGTACAGGAGGTTTGGAGTGTGGGGCTCATGAGCAGATCGAGTTGCAGAGAGGAGATGATGCTGAAGGGGTACGTGGGTGACAGCTGGCTTGGTCAAGAGGAGTGGAAGGCCACTAATGTAACACACATTCCAGGACACTGGGATCACATGAAAAGAAGTGCTGGCGGCTTTTCTTCCCAATCTCTCATGCTAATTACATTCTCATTCCCAATGGGGTCACATAACCAGAAGTGCAACTGTTCTGAAATGGTTATGCAAAGCATGAGATGTTGAGTTACCTTATGGATTTCTGCAGTCACACAGTGATGTGTCTAAGTTTATGACCCTTTTCATGTGCTTTTATTTCCTGGATAAATACTTTTGTGTGTAAGTTACACCACTGTCGACACATGTAGTTCTTCTGTCATCAAAACTGAGCTCAGCTCATCAAGCAGCTCTCTTTATGTAATCAGTGTCCTTCTAAAGTCAGCTGTGTATGAGCTCATTAATGACATAAACTGCACAATTATCCCCTCTCATAATTGCTTCCATAATTATTTAATAACTTAAATATAGTTACATAGTGGTTACATAGTGATTACTATGTAATAAACTACAGAGTCAAGATTAATAAATGCCACTAAATAATAAGCCTGCAGTTTAGTGGGTTATGCGTCATGTCAAAATTTATATCCGTTTTACAGTAGTAATTTACAGTAGTTATACAGTAATAGGTCTTAAAATTAATTACTGAATAATAAACTAGTAGTTTAAGGGGTTAACAGGCAGCCCAGGCACTGCACACAAAAGCGGAGTGCCGCTTGCTCTGTGTTGCTTTTCTTTCAGTGTTGGCGAACAGGGCGCCATTCATTAAAAAGAAAGCAGAAGAGTAACGCGCACAGTCGGAACAAAGTTCCTGGAAATGGCAGGCAGTAAGGAACAGCCGCACGAGCAGCAGCTGCTAGAGGAGACGCTTTCAGACAATGAGTGAGCCTAGTGCAAAGGGGAGAGAGGATGGGCTCAGCACACCATGCCTGGCATTCATATCAGGGGCTCAGTGTGGACAGACATTATGTGGCATTTTTCACACTAAAATCGGGAACTGCACAGACAGCACAAGCACTTAAAAACGAAAAAAAAAAAGTTGCTAAACTTTTGGACAGCTTAGTAGGTTATCTAGTAGGTTAGTAGGTAAATGCATTATTCTTCCAAACTAGAGAAATAACAGGATATAATCTCTATAACTTTTTTTAGGAAAAACAGAAAGCAGGCAGATGGCTTTGTGTTTAGGTATAGGTGTTACTAAGTAAATCATCACACAAGACTTGGGAATAGGCTCAAAAATGTGTGTATGTATACATATACAAACCAGTATATATAGTACTGATTTTAGTACTGACCTTACCCATGACACATTCAGAAAATCGTATTGTGGTGGAATTTTTCACAGTAATTGCAACCCATTGTCTCTCTTAATAGTTAGTGATAACACCAGTGGGGATAATAAACAATCATGATATTAAAATAATGTTGTTTAATCAGTGTGGTAATCCTTTTTTTTTATTTATCTTTTATGCAGACTGAAGGGAAAAGGCTTTAGAATGCACTGTCTGAGATAAAGAACCCATATTTCCATATTTATGAAACAAATATAAAAAGCGAGTTGGTGGATAATCTTTTGACCAGTCTGACAGGTCAAAGCAGGAAGAAAGCATTTTCTGTTTTAGATAACATTAAGCTCAGAACACTATTAGAAAATTATCAAGAAAAAAAGCTTTTGATTTACAAATTCCGGAATAAATTTGCCGTCACGCCTCGTTGATTTCTGGTGCTATAGTGCTCCCGCAGTGCAGTGCTGTAACTGGACAGTGACAAAAAGAGGGTTAAAAAGAAGAATGCCAGATTCAGTTTGAGGGTATTTACTGTGTATTTACATCTATTTTGGGCAAACCCCATTGGAATCACAGATGTTTTTATACTTAATCCTTCCACTTCAGATGACCATAACTAACTTAATAAATGACCAGAGTCTAAAATTAAACGACCAACTTTAGTTTCAGAACATTTAGTTTTAACACTTTAACACAGAGTGCCGCTCTTGATGCCAGACCAAAGATTGCGACCCACAGAAATGACTCATTGTTTCTCACCTGATCATGCTGTGCAAGGCCTGTTTGCAGTCATTTTCAGTTCAGTTAGAGGGCTTTGCTTTCAATTTTGTTTGAAACAAGGGAAACACTGTAGGGATCAGGCTGGGTGACACATTACGTTTTGGTTGGATGAGGAGGTAAAATGTTATTTTCATTACACAATACACCACACTATTTATCATGTTATCTTTACCAACAAGAATCAAGCCAGTTCCAATTCAACCCTGCATATCCATGCCACCACGTTTTGTATCATGATCAGTTCCTTTTCATCACACTTTCCTTGTTCCGTCACTCAGGTCAGGTTCTTCTTCTCCTCTAAATTTCTTGTTTTTTTTTATTCAGATACAAGACACCACATTTCAAACAGGATATCACATTTCAAAACAGAGTAATCCATAAAAGACATGCATCAGAGCTTAAAGAAAAGAAATACATAAAGCAACAAATTCATATGCTGAAAGTTCTGCTTTTTGCTCCACACAGTTTATATATAGAGACCTATCCCACACAGCCCTTTTTAAATTCATGTATTTGGGTTTTCAAAAACCAACACATTTATCTTTATGTACCTAGTTTAGCTCTGCCTAATCATGCCTAACTTATAAGGAATATGAGACTTAGATCACAGAATGGATGTTATTTACAAATATCAGTCATTAAGGCACAGAAATGTAAAATTCATTCATTTTTACATGAACATTTTCTAATCACACCACTTTCTAATCGTACACTGGACAGCATTCGTAGTTCAACACACTCCAAATGTAAATGGTGCCTCCAAAACAAACTAGACCTTTTGTTCACTCTCATGTATGAACTAATGATGCACTGATACAGGGCTGGCCGAGAAATAGTCCAACTGTCTTATTACTTATGCTTCCCCAGGATTTGGAGGACTGAGAATTCTAAATGGCTTTATTAATGCTCTCAGATTATACATTTATAAATGTATTAATTATTAAAAAGTATACATAGTACAAATGCTTAGGATTGCATTTTAAGGAATTTTGGTCAGGGAACATGTACAAAATTCTGTTGCAATTATTATTGTTCACCTAAGGTCGCGTTGACCTGTCCAGGGTGTTCCTCCTAGTTTCACCTTTTGAATAAAGAGAATAAATTAATTACTTAATCATCTGACATAATTAAAGCCACACATCTATACTCACACACCACCCATAATACCTGTTAGCTATTGCTTTTGTGCACTATTGAACAATAATTATTGCTTAATTCTAAGTGTACAACTATTTTTGTACACTATAGAATTAGGAAATCACATACATTTATAGTGAGGTACACTACAATTCACATTGATTTACTCACTGCATTTCAGAATCTTTCTGCTTCAATGAATTCAGTGAGAAATAAGTAGGAATTGGAATAATGCCATTGACATCTGCATGTTGTAAAGTCATTGTTTTAACATTCTGGGGAACAGGGTCAATGGAGTGACTTGCATTATGGCAAAATCAAGCACTTTAAGAATTCCAGGGCTCCACAGGTTCATTGTCGAGCACATTAGCTTACGAAGGTATACAGGGGATTTGAGTGTGTGTGTGTGTGTGTGTGTGTGCGCACACGCGCATCTGCATGCATGCATGCGTGTGTGCCTGCATGCGTACTTGTGTGTGTGCAAGGAGTGGGGGGTCAAGAACGGATGAGGTCCATTGGCAGGAGGCCACTGCGAGCTATTCAAGCAGTAACGGCTAGTAGAGACATGGAGAGGCAGACAAAGACAGAAAGAGAGAAAGGCACACTAGGCCTGAAGTAAGTCACTTTCAGGGGGTGACAATGCGCCTGGAAGAAAGAGGCCGATGACTGCTGCTAGGAGACTCCATTAACAGGCATGCGGATGGCGGGCCCCAAAGCCCAAAAACATCAATGGGCTCATCCAATCCTCATTAAGGGGCTGAAATGATAGAGATATACATGAGAAAAAGCCCATAAGAGATGAGAGAGAAAAGAGGGCCATGCCACCCAGTGAAGCCAGCCTGGCTCGAGCCGCAGAGCCCTGCCCCAGAGTGCCACCGAGTCACCAAGAACCACCTGTGGCAGAACAGCAGTGCACAATGAACCGCAGCAAAAAATAAAAAGGGCTATTTCCTTATTTCTCATTAGATCATAATGTTCAGAGAACAAGTATTGCAACATACTCCCTGTGTGTGTTACAAACGTTTTTTCCATCTAAAAGTACCATGCTCAAACAATCTACTCCCTTTAAGAAAACCAGGGGTCTCCAACTCAAATGACCTGAAGCAAACGTGAGGGTTATCATGCATTATTTATTGATTATCATTTATTATGTGTGAAATGTTGGATAAAGTAAAACTGTTAAATATGTGTTCTTAGTGGAGTTGTATGAAAACTCCATTCATTTCTTAATCCAGACACTCTCTATCTATCATGCTACATCAGGTTTTCACCTAAATACTCTTGAATGCAGCATCAGTCTGAATTTAAACTGGCCATGCTGTCCGGTGAGTAAGGTGAAAATATCATTTACACAGAAAAAAAGATGTATGGGCCCTATTTAAGGATGAATTGTAGCCTTTGGGCCAGGCGTTTGAGACATTTGCAGCAAATAGAGCACAGCTAGTTGATATACGTAAAAAACAAGCAAAACCAGATTAGCAAAACCAATGACACTGCCTTACATTCTTATTGCACAATTTGAGAGCTTTTACGACCAGTTAAAATGTAGTAATTTCTTGGTTATTTATGACTAGCAAAAGACTTGCTTAAGTCCAGATGCTTCTTACATCTTACATAGTGTGTGTCAGCAGAGCTATGAGAGTCATAGACAGTAACTCAGCATTTGGCAGTGAAGCATGGAGCCAAAGAAGGATGAAGAGGACAGACTCAGGCACTTACACATAGAGCAAAGATTTTAAGAGGCGATATGTTGAGACCGCTATATGTGGTGAGTCAGTAGGCCATGCAGGTGCTCATGGCTCAGCCATTAAGCTTGTAGTTAATCACAAACAAATCTTGATCTGGAAATGTGAGATATTTCCAATGCTGTGGGTTTTGTGGTGCATATTTCCCATGCTGTCCTTTAAAATCATGAATGATTAAGGGAAATCTTTTGTTTTGCCATAGACAGCATTAGACTGTATCAAGGGGTCTTGACTCCAGTTTTTGGGCCTGTGTTTTGTAGTCATTGATGATGTAACCCGGTGTCATACTGACCAGTGGAGACAAAAAACAAAGAGGATTCAAGACTTGGTTTTGAAGACCTGCTACATAGAGACAAATTAAAAATCAAAAATCTAAATAAATGAGTGGTAAAAAAAAAATAACAAGTGCTGATGCTCCCAGGCAGATGTTGTGCATGATACAGGTAAACAATTAATGTCCCACCCTCTTCAGGAGCATGTATATAAATAATTAGCAGGCCTGGTTGGAGGAACATCAAAGGCCTCTGACATTTTTTAGCAAATCTGATTTGAGCAGGATAGATTTTAGCCAGTCTGACCAGGAAAAAATCTTGTGAAGTTGGACTTTATCCAAAAAGATTCAAGCCACATTTGTTAGTGATTTTCAATTTGATTTCAAATATGATTGAAGTCAAATCTCTGAAGACACATCTATCTATCAGATCAGCTTTCTCAAATAATAACAGCTGAAGCTTTTAACAGACCTTTGAGGAATATATTTTTTCAATATTTTTTTTTCAATATATGTCTTTCAAAAAGATTTAAGCTCAGGGCCTGTCTCTGAATATCGGTGATAGAGCCTAATAGATTTTTAGCTAATGTTATCTGCTGATCTCGCAATCCTACTCCAATGTCATGTTCTGTTCATGTTCTAACTGATAAAATTGTGATACTCTTGTGAAATATAACACCATTGTTCTGCTAAGTGTGGTCATTAAGAAATGGCACAGTTGTGTGTTGTCATGCATAGCTACTATGGATATGCAAGTGAATCATAGGTAGTTAAAACTTGAAACTTGAAATCTGAAAACTCACATTGAGATTTAAGAAACAAATCTGATTGCCCTTCCCTGAGCAAAGCCTAAGTGACACTGAAAGAAGGTTAATTCATGGAGGGTTCTGGGCCTGTATGACAGGAGCTTCTAGCCTGTGAGAGGAACTGACTAGGTTTCAATAGCAACAGTGACTGAAGTGACATCTGCATTTAGATCTATAGGAACCACATAGGTAAGTAGGGCTGAAAGAGCACATATTCAATGGGTATGGTACTCATGCATGAGTGTGATATGGGAAGAAAAGCAGAAGAGCAGCTGTTTCTCAGGTGCTTAAGAATGTCAGTTTTGTCAGTCAAGCATATCTATTCACAGCTACACAAAGAGGGACAATATGCCAGCAGTGCATACTTTTATTATTATAAATGTATCTTTGAGAGTTCAGTACAGGTACTGATCTACAGAGTTGGGAAAAAAGTGGCATGGTCAAATGAGTCTGATGTACCATTGATGAGGAAAAACATGCTGAGCAGTGTTCATCAAAGGAGATATATTCATCTTCCATAAACACTGTCTTGTTGATAATAAGAAAACTGAAAGTTTCAGGCCATCCCCCTTACCCCCCTTGCCATCCCAGGAGCTTGACCCCCCAGCCCCAGTCCTTTGCCTACCCACCTCCGTTGCATTCCTCAGTCCACCCATGACACAATTGCATGGCCGCAGGCCTCTAAGCACATAATCCCCCAACAGCAGCTCCACTAACACCAGCGCTCCGATCTGAGAAGAGGGAAAAGGAAGGGGCGGGGCCACAGAGGAAGAGGTATGGAAAAAGAGAGGGGTGGATGGGGCAGGGGGGCATGGGGGTTGTGTGAGAGGAGGGATGCAGAGAGAGAAAGCAAAGCAGCACCCGGCAAGGGAGCGAGCACGACTTAACGAGTGGAGGAGGCTGGTGAAAGAGAGAAAAAGGGGAGGCCTGGGGAAAGAGAAAGAAGTCAAATCCTGCAAAGGGGGGAAGCGATTGTGGGAGAAAAAGAGAAAGGATTAGGTGACAATGTCAGACAGCGCTGAGGGGTCAGGGAGGACTGTGGCCTCCTCGGTACGGGACAGATGAAAGAAGCCCCCCCCTCCTCGGGGTCCGCCACAGTTCAAGTGCGAGCACGCCTCGGAAAGGAGGCATTCCACAGTGCCCCGTGGTCTCAATCCTCAAAACCCTACTCCGTGGGGCAATGACCTCACTTTTATCCGCACACACAGAGCCCCACGGAGACGTGCGGTCACACTGGGCCACAGGCGGAGTGGAGCGTGGAAGTTAAAGGGATAGTTTGATGAAATATCGCTTTCACACAATTCTCCGCTAAGCCATACGTTTAGGTTGCCCCAGTTAATGAAGCTATGATGCCAAAGAAGCTAATAAATACTGGAAGCTTATATACCTCCAATTAGCATCACACACTTGCATGGATATGTTTATCTAATCTATTTGAAAGGCAGTCTCAATAGACTTGCTTGCTATCTATTTCAATACACATCAGTGAGTTACACAGCAAATCAAAGTAGCTGTCAACTCGAAGCCTGAACTTCATCCATAGTTTTGCACTGCATTACTAGAATTATTGCTTGAATGCACAGAAAGGAAATGCAAGAATATGCGTGTAAAGGAACCAAATGCTCTACATAAAAGAAATCCATAAAATAACCTTTTGTACAGCGACCTCATAAGCCTTTAATTACCATTACACACTATGTGATTGCACAGCGCTAACTGCTGTAAATTAGCTTCCATTGTTTGATAGCCACAGCAAAACTCAAGTCGTAGATGCACAGTAACACTAAGAATCGACATTTAGGGTAAGGGTGAAACACTGGAGTTTTCACTAAACTACCACTTTTAAGCTGATGGCTAAAAGTGACAATACAAGGCATTCCTTGCAAGTGGACCTTGGCATGCAAACCCTGATAAACTAAACAAAACTATAGTTACAACTTTTTTTAAATACAGTAAGTCCTGCTTCTTTTGTGAAGTGCCTGCATTTAACCTTTAGGTTTTGCAATGTCCTCTTTCAACATAAGCTGGAGGTGTGGCAGCACAATTGCGAGAGTGGATTATGAGGCGATTTTGCCTTTAGAGAAAAATATATGACCTTCCGTAACCACAGCGCTAGGCCTCATTTCTTTGGCAACACTACTTTTTGTGTTCAGTTCTGTGACAAGGCAAATAAATGAATACGAAATTGGAAGATTTACTAATACAAAATGGGTTTATAGCCTGCATAATGCTGCTGGATCTTAGAAGTTTGTGCGTTGACCCTTAAAACTGGTGCTGAAGAGTGATTCTGTTAGACACTCTTTAAGAATTCAGTGTTAGAAGGCAGAGTCAGCAGATGTAAAAGAATCAGAGGTCACAGAATCAGTTTCACTGAATCATGAGTTTTTGTGGATAAACCCACTGCAATAAACACATGAGCTCAGCACCAAGAAAGTTCAAAAATATTCAGTAAAAGGCCATTTATACATGCTAATGGCAAATATTATATATACAATTATACTATATATAATATAAATAATAATAATATACATACATACATATCTAATTTATATTAATTTAGCCTACATCATTCTAAAGGTTTAAGTCAATGCTGTATGTCTTTAGCAGTGTTATTAGCTTTACAACATCCAATAGTTAGCTTCAATGCACTTGTTTTGGTCATTTTCCATCTTGCTCAGAGTCGTAGCAAATGAGCTGATGGGGGTTTTTGTGCTAAGAAGGTGGAACTCCAACCTGCAGACCCACATATGCAGCTGAGCAAATGCTGCTATACTGCAGTAAATTCCTCCTTGCTCTCAGTATTGCTTTTTTACTGTGATCAAATGGTGGCGGCATTATTAAAATATCTAATAATAGATAGCAACACAGGGTATTTTCCTGCCTTTAGTGGAGACCCTATATATAGAGTGGTGTTAATACTGCTTTCTCAATGTCACGGAGAGGAAGGTACTTTGCATACAATAGCCCTGGAAGCTATCCATGTGACATTGGTGGTGGGAGTGGACCAGACTGGTCGAGGGGGGACTATATCCTTAATACCTCAGTGGGGCCTGCACTCTTGACCTGTCCACCCCCCCCCCGGCTCCTCTCAGGCCAGTCCAGGCTGTAATGGCCAATGCTGGGATCACAGCAGTGGGGAGGACAGTTAGACCTGCTCTCATTTGTTGTCCCGGACGCTCTTCCTTCCTGTCTCACAGACAATAGAAAGGCTAAACATAACTCCACCTTCATCCTTCCCCACACACGACCGCACGAGGCCCACCCGCCACCCCCCAGCACCTTGTCAACATATACAGCACACACACACAAAAGCTTTTACAGTGAGGCTGATGGCGGCAGGGGTAGGCGCGATAGTGAAAAGGCCTCGGTTTATGGAGGATGTAGTGTCTTTGGGAATGGGGCGATTCAGTGGTGTTCACAGCTCCATGGTAAAGCCCACAGAGAGAAAACCCACGGCCCAGGCCTTTGTGATGAAGCCCTCAGGAGCCGAAGGTGTCAGATCTGACGCCCAGGCCCTATGAGGTCCATCTCCTGCATGTCAGTAAGACAACGACGAATGAGTCCTTTACCATACCAAAACTACCAGACGAATAGTCTCCCTGTAAGAGAATAGTGAACCTTGGCTCTCAAAGTGGGGTCCAAGAACTCTCAGCCGTTCCTGATTTCATTTGTTGTTTTTTTTAAATCACTTATCATTGACTAACTCTTGAGTACAATAGAACAAGACTTTATCAATGCACATGATTTCTAAGGATGAAAAAGGATAAAAAAGAAAAAATACTTAAAGGCTTTATTTTAATGATTCAGTAATTGTTGTTCAGACTTTTAGAGTCTGCAATAAATTCAATTAAACAGCACTAATTATGATCTCTGAAAGAATCACTGAGTGACTAAGTAAATCAAGATAATGACAGAATATCATCATAGCCCATCCCTAACTTAAATGCCAAATCATCTGCTTGTTCCAACTAGATATCCACCACAGGCAAGTACTTGAATCAGCTACATATTTGTCTAATGTGTCTAACATTTGACAATGTGGAGTTCAGTACATGGTGTATGATTTATCACTAGCAGCTCCCTGAAATAATCCGAGTTCAGTCTAAAAGCGCAGATTCTACACTTTCAGACAATGAATAGACTAAAACTGCAGATTCTACATTTTTAGTCAAAGGCGTTGAAATCGTTTGAAGAGGACACATCACAGGCACAATGAGGGAAAAGCAAATTCGTGACATAACAACAACATAATTAAGCGTGGGTTGCATAAATGTATTTGAAGATTACTGCAAAAGCAATACCCTTGAAAACTTGAGGGCTGTTAAAAAAAAATAAAAAGAAAGGAAAGGAAAACCAGCCAGCACAATAAAGCGTTGTTTATATAAAGCAGGCTCTTCAACATCAGGAACTGCCGATGTGGTTGACGGTTTGCCGGAGAAAAAAAGGCTTTGTTTCGTTTTTGTAGCATTCCATCTCTATTACCTGTATAAAAAACTGGCTCCCTATAAGAAAGTCACTGGAAGACACTTAACCCCTTACACCTCAAGGGCCTTAATGTGCAGCTATACTTCAAATGCTCACTCTTTTAACTACATCACTTACCATGTTACTTTTATAATAGTTAGAGGTGGGTGCCAAGACATAAATATAATACTGTGATATTTGAAAACATCTGCACAATGCAAAGGACAAAGGTTTTTACTGTTATTCAGCGTTATAAGGAACAACTTTAAAAGGGTACCAACAGGATACTAGCTAACTAACTAACTAAATAAATAAATAAATACTTAAGATTATTGCATTATGGAGTAACATCCAGCCACCTCCTTGCTACTATTTAAATTAGTTTAGATATTTCAATTAGTTTAGTTTGGTAATTATTGTTGTTTATAAGTTCTATGCATGTAAGTCTGTTTTTATCAAGCATGCAGTTGGCAAGCGTTCTAAAAATACCTACAATGTCTGCAGTGAGCTCAGGAAGCATACTGTGAGGTAATTTAGCATGAACATGACATCATCACACTGCCCAAATATAATAATACACTCTTAGCGAAAAAATCTATTAAGTACCAGTGGCTTTACAAAATCTATGACCTGTAACAATAGTGGAAGTTTTTTTTTTTTTAAAAAGTTCTTTGAGGAACAACATGCAACAGGTTCTACCTCATGGATAAGAACTTGAATATGAGTATGAATATGAAGCCAAATATGAATAAGAAGTGTTTTGCCGACAGGTGATTAACCCCAATAAGAAGCCCTGTAATTAAAAAGTGAAATAAACGAAAGAGCATTCATTCAAATAAACATGAGAAACGTGTGAGTAACATGAGAAATTTGAAGTTTGGGAAGATAAAAAGGGTAGAACTTTGATTAAAAACTAAATTAGAGAGACATTTGTTTCTTAACGTGTGTAACTTTAGTCGAACTGTCTAATTAAATGTGGAAATAAGTTCCATGGTTTAGTAACAAAAAAACAAAAAGAAATCTCTGCACTTTTTCTATAATTGTTTCTAAATCACATACTGCAATATACACAGACTTTCAGCATGGCACACAGGCGCTTTAGAACTGCTTAAAGCTTTAAAATGAGCAAAAACTTTATTCTATATGAACTCCTATATGAGGCAAGTTGCCAGTGCAGTTTAGTGCAGCAGCAGTGGGTGATATGTTTATGTGTTGGTTTGAAGATTGAAGGTGGAGAGAATGTATTGAGGTTTTTTCGACAAAGAGAGACTGACTGTAATCAGTTCTGCTTGTGATAATCGCATACACAGGTTTCCATGCATTGCTCTATAACAGAAAAGGCATAACTTTAACAAATTGTTCACAAGCAGGACCACTTTTTTCTGTCTTATACTGATACCAATCTGATACTATTTTTCTTTTCCCTCTCTTAAAGAAGCTGTTATTCATGCATTTGCCTGGATGCACTTTGAATCTGAAATGGCCCCCTTGCTTCCTCTATAGTGTGCTATAAGTTTTAGTGTGCTAAAAATTTATTTTCAAATTCCATGCCAGTGTCTGTTAAATTCCTACACAAGCACCTCATTCTGCTTTATGAGGGACTAATTAGTGATCACCTGAATCACAT
>JBBPCY010000037.1:4365803-4395600 GCA_037974405.1 Brachyalestes nurse
AAACACTACTAGAAGTTCATCAAAGGTAATTATTGCCATTTTGTTTAAGAGAGAACCAGAGATTTGTTTTCTTTGAAGTATTCAAGTTCTGTAAACGCTGCATCATTTCTCTTATTTTGATGTTTTGTCCTTTCCATTAAAAGTATGCTTTAAAGAAAAATATATTATCAATTTGGAAATGAGGAGAAAGATAGTCAGCAGTTCTGAAAAACTAAGGCAAAGCTGTCCAGTTCAATACTTGTACCTATAAATGATAAAACCTGAGAAACTGAAAATGTTTGCAGTAGTCTCTTATTCTTTTCCAGAGCTGTATAAGTTATGAAATCCAAGTTTTACACCCATATAGTGCACTGTTTGTCCATAATGGAATTTTGCATACATGGTTGAATCAGCAGGAGCTCTTTGTTAGACTTATTACGAACTTTTTGGGTGCTGGAGCCTGTATTTTAATTTCTACATAATGAACTAAGAAGGGAGCCATTTGAGACACAGCTTTACTGCTGATCAGTGTTTCTAATGATTTCACCTCTCTTTACAACGTTGCTCAGTTAGTTAAGCAATTATGTGATAGTTTTTCATTAGAAATGACTATTATGTTTACTGCACATTTGTTTACTGATCATTTGTATGTAATGTTTATCTTTTGGTTTGATATCTCTTTATAGAAGTGTGCTAATTGGGTTATACTAATGTTAAAAGTGGGTAAATAAGCTTACTTTGAGTTTGTTTAAGAGGATGTTCCCTTTCTTCATTAATTATTTAACAGCTAATTGAGTGTCAACTTGAATGGCTTTCAACTGTACTAACATGATGCTGTGCTCCTACAAGGTGACGTCTCATCACATTAGAGCGTAGTAGACGTAGCCTGATTAGCATGTAAATGCAACCAAAAAGGAGTGAAGGTTCACAGCGTTTGTGATCAAATGTTACACTTTAGCACTAAAGCATGAACAAGAAGGCGTTAAGCGGTAAGAAGACAAAACACAACAGTGCTCAACGGCCAGCAAATGTCAAATGTGGAGCCCAGAAAAGCTTGTCAAATCTCACAAGGTTGCGGGGGCCCATTTCAAAGAGTGTCTGATAGCTGTCTGTCTGCAAACACAGTGTTGATTGAGAGATATGAGCAGTATGAAAGGCTTTAGCCTTTTGTGCTTCAACTCTTGGAATATGCAAACACGCCTCCGAATAAGGCAGACACTGGTTTGTAGAGCCAATCGAGACGTGATTTATTAGCAGTGTAAGTGTTGTGTACACCCACTGCCTCCCCCTCCAATCTAACGAAAAGAACCATGCTTATCTGCATCGGGCACCGCTTTGAAATAGGTTAAGCAAGGAGCAAGGAGGTGCTCATGAAGCAGCTGAGGAGCTATCTGGCACAGACGGACCCCTGCAACCTCCGCCACCCTGCCACATGTGTTTGGGGGTTCATCGAACCAGGGGCAGAGGTCAGGAGGTTAGGATTCTGTTTCCTGTTTCACACAGACCACGGCTTCATCTCTGCCTAGATATCAGTGCCTCCATCAAAGTCCTGACAATGGCAGCCATTCAACTCGTGGCCCATTCTCAAGCCATTACAGGGCCAGACCCAGAGTGAGTCTAATGATTTCGCTCTGATTATGAGGAGATGTGTGACTCAGTGAGGTACCTTTCGGAATACTTCAATGACAGGAGTTAACCGAGTTGAAACACAATGACTGCTATTCATTTTTCAATTTACTTTGTTTATTGATCAGTCATGCCACCCATTTAGCATTGATTTCAAGGGACGTGGGTTTATTTAAGGATACCTTATGTAAGACAGAGCGACCATAAGTTAATAAGAACATAGGAGATGATAAGAACCATTCCTTGAGATCAAGTTACCTGAATAAATGCTACTTTCCCTGAACTAACTGCTGATGGACTCTTTGACCAAAGCAGGAAGGAGGACAAACAAACACACCCCTCATTCCTGGCGTTTTAAGGAGTGTATAGGCTCAGTAATGCTAGAAAAATTCTGCTCACAATGCCTTGTGAAAGTTCAGCATGTGAAAGCATTGAAGTGATTTCTGTGGGGGTTGACCCCCCATCCCCCCCATAATAATACATTTAATAAATAAACCCCCAATAATTCAATTTAATAATTATTTTTAGGTATGAAAACATGAGAAAAATATAGATTTTACTTATACAATAAACACTTTTATCTCCATTACTAATATTGACAACATATCATAAAAGCATTTTTCAGCATTACTAATTTTGAACTTTTTTATTGCTCTCTCTTCTGTCTAAAAACCTGTTTGCACCCAGAGCAGAAAACATGACCCTTGGCTTTATACTGCGCATTTACGTTTTTTTACAGAAAGAACTTGATTTATCTTAACTGGGTCTGTCAGAAGTACACTTAACCACACATGTGCAGAAACCCCTAGTGGCAGAAAAGTGTAACTGTGGGTAAACAGATAAACTTCCATTTACTTTCTGCCTTTACAGCACAGCTGATATAATGGCAACTATCATGCTCACACAGTGCAAACACTTTAAGCCAGTTAAACCAAAAATGTACATAATGTCAATTAAATAGTTATATTAAAAGAAAACACACTTAAATAATACTTCACATGCAAAAAACAACATAAACTAGTGACACAGCAGACAGCTGATTTAGGCTCCTAGTGAATGTAAAGTAAAACTGAATGGCATAATATAATAATATAATGATGGAAGCAGCTATTGACTTTGCATGGCCTATTGACTTTGGCCCTTTTGAGTGGCTAAAGACTGCTAGTGGCACCTCTGAGGTACCCTAAGTAAGATACCGTCCCCACACACTGCCCCCCGGCGCTGTGTTCCTGACTGCCCGCTGCTTCACTTGGTGAACTGCTTAAATGCAGAGGAAGAATTTCACACTGTTCACACTGTGGTGTGTTCACGTATGACAGAATAGTCACTTTACACTTTACTTTACCAAGTGAAAATCCAAGTTTTACTTTCAATTTGTTAATTTTTTTTATTATAAAACATTTTGTTTTAGCATGTACACATTCAGACCTTTTCTCCCCAATTAGTTTCAATGGAAGAAACTATAATTGCATCAGAATGAAGTCAACTGCCAAATTATGTTGAAATTAAAAATAATATAATGATGATTATGAAATAATTACTGCTTGCTCCTTATTGCGTGAGAGCCCATCGCTCAAAATAAAATGTCCAAATTGAATTCTTATGTGTTCAAATGGGAAGCTGCACTTTTACAAGTAAGAACCTAATATATCCATTTAACAGTTCAGCTTTCACTCAGCAGTCTTTGCACCTTAGTTTGAACATGCTCCACTCACACTGAGACCTTAGAGGTGACTTCCAGTGAAATAATGTAATTTTACTTGCAAAATTTCACAGATAAAAGCTGGTGTGAGTAGACTGTTTAGACAGTCACCTAGCATGGCACTGGATCAGCATGAGTTGTAAAACTGACCTATTATACGGTTAGTATATCCTGCACCTAAAAGCACACATTGCAAAGGAACAAAAGACATGGATGTGGGTTTGAGTCCCAGGTATACAAGGTGTCAACAATACATTTGATTGCATGGTTCAACCCCTGGCCCCAACATGTCACTATTAATTGTTTTAATGGTCTTGTGACAAACCTTTCTTCACCAATCATGTTGGACTGATGGAAAGACAGTAGTGCGTGGCCAGTACTTGGGAAAGATTTCAGGCTTCTATGCTTTGCTCAGGTCGGAGGTGATGGTGTAAGACAAGGCAAAGCCACTGTTACTAAAACTGGAAACAATAAAAGGAAAGTGCATTGTAAAGGAAAGCTACTCCTTAGGCCACGTACAGGTAATTTTAAAAGGTCTCTGTTTCGAATCCCTTTAAATCCAACCCAACCCAATGTCAACATACATTGCCTTGCACCATCTAGGTCAAAAATCTATTCAAATACCAGAGTGATGCAGTAAGCACTTTCCCAATACTCTGCGAAAGTGTTTGAAGTATTAAAAGCATGCATTCATTGGTCATTCTTTCTTTGTTATATTGAAAATAAATCTTTGAGTGGGTTGCGTGAGGAGCATGTTTCAACTGAAAATGCAGTCAGCTGCAGGCCGGTGAAGCTGTTTTACTTTTTAATCACTTGAATTGGCCAGTACAGTATTTCTGTATGGTAGGAAATAGGGTTTTGTGTTCAGGCCCAGTAAGTCTGCCCTGCTACATTTCAGTTAAATACATGTATACGGGGTTGGGGGGGGGTAATTATTTGATCTCCTGCTAAAGTATGTAAGTTTGCTGACTGACAAAAGATGATTTATGAGGTAGTTTCATTTTTATTGAGAGAAACAGAATATCAAGCCCAAATCAAGAAAAAACATTTTACATAAAAGTTATAAATTGATTTGCATGTTATTGAGTGAAATAAGTATTTGATCCCCTACAACTTATTACACTTTACATATACCACGCAAATACAAACAAACTATACAAAATCACCAAGATCAAATTACATACTTTGTTGCATTTTAAGTTCAAATAAGTATTTTTGTTCTAAAGAGAACACATGTTCTGAATTTGAGATTTGAACATGTCATAGAAAATAAATATATATGAGTAAATAAAACATAAAATGTGGTGCAAAACATTTTGATGCACAATTCAGTGCATACAAGAAATGTGTCTGCTTGAATGTAAGTGAATACTTACATATGATCTAATCCAAGGTATTTATTAAGATGATTTTGACAGTACACTTTTTCATGCAGATATGTTCCATATAAGGTGCAGAATAACACTGTTTAACCATAGAACTATTTAGAGAGTTGAAACTAGTTTTCACTAATATGGTATCTGTGTTGTGCAACTCAAAACCATCTAGTACTTTCATAACTGTTCATCCAAGCAAAGCATGTTATCTGTACCATAAGTGCACAAGGATAGGGGCAGGATTGCAGGAGCTTATAGAACTGCATCCTAAGAGTAGTGAGAGTTTCCTCGAACAATGTCTGATCACATAATGCAACCCATATAAAAAAAAATATTTGATTGACATAGATATTTTACTGTTGTCAGTACTGATATATCTGATATATTATCAGATATATCGGCATACATCTGATAATATATGCTGATACAATGTCATACAAAAATGTTTAGCAATAGTTCACCAAATGATGTGATTGTCAATTGTCAAGCAATTGGGGTGGTTGTGGCCCAGTGGGTAGGATACTTGCCTCTGAATCAAGAGGTCATGGGTTTGAATCCTACCTTCAGCAGACCACCACTGGGTTCCTGAGCAAGACTCTTAACCCCAAGCTGCTCCCTGTAGTTAGGGAATGGAAGCCGCTTTGGATAAAACTATCTGCTTAATGCCATAAATGTAAATTATAATATAGAAATTGAATCTCAATAACTCTGGTTTTCTCATTCAAAGTTTAAGATTTCCTTTGTGTCTTGGCATAACAGAACCATGAATTCTGATCTATCCCCAAAAATTGGTCCATAGTTTGGGAATCTCAAGGGCAGTTAGGTTATGCAGCAAGACAATGATCTACATCACAAGAGCATGTCCACCTCTGAATGACTTAAAAGCAACAAAATAAAGGTTTTGGAGTGGCCCTGATATGAACCTCACTGAGACGCTATGGCAGGACCTTAAACTGTAAATAAATCCTCAAAAGCTCTCGAACGCACGGCTGAATTGAAGAGTGGGCCAAAAGTCCTCTATAATGATGGGAAAGACTGAAATTTAGTTACAGGTAGGATTTGGTTCCAGCTGTCACTATTAAAGGTGGTACAACCTTGATAGGTAGCTGCCACTAATTATTATTTATAATGTGACATGATGCTAATTAGTGGCTAGCCTTCACTAAGAGCAAAATGAGCAAGTTTATAAGCCATTATTTTAATATTTTGCAAGTGATAGAATCAGTCATGTCCTACTCTGCAGGATGGGGGCCTGAGGGTCTCGCTTCAGTGCGCCTGTGAGGGCCCGTACCTATCCCCTCCCCCACGGCAGCACCGGAGCACCAGGAGTTCTGCTAAATTCTTTGCCTTTGTGTGGCCCTCATGGATTCTGCAGCAAGAGGACCCATCCTTCCGGTTCCTCAAAGATGACAACAGATCTTAACAAGAAGTGCTCTGGGAGCTCTGAACGTCAATCAGAGGCAGAGCTGCAGACTACACAAAAACCTCATGATGTAAAAATCTCATTTGTGAGGGCCCTCAGAAAGGGAAAGGTGCATTACCTGAGGCATGAGGCAGCACTTTAGGGGACTCAGAGAAGAGCAGGGCAGACACAGACAGACACACCTACATACCTGACCGTGGGGTAGGATATAGTCTAACTAAACTTTGACCGATGATGGACAGAAGGGGAGAAAACCAAGAAATGTTAGCAGCTTAACTTTTCAAAAAGCATACCTGTGGCCTCATTCAGCCTCATTTCCCTCATATCTCCTCCATTTTCTATAGATAAGCAGTGCCAGAGCAAGTTACAACCTATTTTAGTGGATCAGGCACTTTTTCCAGTATAAAATGCATTCAGGTGATGATCAATAAAGATTTATGAAAAAAAAAATCAGAATTAGATTTACTATAAACAACTTGATACATACATAAAGGAATAAAATGTGCAAAAAGTAGCAAACTGTGTCACCTCCTGGTGTGACCTGCAATCTTACACTTTTAGCGCCTGATCCATCGCATTTACAGAAATAAAATCAAATAATAATAAAAAAAAAAAACACCACCACACACTCACAGTACTCCTAAAACAGTTTCACAATGCTGAGTGAAGCCACTGTGCTGTGAGTGTGTTGAGCTGTATGTTACACCTACGGTCCAGGAGGACGATATTTTGTCTCACTGTGTACTAAATGCAAAAGGCTGGGATGACAACAAAACTCTACTTGACTTGACTTGACTTTAATTATTCTAACAGTGGCATCTACTTAATACATAAAACTGGAAACTCATAAGAGGAAAAGAAGCTGTAATGTCCAACATAAGATTGACATGCTTGGGATTTTCTTATATTATTCTGCCATTTATGCTTCACATGTGCTGCGTCACATTGTGTTTGTATTTATTGGATCAATGTAATGTTACACTGTGCCTGGTTAGTTTTGTGTTTTGAAAAAGCCATGTTCATGCTTCCAGTCCAGACAGGTCCATTTAATCCATATAAACCCATAGTTATGGTTGTTGATTAAGCTGCAAATGTGTTTGGTCAATACCAAATTAGGAAGTCACATTTTGCAAGTTTATTTTTATTTGCATTTTAGGTTTATTTGTTCATGAGATTTTTTTTCTTTTTAAGGTCAGTGACAAAGGTGGGAGGGTTAGTCCCACAGTGCTCAAAATCACCACCTCCAGAGGCTTGTGATGACAACAACTGCTCATGCATTTAAAGTTGCATATCTAGTTTTTGAGAACCCACGCTGTAGAGAATGTTCAGGGCTTAACTGCCTTTTTAGCACATCAGTTGTAGGATCCTCTGCTTGTTGTTTTATGCTTGTTGTTGGAACATTGCTGTGATGATTTGATTGTGTTCAGCATTAGTGAGGTCCTCGTCCTGATGCAATGTGATTTTTGGGATCACAAACAATACCCCAGAGGACCCGAATTGATCTGCATCACTCCAGAGAACTCAGTTTCAATGCTCCACAGTCAGGTGGGGAGCTTTTCACCTCCCTAGTCAAGCTTGGCATTTCCTCCAGGATCAATGAAGTGTTCTGATTCTAATTCTGAAACTTTAGCTACTGCCGATGCTTTTTTATGGTGATTGCCTGTGTCAGCAAGAGGCATAGCTTAAAGTAGCTGAACTCACAAGTTAATCTGGGGAACATGAATACTTTGGTCCATTTAATGTATAATAAAATATATTTTGTTTTAGGGCTGCATGACATGGGCAAAATTCTAGTATTGCAATTGTGACACCCCTTGCAGTGCCTTGGTGGGACAATCATGTGGTATATTTAAAGACTGCCTTGCATTACTTTAACCAAAGCACTCTTTCAGAAATGTGACTGGATGGACTGCCCACAGTCCACAATTGAAACATGTTGGTTAGATTGGTTCAAGTCCATTAAGACCCATATAAGAATTTACAAATTATAAATTGGGCAGCCCTATTTTATTACCTTATTTTGTTACTGACAGTCAAATGTTTAGACGGGTTTGCATGTAAATTTCAGAATCAGAAAACTTTATTAATCTGGGAGAAATTTGCTTGCACAGACACACAGAGGCACAGAGACCAGAACAATATAAAATATAAAGTCTAAATAAATCCAATAAAAAATAGTAGAAAAACCCAAGTATGAAATGCACTGTGAAATATGCACAGATGCAGGGTATAAATAATATAGATAACTTACAGTTAAGTGAATTACTAATGAGCAGTTAGGAGTATGTTGCTGCTCGTAATAGAGATTGGTAGTTCAGTTGATCAGCAATACTGACATAAGCAGTGATATTGACATGCTAAGGCTACTACACAGAATAAGATATTGCACATAATGGTAATGTTTCAGCACCTGATAAGAACATTACACAATATTTCACACTGAAGACTATTGCACATCATAGCAAGATAATAATGCACATAGTGAATTGTGTTAGAAATGAGGCATATCACACAAAAAAATCACCTCTTCATGGTTAAAGCCGATAAGAATCCAGTGCTCATGTGACAGCAAATATGAAATAAAGACGGTACACGCCTTCGGTTTCACGTGAGCACCTTTGGAGGCTCATAGGCTCACGCAGAGCTCGCTGTGCAGCTTGTATGTGCATATGTTTTAGTAATTATGATATTATATATCAGAGTCACTGCATGTTATGGGCCTGTAATGTCAATGTCAAAGCACAAACACAGGCATGTTTATTACTTTTTTTTTCACAAGTTCATCATCAAAGTGTTTAGTGTAATTTTATCTTCACACTCCCACACAGTCGCAAAAACACACAATCGCAAACATGCACAAACGTGCAAACACACACTCTCTCTCTCTCTCTCTTTCTCTCTCTCTCATACAGTGAAAAAAAGCGAAAATGAAAAGGGAGTAGATTGTGTAGGTGTAGTTTGGTATGAACAGTCTCATGTGAACGCTGTGTGTGCTGGGAGGGATCAGGTAACCACACAGAGCGGAGGGTGCGCCTCTTTAACCATGCATTACCGAACAATGCAGCCCGAGATCCGACAAAGGTCAAGCAAGTGAGAGCGCAAAAGTGCCCGAGCCGCAACTCCTCCACTTTGTGGCATTTGCTGAACAGGAACACTTTCCACCTGTTTTGTGTTTACTGTTTCGTGGAGTGAGATACTGTCGAGGTGTGAAAACACTTTGCTGGGGGGGGCCATCTTTGCATGAGAACGTGTCTGTTGCCAGGTCTTCCTAGAAATGTTCGCAGGTGTTAAGTGCATTAACAGAATCATAACTGCTCATCGAACAGTTCCTAAAAAAGTCGAGTGTAAGTCTTCTCTCGAGTGTGTGATATACTTTGACAGTATGTTATTCCTTTTCAAAAACCACCAAGAATGCACGGCTTCTAAACCTTTATGAACTATTTTAATTGCTTTACCTCTATATTGGTCATTTTTGGCAGATATTTATAGACCTTCTGTTTTTATTTTTACTTGGAGCTCACACTTTGTGGATTAAATGAACACTTAAAATATAGTAATACATGACTTAAGCCCTTCTACATAACATTAACAAGTTGTCGCAGCTGATTTTGTTTAGCAATAGAACAGTGTCAGTTTGCCATTGTTTTCATGACATAACGTAACGTTTGATATTATGACTGCTCGTGTCACGTGATGCTTTTTGCCAAGAATATTGTACTTAGCCATCATCAGGTTAAACATGCGTCATATGTGTCGTAACAAGTATTGTTAATCCTACCATAATGCTGGTGTATAGAACAGTCTGTACACCCTATGACAACCTCCAGGACATCACCACGTTGCGGTCGTGTTGACGTTATGCAGTATGCATGTAAGGCATTACCAGAAACACACTAGCACATTTCCGGTACTTTTTATTTCCGGTAAAAAAAATTACAATATAAATACTTTGCACTTAAGAGGCCAAGCTGGTATTTTAAATTTAGAGTGGACAATCAGTATTTAAATAACATGAATCATCTAAGTGCTCTATTGAAAGCTAAAAGAAATTAGCGATTACACTGAGTCATGCATAATTAGGCTTTTATTTATAGTCTAGCAGCCAAACTCAAGTACTGTACGGCTGCACTTACCTGACTCACATTATGGTTTAAAATGTACATAAATAGGCTTCAATAAAACAATAAATTAAGTACATTGGCCATTTGTAGAATGTATATTGTTGGCTGATTTGGATCACGCACCCTTAAAGTTCACAAATTTAGTACATTTGGTACAATGCAAATTGGTGTATAAGCTTCAATTACTCCCTCGACTACATTAGCCTTGCAGCTATGGTACAAAACTAAAGAAGCAAACTTGACTGATCGAACACATTTGGGGCAAAGAAAGCTGTCTAAATTGAAATTTTTGCTGCTTAAAAGAGTGTTGCCAGATTGCGCTAATCTGCTTTACGCAAATCTACATCATGCAAGGGCCGGGAGATATCGACTAGGCTCAAAGTACTGCAGATTGTTCTACATGGGATGTAGTAAATGACCATGTCACAGACATAAAAAAACACACATTTATGTGTCACACACACTCACATGTGTCACACTCTCCTGGGCCTGACATATATAGGTGAGCATGTGGAGGGAACAGTGTGATTTCCCCCTTTTTGCATGCAAGTTTGAAACTGTTTCAGCAGAAACCACCAACTAATATACACATTAATGTTTTAATGCATACATATATTGCAGTTACTACTAGAATCATCATACTGATGTGATTGCATGCATCAAAGAACATTCATGAGCATTTATGAAGGGTTTGGAGGACAAAATATATATCATGATATTATTTTTTGGCCATATGGCCCAACCCTGTGTTGTCCTGTAGGGACAAGGTGGCCAAATCTCAGACTGTAGGGATTCTGAGAAGCATTGCGTGCACTGGGGACCTTCAAAGTTTCTGCAAAGTTTCTGCTCACTAATCAACACTCAGACTGCTCAAGGCTTGTTGTGCTGAGGCACTGTCAAGATGGTTAAAAAAAGCATGGCTGTAAAGGGTTTGTTTATCTTAGGATTGACTGTAGTGTTCGGCTTCCAGCTGTGTGATTATTTAAAACACTATCAGTCTGTCGTGTCTAAAGACACAGAATACGCATTATCTGATGTACAGTTTGAAAATGGCCTCCGACACACCTTGTGAAAACACGTACTTCCTTCCCCTTTCTCCCCATGGCAATGTTAAAAAATCAACAAAACAAAATATGTATTTTGACCAAAGATGGGCTTCCTGGTGCTCGGTCTACCCTGCTGCGCATGCTACAGCTAAAGTAGGTGAAGAGGAAGGCTCAGGGAGGAGCTGCTCTTTTCTCAGTGTGGTAAGTTGATGAGTAACAGCTCAGGCCTTCTTTAATTAAACTAGTTGTCAGACTCCCACTCCTCTCTCTCTCTCTCTCTCTCTCTCTCTCTCTAACCCCAACCCCCCCCCACCATACACACAAGCAGGAAACGGGGGATTTCAAAGAAATTGTCCAACTTTCAGAGTTAACTTTCACTTTTACCATCTGAAGTTTCAAGGGCTCATAAATCAGATAAAAAACAGCATGAACAAATCCCACAAGATAAATTGGTTACATATCTTGCCAATATGAGGTTTGATGTAGCGCATGGGTCGAATCTTGTTGACACAATGAGTTTTTTAGTGTTATGTCTATTCAACAAACAGCCACACCAAGCGACCCCGTTCTCCACTTCCTTCCCTCTGGTCAAGTGCAGGACTGGTTTCCGATGGGCAGCGAAAGATGAATGGACGTGGCCGCGTGGGCTGTGGTGTGGGCAAGTTTACATTAGCCTCCACATCATTTATCTAATCAGCGCTAGTGAGGCTTTAATCTCATCCAGATGCAGGAAGACACCCACTGGGGAGGACCAGCCTCTCCACAGTCCACTGAGCCAAGGGCCATTCCTTGTGACTGAGGTGTTAGTCAGTGGGGTAACTTTGGGCATGCATGCTCTGTAGAACAGGGCACATAAGCTTTATGGGACTACACCCAATCTGTGATGGCAAAGAAAATCTGCATTAATCTGTATAAGCAGCTAAACTCACTGATGTTTGGCCCCACACAGAGTATGTGTTAGTGGGACATGTGGTTCTCTTTATTTTCATGTCATATGATCACTGGGAATCTCCAAAACTCCAGCAAATGCAATCACGATCAGTAACAGGGGTGAGCTGTCTGATGTACCCACCACTGCCTGAGCCAGAAGCAGAATGACCACAAGCTACGCAGAAACTAGAAAAGATCAGAAGTTAAGACGGCAATAGGCCCTCAGCTCTCAAGTGAACATTTCTATATTTTGTAACCGAAATGGGGTGGAGGTAGAGTGGCCCAAGGTTGACTGTTGTAGCATATATTTTGGAAAAATCTGTTTATTGGGTGGGATTCTCAATATTATAATTAGTAAACATTGTCGGGATGTGCCTCCCATATATATTATACTTGCTGAGAAATACATAGGAGGTGGCAGTTCCACATGGCCTCAGTGACTTGGTGTGAGTCCATGCTGAAGCGAACCCACCCACATTGAAAAATACCAGACAGGCCTGCAGTCAAAACACAGCAAATGGCAAAGATTTGAAATAAAAAAAGTAAAGAAAAAGGATCTCCCCAAAACAAGATTTTATAGATGTGATAAAACAGTCTTCAAAAAAGCTGTGTAAAACAAGAGGGACAAAGAGCAAAGAAACACAATAGTTGAGGGCAGCATGCCTGTGGTCCTGCAACTGTCTACGACCGTGCAGTTCAAATGGGAGCTCTACATAGTCATCTTGAAAGAATGTCACCCAAAAGTAAAAACACTGAGTCAGTTTCCTTTAGAGGGAGTTCTGCTGGCACTTTCTCAGATGGACTTGGAAGGAGACTTTCAGTGAAGTTTATTATGGGTCACCATGGAAAGGATGAGTTATAGGGCAATGAGTGATATCCCGGACTCGCTCTTCAGGAAGCAAGTTTTGTCTTTCCTGAATGTGCATGAACGGAAGCCTGGTTGCACCAGTTATATCCTTCTAGAAGACTGAGGGGTAGCCTCTTTGAAGGCATAAAGATTCAAGGATTTGGGATTTGAGAACAGAAGGTAAACAAAAGTGCTGGAAAGGCTGCTGCTACTTCTCAGAGTGACTCCCTAAAATAAAGAGGGCCCAGCAGCTGACCAGAGATTGTAAATCTCTTCCTTCACAAAGGTTCAGTCCGATTGCCATTCATTAGGCAACAATTTGGAAAATCACAAAAGTTTCATCATGATTTCATTCAGTTCAAGTTATCACTGATATGATCTAGTACAATATCTAAAAATCCACTTAATATACAAATGTGTCTCACTTCTCTCACTCTTAAGAATGTAGGTCCCACACACCTGGATCAACTCCTGAGGGCCCTGATGAAGAAACTCAGGTGTATCAGATTAGGGTTAGATCTCCAGGACAGAAGTTGGGCACACCTGATTTGCCTGTCAGTGAAATATAGACAATTAAATCAATACGCCAAGCTTTACATTCTCAGCGCATTTCTTTAAAATAATGCGCCATATTCCAACAACAGATTTTATTTGAAAAAAAGTACTATTATTAGAATTGAATTTAACATGTCAAAATTAGCTTAGTTGAATCACCACCTTTAGACCAAGCATTGCGATGCTTTGATGCATTTTTACACCCCTGGCTGGCAGTGCTTGTTTCTGGGCTTTTGTTGTGCTGAGGCCCGGGGCAAGCAGTGTTGCGTAAGCAGGGCCGCGTGGCTGCTCTGGCATGTGGGGCGGCTGAATTACTGCGGCAGATGGTAGAGGCGCTCCTGCGGGGGCCCACCGTGTCGTGCCAATGTTCCGGGTCGGCTGCCCCCTTTCCACCCCGCGTACCCACCCCTCAGCCAACCCCCCCATGCTCCCAGCCCTCGCTAGTGGTACAAAGGCCCCAGGAAGTGAGGATGAATGCGCGGCCGGAGCGGCGTGCCGAGGCGCGGGCCACAATTGGAGCTTTCAATCAGCCGAGCGCTCGTTAAAGGAGAGCCACGCTGCCGCTGCTGCCCGGCTGTCTCTGTATGCGCCCAGCTCACATGGGCCTCGCGCCCCTTTTCCCCCCTTTGTCCCGGGAGCGCGCCAAAGTGTGGGGCCCCCGATCACCCGATTATTTAGAAACCAGTGTTGGCTGGCGGTGCTGTGCCCGTGTTGCTTTGAATCGGTCATTGTGTAGTCAAGGATCAAGCTCGTTTGCTAGTTAAGGATCCCTTTTCTCTTTTTTTTATAGGCTGGATGCTTTGTGTGCGTGCATGTGTGTGTGTGCTGGAAGCAAGAAGCTTGCTTTACAGATCGCAAGTTAAGATGTTTTTTGGCCGACGAATTCTGCACCTTTCCAACACGGGTGTAAGTGCAGAACACTTGCTGCACTCGCTTCTGTAGTGCAGGCCAAAAACATGATAGCAATGAAAGGTAAGCCTGGCTTCTTTGAATTGAAGGGATGCACCACATAAATTCTTTCTGGATGATGTGTTGACCTTCAAAACACTGTAAATTATGCTCACAAGCGTCCAAAAGCGCTGTTTTCTCATGTTTTTTTCCCCAATTTACCTCAATTCCCTTTCAGGTGCATTTTACCTGTGCACTGTATCATCTTGAAGCCTGTCTCTGCAGGTGAGGTATGCACTATAGCCTGTACAAGCAAGACACAAACGATAAGTTATTGGAATGGCTCACCAAGTATTGCAAACATTCAAACAGGGAGTTCTCAGGGCTTCCCCAGAAAGGCAAAAAACCCACAGCAGTATCCCCAAAGCTTCTGCCAGCTCTCCTCTGGTCCTCCCCTTTTGCTGCTGCCTCACTGACACATGTGGGCTTGAGTGGGGGAGGACGGTGTGAACGGATCATCATTTTTATCATGATGTTATAATGCTGTTAACTGCGTTTATGGATGACAAACAGATGTTTTTACTGAGGCCTACAAAGGGGCCTAAAATGGCCTCCAGACAGGAACAAACACTAGGCAGCACAACTTAAAGTGCAGTATAATGGGGCTGATTTGAAATGACTGGCTTTTTTAAACAGTCATAATCCCTTTTGCAGGCTCAGGAGACGCCCCACTAAAAAGGCCCATTGTGGCTGTGTGGAGCTTGTGGGAGTGATTTACATAGCCAAAAGAAGGTAATCAGCTAGCACCGTAGCCACGGAGGGAGGGTTCAAAGAGGGTTTGATTGAAGCCCATCGAGAGAGGAAAAAAAAAGCTAAATGGATTGACAGTCAGCCCACCCCGATCAGACCCCCACTCCAGCTAGGCAGAGCGTAGGGCCAGGGGTCATATTTTAAAAGGGAAAAGGGGAAGCAGGCCCAGGTTAGCAAACTGTGTTCACTTTGTGTTTTCAGCTTTGGAGTGCTGGCAGTGTGTGCACAGGACAATATGAGCAGGCTGTAACTTATGAACGCTTGCAGACGCACACATTCTGCAAATCCGAACCCCAGGGCACATAAAAGGAACAAAAGACCACGTGTACCTCCCAGCCGTGGGCAACCTGGCCTAACTTAACAAAAAAAGTCCACCTTATCCTACAAATTCAACCAGAATGGCTTAACTATCAGAACTTTGGAGAAACTTTACAATCCCATTTAATTAATGAACACTTTAAAGCGGTTTTGTGTTAAAGCAGTCAAATAATCTGTTAAAGTGAAAGTAATGATTATGTATACGTGTTTTATAGATGCGTGTGATAAAGTCTTGTCTGACTCATGCGTTTCTACTTGGCAACACTGATTGCATGCTTGGAAAAAAGTATTTCATGCACATAACCATGCACATGGCCAAACTGGACACTGCAACTCTCTTTCAAATGAACTTCATTCCTCAAGGAACAATTTAAAAATGCTTTGGGATGGCCAGCCATGGCCGACAGTCGGCCCAATAATACCCAACACCGGCAGCAGTCTAAGGGGAGAATCATGCTGTTTATGATCACACTCAACAGAGGGAAGGGCGCTTTAAGGTTTTACAGCTCGGCCTTTATGACAAATTTCCTCAGCCCCATCATAACTACAAGTCAGTCATTGCTGTTAGAGGAGAGATAGAGGCCCTTCAGATAAATGATTCACACATCAAAGCCAGGAGTCCCCTCCCCTCCCCTGTAACACCATGATCTATTCCATTATACCCCTCATTTAGTTATGATAGGCAGGGCGGTTCCGATCTTCTTGTATCAAAAGTCAGCCGGCTGCATCGCTTTGAGTTTAATGATGGGAAAGGAAGTAGCCCAGAGAGACGGATCAGCAGGTCAAGTTCAGAGATCAGTTTAACAGGGTTAGCTAGTGCGGCAAGCAGAAATCTCCCAATGAGATTTCTGTCTTCCACTCACCCTAAAGAGCCGAGTTTGCTTTATTTTGGTGAAGTGGCTGGGCAGAATGATGGCTTGAAGCCATTGTGCTAGGGTTTGACAGATCACTTCCCTGTCACATATCTTCATATCTCCTTTCATTTTTAGAAGCCAAGGGTGGTTATATGACAAAATATCCCTTGTGTCAGAGACTCAAACGTGGAATCAACTGAAAGCTTAGAATCCGGACGTTTGTCAGAATCAGGGCTCAGTATTAAGAGCAGGCCCACTGCCCAGGGCAGTAAAAGTGATTTGTCTGGGAAGATCAAACTCACATTCAGGAATGAAATAGTTCTCATTTATGGCGGGAAAATGCTTCCAGTGAACTTGATAATGCTTTTTAATGCAAACAGAAAGCATGGTGTAATCCAGTTATGTGTTGAGTTTCATTTCACCAGTCACAGTTTGTTGGTAATTGTTTGTAGCGCGAGGCATGATTCAGGTGTTTTCAATGAAGTAAAGAATTGTATTCTTTATCTGTTTACTGACCCATAAATGCTGGAGATCTTTCACACAGCTGAACTGACTGGTTATGCACTAAAGTAGCTGATACATATCATATGTACGCATACAACAATAATATTGACATAAAAAATATGTATATGATCTGAATAAAATGTCACAATAAACTTTTTAGGCGATGAAATATTTTCTTAACTGTGAATGAATTGAAACAAGAAAAATCTAGCTATTATTTTGATTTGGAATGTGATTTTAAAAGCAAAAAAAACTGTCCAGGACAGTCTAAACTCCGTTCGGGACAGTCAATACTGTATGTTTTTGGTAAGTTTGGTAAGAAAGTTCACCCTGTACCCTGAGGGTGTCTTTGATTGTTTCAATGAGCTGATAAATGATTAATATAGCTTTTGTTATTGCAGGTTAAAAGAGCTCGATCCTCTGCAGCAGGCCCTTTGTGGGTTACGTCACCACTTTATGAGGATTATGCACACATACGAACATGCAAGCATGCAGGCACAAAAGCACACATTCACATGGACAAAGAGACCCAGAATGACACAATGCTCACATATTTTTTTTTCTTTTCTGGACAAGCGAGGACTGATACATGCGCACACCTCACAGATACACACACACACACACACTCACACAGCCTCTGTGCAGCTGTCGGACTTCACAAAGCCCAGCCTGTTAGGCTAGGAACAGCCAGCTGGACACAGCACACCCACTATTCCCTCTCCAAAACAAAACTGTACCCCCCTCATAGTGCCCTCTACCACCCTTACACTAATTACTGCATGCCAAGGCATTTGCCAAGCGGGCAGCTGTCGGCATGGGTGGCAGAGAGTGGATGAGAGAGGGACCTAGAAGAGGGGCGGACAGTGCAGGGCTGGGGGGGGGAGGTTACGAGAGAGAGAGAGAGAGAGAGAGAGAGAGAGCAAAAAAGAAGAAAAGGAGAGAATGATCTCAGAATCATTTTATTTTGAATCATTTCAGTTCATAAAGACTACAGCATATGATCCTCCCTCATTGTGCTGCGAAATAAAGGCTTGTCTATGAGAGAAGTTTAAACATACTCCTAAAAATGGAAATGTAACAAAAATGCTGATGTGTGCTGTTTTTCCTGCAGCAACATCCAGTTATATATATATATATTTTCTCTCTGTATAAAAATGTTTTAAAAAATGTATGCGTTAGTGGTTCAAATATTAGATTCAGTGTGGAGAAGTGAAACTTCGTGAGCTTCGTGCTCATGTTACATACTGATTCCTATGAAAAGGCTAGTGACAATTAGCATTGATGTCAAGACTGACACTGAATGCCATTGGACAGATGTTTAGATTTAACCAATATTTCAAACCAATATTTAATGACATAGTCATTGTTCTCTGAAAGAGCAAAATATTTGAGAAACACCCCGCTTCTAGGGTAAAATCTCCCTTTTATCTATTTTACTGCATTTGTAACCCTGGGGGGGGGGGGCAGGGGGTGAGGGGGTATGGCGTCTTTTGAGTGAAATATACTTTCAGTCAACGGACTGTTAAAGTTCCTGTCTTGCATCATCCTCTTAAAAAGCCCCTTCCTCATCACTCAGGACAACAGTGCTGACTGAACAGATCTGAACCAAAACCGTTTTGTATTGAAATCACAAAATGCCTGTTTAGGCTAGAAATAGTCACAACAATCACAAAAATGGACACAAGGAAAATAATCACTGTGGTTTAATGAAATGAACAGAATTTCCTGTTGATGTGGATGAGACTCAGGTCTCTGTTGTCTGTAGGAAACCTTAACCCTAATCCCACATAACATGTTCCACGGATGAATGTTGTCATGATGGCTCTTGCTTCATGGATCCTCTCTGGAATTATGCTAATAAAATACTGCCCCCACACACAGCTCTTGTTCTTTCATGCAAGTGTTAAACCTGACATGTCAGCTGTGAAGCATTCACTGGAACTGAAAGAACTGTTGTTATACACATTTCTGTAGCAATTAATCCAAAAATTCAGAAAGAATGAGACTATAAGTAACTAGCATTACTTTGAAGACACACCTTCCAAGTACCATGACCTCTCTGCACCTCAGTAGAGCTAAGATGATAAATAGAGGCTAAAGCCTACAGAGCGCACAGATCACAGTTAAACGTTCTTAGAGTATAGAATATAGATGACTATGAGTGTGTCCGAAATCGCGCACTTGCATACTTTTAGTGCATGAGTTTTGTGCGTAGTGCGTTCACTCAGACAACTAAGCTAAAATTCAGTGCACTGAAAGTACCCGGATGGTGCACTGAAAACGGCCAGAAAGCGCCGCGCGGAACGATGGACACTACACGTACTAAACGGACGCCATTTTGACTACGTACCTACTCAAAATTCAAAATGATTCAAGGCTGATGCCCGGAGGAGCCAAGGCCTCACAGATGCTAAGCTATGATTTAGGCTTAGTTTCTCATGGTAAACAGAAACAGTACCTCAAATGGTGCGGTGATCCGCCCACTCAGCCAACACTGAGGAGAACATGGTGTGGTGTGTGCCAGCATTTAACCATAGTCAACTGACCTATCTTTGTTTTCTCTTTTGGAGAACAAAACTTGCTATTCTGGAATGGTGTGAGTGAACCAAAAAGTCTAAAACTGAGAGACCTTGTTGAAAAGGCACATCCATTCACTTCAACTCCTACCCTCCACCATTCCTGGCTGCAACAGTATAGAGGCATCAGAAGACATAAAAAAGGAATGGTATATATGGGAATGACACAGTGCTATGTGTTGGAATGTATTAGAGATGACATAATAGATTATCTGAGACTATACTATTTTCCCCCTTAATAAAAATAAGCTTTAAAAGTTGTGATTGTTGTATTCTAATTTACATAATAATAAAAAAAAACATAGCATATTTATCCACATAGTGTGAAAATGTGTGAAAATGTACTATAATTGATCCTGCTGGGCTTGACTTTATGTGGCATTAATGACAAGCATACTAACTATTGGTCTTGCCCAATATTGATACTCTAGAGCTGTTCTAGAGTTAATGGTATATTTTTGCTCTGTGGTATCACGTAATAAAGAAACAGAGCAAAACAGAGAGAGAGAGAGAGAGAGAGAGAGAGAGAGAGAGAGAGAAAGAAAGATTGCCCAATAGTGAAACTGGTAAGAAAAGCATGTGAGGGAGCGAGACGACCGGTGAGAGAATGAGGAACAGAGAGAGTGACCGCAGAAAGAGTGCCCACTCGTTTCCTCACCACCCCCTTGTTTTTTAACTGCAGTGAGAGCGAGACATGTTAATGGGCACAGGGCCAGCATAATTGCAGCCTTGATGATCACGTACGTGGGGCAGTGCCACACAGCGTGACCCCGCCCCCCCCTCCTCGCCCTCTGTGTTCTGCTGCGGCCAGACCACAGCAAGGCGGCCATCCTCATGGGACTATTACCCCACATTAGGTGTAATTGGGAGCCGTGACCATGGTCCATCAAAGGGGCCCACTAGCTCCGCAGTGGGGCAGGGACAGTGGGCCACTCGGGTCCACTCTATAACTCAGCCTGGGTGGCATTTGATTCTCTGTGATGAGTTGAAGGGCGGAGCAGGCCAGTGCCTTGCATTTTAATTTTACAATGAACGTAACCTCAAATACGTTTGTGAATGTTTTTTTTTAATTTATCATTAACTGATTCTGTTTCTTCAAAGCCTACAATTCTCCCTAGCTCAGTGTAATATTGCATTTTGAATGTAACTGTTTGTTAAAGCTTCTGAAGTGAACCTGGTGAATGCTTTCTAGCTAATGCTAAAGCTCCAGATTCTCAAATATGGTGCAATATGTAAAGTGAGCCACAGCAGTTAATATAGGTGTTCCATAAATTGTTCTTTTTTAAGATATTAGTAATGTTTGACCAGATCTTGACAAGCACATATCAAAAAGTCTACTTGCACTTAACTTCTGACTGTGATTACGGCCTTGATAGGAAGAGTCTGCTATAACATCACCAGCTCTTATTAAGATACCGCATCCTCAAGGGTAAAGATATTCACAGATATTTGCAGAGCTTTACAGTATCTCGCTTTCTATGGATGAATTTGTCCCCCACCCTACTCTCGCTTCCCTTCTCCCCCTGGCCCAGAGTGCTATCTTGGTGGAGTGAGGGATGTTATCAGATGCTGGAGGCTGAGAGTAGATCCAGCTGCTCCTCAGCAATGGATGGGTGTACGTGTATGCGTGTGTGTACATTGTGTGTGCAGTCCCAGCTGCTTTCCTGGTGCACTCAGATGCTGCTGGCATCCCCTGCCCTGTATTCAGAGGTTGCACGCTGGGTGGCATGGCCTGGGGCACAGTCAGTGCGTGAAGCAGATGTTGGAAAGTGTAGAAGCAATTTTGTAGAATCCAGAGAGATGGATCAGCAGGTAAAGTGCAACGGAGACTCTCCCTCTGTCTCAGTTTGCAATTAGTAGCTGTTGCATCACATCAAATCGTGGGAGACAAAACAAGACGATCAGTCATAACACATGTCAGTGGAATCACAGTCCTTCTGTTGTGCAAATAACACACAGTAAACGGGGGAAAAAGCTTACCAGAAATCTGCTTTGAAGTTTTCAGAGGACTCAGCCACCCCCCCGTCCCAACCCCTCCAAACACCATCTAGTATATTGTCCCAAATGAGCTCTCTATGATTTATTACATTCACTGCTCTCAAATTTGTCTGGATATAAATAAAGACTTAATTTACAATTGTGGACGGATATCTACCTGCATGGTGAATGGAATGTAAACACTTTTTGCCTAAAGCCTCTTCGTGTCGCTTCACGCTCTCCCAAACCCACCCTCCATCGCTGCTTCCCTCAAACACGTGTAAAAGCGGGAGTGGGAGGCAGCCGGGCCAGAACAGCTGATTCAGGGCTGGAGAGCTGGATGGAGATCAGTGCAAGTCTTCCTGACTCTTCAAAGGTTCAAAGAGAGCGCTGGTTCAGAGGGGTTCTGAGGCCTAGGGAACTTTTCCCTAAATATTTAGACGGCGGCCTCTGTAATTGGCCGAGCTGGGACAAGGACGCAGGCGATGGTAAATTAGAAAGCAATAAGAAAGAAGCCTCCTACACCGTTCTGTGTTGATGTCAGTGAGCACATAAATGAGGGTGGCAAGGCCAAGCCAACCAGACTTGCTCTTTGAGGGGCAATGATGATGATGATGAGCCCCTGAGGGCGGGGTGAGCAAACATAGTGTGGTCAGCACTGACAAATAGGAACACCATGGCTGATTTACAGGGATCCAAAAATGGCAAGTAGAGAGCTGGATTACATTCCACTGCTTAGCCATGCAATAGAGAATACCATGTGATAGAACAAGAGCCACGGATCTCGCCACAGTTCTAAATACGCGCTGGGTTGTAAAAGCTAATTGGCTGTGATTACAACAAACTCATCCTGCCTGCCGCTTCCAATTACAAATGTGTACTCAATGGGTGATCTCCCTCTGTCTCTGTCTCCGTCTCTCTCTCTGCCTCTCTCTCCTTGATTTATGCCATTTAAGATTATCTTGCACAGAATTAAAAAAAAAAAGCCCCACAAAAATTTTTGCTTAGACTCCGACATTAGTGCATTTCCTCCGCTGACTCAGACACACTGGACATCCTCGAGCTCTCAATCACCGGCCGCATGCCCCGCAGGATGCAGCGAAAGCCTAAATAACAGCCTCCTCTCCACCCTTCCTCCCCTGAAAATAGCTCGCTCTTTTTCTGCCACAATCATTAGAAATGATAGAACAAAGACAGAAACAGACGGTGAGATGGTTGCCCCCAGGGGAGCAGAGGTTCTGCAGTCTAAGATACTGTTGAATGCAAAAGTTTAGCCACCCCCCAGCCAAAACATTTTTGTTTATTTTTGAAGTGAAAAGAAGGAAATGACCACAACACAAGCAGCAAACGATTCAAACTATTATCAACTTTAATTAGTTAACTATTTAATTAACTTTAAAATGACATAGTAACTGTGGTATTGTGAGATGTGAGTACGTTTGGACACCCTACTCATACTCATACTCAATACTCATTTAGCAGAGATCACAGCAGCTAGAAGTCTTCCTAGCCTTACATTATTCATTTTCATCTACTTTTGATTGCAACTTGCTTCTAGTTGAACAATGTTCTTGGACTGTCTTGCTCGCACAGGATGTTTACGATAGCTTCAGCTTGTGTTTCTTGAAGAAGTTCATGGTGGATTTTGACGTGTCTGGAGGATAATTGTCCTGCTGTAGAAATCAGCCTCTTGTCAGCTTCGGTTTCTTAACTGTCAGTGCTACATAGGTTTCCAGAACATGTTCGGTGGACTCCATTGTTCACACAGGGCCCAAAGCATAAAAGATCCTTGCCATGCTTAATAATTTGTGACATACCACAGGTTGTGACAATCTTGCGACATATCACATGTGATTTATCTAGATATTATTTTGCACACTTCAGACATTTATTTTTGGAATCATATGTAAGATTTCCTTCTGATGACTCAACGCAAATCATGTTTGTGCAAGAAACGATGCAAATGTTGCATGACCACTTGTAAACTTGTCAGGTCCTTTGCTGTCAGATGGGGGTTTTGCTTTGCTTTTCTTGCCAGCATGTTAGCAGCTCTCCAGCATATGAGCAGATCTGAGAGGCTTTTTACCAGATCTTGTTTTGACTTCCACAGTTCCTCTTCCCTTCCATTTCTTTAATGACAATTTGGACAGCAGAAACTGCGAGCTAGGAGTGCTTTGATATCTTTTTGTAGGCGTCAATTACTTTCATTTTCAGATCCTTAGCAAGCTGCTTAGAGGAACCCATGATTGTTGACTGTTAGCACAAGATTTGAAGAGCCAGAGAATTTATTACACTGTGGAAATTTCAGCCTTATGACAATTCTTGACCTGCCTAAACAGTAGATTAAGCCCTGACAAGTTAATTAAGTTCAGAGACACTGTACAACTGGGTGTCTAAACATTTGCACAAGCCACTATTTTTTTCTGCTTTTTAACTATTTTTAAATCAAAATTAAATTTAAAATGTGAACTCATGAAAATCGGATCTAGAGCACACCCTTCTGACTGCCTATTCTTTTCCATTAGTGCTGGTTAACAGATGGGAGACAGATCTTTCACATTTTCTCTCCTTAACGACTACATATCTAAGATCAGTTGTAGCAGGAGCTTGAGAGTAGTAGCTACTAAAAAAAAGACCTTAAAATAATAACTGAATAAAATTGGATGATAAAGGGTTAACGGTTTTACAGGTGACGCAATAACAATCGGAACAATAAAATGGGTAGTAAAAATCATTCTTTTCAAAGTGGGTATGAGAATGGGTTTGAAAAACTGGTTTCTGGGGAAAAAATGCCTCTGTTTGTTATGGATACAGACAGAGCAGACAGCAGATGTCTAAGCAGTGATTTGGGTGATGTTCAGTCAGCTCAGCATTAACTGTCACCAACTGCCGCTGCACAGGTCTTTCCCCAGAACAGTTCCTGCACCAATACCAACAACCACACTGCTCACCTCGGTCATGAAGCGTGCTCCTGCCTGCCTTGTGGAATGTGATTTTCATCTATTTGCATGTTTTGCATGGAATTTGAATTCCGACCCTTACTTTTGCAGTTGTTGTGTAACTCTGTTGGCAGGACAAAACAGACCTCAGTCATGTGGCTCTGTAAGTGCCTCATTAAACTGTCTGTGAAGAAAACCAAACAGATCCTCTTGATCAGATGGACCGATCAGGCAGGTTATGGCGGTGTAGAAGTGTCTCCTCTAAGATGTGCGCATTCCCCACAGGCAGTGAATGTGTGGAGTCACACAAAGCTGAGGCTTTGGCACGAGGGAAAGGTTACACAGTTCCCCTTTAAAAGGCGCTGAAGCAAAGAACATCCATCACGGCCTATCCAGGGCCATTTTCCAATGACTCAACTCCCGCTCAATTTGGGGGGCATTTATAAACAAAGCAACTTTTCACACATTAACAAGATGCTTTTAAAACATCTCAAGGGTTTGGCCACTAACAGGCCACACTGGCAAAACCCCTGAGTGCCAGCCGCAGTCAGACACACACCCCCCCCCCCCAAAAAAAAGGAGAATAAAAAGAAAGGATTAAGAGGATCAGGAGTCTGTCTGAGCCTCTGCAATTAATGTCCATTACAAACATTAAATACACACTTCAGATTCAAATTAAAACTGTATTTTAAATATTAACAGCATTTGGTAATAATCATTCTTTTAATTCTTAATATTATTCCTGCTTTCAGATTTAAACTCCGGACCAAAGGGGGAAAAAAAGGAGAATTAAGATTTTCTTCTGATGAAACGAAATATTTAACGAGGTCCGAATTCCATTCAGAGCTGCGCGTTTTAAAGGAGGAGGACGAGTGTGCGGTTAAAACTCTCTCCATCCTCCGGGCTGCAGGAATACAGCACCAGTTTCTCTCGGTTTAATTTTAAACTGGACTCCACTGTCCAGCTCACAGATTAAATACACTCAGTTATTACAGGAAATATATTTTCTACATACAGCAACACCTGGATTTGAAAATAATCTGAATTTTGCTGTTTTTTTGGGCTCACAGTGGCCAAACAGCACCGTATTAATAATTACTGCCTATTGTGAACATGGAGGCACAAACAGAATAATTTCAGGTCAGATCTTTCTAAAAATAAAAAATAAACACATGTAAAACCGATATGGAGGAGCAGGTTTGATCACAGTGAAGGAAGGTCAGGTATGCAGGGATTAAACCCAACCTGAGGCGGTGAAGGAGGCAGCAGTGGATTATGAACCATAAAAAGCCCATTTGAAATAAATACGACTCTTTTCTTTTTACTTCGAACTGCTCACAGAAGACAATCTGGATGAAACATGAGGAGTGGATTGACTCGGACTCTGAGGTCAGGATTATGTCATTATTTCGAGGCAGATCGTTTTAATTTACTCTACTGAATTATGTCCATGAGGTGGAGGACACCTCAGGACTGAGAACGACACCGAGGCAGAAAATCTACTTCTCAGCTGCTTTAGAAGAGAAGATGGTCCATTCTTGGATCTTGTCTACATTTTAAAGAAACACTGAGGCGAGGCAGGAAGAGAAGATTGAGATGAATGTGAGTCTGAGGCAGTTTGGGACCCAGTGGAGATGTTAAGTGATTAATTGATTGATTGATTGGTTGATTAGAGGTTAATGTTTGCAGTAAAGGGGGTATGGTAGAGACCTGCACAGAGTGAGGGAGGTATGGTAGATACCTCCAGAGAGTGAAGGAGGTATGGTACATAACTCTAGATATCCGAGGTGGCCTTCAGAGGCCAGAGCTGAGGCAGTGTTGGGCAACAGGGCCCCGGAGCGGTACTCACGTCGTGGCCGGTGCTGGAGGGGCTGTCCTCCGTCTCGTTGACCAGGGAGGACTTGATCTCGGCCAGGTCGCCCTCCTCCTCCGAGTGGCTGATCTCGGCGAAGATCTGCTCCTTCTGAGGATCCCCCTCGTCCTTGAAGGGGATCATCTCGTCCGTGGCGCAGAGCTCCGGGTCTCCTCCTCCACCTCCTCCACCTCCGGCCAGCTGGGGCATGCTCCCGGCCCGGATCCTCCAGAAACCGAAGTCCTGCAGAAACCTTCAGGTGGAGCAACAGGAGAGCTCGGCGCGCGGAGAGAGTGTGTGTGAAACAACCTCTTTCAGGAGAAAATCTCAGAAAAGCAAACTTTTTCGAGCAGAAAACACACACACACCCTCTCTCTCACACACACACCCTCACACACACTCTCACTCCCTCACTCTCCAGGCTAAAAAAAAAACACGCCCGTAGAAAAGTGTGTATTCCCTCTCAGCTCTGTCCTCCCGGAGCAAGTCCGAAAAACATTTTAATAATAATTTTAACTAAACAATAAAAAGACGCGGGGAGCGCGCCCGGTCCGGAGGAAGCGCGAGGACACGCTCTCCGTCTCCGTCTCCGTCTCCGTCTCAGAACCGAGCAGAACCGCGGAGAACCGGGAAGGAGCTGCAGAAGTTCAGCGCAGGTCCTCTCGAGCCCAGACACTCTGACTGACTGACTGAGAGTGTGTGAACGCGCGCGTGCGTGTGTGTGACTGAGTGAGAGAGTGTGTGTGAGTAAGAGAGAGAGAGAGAGAGTGAGTGTGTGTGTGAGTAAGAGAGAGAGAGAGTGAGTGTGTGTGTGAGTAAGAGAGAGAGAGAGTGAGTGTGTGTGTGTGTGTGTGTAATGCTCTCCTCCCTCTCTGACTGTGGGGAGAAAGATGAAAGGGGAGCCGCCGGGATGATTGACAGCAGAACGATTGACACTCCTGAGGAGGAAGAGGAGGAGGAGGAGGAAGGGGGGGGGTTATCCATCTCTCAGCAAATGGCAGGACAGGAAAGAGAAAAACAGGGTGGGGGGCTTTTAAAAGGGGGGGGGTAAAGCGTGCTAGTTTTAGAGGGAGAGCTCTTAAAAACAAACCAAAAAAAGTTTTGAAACTTTGTCCGTTTCTGACACAAAGTATCGGACCGGAAACACAAACAGAACATTCGAACGTGACACGCGCACATCAAAGGGGCCGCGAGTGACGTAAAGCCTGATTTAAATATAAAAACTCTTTATTATCTTTATTAATAGAGGTTCGGGGTTTTTTTTGGGGGTGTCCGAGCTGATTAATGAATTAATTGATCACATTAACCCAGGACCGAGGGGGTTAAAGGAGTTGAAATAAAGTTAAAAAAATATATATATATGTATAAATCTGAGGGAATTATTTTTATATATATGCTACTTATATAAATATAAATATATATGTTTTATATTTACATATATTTGTGTATTTGTGTGTATGTATATACAGTATATTATTAACATATATGTATACATATATGGTGTGTGTGTGTGTGTGTGTGTGTGTGTGTGTGTGTAAATAAATAAATACTCAGTTAATTCACGGCTGATCCTCGTTCAAAGCTTTCGTTCCTTTTTTCCTTTCTTTCTTTATTTATTTATTGAAATTTCGTTCCAAATACAGGAATGATTTCGAAGCTGAAGTGTTTGGTTATTTCTGTATGGCCCATTTAAACGTGGCTTTTTTAATTATTAGAACTGATTATAATAATATAATATACTATTAAATAATAAGTGTGAGCTCTGTGAAGCCCCGCTCCTGAACTCCTGAACTCTTGAAGGTGAAACTCGAAGAAAAAAGAAAAAAGGATGTTTCGGCTCCGAGAAAGAGGGAGAGAAGAAAAAGAAGAAAGAAATGAATTCTATCGTTTTAAAGAGAAGCTCAGTCATAAAAGTGAGAGGAGAAAATAAAGAAACCAGCAAAACGACTCGGAGTGTGTGTGTGTGTGTGAGAGAGAGCGTGTGTGTGTGAGAAAGTGTGTGTATGACTGTATGTATAGTGTGTACGTGAGAGTGTGTATAGGAGTGTATGTGATTGAGAGAGTGTGTATGTGTGTGCTGATTGCGTGTGTGTGTCTGTGCGTGTGCGTGTGTGTGTGTGTGTGTGTGTGTGTACTGGTTGCGTGACAGTGAGTGTGCTGCGAGAGAGGAGGGCTTTATAAAGCTGTGGGCGGGTCGTGTGGGCGGGGCCTCGGTTTCCTTTGATCTTCAGGGCGGCTCTTTCATCTCCCCCCCCCCTCCCCCCCCTCTCTCTTTGTGTGTGTAAAGGGGGGGCGACCACGTGCACGCGCGTCCCAGCTGAGGGGAGGGGGGTTCCTCTTCCGGGTAAAGGAGACTAGAAAAAAAAAGATCAAAGGAGTTTGGGTTTGGATCCGAATAAGAGAGAGAGGAGGAGAAACACACACACACACACACACACACACAGTGCATACATCGGCTGTATAGTTTGCTGTAACACATGGAGATACACGCACACTAATAAAATGTTTATATTTAAAAGGTATATTTTTCATGTAAATTTCATTTATTTACTGTTACGTTTCATGATTAAAATATTCAAGTGTCAAAATATCAAGACTGTTCAGGAGACAACTACACATCATTAACTTAGTTACAGACACACACACTCACTCATAGACACACACACACAGACACACACACATACACGTTATGTATATAAACCTCACACTGAAGGGACTGTTAGAAACGACCCTTCCTGTGTTTCGTGTTTTATTTCTGAAAACTCTTTGTGACTGCAGATCCGGTGAAGAAGGTATTGTGTCATTTCAGTCATGAACACAGTCCATAATGACACAAAACAATGTTCCTCCAGGACCACAATGATCCTCCAGGACCACAACGTCCCTCCAGGACCACAATGATCCTCCAGGACCACAACGTTCCTCCAGGACCACAATGATCCTCCAGGACCACAACGTTCCTCCGGGACCACAATGATCCTTCAGTACCACAATGATCCTCCAGGACCACAACGTTCCTCCGGGACCACAATGATCCTTCAGGACCACAATTATTTTCCAGGACCACAAATATCCTTCAGGACCACAAATATCCTCCAGGACAGCAATGATCTTCCAGGACAATAATGTTCCTCCAGGACCACAATGATCCTTCAGGACCACAACTATCCTACAGGACCACAATGTTCCTCCAGGACCACAGGAATCCTCCAGGACAAAATGATTCTCCAGGACAGCAATGATCCTTCAGGACCACAACTATTCTCCAGGAACACGACATTCCTCCAGGACTACAGTGATCCTCCAGGACCACAAGGATCCTCCAGGACAACAACGTTCCTCCAAGGCCACAATGTTTCTCCAGGACCACAGTTTTTCTCCAGGACCACAATGATCATAAAGAGAAGTCAGGAATCAAACTTGTGGTCTTCTAACAAAGATATTTTTTCTGTGAACAGATGTTTATTAAAATTT
>JBBPCY010000037.1:4397921-4411159 GCA_037974405.1 Brachyalestes nurse
TTCCTCAAAGGTAATTATTGCCATTTTGTTTAAGAGAGAACCAGAGATTTGTTTTCTTTGAATTATTCAAGTTCTGTCAACACTGCATCATTTCTCTTATTTTGATGTTTTGTCATTTCCTTTAAAACAGGGGTGTCAAACTCCGGACCGTGGTCCAGCATGTTCTGGTGATTTCCCTGCCCAGAAACACCTGGTTCACCTCGCCAGTTAATTATCAGGTTTAGTGAACGTGTTTGAGGAGAAGGACCATCAAACTGTCCAGGACCGGAGTTTGACACCCCTGCTTTAAAATGATGCTTTAAAGAACAATATTTTCATTTGGAAATTAGGAGAAATATTGTCATCAGATTTTAAAAACTAAGGCAAAGCTGTTCAACACCACCTATAAAAGATAAAACCTGAGAAATTGGACATTTTTGCAGTGGTCTCCATTTTTTTCCGGAGTTGTATATGCTAACATATTTCAGATGATTTATCAAACTTGTCACATCTCAAGTTTCGAAGATACGGGTCAATTCTGCCAAAATCGGAGGCTAAGCACATTCATAGCTTCTTCCTTGCTATTATGACCTCTAAATAGGTATATGATAATAGTATTTTGACAGCATTGCACTTTTCCATGTTGTAAAGCTGTATTTTAGCATCCTGAAAGCTGGACAGTGTTGTCTGGAAGAGCTAACCGCCATTTGGATATATTGTGATAGTTTGGATCTGCAAAATCACAGAGTTTAGAGATCTTGGCAACTGCATCCACTGGACTCCCCTCTGTGTTTACTTGAGGGGCTTTGTGAGCAAAACAAACAAGCAAAACATGTCTTTCCCCCTGAAAACAACTGGTAGCACAGCAATCTAAAATCTGCTATCATGGCATTTTTGCTGAAAAAAATCATGTGCTCCAGTAAGTCATGGAAAAGGAGTGGTGTCCAGCAAAACACAAAGTGTAGTAAAATCACTTTAGTGCATGTCCTCAAGTGACGTTTTGCTTTAAAGAAGACCTATGAGTAACCAGGCAACACTAATGCACACAAACGATGGACTTAGCATAATTTTTAAATAATATACTCATTGTGAGAAAATGAGTTTAAATACTAATTGATTAATCAGAAAATGAAAAATGAATAGTCTGGCACATGTGTACATTTATACATTACTGCTGTAATTTATTCATACATTGCTGAGCATCTTTTACGTCGTTATATTAGTAGCCAATTGTTCTAAGCAGCCATTGGTTTTGAACAACAGAAAGAAAAAATTTTGTGAGAAAAAAACAGCACAGTGTGGCAACAACAAGCTTTCAGAGCAAAGGTTCACAACATTCATCTTTATAAACAATGGTTTGGTGAGGCCTGTTTGTCAGTCAAACGACCTCTTCTTGTTAAAGCAGACAGTTCTTGGTGTTTCATGGCCTTGTGATAACTTGTCAGATTCTAGGTAAAATGAGATTCAGGTTGGAGCTTTTATGTTGTATTTTTTTTCTGTGTAGCCTCATGCAAAATCAGTTTGTCAATGGAAATTTAGTTATGATTACTTGGTTACCCAATCTCTAACAGACGCATGACTTTGGGCAGTCACAAAGCCAGACTTGGTAAATACACTAAACTTTACATGTTCATGCCAGTACACTCTCACGCGAAAGTAACAAAGTGCGGGTGGCCATGGGACGGGAGGTAAGCTCAGGCACAAATTAAGCAGCGGCCCAACCACACATCGCTGAGCAGTGGGTTACACATGAGTTGTTCTGGTGGTGGGAATGTACAGTCCTCACACGTTCAGACCTGCGACGGCTCTGTGAGTGGGTGTGAGAAGACTGGCCTGGATTGTCTGGACGGTGGTTTGGTCAATATTAGGCCCCAGTCTTTACACTCTCAGTTACATATTTCCTAAGGAGCAGGGTGTGCTTTGATTCGCTTTTAGGGATGGCTGCCTCCCTGCACAAATGAAGGAAATGAGTGCACATCCCACTTGCACCTTTAAGGCACATCCCTTTCAGATTAGGCTCCTCGCTAGACTCCTGGTGCCTTCCTTCCACACTGGGGCCAAAGAGACTTGTCTCTGACTCAGAAAGTCACTCAGGATGGTATTGCTTTCGGTTACACAATAAGCTGAGTTCACCGTGTAAGTAAGTGTGCTTGTTTCAGTTTTTAAACACTGTGTCCACTCACTGTCCTCTTCATTTGACACAATTTGACACATGTAACCTGTTAGACAACCTTGCAGATGTAAAGTTATTGATGATGATAGTTAATCTCATGCATGAACAAGGTCTACCTAATAAAGTTAATAAAGTGTACACACACACATTGGTACACATTAAAAAGTCATATAGTATCATGCAATCTGTATATATTACACCCCTGATGATTATGGATAGAAACAGAGTTCTCAAATGGTTTATTCTAAGGCCCTTTTTTGTGGTTGGCAAGTGCCAATGCATGCCTTAGTTGTACTTTTGGACTTCTTGCAAAAAATCTGTAACCTCCCAACAACAGCTCAAAAACTTACAAAGTTAAGACACTGAGACACCACTACAGCGAAACCCAACACACAGCTAATGGTGTGAAAGTACTGGTCAAAAATGCTTACTGTGATGCGCACAATTTAGCATTCTAATGATGTATCGTCATATAACACACCCCTAGGTCACTCTTCCTGGATTTTTCACAGTACAGTGATGGCAGTGCCTGAGAGCTTAGCGACGGGCTTGGTTAAATTACAGGCTTGCGCATAGAGTCTGGCTGTCATCCTCAGAGGAGAAAAGATTTACTGTCAGAAATGTCTGCCCAAGGTCTTTTGTTTTAAATTACCTGGGATATCCGGTCTGCTTGTCTTTTTTTCTCCCTTGATTCTTTCATGAGCGTTTCTATACATTGCCGCAGCTAATGCGTGGAAATCTCTGTTAGCATGGTGTCCTCCTCATATTCATTCCAATGATCTCCACTGTGAACCGTGTCGTACATTAATCACATTATGGAGCTGTCATTGCCATACATATAATGCAGAAAGCAAGGTGGCTAATTTTCTCCAGATGTTGTAAAAGCTCCATTTATTCAGCTTAAAGGGGCAGCTCAGTGAAAAATATAATTCATACGATTTTCCATTTACCCCATATTTAGAAGATCAGCCAAGGCATTCTACTTCTGCCGTTTAGAGCTACAGCTAGGATGACAAACACTAGACAGCGGTAGTCACCCAAATAGCCCTAACTGTTTCTGTAAAAATATATCACCAAAACACCTCTTAACGTGCACATCCAGATCTTCATTAAGGCTCCACAGACTGTGATTTCGGAACCAGTCCTCTAATGTATGGTTGCTTTTTGAATACCAGTCCTGGTGTTGCCTGAAAACATTGTCTGTAGTGGTGAAGTTTGGTTTGTTTTTATGGCCATACTGTGTCCCAAATAACATCCACATCCATTTTTCCATTTTTATGAAGATCTGGATTTGGTTTGAGCAGACTGAGGGACGTTTTGGTCAAGTAGTTCTACGAAAACTATGCGGTTTATTTGGGTGACTATTGGCCTCTAGTGTTTGTTGGCAATTTTAGCATCATAGCTCCAGTTAGCTCCAATTAATAAAACGACTTTGGACACTAAAAATGTTTTTGCTGATTGACTACATCTGGGATAAGTGGGAACATCTGTAAATTAGATTTTTCATTGAATTATTTCTTTAAAGATCATCTACTGTTTTATTCCTTTACCATCTCCAGCTTAACTAAAGGTATTTGATTGCCCCAACATAAAAGATCAGCCTCTAATGCTATCCACATTCATATGACCATGCAATTAGTGATCTCTTTCTAGAGCCTATTACAGCTAAATAACATCATATCCCAACAGTTATTACTGCTCTTTAAACTTGCCCTATTCTATTGTGTTCCACTGTATATCAACTATTTACACATGCAAAACCGGACACATAAAATTACAAAGGCCACAGTGTTTCCTTTAGAAAGCGCTTGTGGGGAGGCATCCTCTGAACTCCAAAACAGGATTTAAGATAGGACAGAGAAACCCTAAATGACCTAATCCTTTTATGAGCAAAGGAGGGCAGCTTTCATTCACAAAACCGGAAGAGTAGAAACCAGTCGCAGTGGCTTTAATTTTTTTTCCCCCCCTCTGAGCGAGACTACCCCTCTCCAGGTTGATGTCAGCATGTCTGTCGTTGGTTCCCACTTAGAGCTTCATGTGATTTCCTATCAAGTCCTAACGACGTTAAGCTATTTTAGTCAATGGCTGTGTGCCTATTGTCCCTTCTTACCTCAAGCTTTCTGTCTCCATAGCAGAACTGAACACACTGCTGTAGTTTAGCCTGAGCATGCAGAAGTAAAACCGGTCAGCTGACACTTGGAATGTCTGTGGTGTTTGTGATAATGAATGTGCATTAATGAAAAAAACCACAGTCAAAAAGGAGAAATACAGTAAGGGGAAACAAGTGTTCAGACACTTTTATTTTTGCTATTTAGCATACTTCCAGTTCATAAATTCACACACACACACACACACACACACACACACACACACACACACACACATACGTACAATGTCCTTTAACTTTACTATAAGAAGCTTGTATTCATATTACGTTATATTCATACCACAAATGAATAACATTAGCACTTTGTTGCACCTTTCAAAGCACCTTTCAAATTTTCTATGATTATTAGTTATTACATGAAATCTTCTCAAACAATGGTAGCAACTTTTATTGTAACACCAGATGTAATCTGCATGAGAATGTTGCATGCAGCATTACGCTACAGTCGGATTCACACTCGGATTCAAAAAGAATTAACGATATGCTGTTTTTTCAATATTTTATTACAAGAAAAGAAATACTTATAACAAATGTAACTGATTCTTTTCAATATATTATAGTCTGTAGTAACACATTATTTATGCACAAAGCTTAAAACTAGTGGTACTGATGAAGACATTTAAGGTCTGTCTTTAATGAATTCATATTCAGTTTCTGTTCACGTATCATTGGTTTACGTATCATTGGACAAAATTTCATTCTTTAACAAAATAATGATCCCAAGCATTCTTGAAATATTGTGCAAAAATTACAACCTGTCCAAAGAAAACCTAAAAGTTATGTTTTTGCCTCCCCAGTCTAAACAGAATTCTCCATAAAATCTTTCTTGCAAATAAACCTGCTGCCATTCACAAATGTCCTAAAATACAAGAAGAAGAAAATCTGCTATTGAACTTATGTCTTAATCTGGTGGCAATATGAGGAGCAAGCACGTAAGATGATCTATCTGTTCCTCATGTTTAACTTTATGAGAAAAGAATGGCTCTTTTTTCAATTAATTTGACATAGCAAGCCAAACAAGTTAGAAACAAGGTACCTTGAAAGCTTCCCCGGGAGTGGCCTGCCCTATAGCAAAACAGCTATGTTTCAACTTGTCACTCTACCTAGTTTCACAAATGTAAATTGTTCACATTAACAATTAAATCCCAGAAACAAGGGCTGTGCCTTCCACAGAGCCTCAAACTGCTTGAGTGTGATATTTGCTGTTTGAGTCATTCTTGGGTGGTTTCAAAGGATCTGGAAGTCCCATGCAAGCATAATCGCAAATAAAGAGCAGGTTGCTATGTCTGTCTCTATCCAGGATTAAGTTATTACATTGATAAATATATTGGGTGGGAAAAATACATTTAGTGGCATAGATGACTGGTGAACTGTGTTTCATAAAATGATCATTAAGCACCAATGCTGAAAATAACTTTGCCATAGTGATGCATCAATAAGCAATTTCTGCAATGATGAGAATTTCTGAACAAATGCACTTGGTTCTTGGATCCATCAAGACACATGATTTTGCTTGACTTGGGGCTTATCTACTACCACTGTAAGTGTGCTTTACATCTGCTATTGGGAGGATGGAATGGTTCCTTCTGTCATACATTATAAAAATGCAAATTTTGCATAATATGAACCACAATGACCATAGCTGATGAACAGAGCTGATAACACATAGAAGAACTATAACAAATGCAAGAAGAAAATAGACCATTTCAAATTTCTAGACATTGTATACAGCAACAGCCCTGGTGACCAAAAAACAAGTGGACACAAGCATTAACGATTAACAACAGAAATGATAAACTTTCAGTGCCAGATGACTACAGTCCACTGGACCATGGTTCTGCACACCTTGGTGATTTTCTTGCTCAAACAAGCATCAGTTAATGACCTGGATTAGTAGGTGTGCTAGAGCGGCTGAACTAACCAATAGACTCCGACCTTCTTGGGCTGGAGTTGGGCACTCCTGGTCTAAACAAACACCAACAAAAGGAGCCCACTGTGGATGCAGGCCCGAGTCACATTCCTGGAAGTAAGACCAGGAGGCCGGCTCAAGCGTCTCATTTCCCCAGGTCGTCGTCTTTCACAGAAACACGCTGCATCAGAGGGGCCTCTGCTGGAAATCAGATCCAATCAGATGTTCCCGAAGCTTTGAGAGGGCCGATAGAAGTCCCTCATTTGATATTTGATCAGATTTGCCAGCCTCTCTAACCCCCACCCTGGCTCACCCGCTCCCTTTCCTCCTACTTAATGGGAAGTAAAAGATCAGTAAGCCTTGTGGAATTCAAGACTCCTGTTACATGAGCATGTGCTTGCCGTCTGGACAAGGGCCTGTTTGCTCTCTCTCATTCTCTCTCTCTCTAGCCCTCCTTCTTTCTCCCCCCACTTCTTTTCTTGCTTATTCCTATCTTCTATTTTGCACAAAGCGCCTGTCACAATGATAATCAAATGTCACTGCATGCATCCGCACTAATGTGTGGGCCAAAGGCAAGTAGTGCAATACCTTTAAAAAAAAAAAAAAAAAAGAAAAAAGTCAGTTCCTCTTTGTTGTATTTACAGCCAGTTGTATCAGCCTTCTACAAACAGATACACCCCCGGGTACCCGGCGGAGCATGTCCCTGGCTTGTAGGAGAGTGATGTGTCATAGCCTAAGTATCTTTTCAAAAAAGATTACATTCCAAAAGGCAGTTCTCAGCCTCCGCAGCTATGGCAGGAAGGAAAGGAAAGGTCTTTCCCATTGTATAGGTTGCCTTAGTATCAACAGAAGGAGCACTTTTTTAGGTCAGGCTCATTATGAATCTTCGCAAGTATCTTTTTTTTGTTGTCAGGGATCTTGCATTGTATTAGAAACTCCAGTTCAATGCATTGCATCCCCTGGCATTGACTCAGCAGAGTTTAGAGTTCCCTGAATGAGACAAAGGCTCTTGTAATATGTTAACAATTTTTTCCATAATAATATGTGAGCAAGTACAGCTGTCACACTGCAGAGTGGATTCCCAAAAGTTAGAATGGAGTTTGGTATGCATCAGTGGTGACAAAGAAAAGGGTAAAGACTGCAGGAGGCTTTATTTTAGCCACACAAACACACACTCACGTCATGTTGATGTTTTGCAACAAAAGCTAAATAAAAATGGCCCCTGTTAGATGTGCAGAACTGATCTGAAGGAGTGCTGACTCGGCCAGTGAGTGACTTGCATCCCTTGGCTTTCCTGCTCCATATGTCCCCGATTAGCAGGCCTTCCCAAGGAGAACTGCTCTCCAGACATCTCCACCCTTATGTATGAGGACAACGTGTAGTTCAAGCTGTCCTATGCTGAAGGATGTATGACGTCAGCCCTGGAGATCCACGTGTGTGCAGAGCTTGAGTTTCTTCTAGGCTTTTTGTGACGAGTCCTACAGTCATGTGAGTTACCTTGCCTGGAGTCACAAGTTGCAGCTTATTGACAGGTTGCTCTGAGCCAGCAGTCAAAAGGTGACCTCAGTATCCTCCAAAGCTGGAGAGCTGATTATATGTCGGTCCAAGCTGCAGCATGCATCACACGCAGTTCTTTTTGTTGGCAACTATTTATATTGCACTCACCTTTATACTTAACGGGGACCTCAGGTTTCCCTTTTCTAAGCATGTTGTATAGAGAGGTAAGAAATGCTGGTGAAAAATCGAACATCCACAGTTTACCTTCAAGTGTAGATTAAGCTACACTGTGCATAGCTGTGCATTCAGCGACTGCTATCACTGTGATGACGTAATGGCTCCTTTTACTGTGTGCTGTTGCTGTTTCACACCAATTCTGCAATGAAACAGAGAGCAACGCTTTTTGTCAATGCCAGTAAGAAAACACTGCAGTTGGAGTTCGACTGTTTCTGCATATTGTGGAAATCTGGCCGAGTTGACCAATTGCTGGCCACTGGTGGACCTATTAGTGAACTGAGAACCTCACAACTCCCCCCCCCCCCCCCACACACACACACACATAACTGCTTTTTCCAGCTGCACTGTCATTTAGTCATTGCACTGTTTCATTAAGGAGTGTCTTGAGTGAACCCTCAGGTCCCTTTTTTCATTACAATAACGCATGGCTAGGGGTGGGTTTTTCTACCTACATAACAATATATATCACAGTATAGCAATTTGTATCTGGAAATGCATAAATAAAAATTCAAACACAAAGGAACTGTTTTATATAATGTAATTTTATTTAAACTGTAATTTGTAGCATTAAAAAAAACCATACTGTTTACTGCAATGTATTGTAAGTTTGTAAGTTGTTTTTTCTCAGAACAAGTGCTAACATAGTGCCTGACAGTATACCAGCTCTGTTTCTTTGTAAGAAATATGAACGCAAATTCAGCTACATCTCCATATAAAATATATCTATAAATATAGAAAGTGCATCTTGAAATGGTGAAATACCGCTGAACTTAGAGGTGGGAGGTTGCACACACACACGTGCAGGCACACTTTCTCTCTCTGAGACACGGAGCAGAGACACACACGGAGAGAGAGAGAGGGTGTGTGTGCGCGTGTGTGTGGCTGCTCCGTGTCATTTGTTGCCCAATTTTCTACAGTTCTCAGTTTATTTAGTATTAGTAAGCTGTGACCCGTGTAAACATGTAGGTAGAGAGAGTTATTTTGTGTTCGAGCCTTTGTTTTGGCTGCCGCACGCTGCTAATGCTAAACGCTAATGCTAACGCTTTTTAAGCTTTTTCCTCCTGGATCAATAAAGTTTTCTGATTCTGATGACATCTTTCTCCTATCTGCTGTCGTTTGAAGCGTCTGTGGGGCGCCTTATAGTCCGGAAATTACGGTACCTAACGTGCAACGTCACGTGATCTCAATTGAGATTAAGACGATAGACCAAAATCTCTATCGGTTGACAAATTTCTACCGGTCAACCGTGTCTACCGGTATATCGCCCACCCCTACGCATGGCCGTGACAATCACAACTCTAGCTATGATGGAGCCACTTCTCTAGCCCGGGAAAAACCTGCTGGCCAAGAAACCAGTGGGTATTTACTTTTCCCAAGTCATCATATGCACTGTATGAACAGACATATTACACACTAACATGAGAAACAACAGACTTCTTCAAGGTAGACCTGTTGGGTAGGTCTTATTGCATGTGCAAGCAACACCCAAAACTGCCTTTCTCAACTCTGCTGACACAGTAAAAATCCATGTGATGAGTTTAAATATAGGTACGGTTACATCCTTTTGTTTAAAGCAGCACTAAAACAACTTCTTGTGTCTTAAGCAGTTATACAACCATGTGCTTCTGCATCTAACCTGTCAGTAGAAACATTTTTTAACATAAACTCCTGGGAATATTTCATAGGTGACTGCTTGCCTAGCTAATGTCATAAAAGCTGCCACCACACATTAGTGAGGAGCAAGGAATAGAACGTTGTGCAGGTTTGGTGCATATGAGAGCCTGATTCATAAAGCACACTGGACAGAGGAAGGAAGCATGGCTAAACTTACTTCCTTTTTCTCTTCTCACACTGTTGCAGTTGTGGAAGTGGAAAATAACCAAAGAGTCCCTCTGGTTTACTTACATGAGAATTTTTCTACTGTGGTTTTGAACCAAGGTCTGCCCCAGCTACAGATGTAGTAAAGTAAATCATACTCCTTAGCAGACACTCATACACAGACAATCATGCATGCACAGCAACAGTGCTACCCTTATCCTGTTTGAGGCAGGGCCTTCTCTCACAGATCCAATAGAAGAGCAGGAGTTGCTAACAGACCAGCCAGTCATGTTGAAGTTCCTCTTATTCACCAATCCCCACAGAGTCTCACCCTCCACACCATTCACAAAAAAGCTCCAGGCACCGTTCTCATGTCTCAATTGTTCTTCATTGAAACTATTGTGCAATCCTTTAAAGGGAATCACGAAATAAGGAACTGAAAAAAGCTAAAACGGTTTTAACTAATTTAACCAGCTGAACAGCCTGTCAAATCCTACCAAACAACAGCTGCTTTTTATTCCAAGTGCTGCTTCAGGCTGAATGATTTTTCAAATTCATGTTTGTTAAAGTGTCGACAAATCACAGTATATAGGTATATATTACTGCGTCATTAGAAGTTGTTCTGCATCTTTAAGTAAGAGTGATTTTAAGATTTCGTGCATTTAGGCATGTTCAAATGTAGTATAGTTTCTATATACCAAGTGCAGAAATGCAAACACTTTGCAGGAAATTACCTTATCAGGACCATCACTCAATATAATTTCCCTTGTTTCCAAGGGAAGACTTTTTTCCAAAAAAACCCCCATGAAACGCTGGTGATTTACCCCAAAATTAACTGAGCCAGTGGAGCGCAAGGAAAATGCATGTGTCTGGCCTTCTCACAGCAGCGTGGGGGTTCAGATAGACTTTGCAGAATCAGATCTCTTTGCTTGGCTTCAACCAAAATGGGAACCTCTCCCTCAGCACTGTCTAGCCCCTCTTATGCAATACATCCCCCTGCCCCCCGCCCTCAGAGGAAAAAAGCCAACTGACCAGCATGGCTTTCATGAGAGGGTAGGATCTATAGGCCCGATGTGGGCGGAGGCTGGAGAAATCCAGAACAATCTTAGTAGAGAATGATTACAAAGACATACGCTCCGCAACTCTGGAGGCGCTTTGTGCAGGCACACACTTGAAAACAGACAGATTTGACGATAATCGTTCCGTTGAGTGAAAACTGATGGTCTTAAAGCATTGCTGCTGTGCAGTGCAATGGAAAGCTGAGGAATACTATATCTCCCCAAATCAGTTTGTAAACTTCCAGAAAGGAGTAAGATGAGGAGGAGGGCAAGAAAATACAGGGCCAACAATGGTTGATGGGGAGTGTCGAAACAAGGTGGTCTGACCAGCATAAAAGGTTCAAAATTACCTTCATACCTCTGTGTTGAAGAAAAGAAGGCAGTCTCCCCAGCAAAGAATGCCTTCTACCTAATTGGTATGGAATTCACCGGAAATGGTCTACGTCTGAGTAAATTATGTGGACTTTCTGAGGGAGTGCCTTGAGAAGAATCCTTTCGAGTGGATGCGTTCGGAAGAAAATCTGCTCTACACTTTAAAACTAAAGGGTTCTGTGCAATGGTGTAATAGAGGAACCACTTTTTTGCCTAAAGAATCTTTCAGTGGATGCAAAGCTTCCGTAAGAAACTAAAGTTTTTCTTTTTTCCTTAGTGCCATGTTTTAAAGCCAAGAACCACTGAAGAACCCTTAACACTAAAGTTCTCCAGTCTTTTTCTCCAACATTTGTCCTGCAGTGCCAGAGCGTCAGGGCACACTGGAACGTGAGCTAGGCTGCATGCCGTATGCTAGGCCGAGAGCACATGGCTCGGGGGAGAGAGAGCTTACGTGGGAGCATTACCCCTGCCTAGTGTGTGGGCTGGGAAGTCTTTGTTGTAGATTACCGTCCCATGAGAACCCGGAGCAACAAGCAGGCGGAGGAAGCAGGCTGCATGAGGGAGGGGTGTATGGAGACAGACATGCATCAACCGAGGAATGCATGCTGCCCCCAACACACACACACACACACACACACACACACACACACACACACACACACACACACACACATACACTGAAGATATAGCAGACACACAAACACCCACGTCCACACCACAGCCACAATACTCGAGTACCCATACAGTAAACAACACTGATGAGAGAACAACATCAGAGGATACCCCTGGCCCTGAACAAAGCCGAGTTGGTAGGATGTGTACAAAAGAGACTATAGGGCAATAAGGCAGGCTTGGCAGCAAAGTCATTTGCAGAGTTCTCAGCCAGATATTCTTGCCTGATGAAAGATCAATGCTTGGAATTCCTTTGGATTTGGACCCGCTTAAGGTAAAGTCGGGGGGAAAAGTCTATTTATATGAAGAGCAAAAAGCTGGCTTTGGCTAAAGCTTGAACTTCATGAAAACCTAATTCCATGGGCTGTTTCAAGCTCGCCGAGTTCACTGGCTATATGTTTCCATTGAGGCTGCAGAAACCAGGTCTTGTTCTTCTGCTTATTAAGGCTATATCAAATGGTGGTTCCAGTTTTAGGCTTCGTGCCAAGTCTTCCCTCTCAGCAGGGTTTTCAGGATGCTGCATATTTGGCCTTGCCGAGACGGAGCAAAAAAAAACTCTTGACCTCTCCGAATGCCCACATCACCACTATCACATGTTCAGCACTCCACCACGCCATGTGGTAGCTTGTAGGTCAAGTAGTGTCTTGTTGTGCCTGATGAGTCATCATAAAAGCCTCCACTCTGATATACAGGGCATGATAATTACAGTCATGCTTGTGAACTGTGCCTCAGCATTTAAAGAACATTGAATGATTTATGTGTTTCTGTTGTTTTAAAGCCCACATAGTTCGACACACTAACCTACTCACTGCAATACTAACTCCAACAGTGTGAAGTTATCACCTTTAGTGCTGAGAAGTTGACATTCATGGTCTGAGTATGAATCTCATCTCCCCTCTATTCACTCTACTTAGCAGCTCTCCTACACTGCCTCATGCTTTCTCAGTGGAACTGGAATACAAGCACCACCTTGAGGAACTTCATCTGAACTGCAGTGAAAGCAATACTTGTTATAACCATTTCAAAGCATTTAATCACCTTAATATTTATTATGGTCACACCATAAAGTAATATGCTGTGTAAGACTGATATGCAGAATGATTGATGGTCATCCTTGGGTAAACGTTACTAATTTAGATTGTTAATCAATTCACCGGACGTGTTTAAGTTCTGTGGGAGAAAGATCCAAGCTCTAATGATACAGCAACCCATTGTTTATTTGTCCAGTGGAAGAAAGCAATTGCAAGTATTCACTTTTATATTCAGCCCTGAATAGCATTTACAAATTCAAATTCAAAAGTACAGAAACATAGAAAATAATAATGACTAATACTTGAAAAAAAAGAAATATATCTA
>JBBPCY010000037.1:4411939-4456273 GCA_037974405.1 Brachyalestes nurse
TATATATATATATATATATATATATATGCCCTGATGCAGCCACGATAAGCATCTACAATGTGAATGCATTTAAAGTTTACAAGCAATACAGCTTATCAGACAGATGAGTACATATCGCTACCAGAAGATGAAAGTTCAGTGATTTGCTGGAACTAAACTTTTTTTCTACTTCATTTGTGCACAGCAGCTGCCTTTGTATTGTGTGGAGGTTTCTGGACAAATGGGCCAAATTTGTCCCATAAATATTGATGGCATTTGCTTAGGATGGCATTTACTAGGATTCTAGTGTTCCACCTGTAAACATCAAGGTTTGGTTCTGCACATGGCTAGAAACATGCTATGCTTTGAGTAGCTCATACCATAGATTTTTATGTGCTTCTGGACTCATTCTTGTGAGCCGTGACAAGAGGTTCACCTCTGTCACTGCCTGATAAGCACAAAATATTCAACGCCCCTTTTTTTTTTTTTTGCTGAGGGTGTGTTCATGGACTGCGGTGACATTGCACTAATGATGACCCAACACTACATCCTCCTTTGTGTTTTAACTGAGGAGCCAGCGCTATGAGAACCGCAGTATTGATAGCTGTGTTGAAGCTTTCTTCATTATCATAGTTTCTAAGATGTCACATCAAATTTCCATCAGAGAGGATTGAAAGTGACAAGCCCCAGGCTCAAGACTTCCAGGCCATTGTCTTTCAGTGGCCGAGCGGTAGAGAGGATTGTGGGCACCAATTCAGCCCAATTCTCAACATCTATCAGAAATTTTAAAAAAATTGAGGCAATTATATGGACAACGGTTTCTGGAGGTCCTGTTGAGTCTCTATGTTCATTTAGCTTCCATTGTAATTCATATTTCTTGTTTTTCCTCCCAAGCCCTGAGAAAGAGCTTGGACTTTTCAAGTATGAACATGAACATGAAAATCCTAAACGTTGCCCACTTTGCATAATGCTAGCTGTCATTATTTCATGCAGTATCCTGTGCACTTTTCCTTTCACTTCAATGAATGTCCTTTTTGCACATTCTCAGGTACCTGTACCATAAATGCCACCCTATATTGCGAAGTGTGAAAGGCAACTGTTTTGCAGTCAGGTGTTATAGGTGAGTGACTTTAAACATTTCTCTGACCTTGAGGAGATGTATGGGAGAGGGAGGGGAGAGGGGGCCTGTGGCCACCATGCTTGATTTGGCTCACCTCAGTGCCGCGCCCCAGAGGCCACTGAACAGACGGCGGGGGAATACACAGCAGTGCGACTCTGAGAGTGACTAGCAACAAACCAGGTGCTATCAGTCAAGCAGGAGGCCACAAGGCTGACCTGGGATCAGGCCCTTGTTTGCTTTACCAAGAACCAGCCTCATTTGTCAAAGAGCCATCTCAGAGGCCTACAAAGCTGCCAGCTCTGTTTAGGCTGGCCTATCTTTCCGTTTACTTGTAGCTGGGTCAACTATCCAGACAATCGCTCAACCTGTGAGAGAATAAAAGGAGAAAAACTGAAACGGAGGCGATGAGAGACAGCTTCATCATTACCGAGTTGCGTAAATATGACAGGGATTTTCTTTTCTCTCAAGAGCAACTCAATTCTGGCTCACATGCATCATTAAAAGGCTCTGTGTGGACACACCCCAAAGTACAACATTCTTCAATAGACACACAGAACAGTGCTTTGTTCTTGATACACATGCACGCTAAACTCCATAAAAAACGATGGCTCGCTTTGATATTTTACTCCTGAAGCATATGTTATGACTGTCATTCAGTGCAATCAAATGATAAGTACTATCAACAATTAACAAAGCGATAGATATCAGGAAGGCAATGTCAGAAAGGCAATATCCAGCACTTCACAGCTGCAAGTGAGTCAGCTTTCTAATGCTGAAAGAGGACGACTTGGAAAAACAAACACTGTGCACATCAGTCTACAGCAGTGTTGTGTTGCCCTACATCCAGTATCAGTGGACTTGTGCTTGAGTTTCCTCCCAAGACTTCCCTGAGGTTAGATGTCAGAGGAGACGCTAAGCTGTTTACATTAATTCCACATCCTTACTCTGACACCTTCAGTGGGAAATTAACCATGGGTAAATATGGATAACAGTGCTAAGAGTAGAAGGTTATGTTCTGCCATCTTGGCATCCACCCATGTTTGAACAGTGTAGGTCAGATGACTAATGGCATAAAGAAATTGTGAATGAATGAGAGTTAGCTGCTGATACGAAGAGGACGCCATTCATGCATTCCAGACCCTTAGGGTAACTTGAGTCGAGGCAAGGGGGGAGGGCGCTTAAAGTCCCTGCTGCACAGTCACTGAAGAATGATCCTGTCAGTCATACTTGGTAGTGTGGAGTTCATGTGGGCCATGTGAGGCCTGATGAATGAATGAGTCAATGAATGAGTGAATGAATGAATGAATGAATGAACGAGTGAATGATTTTAAAACATGAACAAATAAACAAGCCTGTATCTTTGTAAATCAGATAGCATTACAGTTTGGATGAACGCCCTTAAAAATGCTGACCTCACTCGGTGTTGTCATAAATAAACATTTTATGTTCCTCGAGCCAAGACTGAAGAATAAGTCTGTTTATGACATGAACATCTGTCTGCATATGGTTGACAGCGCTGCCTTGTCCTATTGTACAGTGTGAAGGAGGTAACCCAATTCCAAAGCCAGCTGTTGCCCAATGGGTGTTCCAAAGCAGGGGAACATTACTCTTCTCCGCTGGCCCCTTCTGCGAACAGTTCTAAGGCACAGTTTATAAAAACTGAGGCACCGTCTCTACGAACCAGCTCATTCCAGCACTCCTGCCTGACCTCCCCAAATTTAACCTTTGGCCCGGAAGGCCAATATTAACTCTCAGCCAATTGTCTGGGGGCTCCCGACTTCCCCTGCGCAGCCCGTGAGAACATTCCAGGAGTGGTTGCCAGGCAAGGTTGGGTGTTAGAGCGCTGACCTCCAATATGTCCCGGGTTACCCTTGATCTCCTCTCCTATCCCCCACCGGGCCTGCGAGCCCACCTCCTCCCTGCAGCTCTCGGCTCACATGGGCTACTGCTCACTCTCAGACACAACACCTCCAGTCCTGACAGCCCCCCAGACCCCCCCCACCCCGCTCATCCAATTACCTCTAATCACCTGCAGCCGTTAAGGCCTTCAGTACAAGCACACACACGCATACATTTACACTCAGACACTCGTACTATTGTTTACTTCCTGCTTCCTGTGGCAGTAGCGCCTGTCCTCGCGGTCTTGGGGGCCTTTAAAAACTTAACTGTAGAACTTTTAGAACTTTTCAATAGCCTGAAACACCAAAATAATAAATTTTTTTAAGAACCTTTAAACAAAAAAATTGTCAACTGAAAGCACTTATTGCAACACCAGACCTCTCCTGACTTACTATATCAGTTTTTAATTTGATTCTTCTTTTGACTGAATGGCAGAGGTCGCACACTGCACATAAGACAAGCCAGCTATGTTTCAATACTGTTTCATCCAGGTTGGTGTCTTCCACTCATTCATGGTTTAAACAGCGAGGGAGAATGGCCGGGCCATTCAAGACGCAGTCAGCTGATCTCCCCTGTCTTTGTGCCCATTTTCATCAGACGAGGGTTAACTGCGTCAAATTCTCCTTTGTCCTCTCTATCTTCTCGTTGGGGGTGAAGGATCCGGGGGTGGAAGCTTTTTTTCTGTCGAGTCACTCGCGCCTCGGACTGGGAACGACCTCAGAGAACAAAGGCCACCGCCGCCGTATCGCTGGGTGGGAGGATGAAAGGCCAGTCGCTATCAGGGCCGGAGCTAAGGGCAGCTGCACTCGACTAAAAAACAACACAGCCAGAGCAGGGACTGCAACACGAGAGGAGCAACACAACACTCGGCGCAAAGCCTGGAGTCAGTTCAGCAATCAGAGGGCACAGACCTGTGCGAAAAAAAAACGAATGGTCCGCCACCACAGAATGTAAGGTTTTACTCAAAGTGACAGGCCCACTAACAACCAAACTGGCTCGCATGTAGGGCTTGTGCTAATCAAGTTTCCCTCACCCGAGATGTATGGCCAGTATCTGAAGCAAACAATGCAGCTTTGATAAATTAGGGGTACTAAATGATCATTAGTCAAGCACTTAATCAATGATGTCAGGGTAAAGATTAATGGCATCAAAAGGATTGAAGGCACTGTTTCGTTTTGAGTCAAGGCCTGGCCAGGTAGCCGTGCAGTGGAAAAGTCAAGTGAAGTGGGTGTTTACTGTCATTTCAACCATCTACACAGTACACAGTGAAACAAGACAACGTTCCATGGTCAAGCTACACGTTTACTCTCTGTGACCACAGATCACTTCGTAGTTTCCCTTATGGAACTACAGAGACACAGTCGCTGACCTACTTTCAGATGGCGACCAAATGCCGCAAATATTTTGCAATTCCCGCAATCCGTAGGTAGGGCTTGTATTGATCTGTGCTATCAGAAGGTCATATCAATAAAGCAGCTGTGCAATTTAGAAGGTAGGCCTAATGGAAAAGGTTACTGTCAGTCCACTGTGTAAAACTGAAAGGATTTAGGCATCATCAGAAATATATAACCTGTTTGGTTTTACTGGGGCTCTGTCTGTAAAGACTCCCACAGCACATACAGTGAGGTGGGTTCAAATTTGCTGAAGTGAGAGCAAATGATGCCCAAAACTCATGACTCGTCAATCAATGACTTTCTTCACACTAAGGTACATATGTAGTTTGTCACTTACACTGGAGTGACCCCTGCTTCCGCATACTACAAAAACATTCATAGAGGCTTTCGTAGAGGTTAGTTAATGATCAGTGCTGGGAGACATAGGAAAGGATTTGGCCTTCACAGGTTAAGTGCACCTTGGGTGCAAAGTGTGGCATGAAATACTGAAACTAAAAGTAGAATGATATGCCAGTGTATCTAAAATTGCATAACTCCACCCTGCTACTCCTAGGTTGTAAAAAAAAAAAAGTTGATAGATATTACATTATAGCCACAGTTCACATGATGTATAAAAAAGCAATATCTCGACTCTTGGTGCAGTACTGGCCTGTACTGCGCAAACAAGCTGATATCGAGGGACAAAAGTGATATATAAATAAAGCTGAATTCAACACCTACAAATAGAACAACTTCTGAGTCATGGCTTAACTTTCTGCCCTTAAATACAACCTTTGTGAATAATTCACTATAACAAAACATTGCTCACTAACCTTGAGGGTCTCTTGAGAAGAATCAAATGTATGACTCATGTTTCAGTCCTTAATAGCAAGAATGACTCGTTCACACTTTCCTTTATGAGTCACACAGGAATTTGAACAATGGAGCAGATCGGATCCCTCAAACAATATGCCTACCTCAGAATATTGTATAAGGCTTTTATTTGTTTTGGTCACAAGAAAGCCCCTTTCCCCTGTCCCTTTTCATGCTAATGATTCAGGTTGCTATTTCTGATAGTTGAGGGTCACTGAGGAGAGCTAAATAGCTGCGAGTGTGGAGGGCTCTCCACTCTCCCTCTCTGTGGTGCGCTGCTAGATAGCTGCATCCCACCTGGAAGGGCTACAAAGACTCTTCCGCTGAGTGCTAAGGGCTTTCCAAGGCTCTCTGGTCAGAACTGGTCGATCAAAGGGGAATGACCGGCAGGCCGTGAGAAGCTAAGGCAGTTCTGACTAAAAGCATTTAGAAGAGGGATCCTGACTCAGCAAGTTTGGTAGGTGACCACTTGATTTGTCACTGTCATAAAGGCTCTGACCACAGAGGAGAAAAGCAAAGGTGAAGTCTGCAGGAATATAAACCGTAGCCTTATGAAGCTACATCTCTATGTAATGTCTGAGCAGGTGAGAGTTCATAATCATTTTTAGTTTTGACTAACATCAAACATTTCTGAGTGTCACATTCATAATGCTGATGAGAAAAAAGTCAGCGCTGCATAGTTACGTCTCATTGTTCATGCTACGTCCTACTTCTGCTGGCATTCATTTCAGTGTAAAAGTAGGGCTGGGCATGTATTTTTGTAGTATCTACTGAACTATTAGTATCTAAAAATTCACTTTGAACAAATGTTTAATATGTCGTCAGCATAATCAGCATCAGTGAGCCAGTAAGCGTCCTTATTTCAGATTACTGGTGACAGAATGCAACATATGTCTTCTTTCCAAATCATTTGTAGCTTAAAAAAGTCTAGTATGAAGTGCACTGTGAAAACATAACTTTAAAATGTTAGGTTATGTTAAAATTCATTTACCTTGTGTGATTAATGTAAATGAATCAATAGCTTATTAAATTAATACAATGCAAAACAGCCTTTTTTTTTTACAGTGGAGACAGTCATGAAAATGGTTTATGATTAGAATGGACACATATAAACAAGATTTTTATGTTTTTAAACAGGGTCTGAATATTTTGGTTGGAAGAACAGTTAGAATTACACAGGTTTGGTTCCTGACTTCTCGGTGCTGCCCAGTTATTGCATGCATTTGTTACTTTCCATAAACAGCACACATGATTTAGTATAATATAGAGCTCATTAGCTGAATGAGGTATTGGATGATAACTGTTAGGCTGTTATACTCACAGCTCAGAATTTCAGACCTCCGACTAAGAAGGATCAAAGAAAACGCCTCCTCAACTAGGAATTCCTACTCAGGAAGGGATGTGGTTAGTGTAGCACACTGGGTCCTCCAGGCTGGAGACTGGGGTTCGATTTCCCCATCTCGACAACACACCACACTGCACCAATAGTCCTTGGGCAAGGCTTGCTGCATTCGCCTACATCTGTAACATGATTCAATTCAAAGTCGGTCTGGATAATATCTGCCAAATGTAATGGCCTCAACACAGAGTTTAATGTGTGACGTCAAACCAACATGGCTGCTACCCACTCAGAGAGAGCAAAGCCACTCTGATTCCCGGCCACAGCCAAGGAGGATCTTAAAACGATCTTAAACAAGATCTGCTTCAGATCAGTCAACATACGGATACAGTAGCTGGGGAAATCTATAAAACTGACCATTAAGATCTATATTGGAAACCTGTTTTATTATTATTGTTGTTGTTGTTGTTGTTGTTGTTGTTGTTGTATGTGAAAACTGAATAATTTTTTTTCATTTTCATCATCATGTTCACCATAATAATAATAATTATTATTATTATAATTATTATAATTATTATAATTATTATTATTATTGTTGTTTGTTGTTGTTGTTGTTGTTGTTGTTATTATTATTGTTATTATTATTATTATTATAACTATGCACGAGGCAAACCCAGTCTAGAATCTTCTCTTTTATGGTCCCCCACACTACTCTTACATTAAGATTTAGCACTTCATATCCTCTGGTTCTCACACTGTCCTGAAACTTTGTATAAAAGGTTCTGCCAAATGATTGTAATGTAATGTAACTACTATCATCAGTAGTAGTAGTTGTGGTGGTGGTGGTGAACATGATGATGAAAAAGGTAATAATGATGATTTTTATCATTGTTATTATTTATGTGACAAAATCCCAAACATTGCTCTTTCAGGGACTTTCATGAAAAAAAATGTATTCAGTTTTCACATCCAACCAAGCTGTTTCTGGACATGACAAAGCAGAAAAGTTTTTTACGAAGCAGAAAACGTTCCTGGCACACAACCGTTTGTGCTATGTCAACATCAGTGTCTGTAGTGATTTGGAGAGGTTGTTCATGGCATGGTCAGACATTTGTAAACATACAGTAGAGGGACAAAATAATGTTGCTATTTTTGCATCTGAAAAATCATATAGTAAAAGCATGTTATACATGTGTTTGAATTTATTACTGATGTCCAAATTAATCACACAGATGCATTGTGCTGAAGGACTTGTTAGTGGTTTTGATGTAATCCTACCAGTAATCATCCATCCATCCATCCATTAACTGAATAGGACAAAACGTGGAGAAACATCCTGGACAGGTCTAGTAATCCTCCTATATTTAAAATGGGATGATTCATTTCTTTGGTGTTTTTATGATCATTTCCTTGCTGTTCATGATTTTCTATGATGATCGGCTTAAGAATCCCAAAAAATGACTCCCCACTCACTTACGAGAACAAACACGCTGAAATTTTTTTACATGATGGGTTAAAACATGCTCTTCCCTCTGTTCTCCTGTGCCACTCTTTCTTGATGTCGTCAAACAGTCCGACAACTGTTGCCATAATAGCTGGGACCCCTCAATTAGATATTTCTGTTAATTAATTCAAAATCATACAAATATCAAACACATGAAAATCTGCGATGGTATAAAAGCTCATTAATAAAATAATAATAATAATAATAATAATAATAATAATAATAAAAACAACACATAGTGTCAGTTTTTTATATTCTAAATGTTATGGGGCAAATATAGAATGAGAGTGCCTGAGTGGAAAACTGTGGGCAGGCAGCCTAAAGAGCAAAGGGCTTCCACAGCTCAGCACAAGCAAAAAGGTCTATCCTTGTTTGTTCAACAAAAAATTCGCTGGCCAGGTGAGAAATGCCCGGCGTGGTGAAGCTTGGAGGGGCACAGGGAAGAAGTACATTCCTGTGGGTGAATGATTGAAAGGAGGAGATGGCCGCTGCGGTCATGGGCCTTCTCACGGCTTTGGACATTTATTGTGGCTCCAGAATGCCCTTAGCTGAGCCTGTGACATTCATCCCCTCTTGTTCACACTCCGCTCTCTAGCACTGATGGTTAATGTACACAAGCCGCTTTAATCAGATTTTATAGATACAGTAGTAACCTGATTTTCCGAGCTTGAAAATTAACCTCTGGATGGCTGGGCAAGCACCTGACTGACGGATGGGCAAAGTCAAGCTTTGTTTTGGAGAGAAAGCCTCTCCGTCAGCTGCTGTTTACTCAAGCCTTCTTGGAAAGGAAAAAAAAACCTGGTGAATGCCTCGACATACCTTGTTTCACAGGAGGCACTGAATGGTAACTGACCTGGATGCAGGCAGCACAAGTAGAGCACAAGGATCTTCTCACAAAGCTCATTGTGAGAGATTAAGCATATCGGGAGCAGGATTAAATTCACTAGGACCGCTGAGTAAGTGGAAGTCAGAAGAAGTCTATTGGCATGGGATAAATATAATGAGAGCGTGACATGACTGACATCTGGAGAAACCCTTGAAAGCACTCGCCTTATTTGTTCAATGCCCATATTGTATTGTTTTATGTAATACCCACTCATTTCTACATTATGTCCTTTCCATTGGCCAACGATAAAGGCAAAGTGAATTGAAAGGCGTGCGATTGAGAGGGTGGTAATATCCCACCCCTCTCATGTTCAGAGGAAAAAGATCCAGATGGCCAGCTGTTCATGGGCAGAACCTGATAATCAAGTGCCTCCTCCTCCTTCACCTCTGCCTAGGCTGGGGGAAGAGTTATCAGGGACAAACCCCCTGGACGGGTGGAGCTGGGGGCCCTTACCTCACAATGGTGCCTCCATGATAATAACCTTATCAGCAACACCACACCGGCCCCAGTCAAAAAGTTTGTGCAACAGAAAGCAGACAAAAGGGCAGGGACATTAATTATCACTTTAGAAACTACAGACTGCTCCATACACTTCCTTGGGTGCTGTTCACATTGTTTCACAAGGTTGGACTTTTTTTGAACCACCATTTGCATGGTAGAACTTTCTCCTTGCAGAGAAATCTCCAGTCATGGTCCCTTGTTGAACTTTGAGCAGGTGCGAGGAGGACTGCGAGGAGTGTCTTGAGAGGAAGTGTCTAAGATAAGTAGAAGGAAAACATCAGGGCTAAACACAGCTTTCAACTGCCCACCTCACCCTCCTTTCATTTGTGATCTTGACACACTACAGGAGTCCCATGTAAACTAGTTTCTTCTGGCCAGTGACAGCATGCTTAATGGGCTCTATGAAAAGGGGTTGTAAAATTGGATCTGTAAAAAGAGTAAACTGGTTTGTCATGTACCTAGACTTTGTTTCTTTGCAAATTATGTCTGAAGTGCCCTTTTCCAAAATGTCATCATGATGCCTACAAACGCACTAGGACACAAGGATTCAAAATAATGACCATCCCATACAAACTATTCACATTTTGTTGCTTTACAGCCTGAAATGAAGACACATACACAAAAAAAAATCCCGCTGTATTTACATAATGCTTATAACTTATAACATCCAAGTGAAAGATATGATACTTAATCAAACTAAAATAAAAAAAGATTAACTCCAACGGGTCTTCATTGCACACCAAGCTTATTGGCTTTCACTTGTGACCAACTGATCATTTCGACATAAAAAACAGCCACTCCTGGAGCATTCCAGGACTTAGTAGTGCAGCTGAAACAAACAATCAACTTTAGGTGGCAAGGCACTGTCAAAAGATTTCAGGGATAAAGTTGTGGAAGTTGAGGCTTCATCAAACCTTAGGACCCTCTCTGGATCAGGCCATCCCTCCAAACTGGATGGAAGAGTGAGGAGGAAACTGGTCTGTGAGGCTACCAGAGGTCTATGGAAATCTGGAAGCATTTACAGGAGTTTATGGCAAAGGCTAGTCATTTTGTGTACATGATAACCATATCACAAGTGCTCCATAAATGTGGCTTGTATGGGAGGGTTGCAAGAAAAAAAGCCACTCCTCAAAAAAGCCTGCATTAAGTCTCGATTGAGCCTAAACACACCTTGAAGATTCTGAGACCAAATGGAAAAAGATATTATGGTCAGATTAGACCAAAATCAAAATATTTGGTCTCAACAGCAAATGGTACATCTGCTGGAAAACCAATACAGCTCACAATCCAAGTAGCCCATACATACAGTAAAGCATGTGTGGGGTGTTTCTCTACAGAATGGACTGGGGCACTTGTCAGGATTGAAGGAACAATCGACAAGGGAAAATATCATCAAATTCTTGAGGAAAAGCTGCTGCCCTCTGCCTGAAATCTCAGCCTCTGCCTGAAATGTCAGAGGAAAAAGATTCACCTTCCATCATGACAATAACTCAAAGCACACAGTGGCTGAAGGAGAAAAAGGTGAATATCTGAGGCACTAATGAATGCAAAAGTTGGTTCTACAAAGTACAGCCACTGGTCAGTGATCCTTTCAGATTTTTTTTGTTTCAGATTTTTTTTTTTGTTAAATTTTTAACTGTAAAAAAATTGTGTGTAATAGTAAAAATTGTATGTGTGTCTGCGTGTGTCATCATTTCTGGTCACAAAACAACAAAATGTGAATATTTTGAAGGAGGTGATTCTTTTTTATACCCACTGTATGTGAGCAAAAACAGTATTGTGGATTGTACTTCCCTCCCCTAATTGCTGTAAATTCCTTTAAAATGACAATTTGAGCAGTATTGTCTTGTAACAATCATTTTGACCACCCCTGAGGGCATAGTTAATGGTATAAAGGCCTTACTACATCTGACACTTACTCTTAGTTGTCATTATCACTACTTAGTGTAATCCTATATCCCACTCGTAACTCTTTAAAACATGTGGATAAATTCTGAAGAATGTGCAGATTCTAAACTTTAAATCATTAGCACATTAGATTTTTTAGGCAGCATCTACTTAGCTAACATTGTCCTGTAACAATAATAACTGCTGAATATTTCAGCAACAATGGGTAACAATAGGTAAGCTTGATCTCTTTTTCATCATTGTTATCAATTACTACAAGTATCATCTTAAATAAGCTGATAATACAAATTGCTCCTTATGTTATTGTTTTGCTATCTGGTGCTGACCCGGTTATGATGAGTCTTGGTTCCTCTCGAGGTTTCTTCCTCCTGAGGAAGGTCTTTCTTGCCATCTTTACCTCTGGCTTACAAATAAATACAAATAAATTTGACTTGTTTGATATTTTTGCCATGTGCTTGTCATTTAAGCAAACAATCACAAGATTCTTATGAACTAATCATAAAATCGCATTTGTACTACTGAAGTTACATTTAGACAGTATTGAAAAATTACAGCGGTAACTCTCGACTTTAGGTTATCGTTTGAAGCCCAGAGAAGTTCTCTGTTATCGGCCAGGAGTTGCCAAGAACGCAACTGGTTACACTGGTGCCCTCTAACATAATATTCTCCTCATACCGCTGTGAAGTCATCATTTTGCGGGAAAACTGTGAAAAATAAGAAAGAGGAATACATCAGTAAGTTAAAGAAATGTGCTTAACTACCTCAAAGGCCAGGTGACCCAGAGTCCTGACCTAAACTCCCCCCAGCATCTGAGTAGTGTGAAAAGAAGTCTGTTGTTTATATTAAACATAAAACTTGTAAAGTTCTAAAAGACCTCACAAAAACAAACGGTCGCGGACATTTTTGCACTGTGTGAGCAAAGTTATTTCAAGTTCCTTTCACTTTGTGCTACTTCATGTTACCGCCAGTTCTTTTTTCTGTTAAGGAGGGTATATCCCCATTGAAGGTCTTTATTTGCTCAACACATTCTAAAAAGTCCCCCGCACAAAACACACCAAAAGGGACAGGTGGCGAGCGTTTGAGGAGGGTTTGATAGGAGATAGGAAGAAACATATTGACATTCATATTGTAAACTCCTCTTCCTTTATGGAGGGGAATTTACCTGAGCGCACACCTGCAGCTCCATTCACAAGCTGTGGATTACTCTTTGTGCATGTGGGGCTATGAGGAAGTTGCCACAGTTAGAAGATGTTACATAATGTCAAAGTTAACGCGGCCCGATCAACTTGCAACTTCATCTGTAGCTCAGTTCTGAAAAAGAAAGTTCCACTTAAACTAGATTTGCTAAATTTATTGACCTTGTATTGAGAAAGATTCATTTTAGATGCAGTATTAACATTTACTTGTTTTATTATTACTTATAAACAAAAATTATATTATATTATATAATAATAATGATTATTTTACGATAATGAAGTACCTAGAGATGGCTTGTTATAAAAATCTGCAATATGATAAAAAGGTTCCAATATTAAGGATGTATCGATTGGCTATATTAGTAATAAAAGACTTTTATTATTTAGAATTATTTTAATTCTGATTAGAATTCTAATAGTTCCCCCTTGCAGAAAATGTTCAGACTGCCAATCATGACTTTATAATGACCTGCTTTATACCCAGCGGATTCACTGAGAACTCATTTGAATTTATTGAATTGATTTTTCAGTAATTATGCGTTGATTTTCTTTAGATGAATTATTAAAAACTACAAAGCCAAAATAATTCTCAGTGATTTGATATATTGATATAGTATGAAGTGGGATGATTTGTTAATATTATATGGAATATATAATCAACATGTCTATTTCAAACAGATGTTTATTTGAAGAGAAATCTACTTGATCATTTCTGCATTAAATAATTGAATAATGTATGTGATAAATGTATAAAACGCATATATACAACATTAGTGCAAAAGTGCAAATGTGAAAAACTTTTCAATTCAATTCATTATGAAATGAATTATTTAAATAAGAATTGTTTTGTTCTGAATGAATACTTGTGTTAATTAAGCTCTTAAAATGACTTGACTTTTTTGTCTTTTGGTGTTCAGATGGAGATTTTTGGGTTTTTTTTGCCTCAGTATCATTTTGGCATCAAGCATTATGGTGCCTCATGTATCATGTCTGGTACTGAGAAAACCCAATGTTGTGTGTATATGCCAAAGACATAACGGCTGCTATAAACTACTGCTACACCTATGTCCACATTTGAATTACAGAATGGTAAGCAAATATACAAACCAAACAAAACTGACAGGCATAAAAAAAGTCATCTTTTTGTTTGGCTAGCATCTCCACAAAAATAACTCGGGGTCACAATTAAAACAGACACACAGTTAATGCACACAATGGTCTAACGCACTGTCAGACTGGGCCAACATCAGAAATTTTGCTTGCCCCGCCAAAACAACCAGCATGATCTTAAATATTGAGTTTTAATCCTGTTATATAACGTACAGCAGCCTATATGGTCATGCAATATGTCCAGTCTACCCAGCCACCCGCTGCGGGAGACAGTGGAGGACAATTCAAGCAAAGTTTCCCGCTTTCTCTCGCACAAACCAAACTGTCATTTCAATTTCCAGATCTGCACTTCTGCAATTACTTCCATCCCAGTGGCCACAATCAACAGGTTCTGGTGGCTCATGAGTGGCCACACACACACACACACACACAGACAGACACATGCACATATGTGATGTCAGAGTTTTTTTTGTGTTTTTTTTAATCATAGGGAGGACGTGCGTTGCCTCCCATCTCCTGCCGAGCGCGCCTTTTCTGGGCAGCTGTCCCCATGCTGCGTATGCAAGTGTGTGTTTGTATGTGTGGCTAGATTCGGCAATTGGAAGCCGCATGCCACTCATATGTCAGGAGACAATGCGCAGGCCAGGGTAGATATTGGCGAACAATGGTCATCTGTCTGGTCGCCCAGAGACAACGCACCAATAATAAGGGGCTGTCAAAAGGATTCAAACTGGCCCCGTGGTCAGACAAGTCTTTGTTTCCGTGAATGGACGAGGTTGAAAAGAATGAAATGTTGCCCTCATTTCCCCCCTGCAAAAAAAAAAAAACGAAACCAGGACCATGGAGCAAGTCATGTTTACCGATCAGAAGTTGGTTCGTGAGGCAGGTGCGGCATATTAAAATATAATTTGTTTGGTGGAAGAACACACTGCTATAAATCAGTTAGTCTCATGCATATATCTGCTCTGTCCAGTCCTCAGAATACATTCAGCTGTCTATGAATAGCACTACACACGTGTAGAACTTCACTCCGTGGCATAATAGTTACGAGCAGGCCTGTCTCAGCTTTGTCATCCTGGGGACAGTGAGACTTGTGAATTGTGAAGAACCCACCAGTGCTTGGGAAATGTATGTCTAGTCACAAAAAAAATGTGGAGTGTGATCCAAAATCAACATGCACGGGATGGGTTCAGGTCAAAACAAGTAAAAATTGTGTACTGTGTTTTTATACTGTCCTATCTGAAACAATAGCTCAAATCCAACATATCAGGAGAGATACAGACACCACGCCTCTTGAGGACAAAACAGCCCAGTAATCTCCAGGACGTGTACACTGTATATGAATGCACTGACGCTCTTGCAGAATCGTGTGTGTGTACACATGCTGAATAGGAGGTTATGCTGTATAATTATGATATGGCAACAATATAAACGGACAGAAACACTATACAGCTGTTTCTCTCACCCCCAAGGTGTTTTTGGTAGGCATGTTTGGTAACAGTCATAACACACCCATTCCTGTTTGGGTGAGCCCATCTAATAAACAGATTTGGATCCCAGGGACAAATTAGAGATGACTATCACAATTACAATACTGTATTACCATCAACATAAAACACCTGGATTTTAATAAATAAGAAAGGATATATTAAAAAAGTCCCACAAAGACCCAAAGGAAAGGAGAACATGGGACTAGTATTCATCGTGTGATAGCACTGCCAGGTAGCAGAGGCTATCTTCATCACAAGACAAAAAACACTTTAGAAACCAACATGTTGAAGAACATATATCAGTAGAACATTGTGAGAGGAAAACCTAGTTAAGAAAGGACACAATTTCCCCAGGTTTGCTGGGCTAGTGTGGCTGGGTTTAATGCTTGTACTGAACTCACTAGTACTGTTCTTCCTGATGAACACTGACATCATTTTCATCCAGTTCCACCATTGCTCTTCTTCCTGATTAAACCTTTCCTTTATGAGACAATCAGACTTCGCGTTTAACATAAAAGACCATAGTGTAAGGGGCAGGTGCCAGCTTCCCTTAATCCTGGGACCAAAATTGTAAATGCAGGACTCACCTCCAAGCTCTTCCAAGCTAGAGACAGTTGGAGTTGGATATAACTCACTAATCCATTCAATACCACAACAAACACCTTGAAGTTCTTTCAATCCATATTCTGTATTGTTGTATGTGTGCAGGATTTCTGGCAGCTTGGCAGACCATAAGCATTGGACTTTGGCTCCCAGGTTCCCAGAAGGTCCAACAAATTTAGGTTAAAACTTTCACAAGCTCTTCTGCCTTGGAGAGAGTGATACACATCTGGTGACATCTATACAATTGATACAGATGAACACAGAATTTACCCCAATCTCACAAACTCCAAAGTGACTTTAATTAGGATTAGGTATGTCTTTAAGTGATATTTAGCACACATGTTCTCATTCTTCTCCTTCCCTGCACTCTTAGCAATAGCAAGGAATAAAGGCAGTGGTGGTGGAGTTCTGGTAAAACCAGAAACTTCAGATGTCGACACTGGCAGCAAGACCCAGACACCCTACAACAATTAAGCCTCCATCTTTATGCTTTGTGTTCAAAGTCAATCTTGAACTGAGAAGTGGCTGCAGACTGACACCTTGGACCTGGAGAAATCGCTTCACTGATAGGAGTCTGTTCACTGAGGAGTCTATTAGTATTTTCTTTTGGTGTAGAAATACACATCCACTAATGACTCGTCAAACGTTTATGTGAAATCACACAGCACCCAAAAATAGTAAAGAGATGACTTCCATAAAATCTCTAATCCTGGAAGGATGTATAGGAAGTCCTTGAATTACGCCACAGATTTGTTCCTTTGACAGTGATTCTTTCCTTCGACAGTAACCCGAATTTTGGTGTAAGTCGATACACACTTACCTGTCACTAACACAGTTGTAAAATCATAAAAACACAACTGAGTCACAGAAAAAGGAAAAGAAAAAAACTCCCTCACTCACACTCGTCCAAATTGTCCGTAAGTACGAGGCTAATGGTGTAAGCCGAGTGGGAGTGAGCGCTGTAAACTCAAAACATCATATGCCAAGACTGTTGTAACTCAAGGACCTACTGTAACCATCTATTGTGTATTTCAGGTCAGCACGATATTACTACCAAACAATATTCTAAAACAAACAAGGGATAGGCTCTCCAGTTTAAGTAGCATCTCTCAATCATCCATCTCTTCTTCACGATTAATATTTTATAAAATCTGGGAAGGACAGCAGCAAGGCGTTCCAACAATGGGCTTAACCTTTACTATTTTACTATTTTACCATCTTCAAGAGATGTATCAGAAGGATATGATAGAGCTGTGGATTCCTGCAATTGTCATCTGTGGCATGCTAGGGTGGGAATCATTCCTCACCTGGGAACCTGATCCCTAAGGAATGCTTCCCTCCACGACCGGATGCATCCATAGCCTCTGAACCTCGGGAGGCAGTCAACTGAAGCTGCCGGATTGAATTCTCCCCTGATTCGCAACACAGATCCCTCTATTGTGCAACCATCTCTGCTTCTAGAAAGCAGTCATGAGGAAAGGAACTGGGAAGGCCAGCTTTAGTATAGATAAATGCTTACTATCTCTATTTTCTATTGTTCTTAACATCTTTGTCCGCCTAGAACACTACAGTAGAAATCAAAAATCAACACTGTACTGTACAGAAATCAAGAAAACCAAGAATGAGACTCTTATCAAGTCATTTAAATGGTTCGGTAAATTGAACCTTAGATCCAAAATGCCTGTTGTCATAATGTTCTGGGCCCATCAATATCAGGTTCAATTTGGGATACATTCGGGGGTCCATGCAGTGGACAGAAGGACTTTAGTTCCAACTAATTGAACACCTTCAAAGTTCTCTGATGTTTTTGTTTGAAAGTTCATGACGTGAGACCAGCGTGTGCCTCTCATTAGCTCTGCAGGCCCTACCAAGCATCTGCTCAACTGCCACCAGCCAAGCCATTGCCCTTTCAGCTTATTTTCCATCTGATCGACATGACACATATTTCAAAAAGTGTTTGGCTAGTGTCCACCCTTCTCTAGGACCCCTCCCTTGGACCAACCTGGCCTTAGCTTCTGCACCCTCCACTGACAAGAGGTGCTTGGCCGGTCTGGTGTCTGTGGCACCATCTCCTCATCTCCCATCTGTTTCTGGCTGCAGCAGCACGCTTCAGCAGCCTGCCAACCGTGCCAGAACCTCACGGCCATTCATACACACCAGCTTTGATTCCTTTTGTTGCTGCTAACTGTACTGAGGAGTCCACATTTGTTCAGGAATAAAAGAGGTCCTTGTATCTTTACTCAAGGGTGGGGCTGGGGTGCTGCAGAGGAAGAGAGATGCTGGACTGGTGTTTGTTTTACGTCTGTTTATACGCACTTCAGTCTAGTGCGTATCCCTCCGTCCCCCGACACTTTCACAAAATGTCTCTGTATTGTTTTGCCAATGGCTTCTTCTCCAAAGATGCACTTCAGCAATTATGCAATTTAGAGACGGTTCAAAGGCTGCCACCACAGTAAACAAGGCTGCCAGACAAGATGACTAGATAACTTGTATTTCATCCATTTATTGCTGACTGTAATGGTCATTAGAACACAAAAGGTGGCACGAGGGCACCTCGGGGCTGCCTATTTGTTTTCCACATGGCCAAGCAAACACTGACATGGCACAAACTTCATTAACCAGTAGAACAGACGGCTAAATGCATAAGCATAACACATGGGAAACCTACTTATAAACATACATAGGGTCTCTGTCAGTGCTGAAATCATGCCCTAATTACCCTTGGCCTTATCATAAAATACACATATTACGAAAGCTAGCTGACCAGGTTTCCTCAAAATAACTGTCTATAACGCGTATGTCGCACAGACCACTCCAGACAAGCCTTGTGGACAAAGGGCGTCTTCAAGACATCAAACTACAAGACAAGTTCATTGTGATGCAACAACGTTTATGTTTACAGTACTCTGACCCCATATTCTTAACTGAACAGTCTCACCAAAAGATACATACAAAATGACTATGGGTGGTCAACCCAAACTGCTTTTGTGTCCCTCGAGGGACGTAAAGGTTCAATTCGGGAGGGCCAAAACAAAAGAAGCTACAGCGAAGTACAGTACAATTGAGTGAATCCCACGTCTAACCCCCATGCGCCTCCCAGTTTCTTTCGTTTTCTTGCACCCTCCTTTCCCCTGAAGCCAAACTTTTCTTTTTGTACAGCTGTGGGCTCAGGGATGGGGTGGGGACCTGGGATCTCAGGGAGAGGACTAATGAGAGTTCGGAAAGATAAGGGAGAATGAGGGGGAATGAGGTCAGCAAGCTGGGGGAGGAAAACCCCCCATTAGGGATAACTGGCCAGTCACCGTCTTGAGCCAAGCTTGCTCCCTGACCCCCCACTGGGCTCTGTCATATCTGCTGGAGGGGAAACTCGTCAAATAACATATTGGGCCTGGGAGAGCGGAGCTGATTATGAAAGTGGAGGAGAAGAGCTGGGCAGATGGGTGGGCACAATCCATCTTCTTAGGGTGGCAGAAAAACATTTCTTCTCTTGTTCTTTTCATGTTTACAGGGTTAAAAGACAGAGAAAGACATGTTATCTCTTGCAGAATTCAGTAAATTCTATGTGTGGTATATCACACTAAATTAGAAACACTCTGTCAGTTTTGCAACGTATTAGATCTGTGCAAAAGTCTTAGGCCTCACGGAAAATATCGCAATGTAGACATTTATGTTGTGTTTTTCTCAGTAGATTATTTAAATCAAGATATGAATAACAAGACTATGTCTATTGTGTTTATGTTACGTTGTATTTATTCTCTTATTATGTAGCAGTTATTTCCAACCTTGGTCAATGGAGACCCCCTACTCTACACATTTTATTGTTTTCCTTGCAACCAACACACCTGATCCAACTAATTAGCTAATTAACTAGTCTTTCCTGTGTTTAGGTGGGTGTGTTAAGAGAGAGGAAAACAATAAACGGTGCAGGGCAGGGAAAGGGAGGCTCTAGGACAAAAGCTGGGAGCCACTGTTATGTAGTTTTTCAACAGGCATTATTAGACTCATTTCTGACACAAAAAGTTTTCTTGAATGCCCAGAACTTCTGTGCAGTACTATAAGAGAAGGCACCCAGCCCAGCACTGATCAGTTTATCTATCTTGAAACAAGATTTATGCTGCCAGTTACAATGACGTGTGACCAGCCCTCTTAACTTCCTTTGCCCAATGTCAGGCCTCAGATAACTATATGTTAGTGAGTAGAGCGACGGGGTCTGGACCATTGTCTGCAATCACTGTCTACGAGACAAAAGAAGCACCTGCCAGATTAGTTCCCTGATGACCCATCAGCAAGGACAGCACTGCCCCCACATTGACCTGCCATGCGCTGGACACAAGGCTGTCATTGTTAATCCAACAGCCCAGCTCCTCATTTGCAGGGAAGCCGCCGGGGAATTGGGTACAGTATGACACAGCCCAGGGTCAACTTGGCAGGATGGTACAGAATACGGCATGTGGCTTTATATCGGCTTTATTGTGCGCCGAGGAAACGAGACCCCCTGGGCTACTGATCTAGTGGGGTGTGCGAAACACATGCACCCATCCTTCTATAACAAGCAATAAAAGGTTGCATTATGAGGGCACCCAGCTACTGTACAAGAGCCCAATCTGTCCATGGATGTGCCATGCATTGTGCACAGGCACAGAAACATCATGTGCAGGTGCTGGTGTCATTTTCTAGGGCCACTGCCAAGAATGACAGCATGGGCAGAGCGACATGTGGCACGGGATTTGGCATGAGGCTGCCTAAAGGAAGCCATGTCAGACACTTGTTGCACATCTGTCTCCAAGAACTCTATCCTTCTGAAATGTTTTACTTTCAAAGGATCTCTCTCGTTGCACGTGCTGAGCCCTTGCACTTAGAGTGATGTGTTAATCATCAGAACTGTAAAAAGTCACAATTTCTCTGTGAACTCATTTATACCTTCTAGTAATACGTGTGGTGGATTTAAGGCGTGCTGGGCGCACTGTTTCAAAAGCAAGCGGATCGTTTAAATTGGCCATTGTAAAAGTGAGGCCAAGCGCTCCGGATGTACTCTATGGGAGCAAAGGCATAAATCACGCTGCACATCTGTGGGGACCGTAAATGGATAACTACACCTTTTTACTCTAGCTTGTGAAAAATCAAAAACACACTTATTTTCAACTGGCTTTTTAATAGGCAGTAACCATACCTTGCATTGCCTGAATGCCTCTTTCATCCCCCGCAGGAGGGTTTGAGCATTCCACACTAATCTGATTGAGATGTGCTCGTGGTGGTGATTAGCATGCAGAGACAGAAGACTGGAATAAACAGAGGTGCGAGTTTAAACAAAAAGAAATCTATGCATCTTGGGTGTCAAGTGCAAACATATTCTAGATGTATTGATTGAGCGTGCTGTGCTGAATCAAATGTCATGAAATTTTTTTGCCCTTCTTTTTGAATAGAATATCACATTGGGCTACTGACATAAACAGAGGCAGTAGTAATACACAGCTTAAACCCAGCACCAGCAGTACAAACAACGTGTGAGAGTAAGTGCTCAGCCAGGCTGCAGGCTTTCCTGTATGCGGTTCAGTCGCACGGTGCACCAGCTGATAAGCCGGGCTCATGAGAACAGAGAGAGGTCAGCCTGCACCTCCGCCTGCTCAGGTACATGTGCCGCGCTGGATTCCTGGATTCTGCCGCCCACGCCGCGATCACAGGTTAGAGGGTGCAGTCAGTGTGGAGCCACCTCAGCAGAATGCTTGTTTGTTTTGGAGAGTAAATAGAGACCAATTACCATGCGGTAACTTTGATCAAACCTCTGCGTTGTTTGGGGAAAGAGAGACAGGGTTACCATGTTCCAAAGCCCTGGCTTGATGGATACCTCATAGATTTACTGTGACTAAACTATTTATATGGAGAAATACAGATAATCAGTAGAGATCAGACTACTTCAGAAGCATTCTCGGGACAGCTGTAATCCTCCATGCTCTCAATCCATTTAGGACACTGAAATGACACTGACGTTTTCTTAATAGCAGCAAACGGGCAAATGTATAAGAAAGTTCCTACATTCGCCTTACGTTCCTGAGCAGCAGAACCTGAACACTGTCCAAAACCCAAAGACAATTCGAAACCAATTTAATATTTCTGGTTTAGACCTGGAAACCTTGAGATATCCCAAACCTAAAATACAGAACAGACTCATTGACTGTGCTGTGAGTTTCCACAACCACTCTGAGATAAGTTTACACTGGGACTGAGCGCCACCCCTTGGCGGGCCATGGGACTAGCTCTGCCTGTACTTCCAGCTCAAAGGACATACAAATGAAGAGGGGTATCAGTGCTAGTCTTTATGTGGCACGATTCACAGCATCTTCAGACAAAGCTCCCCTCACTTTGGGGCTTGTTTAAAGAAATGGAGGTCTAATCAGAAAGTGAATGGAAGGAACAGCACTCAAGATAAACGTGCTTTCATGAGAGGGAGTTTCTGAGCGCGTAAATCCTCCATGCTCTCTTTGATAGGCCCTGAATTCAGAGGTCGATCATGTATCAACAACAAGCAGCGACAACCCCAGCAACCCCCAACCCCCCAACCCCCCCAACAAGCTTGTGAAAAACACAAGATCTTGCGACGGGCTTCAGACTGATCCAAAAAGAGTGCCGTCTTGAGATGCTCGCACAATCGAATTACTCTAATGCAAGTGGACAGGCAATCTCTACGCCATAGTCAGTGCGCACAATGCACTGTAATTATGTATTCACAAAATGCAAGCATTTAAAATGTAGGTGTAAGAGAACTATAGGCCTGGAAAACAGAAAACAGGCCTCAACTGAGGTGATCTACCCCCAGTGCCATGCGAGTAAACCGAGTCTAGTGTCCTCAGTGAATAGCTGATACAGGGTTCAAATAAATAAACTGATTTGGAGTCTCTTACACCAAAAGGTCAGCACTACGAATTGAAAGAGGCCCAGAAGTTTGCCATAGGCTGTGTAATGCGCTTGGTTGGACATTGTGCTTTTAAAAGGAGAAGTGAAGACTTTCAGTATTTGAAGAGCGAGAGGCGGCAGAGGAAGTGAACACCCAGGGTGTAGAATTTTAGAGACTTGTCAGTATACAATTAAAATGAACATATCAATATATATACAAACTGAAACAATGAATAGCATTCGCTCTGACTGGCAGAAAAAGAGTTTTAATTTATGATATTGATGCTGTCCTCTAGTTAGTGTGGGGAACAAAAGACACTTCACATCACTAAAGACAAATGAACAATGTACAGACAACAGAGAGGAGGGTTAGAGCTCACTCTTTCTTCTAGCCTCTTCTCAGAGGCTGACACTGAGAGCGGTAGACGGTCTATATTTTCTTAACAGATGGGTGCTCTGCAATGCTAAGCTGCGAGGGTGTAGCCCTTGTGGTGCATACGTTCAGAGATGCAAATGGAGACTGCCGGCAGATGTGGCTTTAAATAGCGTCACACAGAGAGCCCCACTGCTGGAGCCCACAGGGCTCAGGCCTGACCAGCGCTGGGTGGGGGAGCCTCCCACATGAAAATAAATGGATCTCTTTGGGTTAGGGCTAGTTTTAAAGCGTTAAGGCCTCTTACTCAAAGACAGAGGGTTCGGCGGAGGGGAAGGGATTGGTGAAAATGTGCATTTAGCACTGTTGTGTGAAGAGGTGTAGGGTAGTGTGGTGTCGTGGGGGAGCACAGTGGTCTGTTTTCGAAATGAAAACAAATAGAATCTAGATATATGTGGAAATAAGAAACTGATTTTTTTTCCAAGTCGAATAGCTCTGTCATCATTTCCAGATAAAACCAAAGAGGAAACACGGTGCCTCGTGACACACCTAAAAGGGTTTTTGCAGAAGTTGGTCTTTCGCTGTCATCTAAGTCAACTTTACAAACGTAAGAAAATCACACATTTAGGTCGAAGCAAAAGTCTAATCCTAAAACTGCTCTTAAGCAAATGTAAAGCTGCAGCAGGAAGTGGCGAAAGTTAAATAAACATTTCTCTCTCCCGTGCAGTGCTCAAACAGAGGCCTCCCAGATGCGGCTTAAATGGGCCGGAAGAGTTTTTTCTTCCCCTTCTGGAAGGAATTCCCATTCACAAAAAGATGAAGTGTTTTAAAACAGAGGCCGATTCCCCCATGCCTCCGAGACTGATGAGGCAATAGGTCAGTGGAAGAGCAACCCATATATCACCAAATTACATATGTCATAAATAAATACGAGAGACAAATGTGTCCCAACAGTTCGTCACATGATGTTGAATCATGGCTGCATTTATCCACCTTTCAATTTTGAAAAAAACATCAAAGAGGAGCAACTATACAACTATATAACAAATGTATTGAATTGTGCATTGTTATATAAATATTTATTTTAAATATGTTACTCAAATATAAATTCCAACCTTAGAACAGCAGTATTCATTTTTGTTTCCCTTACAAGAAATATGAGAATAAGACTTAACACTTTAACACTGCAGAAAAAATGAATGGAAATCTGTATCTATTTCATTATGGAAAATCTAAATTGCTTTATCTGAACTCCTTCGTGATTTCACTACGTTCACTCACTATATGGCTTTGCTAGACTTGAAATATCTGAAATTATTGGCTAAAGAAAATGAGACAAACATTTATTTTGTTTCAGAATGACTGAAGAAGATCGGTGTGGACCCGTGCACAAAAAAACATGCAAATGACAAGGGCCCTCTAAAACGTAAAAGATTGGGCCTCAGGGGCAATAAACATTCTGAATGGTCGAGAAGTGGAAGGCTCCAGTCGCTTCTGGAATGACAGTCCTGTCAAATTCACAATCTTTCATGGTTCTCTAGCGAAAGCCAAGACCAGATACGTAACACATTCTCCAACTTTAGGACCTTTTGAAGTAGACATGTCCCAAGCTCTAGGTCATGTGAACTGAGAATGACAAGGTGCGTCTGAAGTCATGCAGATGCACGCTGGCTTTGCCCCAAGAGGCTGCACTGTTTATAATTCTCTAATGAAGATCACCTGGAGAAGGTGATTCCAGGCTGGCCTCACTAAGCCAAGTCATCAAATTTAAAAGCTCAACCACTAAAGTAAGGAACAGCAACCGTGAAACTGTGAGACCATGGGAGGCCCTGGATTTGAGAAACAGCCAGAGATGTTTTTCAGATGGTAAGTGGTGAAACTTAAGGATGCTGTAAATGTAAGAGGCCTCTTGTGGAGGTGTGAATCCTCGCTTCCTTGACTGTGCCCCATTCATAAACTCACTCCATTCATATTAGCATTGTTGGGAGAGGTCAGGTTTTCATGGTGAGAAAAGGGGAAGTGGAGGCCAGGTTTACATGCTGACTTTGCCACAGGCAACAGCCATCTCTGGTGGTCCCATTAGGTGGCCATTAGTTTTACTGACATTTTTTAAAGGCTTGGCATCCAGGCTGACCTAGAGCTTAACTCTGGGCTAGACACTACCATCATCAGGGCCTCCTATAAACATGGTTGGAGATACATTCCACAGAGAAAGAACGCATCCCTGCTGCATCAAAGCGCTGGGGAACATCCGCTTTGACACTGCTCAGGAGGAGCTGACTTTTGGGCTTTTTTATGACAGGCTGAGGTAACAAAGACTTCAAGAGAGCATTCACAGAAGAGTGAGAGTGACCAGATGGCAGAAGGTAAAGGCATGACCGTGGGTCATCAGATTGCTGATGGTCAAGTCTTCATCCTTGTGCTTGTTTCTTAGATACAGCTATGACCTGAAAGGAGCCAAGGGGTTTATTTCAGACTGTAGAAGTCTACAACATGTTTATTCCTGAATAAATGTTTGAAAGCCATAAGAGGTCACAAACAAAAGCATCATAGTATCTAAACACACACAATATTTACCAAAATGAACAAGTGGTGAGATATATGTTGATATTTATCGCTGTCATTATGGCGCAATTTGTAATGCTGATAATATCATCAGTACTTACAGAACACCGACCAACTGCATGTTTACAACAAAGAGAGCATAATTACTGCCTTTATTGTAGAGAAGTGTGTGAAAAAAGAAACAAAAAAATCTGTATTCGTAGTTGTCGATAATCTGGCACCAATAAGAGAGAAGATATATTGAGAAAATGTTTGGAAGTATTAGGATGTTTCATGATTTTTGTTATATTGCTCACCCCTGTTACGAACAAGAAAATGTATCTCTGTTTCAGGGTTTCAGTCAGAGTTGCTCAATATCTGATAATATTGTACATTAATGGACTGGTTAACCAATAATATAAAACGACTGAAGATAATTTATTCCATCATTATTACATGCCATCATTCGCTAAAACACCCACAGAGTCAATCATCTGGAATTGCAGTTTGCATATTGCAGCCTTTTGAGATATCACCATTGCAAAGGTCAATACTGTGAAAACCATTAACAGGCAATATATAGTGTGGCACTGGTCTGAGAAGATGAGGAACTCTTATCTGACAGTGCAAATCAAGAAAGGAGCAGACAGGACAAACGGGGGCATGTATTGATCAGCAAGGTTGTCACTATTTCCATCGTAAATCAACCTAGTATCATTTTACATTTACATTGAAGGCATTTAGCAGACCTAACTACAGGGGGCAGTCTCCCTGGAGCGACTTGGGGTTAAGGGTCTTGCTCAGGGACCCAGGGGTGGTATGCTGAAGGTAGGATTCGAACCCATGACCTCTTGGTTTAGGGGCAAGTATCCTACCAATAGGTCACCACCAACATCCCCAAAAATAATAAATGTATTACATTTCCATTCATGGCATTTGGCAGACGCCCTTATACAGAGCGACTTCCAATCATTAGTTACAGGGACAGCACGCCTGGAGCAACTGAGGGTTAAGTGTCTTACTCAAGGACAAAATGGTAGAAAGTGGGGGTTCGAACCTGCAACTTTGTGGTCATCGGGTTAACAGGCAAGTATTTTACCTACTAGGGTACCACCACCCTTTTACCTATAAACCTTAACATGCCTGCTTAGATTTGAACTATACAAATGGTGCTTTTACCCAAATAGCCCATATTGTTTCTGTAAAACGACTTGCTCAAACTACATCCAGCTCTTCATCCCCACTAGGGCTGGCATTAACAAAGCAGTTGTGAATTACAGAACTAAGTCTTAAACCACATCCATCAGTCTTGTTTGGAGAAGCTGTTTAGGAGAAGTTGATGGTGATTTTTACAGAAGTGATTAGGTTACTAGTGACTACTGAATTCCAGTGTGTCTAGCAACCCTCATAGTATGTCTCCACCCCTAAACTAAAGAAGTGGAATTTGAGCAGCGTACATGTCTTGGCTGATCAGCTACACTGATTAACCAAAACATTAAAACCACCGACAGGTAAAGTGACTGATTAATTATCTTGTTACAACGCCACCTGTCAAAGGGTGGGATATAATAGACACTAAGTGAGCTGTCAGTTCTTGATGTGTTCGAAGCAGGATAAAGGGGCAATGTAAAGATTTGAGTGACTTTGGCAAGGGCCAAATTGTGATGGCTAGAGAAGTGAGTCAGAGCTTTTTCCAAACGGATCTTCAGATCTTGTGGGGTGTATGCAGTGGTTAGTACCAAGGAAGGACAACCAGTGATCCAGCGAAAGATTCATGGGTGTCCACAGCAAGCAGCCGGCAGAGTCGGTGTCATGCTCTGCTAGGAAACCTTGGGTCCTGGAAATCATGTGGATGTTACTTTGACATGTACCACCTACTTGGACCAAGTAAAACCCTTTATGCTGATGTTATGCCCAGTTCCCCTAATGGAAGAGACTTCTTCCAGCAGGATAATGAATTGTGCCACACTGCAAACTGAGTTAAAGATTGGTTTGAGGAACATAGCAAATCGTTGACTTGGCCTTCAAATTCCCAAGATCTCCATTTGATTAAGCAGGTGTGGGATATACGGAACTAACTGTGATCCATGGAGGCCCTTCCCTGCACCTTCCAGGATTTAAAGCATCTGCTGCTAACATATTGGTGTCAAATACTACAGCACACTTTCAGAGGTCTTGTGGAGTCCATGCTTCAACAGGTCAGAGTTGTCTTAGTGGCACGAGAGGGACCAACATAATATTAAGCAGGTGGTTTTAATGTTATGGCTGATTATTTTATAAGAGGGCTAAAGCGCAAAACTGTGTAAATGTGATTTTTTTTAAACCAAACTATTCCTTTAAACACAGGCTGAGGCAGGTAAAACTGGCTTCTCCCTGGATGACAGAAGTGCGTTTCTGCCTTCCAATGTCACCAGAAAATACGTCTCAACCTCCAACGATGCAACAAATTTTTGAACATTTATCCATGGCACAAAGGCATAAATCATCTGATGACTATATATTTTGCTTTGGGTGGGGACACCAATGTTGGGGCATTTCACAGAACAGGTCCTTGACTTTGGGGGGCCAATAAAACAATAAAAAGACACTAAATCCTACCAACAACTATCGGTGGGAGGAACGCGGTCACACCATGCATGTCAGAGTGCTGGGCGCCCCTGTGTTGATCACTTAGAGGTGCATTGTCGGGCAGCCGAGGAGCAGCGTCACCATATAAAAATAAGAAAACAAAAAAGGGTGGTCGTAAAAAAACGAGCAGCCTCACAATGGGTCCTATTCTAAGCTCAAATGAGAAATAAATGCTCCAAAAAGCCATTTGAAAGGAGAGGAACTTTCCCGTTTAAAAAAGTGCATTCTTTCCTTGACATTCTGTCGTAAATGTGTTGGTTCTTTTTGTGTGAATTATTGCGCCTCACTCATGGTCAGTCAAGTCCAACTCTTGCTTCATGGGGTTCGAACAATTGGCAATATCCATCATCAAGAAATGAGAGCTTTTTAATGCATTAGCTCATAAATACTTAAAAAAAGCATATGAAGGATTGCGTGGGACCTTTCTTAATTCTCTTTTGTGGATTAGTAGCCGAACGCCGTAGTGGCTGACTTCTCTCTCACCTTTTAGGACCCACTGGACCATGGATACAACACCAATCAATCAGTGAGACTGGTTAGAAGCAAAGCAAAGCAGAATTCCAGAGCTCTCTCCCATGACAGAACCAACAGCCCATTATAACTTAATGGAAACAACTGTATCACTCTTGAGAACATAACTATGCTACATTTCAGAAGCAGCGCTACTGAAACAGCCTTTCCTAGTTAGCGCTTTGAAAAATGTGCAATATGTCCACCCTGCCCAAATAGCTCAGTGACCTTTAGGTAACCTGATCATACAGAAGATTTGTTTGGATAAAGCATCAGTTTACCATCACCAGATGTGGGATTGGCCACTTTAACTTAATGCATGTCATAAAATTGCTTAGACAGATATTAAGTAAAAATATAAAAATACAACTCTCACAAGAATTTTAATGAAATACACTTTGGGGATTAATAAAGGAGCCTTTGCACTTTGCACTTAAGACACACATTTGATTTAAAAAAAAATATATGGGTTTTATGGAACCAACAAATGTTCTTTAGGGACTCAAATGTCGTTTAAAGAAACGTGTATTTTCAAGCGAATAAACAGTAACACTTTGCTAAGAGGCAGTATATGTAAAGTTACAGGACACCTACATAAACCCTTTACAACTAAATGGCATAACATGAACATTTATTTATATAACATGAACATGAACAGTCTTATTTCATCAAGTATCATAAAGGCTGCTTTGGTCAATTTCACCCCAGATTGAATTTGCATAACTGATGCTTGCAGGAATGAGCCTTTATAAATATTTACAGTTGTATGTCATGAAAGGCTTATGAAGGTGTTATGTAGTCTTATGATTCTTGCTTTACAGCAAAGTTCACTTGTTGGATTCACTGTATCCAACAAGACTGGCCTGAAAAAGTTGAGCACTCAGGGCACACCGGAATTCGGTTCTTTTTTATTTAGTACTTGGAAGTTTTATCTTTTTTAAGCTGCAACAATTGGAGCCTTAAATAATGTCAAGCGGCAAATACCTTTGCATAAAACAGTAGTTAATAAACAGAAAATAGCTGATTCATAGGAAAGCACTATAAAGTTATGCTCCCCCTCAAAGCACAACTAACTGCACCTCTTACCATGTGGCCCTGAAGCAAAACCAGCAAAGTGTTCGGGAGCATCTTATGTTATCTGATGATGAAAATATGTTCAATGAAAACTGAATAAGAAGTCTGATGAATCACCTTATAGTAAATATAGTAATCCTCATGAGTACCATCACGTATTCAATTCAAATTCATCATCATCCAAACGTACAGGAGGGAATTAGCTCTTTGTCGTCCCCAGTATCACAGAAGGGTGTCCTCCACACACTTGAACAGCCCATGGGAGCTAGCTCTTCAAAAAGATCATCACTTTTTAAATATTTTGAATATAAATAAAAACACTATTGACAATAGGAATATGTGATTTGACTGGATCCCTATTTGGTGTCCACTTCATGGGCAAGTGAAATAAAAAGATGAGCGGAAGTTCAGTCATTTTGAAATTCAGTCATTTTATTCTTTTCTGCCTCTGGGATTTTTTTTCAGCATCTTATTACCAACAAAATGACAGATGACTTGCCATAGCACCCTGCGAAACATCAGTAATATGACCAATAACACCATAAGTACACCTGAGAACATTTTGAATGAACTATGCAAAGCGAAGGCAAATGATTTTAAAGTTTTAAGTACCAATGGTCCTTTTTATGAGCCTCTATACGCCTCTTGATCTCTTTTCCTTTATTGCCGTATTTGACAGATTCAGTGCCAGTGCCTGCCAGCCAAACAGAGATGTAGAAGTATTACTTCCAATGGAAGAGCTGTAGTGAGTGTTAAGAGCAATGCAATCTCAGCTGCATGCCAACCTCTGGCGTGGGCAGCTGACGGGGCAAGGTTAGGTTGCTGTTGCTGTGTTGTCAGGATGTGGTGGTGGGGGGCAAGGCGATGCGGGGGGGGGATCCCGCGGCACTATTCAGCCATGGCTTTACCCACTTCAACCTGCTAACAATGACAGCTCTGTCCAGAGAACTCTAGGGCCGAGCCCCGGCCCCCCTCCCCGGCTAAGAGCCCCTGATTTGTGGAGTGTGCCCCGCTCCCTTCTCCCTCTGATCCCTTTTCTACTCGTCCTTCGCTCCTTTCTTTGCGCAAGCACTGATGTAATCCAAAAACATCCACAGGAGCAGCTGCACAGCGAAACTGTCCTCTCTAGCTCTCTCCCTCGCTCGCTTGCTCCCTTTTCTCTCGGCTGCTTTCTTTCCTTTCTTTCTCCAGTGGCATGCAAGGCTGTCACGGGGAGGGGAGCTGTGGGGAGCGGAGACAATTAGGGCCTTTCTCTCTGCTAAAATGGGCTATCACTTCAAATCTCCTTTGCCATCTACCTCTGTATCCTGTTTGAAGAGCCTTCGGCGTCTGGGTCGAGGACAAAAAAAGGGAAAAATCCTGACAGTTTGCAGATTTGGACAACAGGCAGACAGAAAAATATCAGTGATGGTAAAACTGACAAGTTCCACTAGAAACTAGGTACTGTGATGTTGAATGCATTGAAAATACGTACCTTGTGCTCAGCTGGAGTCAAGTTGAGTCTAAGACTGCGGTAGAGCTCTTACCTGACAGTCCACTGCAAAGTCATTAAGCTACAGCCTTATCGCAGCTGCAAAGTAAAGTTCATGTGTTTGAATTTAAACCATAAGCGTTGCTTTCCTGATAAAGACCAGTAGCACTGAGAAAACAAGCCGATAAAGGCATTATGGGATGCATTATATCTCTGGTATCCTTTGACACACATTCAAAACAAAACTGGTGTCAATGGACTGTGAACTTCCCAAGGTGAACTTGTAAGACCAACACACCAAAGGGTAGGTTTCTGTTTTCACTTGCAGTGGAGCCTTCTGACACCCAACTGCATGCTTTGTTGGAAGCCCTGAGGGTTATCCTGTGCGGAAAAAAAAAAAAAAAACCTGATCTATAACATCCCCACACAACATTGCAGAGAACAGAGAGGTCCCTGCACTGTGTCTACATTCAGAAACAGCTAACATGCATTACATAAACCAACGTGTCAAAGGTAACGATGAACGCGGTCGTCTGGAAATAGGCCACAACAAACACTCCAAAACTGACTTCCATGCTATCGCCATCCAGATCTGAGAAATGCCTCGAGTCCTGACATTCCGTTTGACCCCATTTGACCTCTCAGAAATGCGAGGTGAGGCAAACGTCTGTGGAGTTTCTCAGCAAGGTAATGGCTACCAGAGGGGCCTGGGCCATGGAGCGCCAAGCAGAGGAACAGGTTAGGGCACTCAGGGTCAGAAACAGGACTCCGTATAGCCGTGGGGCAGGAAGTGGTCTGCTCAGTACAAGCAGAAAGGCAGCGATGGTAAATAAACAGTGTTAAAAACTTGACTCAATCCAGACTTAATTCAGGTGGGAACACCTATGGTGCATGTCCAAGAAAGGCTCAGAGTAGGAGGAGGTAATGGCAGACAGGAGGCTGGTTGATTAGGAGACACTTTCTTCTTGGTATGTTGACTTGAAATTAGTTAAGTGCCCATTATGACGACTTGAGTAATCTTGTAAAATGAGATTTGTTTAAAATCATAAATAAAACAGCAAGTAATGTTAAATTGTCTGTTTAATTCAACTCGCAGTGCAAAGAAAAGTCTCATTTTTAGGGGAGTAACAGCAATCTTGAAATGGAAAAATGTGAAAATGATTAATGGAGAACAAAAATCATTTACATGTTGCAATTTAAGGCAAATGAACTGTTTGAACACCAAACCCTGCAAACTACTAGCGCCATCAACTCAGCATATTATTATATCTTGAGTCACATTCCCCCTGTTTTCCAGAATCAAATCTTAGGCCAACTGTTGTTACAGTCCTTCATTTGCACACAGAAAAGTTGACATCTATACCAGCAGAAGCAATTTTACTTGTTTAATCTTGCATGTAGCTCTTCAGTGTCTTTAATAATAAAAAATTACAACTGCACGGTGTTTACATTCCAGAGTGCCTGGAGTAATTACCGTTCACCAGCACATTCTGTTTTAATGTGAAATACTGGGCTGGGTGAGCCCGCTTGCAGTGGCTTGTTCACTTCTCAAAGACTGATCTACGCACATCCCTATCATTTCAAGATCCATTTACCATGTACCTGGCAGCATGAAAGCTTCCTCACCTGCTGGTAGACCCGTTTCTTGCTATACAAGCAGTACAAGCACTCGTTACGACCCACGAGGCTATACAGTTGTGTGGTAGTCTTTTTTGTGTATTTGTGAATTTTTAAGTTGTAATTTGTCATTTATTTTTATTTGTTTTATTAATTATTGTAATTTTTTTAATTACTTAATAAGGTCATTGATAATTCCCTTCCACATGCTAAATCGATGCTAACGCTAGTACACGCTTCCTCATCCTCTGCACCACTAACTCTAACTGCCAGCTCTGTTATGAATGACTATGCCATCATCCGGGATCCTATTCACAATCTCCCCATGATAGGCTCAATGCATTGGCCAACTGGTAGCGCAATAAATGACTTTTTAAAACAGACAAAAATGATTTATGTAGATATTGTAAAAAGTAAGGTAGGATTGCCTATTACCTCATTTTCATTCTTGCGCACGACATAATCCTGAGTCGGGTGAAGACTCCCCCCTCCCCCAAGTGGAATGTCACGTAGGGCCCACATGCGCTCAGAACCAGCCCTGAATGTCGGTGGTATTAAAATGAACTGAAACGAACCTCCAAACACTGAAGCATTGAAGTGGCATTCCAATCAAATCATATTCAAATGTACGAAGGGAGTACAAGAGAACAGTATTAGAAGAATGCCGAGAACATGCTCAGAGGGGAAAAAAGAGGACCGAAAAAGAGGAGGAAGTAGCACACAAACCACTGAGTTCAACTGGCAGAACTTGACAGCATAAGGGAGCACTGCGTTGGAGGCAACAGTCATTTTGGTTCTCATCCAAGCCATGTCGAGTGCCAAGTGATGAGGACACAGGACCCAGGATGTGGGCAGACTCCGCAGTGTGGGTGGGCTGACCCCACCTCTCTATGAGCCTGGGCCCCCGTTGATAAAATGGGCATGAAGGGATGTGCCTCTTCTATCCCCATTTAACCTACATTGAGGGCCGTCGCTAGTTAACTGCTCTTCAAATAAATTGTTTCCATCACTTCATGCCAAGGCTCATGCCTTCTTACATTTACCACATGCAAGGCACACTGGTAAAGTGCATCCAAAAGGCCGTGAAAGCTGACAACTAATCTGTGCAGCTCCGTAAAGTCATACACCAGTGCTTTCACGGTATTACACACAAGCACAGACAAAACATTGCACCATGCATTCCTCAAAGCACCAAAAGTCACATTAAATCAATATTAAATGAGTGAGTAAAAAATACAAAAACGAGCCATCCATTACTGCCTCGGTGGAATTCCATTCCTGCCACTTTCTCATGGCCAGTCAATTAAGCTGCCAAATGCCAGTCTTGCATTTGCTGTCAGCTGAAAGCATGTTTTAAAACAGAGGGGGGAGGAAATAGGCCAAATTACAAGGCTGGTGGAGCGCTAATGTTCAGCTCAGTTGACCAGGAAGTTTATTTTGTGACCAAGAACATCTTTGTTCACACATTCTAAAGGCTCTACTCAGTTTCACAGTTTGTCCACTCAGCAAAAAAAAGGAATGCCATTGAGGAGCACAGATATTAGACTGGACCGAAGTCTAACAAACACCAAAGGGATCCATAACTTGAACACTGAATGTACATTATGATTCATGTTAGAATTCACAAATTTTAAACTTTAGATAGAAAAATATTACACGTTTTGACCGATCATTCTCTAGTAGATTAGAGTAGATTGTAGTCTACTTTTTTTCCCTGTACATTTCCTGAGGGCAGTCAAAATGATAATGAGCTGGGATTTCCCACTTCTATGTGGGAAAAAGAATGGAAGCTTATCATCAGTCATCAGCTGCCATGAAGCCGTTGCTTCATGCAAATCAAACATTTGCCTGTAAGTTTACAGTAAATGTCTTGTATTACTGCCTCTCAGGACAATATTTAGGAAAGAAAGGCAGATGTCTTTCCTGGGACTATGAGAAATGTTAAAGGAAGTAGCCTAGGGTACATTCTGAAATCCGTAATAAGTACTGTACCATAATATGTAATGAGTACTGTAATGTGTAAAGATTCTTTCTAAATGCACATTATTACAATTTTAGCACCATTTTATTTTTCAAACTTTCCAATATTTACCAGGCATGTTGGAGTTTTAAAATAATTCTGGGTTATATATGAAGCTTTAATAGATGTGGAACATCATAATATTATGTAGTGGTTTCAAAATGTATGGGATCTTCAAAGGTTCCATATCCTTCATTTAAAATATAAAACTTTTCTCGGACGTCTACTAATGACATTTACGCAATTTTATTTTATTTACTTATAATGAGGACATTTTCCCACATCTCTTTAGAACTGGTTATTCACAATACTGCACATTTGAAACTAAATATATATATGTTCTGATTGGGTACTTTGTATCATTAATTCTCATTCAAAAAGCAGTCTGGGCTAAAACATACCTTGGGTGGATATGTGCTGGTTACCATGATATCATGACAAGATAAAAGTCAAATTCATGTCTCGTTTAAAAACAGTTCTTCTACATGCACTTCTTAGAAAACACAGAAAAAAAACTAGAAAAACACAGTTCTGCCATTACATCGCTCCAAGGAACCCTTGTTGGCATATTCTGATAGAAGAGTTGAAATGTGCCCTATTTTGTCAATATTTCTGTAAAGTTTGAGTGAATGGAACAGAGTAGAGACGAACATGTGATGTGTGTGAGGAGTGGTAGGGAAGGCAGGAATGGAGGTGGGTGGGGATGGTGGGGGGCTTCTAGGAAAGCGAGGGTTATCGACAGGCAGGGCGCAACGAATAGCTGGCGCCAGACGAGCTCCGCAAGCCAGGGGAAGATTTAGCGCCAATGAGAGCGGAGTGTCGGGGAGAGTGTGTGTGTGTTGGGGAGTGTGTGTGAGAGGGTCAGGCTCTGAATACCGAGCTGTTCAGGGCAGATTTCACGGCTGGCTGATCACAGGCGTCCGTGGCCCGACCCTCGCGACAGCTGCAAGGCCCTGCCGGCTCTTGCCCCCCCCCACAACCCCCTACACCTCCTCCTCTCAGGCCTCGGGACAAAGGGGGCCCAGCCTGGCCCGGCACGGCCCGGCCCAGTGCTGCAGCGCCTGACAGGCCGCAGTCGCTGCTAACGATGGCAACTGTGTGGGGTATGCATGTCGGGGGGGCAGTGGGGGGGGGGGCATCATGCTAATGGAGCAAGTGAGCGGGAAAAAAAAAACCCAGCAGCCCCTTCTCTCTCCCCTTGCAAGCTCAGTGAGGGGCTCCTACTTTCTATGAGATTATTTCTCTTTCTTCTCTCTTATTTGCTTTGCCCATTTGTTTCACAAGCATTACTTTCTCTCCTTTCTCACATCTTTTATTACAGGGCTTTATCCTCATCTGCATATCCTCACGGCGATCTCGCTTCCCCGCGTACAATACAGAGACGCCGTGGCCTTTGCAACAGGGGAAGTTTTCAGGAGGCCAAACTGGGTCAAAGTTCAGGGAAGACAGACTGGCATCGCGTGCAGCCGGGCCTACTGTGCCTGATCAATGACATACAGCACAAATGAATGACAGGATGATGAAGATGGGCCTGAATTGCTGAGAACACTGACAAATGATCAGCATAATCAATGCAAGGATGAATGAATGGGAACGCGCCAAAAATATGCTGACCAACAAGTTTTCACTTATTTCCCAAGCTGCGATGATTCCGAACACAATAACGCTGACAGGTCAGGAAACCCTCTCTATGGATGTCTCTACCCCTACGCATATGAATCATCTGAAAGAGTCTGCTTCCATATTTCCACAGTAAACACTGCTTCAGCTCTTAAAAGGAATAAAAGCAGTTGATTTGATTAAATATCAAATAAATATTTTAAAATATTTTAAATATCACTTTGTAAACTTCAAGGTCTTTACAAGTGGGTCAGTATGTAGTATACACACTGATCAGCCGCATCAACATTAAAAATACCGACAGCTGAAGGGATTATATCTCGTTATAATGGGACCCGTCATAGGGTGGATGTATAAGGCATCAGGTGAAGAGTCACCTTTTGTGAAGAATGGGCAAGTATAAGGATCTGAGAAATTCTGACAAGGGCCAAACTGTGATGGCTAGACAACTGGGTCAGAGCATCTGTACAAAAAGCAGGTCTTGTGAGGTGTTCCTTGTATGCAGTGGTTAGTTCCCAATGGTCCAGAAAGAAAGAAAGGAAGTAGTGTGATGCTCTGGGCAATGCTGTGCTGGGAAACTGTGGGTCCTGACATTCACAATGACATTAGACCTACCTAAACGTCGCTGCAGATAAAAGACACATTCCCTAATGCCACTGGCCTCTTTAGCAGGCCACACTTGTAAAAAAAAAATCACGATTGGGCTAAAGAGAATGCTTAAACAATCATCACACCCCACTAACACCACTGTGCTACTGTGGCACAAACTGCTGAAAAAGTACATGCTTGCTGTAACTGACAGGTTTCGGAACACACAGAGCATCACATATTGTTGCAAATGAGGCATGGCAAAGGTGATGTGAGTCTCAGAATCGGACCAGGGAGCAATAAAAGAAGACGGCCTTGTCTGATGAATCATGTTTTCTTTTCGCTCATGTGAATGGCAGGGTGCGTGCGTAGCTTACAGGACACACTATGAGAAGAAAGCAAGCTGGCTGAGGCAGTGTGATGCTCGGAGCAACATTGTGCTGGGAAAGCTTGGGTCCTGACATTCATGAGGATGTTACTTTGACACATATCACCTACCTAAACACTGTTGCAAGCCAAGGACACCCCGTCATGGCAGCAGTATCCCCTAATGGATGCCCCTGTGGTATCTTCAGAAGGATAATGCAACCGTGCCACACAACATAATGGGCCTAGAGAGAAGGCCCAGCAACTAATCATCATGCCCCACTAAACTCACTAATTTGTACATGGTTGTATTGTGGCAGGTGGCAAAAACAAAGTGAAGTGCTTTGAGTGCTTCAGTGGTTGAAGCGTGTGCCTGGTTTATAATGTTAAACCCATTCACAGAGGGCTTGTGTGTCTCACTTTCCACTGACTGTATTCTTGACTGGTAAACTTCGGTTCAAACATCTGTTGATACTAACTAGTAACTACCTCCATGATTACTGCTGCACTGGCCTAGTATCAACAAGCCTAGTACTGGTTCATGGCTTGACAGTTCGAAACCTCTTTGTTTACCAGTTAGTAACCAAAAAAATAAAGTTAAGTAAAGCAACACTATGACACACCATAGTGTGAACAATGTGAGATTTTTTCTCTGTATTTAACCCATTCACCAAGTGAAGCAGTGGGCAGCCAGGAACATAGCACCCAGGGAGCAGTGTGTGAAGACGGTACCTTACTCAAGTGGAGTTACTGTAAGTCCTGGGATTCGAACCCATGACCCCTACAATCGCAGGGGCAACTACCTAACAAGGCCATCAGCTGCCCCAATAAAATAAAATTATACCTTTGCTCATATGGCCTTTGCATACTGTGCTGGACAATACAATACAGACTCACTGTGTTTTCACATATGGTCCTCTTTAAAGGAACCAAACTCCAAAGTGGTCCAAAAAGTGGACCAACAGAAAGGGAACTCAGTTATTTTTTTGTTCACAGTGTGAGTTCATTTGAAGGGGTCTCAGTTCTTTTTCTGTTCACACTTTTAGTTCCTTATCCAACCTTCCGCCACTGTTCCTTTACATTCACCATTCTTGAGATTTTTTTTCCACATAAGAGTAGATGGTTAAAAGCTCTACCAAACTTCTACATTTTCCACAAAGATCTCTGCTACTATCGTTCTTCAGCTGATGGAGAGCAAGAATGCTTTGAGTCTAAGCAGCTTTGTAGAGAAACTTGATCTTGACAAGAATCTCTAAGTGTCTAAGTGTCTAGGTGTTTTTATTTTTTATGATCAAATGAATGATTTATTCATTTATTCGTGTTATTTAGTTTAATTCTTTATTGACCTACGGTAAGTCTAGAGGGCACAAAACAGTCGGAGCGAACTTGGAGCACTTTATGTTCAAAACGCGCAAGTTAACCGAACCGTGCCGCATCTCCCGAGGTGTTCTCAGTTCGGTTCGTTTCAGAGGGTCTGAGTTCATTTGGTGTGTTCACATATACGCAAAAAATGCTGACTAATCAATCTGAGTTCGCTTTAAGGGCTGAAACGGACCAAGTGTGAAAACACCCTGAAAGTGTAGACCTGGTGTCCAGCAGTACTACTCAACTTTGCAGTTTCCCTTACTTCTTTATACCTGACTCAACTCATGCAATGCTTGATAATAAGTTGATTCAGATGTCTTAGAGAAGTGAAATTCTATGTGCAGTTATATGACTCAAAGATAGGGAAATAACTCAGCAAAATTGGGACCTTTTTGGTGAATGAGCCAGAGGTCATTAAAGCAATATAATATTTGTGTATTAAAGAGGGTGGGACACAGCTAGAAAGTGTTTTTCACTTGAGCTGTTTTTTTCCTGCTAAATTTATGGATAACTTACTCAATCAGTCCTACTGGCAGAACAGCAAAATTTTGTGTAGAGCTACAAAACTTGCATTACATTTGGCTGAAAGACCAACAATTATGAACTGAAGTGCTTTACTATTTTTAAAAATAAATACTTTTGATGAGTTGACCTGCAGTTTTCCTTGACACAATCCGATCGCTATAGTTTTCTACACAGCTTTCATTCTGTCCTATCCATTCTGATTCATCACTCTCCTTCGTTTATGCTCTCTATCTGCAGATTTCTAGTCTAGAAAAAACATCTTTTAGAAGGTGTACATTTCAGCACATGCAGAGATCACAGCAACAGGTTTTACACAAAAGCCATTTTGTTTAATCTTATTACTGAATTATTTACACTATACAAGGGACAAATTCAAGATGACAATATACTATAACCACAACTTTACTAAACTGTTAGCAATTATAATACTTTATCATTTATTATTACTTGCAGTGGCTGTAGAAGTAGTACTATCTCTTAGCACATCTGCTAATGCTAAAGACTCTTATATATATAGACATACGTGTGTGTGTGTGTGTGTGTGAAAGAGAGAGAGAGAGAGAGTGTGTATGCGTGTGTTCTTTTATCAAAATACAAGAGAAGGTCTCATATTTATACTCTCAGGTGTATGTATTAGTATTCTGATTTGTCACTCCACTAAAATGTGTTTGCTGGAATCAGACCAATTTCAAATTATGATTACGGCTATAAAATTAGAAAACGCTGAATTAAAAACAGCTTTATGGGAAGCTTTCAGCATAATTGCACATAATAATTGTTCTCTTAAATGAGAACAAAGCTCATTGGTCAACTTTACTCATTGGGCAACTTTACTGACCTTGGTTTTATATTTAGGCAGCGTGAAAATACTGTAATATTGGAATGAGTCTTCAATGTATGTAATCCAGTCAGTCTCAATTAATCATTTGCTGTAGTAAATCATGATTATTCAAAATTTTCTTTTAGGTGTAGTTTGGCTACTTAATTAAAAAGAATATTTTGCAACAGCCTCATGAATCAACACCATAAGCTGCATATGTTTGCATGAATAAATTAATGGAGATTAACGGTGTATGCCTGTTCAAACCAACCAAGGGATAAATCATATACAAAGTCATTGGTTCCAACGCTTCCACAACCGTAGCCGCTTACTCTGTCATACAGATGATGGATTCTTGCAGTGAAGGCTCTTGAGGAGAACTGAAGCATTCCAGCAGCTTGATATTGCTTTTGTTAGTTTGCTGCTCATTGATTTACCCATAGGCCTCCCCCAATCACTGCCTGGCATAGTTTTTATAAGCTGTACAAAGATGATAATCACAACTGCAGGAAGCCTGTGAGTGGCTGTGATGCAGCCTACAGGACTACAAATAATTTTGAATGCTCAAACTATAACAAAATAGTCAGATAATAATGATGGATGTTATACATAGTTCTGCACAATAAATATCACTCCAGTTCATCTCAATGGTTCTAGATGGAGTTGCATCATTTTATACTGTTCCACTGCTCCACAGTCTAATAGCTCTGGCACTGGGCATCGTGACCTTTAGGTCATGTCCAGCTGCTCCAGAGAGTTCCATTGAATTGCTTCTCTATGTAAAAGTTGTGTGTATATAGCTGAAAACCTGTATCTGCAAAGAGGGCACCTTCAAACAGCTGTATATTTTATACAGATAGTGTGTCTCAGACGCTGTTGTCAGATAGCATAGTTGTGGAAGGAATACTGGGTGAAAAATGACAAATGACTCGTATGACATTGTTATAGGTAAAAGATAAAGTGATGCTACAATAAAATTCATTTCATGGACTTCGTTATGTCGTTGCACTGTGTAGTAAAATGTGGAAATACTAGCCAGAAGAAGAAGAAGCCAGAAAGTGTGTGGCAGTTAGCATTTGCACAATAAAGGAAAGAAACCTTTTCAGTTGAAAGCTCCCATAGTTGGTTTTGTAAGGTTAAAAAGGAACCCTGTATCATTTATTAACTTAAGGTTTAGGTTAAATTTAAATCATAATAGTACAGTATCCATAGATCTCCTTTTGTATTTATACTTTAGGATCTTTCTTTGATGAGCACTGGTGCACACAGAGATGGTGGAGATAAAAGGTGCCCTCCACCGTTTATCTCCACCATTATTTCCATGGTCTATAGAGAAAGCCCTCACTTCAATATGACAGGTTCCACTGGTCATCTTCTACTACCTCATGTTCACCATAGCTGCAGGGCCTTCCCCTGACCCAATCATCATGAACCACTGACCCTTCAGGGTCAGCAGGCTTGACCACTAGCCACCACAGAGCATCTCCAACTGCAGTAATGAGCTTAGATGGGCCTGGTGGCTACTGAGAGAGTTTACTAGAGCGCATCTAAAGCACTAACAGCCTTAAACTGTGCTGACATGGGCTTAACACAGAATAATCCTTTATTGCAGCAGGATAGGCCCTGATGTGCTCCAACACATCCGCACCAAACGTCACCGTTAGGCCAGAGATCTGAAGATAGGAGTGCTAGTAGTGCTAACTTCAACATTTGCTAAAACCGTCAGCTCTAGAAGGGCTACATTGTTACAATTTTAACAATTCTACATTTGAAACCTTACTGAAATAATTATCATGTTAAAATACATTGGATATCTATGTTGGCCACAACACCCATATCAGCTAAAAAGTTAGTAAAGTCAGGTGCAGAGCGCAGGGGCGTTGGACTCAGCACCTCAGAGACTGAGGGAATGGATAGAATTTGGAATTCAAAAGACCCTTTGCAGAAATGTACTCAAGAAACCATACCAGACTAAATCGAAAGCTCTCAGTTTGATAACAGATTATATGGCATTGCATTCCAAAGCCATATAATCTGTTATCAAACATAAGGCTTAGGATGCCATTTCTCTTCAGAGAAATCAGGGACTGGCATGTTTATGAAAAAATAGCATAAACTTTTATAGCCAAGAATCCATTCACGCTTTCATTGGCTGGCACCAATTTACACGCACAATGAAAATTTGGCTCAAAGGTTTCATGCACCTCATGTGACAGTGAGAGCGGTTGAGTGCCTGCCGAATCTGAGCCGATATACGCATTCCACACACTCCGAGAGCTGGGATCGCCAGGGCAGAGAGAGAGGGAGCAGGTAGGTGTGTTTCACTGCTCAAGACTGGGCTCATTGTCCCGTCTCTGTGGGAAACTCGCAATACTTCCTTCAAGGGCAATTACCAGGAAACTTAAGATTCTGTATCAATGACCCTTCTCAGGTTTGTTGCGAGAACATGGAACTGGCCTTCATATCCCACCAACAAACAGGCATGCAACACAAACATACGCACAACTGATGAAGGGTACCTGGCCTTTATCACTTGGTCACTTGACCCATTGCAGAGGGCAAGGTGTCAAGATTTAATCCAGTGCCTCAGCATGGTCTACGTACACTCTCCGCAGGGAGGATGATAAGCCCATTCTGATCAGGAGATAGGTGAGCCCTTGCAAACAAAAGGTCAGCATTATCACAACTGCACAGATGGAGATAACCAAGCCTTGACTCTTTAGTAACCCATACCAACTCGTAATTCCAGAAAAACATGACTTAACAACTACTTGTTTGCAGGAAACCACAGCAAAAAAAGGACACATGATTCGCACCCATGGGTCCTTGCAACATAAGGTGCACACTTGCAAAATAAAGAGGTTTTGAAAACTTCTTTCTGGGAAAGAGAAGTCAAGGAGTGTTTCATGGTCTTTGGACATGTAAACCTTGCTCAATTAATCAAGTGCCTCAGCACTAAGGCCTTCTGTTTCTCTGCAACAAAAAGAGCTGCTGCATGTTGCTTCTGGGATGGCCCATACTGACATCTAGCGGCAGCCTAGGTCACATCTCTACTGTGCCTGTATGAGACTAAGCGAGAGCAGTGATGACAAGGACTAATGGGTCCTTTTGCAGCTAATGACGGAGCAATGTGGACAGCTGCTGGGCAGTTCCATCAAATGCCAGCACTGACCCCAGCCTTTGGGGGATAGAAAGGGGGGAAAAAAAATCACTTTACTTCTCTAAATCTTTTTCCCCCCAGCTTGAAAGTATCCCTCTCTCGCCATTGAAAGCTCATCACCCCAGTCTCTTTCCTTTCTATAGGCCAGCTTCTTTGGGGTTTTTCTTCTTCTCACCTGTATGCAAATTGGCCAGCATTCTGTTTCATTAATCTGGGAGAGGTAGGGTGAGATAGCAGCAGATTGCTTCCGCCACAGCAGAATGTTCGCCGCACTTTGGCCACAAGTTAATTTATTACTGGAGGGTTTGGAGAGCCAGGCGCACAGGGGATGTTTGTTAAAGATCCTTTTCAGTGCATTCACTCTGCCGGAGTACGGCGCTTTGAAACCCAGCTATTTTCCTCCTGCAAAGAGTGGTCATTCACAGAGAATGCAAGGCAACCTGAGGGAAAAAGTGAAGGGGCAATTCTGGAGAGAGAGAGAGACTGAGAGAGGGAGGGAGACAGAGAGAGAGAGAGAGAGAGAGAGAGAGAGAGAGAGAGAGAGAGAGAGAGAGAGAGACAGAGACAAAAACAGAGAGACAGACCGAGAGAGAGAAAGAGAGAGAGAGAGAGAGAGATTAACTAGAGGGAGAGTAAAATTTTGTGCAAGCGCGTGCAAGTGAAGGAGGCAAAGAAAAATAAATACAGAACTAGTCCTAAAACATTTTTAGATATTAATGCTGGAACTAAAACCTGACTTCTATAGATAAACCAATTTTTACAATCTGACTAAAAGAGGGAAACTGCTAGGATCATCAGTAAAGCTGAATCCCAAATAGTTCCTTCAAAAGCATATGGTGATACCTTAAAATCATGATGCCCTCCTTCAAACTGCCATTTCTTATCAGTATGCCATTGCTGGTGTGCCCCACACACACACACACACACACACACACACACACACACACACACACACACATACACACAAACACACACACACAC
>JBBPCY010000037.1:4460185-4473854 GCA_037974405.1 Brachyalestes nurse
ACCACTACCACAACTACGATTACTACTACTACTACTACTACTACTACTAATAATAATAATAATAATAATATGTCTACTACTACTACTACTAATAATAATAATAATCTTCATAATCATGCTGCTCAAGGGCATACCAGCTATTATTCCAAAAATGTTCAGTCCAATTATTACCTTATTTAACAATTTATGTTAATTAAAATGTTAAACTATTAAATTTAATTCAAACCCTTATTGTAAACTGTTATATTTTTGTTGGGTGAACTATTTTATTATCAGAATAAACAGATACAGCGTTTACTTCATTAAGAATAACAGTCTGATTCACATAACCTTCAATGTATTAATTAAGCATTAATTAACTATTAATTCTTGTACTGCGTAAATGTCGCGCAGATAGGCGCTCTTGATGACGCAGCGATGAAACCTCATCAGGTGCTCATGGCGTCAGGCCCACACTGTCCAATCACAGGTGCAGAAATGAGTTGCGCTTTATTCTGACTGGCGGTTTCTCCACGGCGTATGTTCGGAACTTAAACTGATGTCCAATCCCATTATTGCTGCGTTACATCATCAACATCTGGGCAGCGTCAACATCTACAGAGCTGCAGCTGCTGGTACTGCAGACAGGTGAGTCCGGACTTTCTCTTTTATTATTATAATAAACAGTCTCACTACCTTATTGTAATGATTTGAGAAAGTAGCTTTATTTTTCTAGTTTCTGTATTGCAAAGTAGAGCTATAATATTCGTACTGACCGTGTGGTATCACACATTGTATTGGGACACCGTCTTAATTACTGAATTCAGCTTGCCCCTTACGTTACTTCCAGCAAATCTTAATGCTTCAGCAGACCAAGACATTTTAGACAACGCCATACTCTCATTTTTTAGACAAAGTTTGGGCAAGAACCTTTTCTGTTCCAGCATGACTGTGTCTCAGTGCACAAAGCAAGGTGCATAAAAGCACAAGTTAGTTGGATGAATTCGGTGTGGGAAAAACTTGACTGGCCACAATGGATGGGGACAAATTCCAAAATCTTGTGGAAAGTCTTCCAAGAAGAGTGGAAGCTGTTATAGCCGCAAAAGGGGAGACAAACTCGATATTAAAGTCATGTATTTGAACGCAATGTATGTAACGTCCCTGTTGGTGTAATGGTTAGGCGTCCCAATACTTTTGTCCATATAGTGTAGATGGATGAACATGAGTGAGATTGTATTAAATGAACACATGTGTAGCCCTAGAGCAGGGGTGTGGAACTGCACAGTTTGGTCTCTCTCTTACACACACGATCCAACTCAGAAGTTGATTACGAATCAGAGAAGTCAGCAAACGGCTGGACTCAGGAAAGAACATGAAAAGAATGGGCATGAATAGTACATCGCGTAACATTACATTAATTTGGCAGACACTTCAGTGACAGTGACAATTTGAGGAGACACTCCAGTTTCAGAAAAGCGTGAGAACCCGAGGAGAGTTCTAAGTGCTAAACCTTTATGTAAGAGTAGTGCAGGTGCATTAAGAGAGGAGATGCTCTCTGAACAGAGTCTTCAGGAGGTTTTTGAAGCTAGCTTGGGAGCCGGGAACCAGGAATGAGACCAGTCTGGACTGGGTTTGCCTTGTGTGTAGGGATGGCAAAGTCAGAGAGTGTTCCTTGGAGAAGCGGAGAGAGCAAGTAGGATTAAAGTAGCTGGGTGCAGAAAGACGGTGATAGAGGGACAATGACGCTTCAGTTAAACCATGTAAATGATACTAGTAGATCGAGGATGTCCACTCTTTTCTGCAAAGGGCTGGTGTGGTTGTAGGAGCTCATCCATTCAATTGTTTGAAGGACTGATACCAAATTATTAAAACCCCCGTCCTACTGCATCAAGAAAGAATGCTACTGCAGAATGATTCATCAAAAGATTGCATTTCACAATTTTACCCTTGCAATAGATACCGTCAACCATCACATTTTAATCTCTGCGGCTTGCTTCATTAGTTTTGCATTGGGGAACTGTTAGAACGTTCTGGACACCGACTGTCTTCACTGATTTGGCTACATTTAGATTAACTTTGTGCCATAAACTTGCAAAACAGCACATTGTACAAGGTTGTGTCACTTGGAGAAACAAGCACAAACTTTGTCAAAGGTCAAACGACTGGAAACAGTGAAAGCCACTACTGTGTTATAAATTGCATTATTTGTTACTTATATAAGTCATTTAGGATGCATTGGACCTTTATGTTCTTCTGGTTACAGGCTTTATCCATAACCCTAATGTTACACTTATATCTAAAGTCACAGATGATAGCTTGTTATCTTTGATTCTCAAGTCCACCCAGTGCCCTTTGGTTTCCCTTTGGCCCCGGGTGTGTTAGGAAAGTTACCCCTATTTAGATAACTAAGCTCTGGCTCTTTTTCTGTTAGACAGTCATGACTGCAGCAGAGTCCGTCAGGAAGCGCCATAAGGCGAAGTCCAATGGCACCGAAACTCGACCCAAAGGGCAAAGAGAGGAGATCGGCAAGTGGGGACGAGCATGGTGAGTTGACGCTGGCATATGTGGCAGACTATGGTGAAAACAAAGAACTGGAAAAAGGAATCACTGACAGTAAAAACATTTTTAAATGGATTAGACCTAGTTACATTTACAGTTGGCCTTTAATGAGTTGGGATTGTTGTTTTAATTACTGACTAGATGGATGAATCCTCAGTATCTGCCCACGCTTTAAGTGTATTACAGGCCGCTTTAAAGCCACAGGAGTGCATTAAAATGGTCAGTAACTGACCATCTGCACTGTCCATAGCTTTTATAAGACAGACAGTAATAATGCATTGTAAAGTGAATGACCTTCTGTAATACAGTGAATCTGGAGCTTCCTCACTAATATCAATCCAGTTTGAAGTGATCTTATGGTAACATTAAAAGGTCAAAGTCAAAGTGAATTTTATTGTGATCTCAAACATATGCAATTATACAGAGAGTGCATATAGTGCAACAGACATAAGACATTGTGAAACAAACAAAACAGTGGAAATAAGAAGTATAAAATAAGGCAAGGGTGAGATTTAACCTGTCCTGAGTGTGCGGACAGCTCTCTGTGTATATAATTATAAGTAAAATAAAATGTGAAAAATGTGCACAAAATATGACCAGTATAAAAATGTTACAGAGTAAAATGATATGAAACAAGTGAAAATAGCAGCTTGAGTATATATTCTTAAAGGTTTGTGTGTTCTTAAAGAATTGTGCAAACAGTATGACAGTACAGACAATATAACCAGTAAACAGTATAACAGTATCAAAACAAAACCTGGCAATAAGCACAGCCCTGTAATGGGTTGTAATTGTTATCATGATTGTAAATTATGACCTTCCTGTCGGGCTGTTTAAAGAAAAGAAGATCCCTTTTCCCATATAACCTATGAACTAGCCAATCAAATCCTAAACAAACTGCATTATAGACCCTCCTGTATGGGAGCCAAAATACAACAATTTCAACTAGGTGAAAAGTACACCTGCAGTTGGACCTGCCAAATGTTTTTGCCATAATGTCAAAAAGTAGAAGGAACAATTCCCCAGCCACCCTTTTATTCTCTAGTACTGGGCCCTCTCCGTCTAGCTGTGCTTTGGTTTGACTGATTCTGATATTCTTGCCCACAGAAACAACAGAAATGATTCACTCAACACATTTTAAGGGACATAGATGACTATGTTGTGCACTTTTGGGTTTCTGTATTCCACAGCATGCCCATTTGTATCTTTTTAAAGTCGATTTCTTTATTCGTAATAAACCAGGGAGGTGGACTGGTTCTCGCTGGCTGGAGTGATTCTGTTGCTGTGCTTTGCCCCCTTCATCGTCTTCTTCTTCATCATGACCTGTGATCAGTACCAGTGCTCCATCAGCCACACTCTACTGGACATATACAATGGAGACGCCACCCCACTGACCATCTGGAGCCGAGCCCCTTCCTTTACTTGGGCCGCTGCCAAAATCTACGCTTCTTGGGTTGCCTTCCAGGTACAGCAGATTTATAGGAAATACCACCATTGGGGTGGGGTGGGAAGTGAAAATGCTTTTAGATTCTGAACCTGCCCTCTCTCCTCTAGGTGGCGCTGTATATGTGCATTCCAGATGTGACCCACAAGTTCTTGCCGGGATATGTCGGAGGAGTTCAGGAGGGAGCGCGAACGCCTGCAGGTAGAGAGCAAAGCAACATCAGCTTTAGCCACAGGTTCGGCAGAAGTACAGTAAAGAAAGGAAGAAGAAATGTTTTTAGGTTAGTTCTGCAAACAACCAACCTAAAAGTAACCAATCCAAACTTATGGCCAAAATGATAATCACGATTATTTGTATCAATATTGAAATCACAATTATTAATCATAATTATTATTTTAGGTAAAACATTTTTATTGCATTTTCTATTTTAAACAAACAAAGTAAGTGAACAAGGCATTCCGTTCAAAATGAAACCTCAAATAAAAATAACTTATAAATAATAAAATCTAATTTACCCAAGACAAAGGGCTAACACACAGTACACACAGTGCCAGGCATAACGGCAATATTACAAAAAACTGATATAATAATTTCTTTCGGTGTTTCTGTTTTCGGCCAAGAGTTCCCTCATTTTCGGTTTTCAGTTTCTGCCTAAAAAAATCATTTCGGTGCATCCTTAAAGGTAACTGATCAACACAAATAGCTGTATTGAAATGTGAAAATTATTTGCTTAGGCACAAGTATTTGTTTACAGTGAGCAAATGTGATTCATCCCAATTATTTTTTGACAGCCCTATTTTTTGAGAGTCCATTGTTATTGATAACTGTATACCGCAGTGCTAATTGGTAGGAAATAAGCTTCTAACACATTTAGTTATTAGTGCAAAACTGGACAACAAACATGGCTGTATTTACTAAATTAGATTTTTTTGCTGGACTGTAGCATTTAAATACCAGATTGTTGCCAGATGTTTATTAATGACCTCACATAACTGGTAATAAATGCACACCAGACAAGATATATATTAGTTTGCTATTGTCAAAGTGTATCAATTGTGATCCAGTTGACACATATCATCTTGTTGGACACGAGTGAATCCATAAATTTGGGCTAGTTTATTCTTGTTGTTTGTTAGGCTAGTCAGTTCACTTTCACAAGTATCTGATAACTTACACAGCCCATATTGCTTCCTTGCAGGACTGATCAATAAGTATGAGATCAACGGTCTGCAGTGCTGGATCATAACACATGCTTTGTGGGTGGCCAATGCTTACTACTTCCACTGGTTCTCCCCAACTATCATCTTTGACAACTGGATCCCTCTGCTGTGGTGCACCAACATCCTCGGCTACGCCGTGTCCTCGTTTGCTTTTATCAAGGCCTACTTGTTCCCCACTAATCCAGAGGACTGGTGAGAATCTGAGCTTTAATTTACTGCAGGTTGTCCCATCGATACCATGTTAAAGACTGACTCATCTACTTCTTTTGTGGCCGTTTTCAGCAAATTCACAGGAAATATCTTCTACAACTACATGATGGGCATTGAGTTCAATCCACGTATTGGAAAATGGTTTGACTTCAAGCTCTTCTTCAACGGCCGGCCCGGTATTGTTGCCTGGACTTTGATCAACCTGTCTTACGCTGCCAAGCAGCAGGAGCTGTATGGCTATGTGACCAACTCCATGATCCTGGTTAATGTGCTGCAGGTGAACCTCACTGCCACTAGATGGCACTGTGTATTAAGTCAAACTGGCCTGACCTAACAAGTTGGTACAGTAACAACAAGGAAGCATTATATTGTGCAAGAGATGCTTCAGTGATTAGATGAACTGTTTGAGGTCATACAAATTTGAGATAATATGCACTGATAATTTTAGTCAGATTATTTTTTTATTGTCCTCTTTCTTTACTTTCCACCAACAAATATCTGTTTTCTTCATGCAGGGCATTTATGTGCTGGATTTCTTCTGGAACGAAGCCTGGTACTTGAAGACTATTGATATCTGCCATGACCACTTTGGCTGGTATTTGGGCTGGGGTGACTGTGTCTGGCTGCCTTTCCTTTACACACTACAGGTACTTTTCCCTGCTCACATGGAGTCAAAGACATCCAGAATCCACTCTTTAGTTTTGCTACATAGTTAAGAATTGTGCAGAAGTATTTACACAGTAGCCATAAAATATAATTTCCGCATGTTTTTGAGGCTCTTTAAACTATTGAACTTTGCTTTCCTTTGTCCATATACAGTAAACCCTCGCTATTCGCGTATAATAGAATAAGAGTACCCGCGTATAATAGAATAAACGCGTTATTGTGCCAAAACAAAGGCTCAAGTACACAAAACAACTCTCTCTACCCACATGGTTACACGGGGCACAGCGGTATTTCACCATTTCAAGACGCACTTTCTATATTTATAGATGTATTTTATATGGAAATGTAGCTGAATTTACGTTCATATTTCTTACAAAATTAATATTAGCTAAATTATCAAGAGAAAAAATATAATTTACTTTATATTTTTTCTCTTGATAATTTAGCTCTCAAATGCAAAAAAAATGAATAAATATTGCCACAAAAAACAACAAAGTTGGAGGATGTTTTGTAGTTTTCGCGTTGTTGTGGATATTTCTGCGTATTGGGGAGAGTTCAGTTCTCAGAAAAAATCAGTGTGTGCCTGAATCTGCGACTGCTGGACCACGTAAAACTAAGGGATTACTGTATATTAGGGCATTAACGACTCCAGATTTTTTCAAGTAGACTAGTCGGTCAGGATAGTTGAGTCGACTTCACCTAGTCAATTGATGATGTCATCACACACTCAGAGGAGGAACAGGGGTGTGCAACTCTGAGCAACTTTTATTAAAAGTTCTCTGTAACATTAACTGTCAACATGACAAATAAACAAAACAAAATAAAGGCTGATACCTTGAATTTTCTAGTAAATTTAAGTGTTCATCTGAGAGGGAACAGTTTAAGCCGGCAGAGAGTCGTGGTCCAGCACATTTTGGTGATTTCCCTGCTCAGAAACACCTGATTCACTTCACCAGTAAATTGTCTGGTTTAGTGAATGTGTTTGAGGAGAACCACCATCAAACTGTGCTGGACAATGGCCCTCCAGGACCGGAGTTGGTAATCCCTGATTTAGGGCTCCAGCTGTGAGCTTTTACAACTGAAGTTTACAGTTCATGCTGCTGGTCTTCAGGTTGCAGATAACAGCGCGTGTGTAGCGATAGTTCTGTTCTTCGAGCCAGCTGCACATGTCGCGATAAGAAATTCATATTTAAATCATTGGCTGTTCAGTGCAGGGGCCATAACAGGGGCCAGGAGCAATTCTACAGGGGCCCTGGCCCACGCTGGTGCCCGTCTAGAACCGCCTATGGGTATAGGGTTTGGGTGACGTGGGCAGCCTCCTAGGACAGCATGGGGACGTGGTCCGCACTAAAACGTGGTATTCTGTCGCTAATTTGCATGTTGTCAGTGCTATCATGTAAAGAGATCCCTTTAATCTCTAATTTCCTCTTGCAGGGGCTGTACTTGGTCTTCAACCCCGTCCAGCTCTCCACCCCGCAGGTTGCAGGTGTCCTCATCCTCGGCCTGGGGGGCTACTACATCTTCCGCTCCACCAACCATCAGAAGGACCTGTTCCGCCGCACGGAAGGAAACTGTAAAATCTGGGGCCGGAAGCCAGGTTTCATCGAGTGCGCCTACCGCTCGGCGGACGGCGGCATCCACAAGAGCAAGCTGCTCACCTCCGGTTTCTGGGGAGTGACCCGACACATGAACTACACGGGCGACCTGATGGGTTCTCTGGCCTACTGCCTGGCCTGTGGTGGACAGCACCTGCTGCCTTACTTCTACATAGTCTACATGACCATCCTGCTGGTGCACCGCTGCATCCGCGACGAACACCGCTGTAGCAGCAAATACGGCAAGGACTGGAAACGCTACACAGCAGCTGTGCCACAGCGCCTCCTTCCAGGCCTCTTCTAGAAACAGGGAACATCTTAATATAGTTTGCTTGATAAATTGCTATAGAAATTAGGGATGCGTGAACTAAGTATCAATACATCTGATCGGGACGTCTGCTTTTGAGAATCGATCCATACATTTTTTTATATTTAAGTCAGGAGTTCTTGATGAATAGACATATATATACATATATGTATATATGTATACAGCCATGGAAAAAAAAAAAAAGAGACCACATCATTTGTTTTCTGGCTATTGCTTTTGTAATGTGTGGGAGTGTGTCTGTGTAAAATGTGCATGTTTGTACACTGTTGACTACACTTGATTCAAAATTCCAACCAAAAAACTAATACATATAAATAATTTATTTTACTCTGGAAATGTTACACTACACAACACTCTTACATTCTTTTTCAATTGCAACAATTAAAACAGTGATATTAAGAGCAGAATGTGTGCATGTGTGACTGTTTCATCCATCAGAAACTAAATCAGGAGTGAAGCTGCTGGAATACAGCACATAGAAAAACTGCTCTACACACACTACTGCACTCACAACACATATGGAGGCGTTTCTTATTTTTACACACACTGCAATAGTTTGCACACAAACACACACTCTCTTATTTTTTCCATGGCTGTAGTTAATGTAGTAAATCTCTAATCTGTGTCTGAGGATTCTTGAGTATTGGAGAGGATCCCCCTATATATATTAGACTCATGGCCTTGCTTTGGGGTCTAATCACATCAAAGTTGCCATTTAGGTTTTCTTTTAGTGCTAAAAATGTTTCTGCCACAATGTTGCTTATTTATATGATGCCAGTTTAGCTAGTTTGAGTCTAATCCTGCTATTTAACACTTTCATTTTTGGCCTGATTTATAGTCACTCGATTCACCCGGATAAAAACATGGACAACAGTATCAAGACGCCTGACCATTCCACCAACAGGTACTATAATGACGTTGTATTCAAATCCATAGACTTTAATATAGAGTTGGTCCCCCTTTTACAGCTATAACAGCTTCCACTTTTCTTCAAAGGCTTTGGAGTTTCTGTGGGTTTCTGTGCGCCTCCTAATATTGTCCCTGTCTCAATCCACAAGAAATTCGACTTCTCAACCACAGCACAGAATAGGTAACACCACTCACACACACACATACTTGATCCTCCTGTTGTACTGTGTACGCTAGTTATATTGTGTATATACTGGTCATATTGTGTATATTGTTTGCACAAACCTTTAAGAATGTATACTCAGGCTGCTATTCTCACTTGTCTCATACCATCTTATACTGTTACACTGTTTATACTGGCTATACCGGACATTGCACATTTTTTTCCACCGTTGCACATTTTGCTTTACTTAAATTTATATACGACGCACAGTGAGCCGTCCACACACTCAGGACAGGTCACATCTTATTTTATACTTCCTATTTGCACTGTTTTGCTTGTTTGTTAACACTTATGTCTGTTGCACTCTATGTACACTGCGGAACCTGAGCTTCACTATTTCATCTCTCTGTATTTTGGACATGGAGATGACAATAAAGCTCACTTTGACTTTGACTTTGCCACAAAGACTCTCCCTTCCATTCTACCTTCCAACAACCACTGCAGCTTTTTGCACATTTGCAGTTTCTCCACGTTTGTTCATTTTTCTGAATGTTTCCTTACTTTTTAAATGATATTTCTGTTTTGTTATATTGATATTGTCTTGTTTAGATTGTCTTGGTTAGATCTGTGCAGCACAGTCAGTGGGTATCGCTGGAAAAGCATTTCATTGTATGTCAAACTAAGGAGGACCGCACAAATAAAACTCTCGAACTCTAATTATAGGCCTGATGAAGTGAACAATGAAAAGTGAACAATGCATAAAGTGGCCTAGTATTTGAAATGATAAATCAAGTTGACAATGAGTACTGTCAAAGTTATATAAATAAATATTTTTAAATATTAAAGATTGCAGCAGCAGTAGTGTTATACACACTTTTGCACACACTTCTATATTTATATTTTTGTATAGCGTACTGTTTATACAGTATATAGCTTTTATTCTATTGGTTATGCTGCTTTTACTTTTGTCCTGAACACTTTGCTGCTGTAACAATGCAAATTTTCCACCTGTGGGACTAATAAAGGGTTATCTTAAAGTCTGTGAATGAGATGCATCAGTTAAATTTCAAATCAAATTCAAATTATTTATTAATTATTTATGAATACATAAATAGTAAAAATAGAAAAATTTAGCAGCAGAAATAAATTAGATTTAAATTAAGTATAGATAGACAGACAGACAGACAGACAGACAGACAGACACATCAACTTTTTAAATTATGAGTAATATTAGATTTGCAATAGACTTGCATGCGTTTTTTATTAACCGCAGGCACCAATCAAGCGACTATTTCAATATTTTCAGTGTGAAGTCAGATAGACACAGTGTCAGTCAGCTACCACTGTTTCTTCAAAAACACCTAGAATATGACTATTATGTGCTAATTACACCAACTATCATGCGATATATAACTAGCTTCATCACAAAAAATTGTATGTGTGGGAAAAACAAAACACAGATTTGAAATCAGCATGAAAAACACTACAAAACCCACATAAACTTATCTCTGATGATTTTAACCTGTGAATGTTTTCACACCCGTAGTCCGACAAAGACCCCGTGTCTGCGCTCTGATTGGCTGATGCCCTGCCCAGTGATTCGTTGCAGGGTTTTTCGATTATGAACTTCTGGCCAATAGGAAGGCAGGGGGCGGGGGTACCGGAATACGGGTGGTATTTCGGTTCAGTCGGCTCAGTCTGTACCGGGACACACCGAGCACACCTGTCCGCGGGGGAGGAGCTGTTTCTCCTCACGTCTTTTCTTTTCTCCTCCCGTTTCAGACCCTTCGCGAGACCAGCAGGACACATTTTGGACTTCTGCTTCCTCAGCTTCACAGATAAGAGCAACCAAACAGTTTTATCTCCAGTCTTCACACATTCCAGACTCCAGAGAGGAGCTCCAGGAACACCCGACCCGAGCTCCGGAGGAATGTGTTGATCTCCAGGAGAACATCTCACCGCTCTGGACAGGAGAAAGGAACACAGGTACCTGCTCATGTTCTCCTCATGCTCCTCCTGCCTTCACCTCCTGCTGTCTGAGCTCTCCTCCCTGCTCAGGTGCATCTCTTTAGCTCTGCCACAGAACCTGCTTGAGGTACCATTTTGCTATGAGTGTACAGTTGCTATATATAAACTGCACTCTCTATTCTCTATGACACAAGATAGGCTCTTCACAATAGTGGAACCATTCATTTCTGATGCCACGTAGAACAAGGACTGGTTCCACTACTATAAAGAACCTCACAGGTGTCATAGAGGACCTTCTTTTTGGTAAGAGTATAAAATAGCGGTTATATATAAAACTACACTCCTAGTGCAAAGGTTCCCTATAGCACTACAGAGGCTCTTTACAATAGTGGAACCAGTTCAGGAATGAAATGATCCCACTAGTTCTGGTGCCACACAGAACAACTTTTAGGTTCTTTAAATAACTCTGCACAACGGTTTCTCCATCGCAGAGAGCAATAAACATTCATGTTTTTCATGGTTTAATATGTAACCTTTACTAGAACCCTCTCTGTTTGAAAGGTTCTCCAGAATGGTTTCTGCTGGGGGTATATAGTAATAGAACCCTTTCTGGTGCTTTCCTGAACTTTTTTAGCTAAGAGCTCATGTAAAATGTAACGGCACTCTTGGTCGAATAGAACAACCGTTTTTCCTTCCCTAAAAGAACCTTTTGGTGAATGGTTCTTAAGGGAAAGTCATTGTGCAGTGAACCATTTTTGATACCTCTGTGCAATTGCAAAACACAGAAACCTTTTATTGGTTTATTGGAACTGTTAAATGGAGAACAGACCGTTTGCAGGTTATGTGATGGCTCATTCCTCTCTTCATCACTTTTGAAGGGAAGCAAAGGAACCCTTTAGTGGAACCTCTATTTTTTATTATGCTGGTATTAAGGTGGTGTTTCGTGTTTGTGTGAAATTAGTGACTGTTGATTTAGGTCAAATAAGGTAAAAATAGACAATAATTAAGTAGTAAAGTAAAAAAGATCAGTAAAGGATGAGGATGACACAGTATTGGAATTTCCCGACAGGTGAAATTGCACCATTTAGGGTGAAACTGAGTAATAAAGTTTAAAAACAGCAAGAGAAAACAAATGAAGCTGTCACAGGTTTGGTGCTGGAATATTCCGGTCCACCTTAAATTTGCAGTTTTATTCTGTAGGTTCAGTCTCAGGTTTGGGAAGAGGAAGAGGAAGAGGAAGGACCCATTTGTGAAACAGGGCCCGTGTGAAGAGGGCTGTAATGGACGTCATAGGTTCAGCTTTTAGTATTCATAATTTATATTCGGCCCATTCCAGCGGAGCGCCGCTCCTCCATAATGCATGTGTACATGAAAATATAACGGTTTAAACTTCTGATTCCCAGTTAAGTGTTAAAGCAGCAAACAGGCCACTTAACAAGTTCATCAGTTCAGAGAGAGCACATAAAGATCTTCAAAATGTTTATTTTTCTGTAAAATGTGTGTGTTTTTATATGTATATGGGGTTTTTGGCATAGATGTGGGAGAAAAGCAGCCCCAAGTCTCGATATTTATTATTTTAATATTATTTTATAAGTTATAAATATATTTATATTTTACAGACTTTCATCTTGGTACAGACATCTACTCTGATGGCTTTGGCTCTGATGGCCATAAAGGTGGTGCAAGACCTCCTTCTTACTATTATTATGGATGTAATAACCACATGATATTCCAAAATGAGATTATCATGTGTTTCACTCATACATCCCCACTAATATAATAGTTCCGGTGTACTGGTGAATTATACTGCCCTGTCAAAAAATGCTCTCTTTAAGTTTATACAGTTAATTCAGTTTATAGTCAATTTATAACAGTGATAATGATGAGAAATAGTCTAATAATATGCACAATCAGAGAAAAATATATTTTATTTAAATGAGAAGAGCATAGATAGATAAACTGCTTAGATCCAGTTTATACAGTCAGGTTCTAACACTGAGAAATGCTACCGTGAAGCAGGACACAGGCTACTTTAACAACTTGTGGTGATTCTGGACAGCGCTGATGTTTCATAGCATCAGATAGCATTCTGCAAACTAAAGAAAAAGGCATTTGAGGATCAGAAAAATTTAGTGATCCTCAAGGAAATTGTTTATTTAACGACTGCATACACCCTTGAACTGTGCACTGAAGACAACATGTAGGAGCAAACAAGTACATGTACAAATCAAAAGTAACAATGAAAAGAGCTTTTAAGATATTAATCAACATAAACCAGTGACTCCAGCGCATGACAACACAGATAAACCAGTGTCCAACGCTAGATAGCACAGATAAACCAGTGTCCAATGCAAGATAGTACAGATAAACCAGTGTCCAACACAAGATAGAACAGATAAACCAGTGACCAGCGCAAGATAGCGCAGATAAACCAGTGACCAGCGCAAGATAGCACAGATAAACCAGTGACCAGCGCAAGATAGCGCAGATAAACCAGTGACCAGCGCAAGATAACACAGATAAACCAGTGTCCAACGCAAGATAGCACAGATAAACCAGTGTCCAATGCAAGATAGCACAGATAAACCAGTGTCCAACGCAAGATAGCACAGATAAACCAGTGTCCAA
>JBBPCY010000037.1:4489588-4554647 GCA_037974405.1 Brachyalestes nurse
AGGTTCCCTTGAGCAAGGTACCATCCCCACACACTGCTCCCCGGGTGCCCCTCATTGGTGGCAGCCCACTGCTTCACCTGGTGAATGGGTTAAATTGAAAGAAAGAATTTCAAATTGTTCATGCTGTCATGTGTTCAAGCATGACTATAAGGGGACACTTTACTTTCCTAAAATGCTTGAAATAAAACTTCAGGTGGACTCAAATTTGTCTGGCTAATAATGTTGTCATTACTGAGCCCTGATTCCCATGATCACATGTGATCACATTAAAGTGAGTAGCCCTAGATTTCCATTCAGCTCTTCTGTACATCGGTCAGTCAGCCTAACCTTACTGCTGACGTCTGCAGACCATGACAGGCAGAGCTGTTATGGTCCGGGTGATGACCCCAGCCACCAAGGGGGCCGCGACTCTAATGAATTCCATTAATTCTACACTCACTCCTATAAGCTTACTCAGTCTCCACATGCTCAGACATGCCACTCCACTCAAATGCTCATTGGTGTACAAATCCGACACCAGACAAACGCTTGCTTCACAGTGAGGGGGAAATATATGGCATTAATATTCTCTCAACTGCTGTCCAGTATAGTTTATGTGCTGCAGTATATCTTGCCAATTAGACTGTTGTCTGTATTGGACACACAAAAACCCTAGGCCATACAAAGTATATGCGGCTCTATGAAAAAATCTGATAGGACCTGCTAAAAAAAAAAAATCTGAAAAAAAGTGTCTAAATTTCTACAGTCCACAATTTCTACAGTATGCAAACCTTTTTTAAATCAAGTTTCAGTCACAGTTTTTAACAATTCTATTTCATGTTTCACTTCTAAGCAAAAGTTAATTAAAATACAATAACTCGCTAATGACATGGTCTCAATAGTTTCTACTGTACTTCAATTGTAATGGACTGGCAAGCTCTCCAGGGTGTTTTTCCACCTTTTGCCCCATGACCACTGGAATAGGCTCCAGCACCCTTCATGACTCTGGTTATCATGAAGCATCTTAGATAACAAATGAATGAATAAATGACAGACTTACCAAGAGCCAACCAATTTCACTAAAATGCCCCTGTATTCACCATTTGCTTTTGAGGGAGTCCCCTACACCATTTTTAGGGTCACTCCATTATTTGATTATCTCAAGTTTGTTAGATGAGCCTTTGGAAGCATGAGGGACTGATTCTACAGAAATATGGTGCAACACAATTTTCCCAGAAATCTTTAGAAACTGTATTGATTCGCTGTGATTTTTCATATGAAACCATTCCATCGGCGACTGTTCTGCTGATGATTTATAACAGTAAAAACCAAAAAGTAAAAACTACAGTTTTTATTAACAAAATGTAACATTTTTTATACATTTCTTCGTGAGATTGGTAAGGGTTGGTAAGGGCATGTTAAAACCAGCATTAAAGTGAAGGGACATCGGGTGGCAGGGAATTTCAGCCTAAACAGACTGGCATCTGTCAGGGTCCACTGGCTCCCATCTCTTCCAATCAGATATGACTCATATCTGCAGAAAGTCCAATCTAAACAACTGCCCAGAGAGTCGGTTCTTCATACAGCCCCTCATAGCAAGTTAACTTGACTGGTGTTTTTCAAACTCAAAACGGGTATTAAAGAAAACAGATTTGCCAGGTTCATTTGATGAAACATGTTTGTTTCCAGTTATTGGTTTTCTAACAGCATGTACTTGCATTTTTATGTTTGAAGTCTTGCTTCAAAGTCACAGCTGGCCTGATTCCACAGCAGCAGGTAGCAGCTGATTGACAGAACCTTAAGCAACCAGGAATGCTATGATTAATTAGGTGGCTAGTTGGCTCCGTTTACACTTTTAAAATGCATCCAGGGTGACCTAATAATAAGTGGACCAAACTAAATACAAGTGTAAACAACTATCAAGACACACTGTGATCTAATCACTCAAACCACTTGCCAAGGTGGTCTGGGATACATGTGTTTTGTAGTGAAAATGCTAACGTCCTAACATGTCCCCGACAGGGACGTCACAGGAAAATGTGCTTAGTGTGAGATTACAAGTGACTAGAAGAGTTGTAGGCAGTTACAAAATCTGAACACAAGTGGTCCACTGAACACCTTGGAGACACAGGTGTAAATGGCAACGTTCCCTTGTGATCCGATTGCAGAAGATGTGTAAACAGGGCCCTCGAGCGAAGAGCCCTAAAAAACGCAGTAGAAAGCTAAACCATGACAAGGAAAAGCGCAGCATAAGCGCCTACCAGCTGCGGACTGTGTTTGAATTACTCAGCCACAAAATGACGCTCCCAATATTTCAGAGCGGAGAAAAGTATCACCTTATGCGTTCACAGAAAGCACCAGGACAGTGTCAGTGTGACACCCAAACAAAAGCCAGAGCAAAGCTTGGCTCATTGCTCCGCCTCTCTCTGTGTAGTTTGGCATCTTTGACCTGCTTCAGAAAACCCTCTCTTTAAAGCTAAACATGAGGTCACATACAGTGACAGGGCCAATTGTGGGCCATTAGCTCTAGAAGTTAATTAAATTTCCCTGCAAGTCACAGGGGAGAATAGTGTTTGACAGCTTTAGACAGGCTTTCTTTTCTGAGGAAACACATAAGCCGAGAACAGAAACCGCAGAATCTGTATGTAAGAGTGCAAAATGGACCAGGGATATGATGAACTGTCTGTGAACTATAGCTCCTCCAAGGCTGGCATCCGTTACCTGAAGAAACTGCACTCCTCATCTGTATACAGCCGAACAGCGTGGCAAAATCTGCAGCATTGTTTGCCACAACTGCAATCAGAAACTGTTTGGATAGAGCCTGCGATGGTTGGGCATTGCCTGTCGTTTCAAATGTTAGTAATTTCCATGATTGTTGGAATTCAGGTCCAGTATGAGAGGCTTTGCTGGTGTCTTGTTTCAGAAGAGTCTTTAGATATTATCAAGGATAATTGCAGGAAGCCCACCCCACAGTGCGGATGCAAGAGAGGTGAGCGGGGACGTGTGTGTGTGTGTGTGTGTGTGTGTGTGTGTGTGTGTGCCTGAGTGTGTAATTTGTGTGTGTTTGCAAGCTAGCAGTGCCAGTCAAATGTCTGGACACACCTGACTGAACGTCAAAGACAACTGGATCTGAATGCCTCTGTTTAAAGGGCCCATATAATGGAAAATGCTTCTTTTTCTTATTATTTGAAGTACATACTTACTCTTAAAATACCACTACACTACCAATTCCATACAGTCTATGTATGCAAATTTAATTTTGTGACAAGCTGGCTGACCATAAAAACACAGAACCACCCACCTTCAGAGGGAAATGCAACCAAAGCAGTAACACTGCTGTCACTAATTTGCATACCGTGACGTGAAACAACAAGGAATCACACTGAAATGAACAGAATTTTCTCTGCTGAACTGGAACTGTTTCTACAGCCTGCTCTTTGAATAGGACACAATACATGGCAGCCAAATGGAACTGAGCTCCTTTTCACATATCAGTCTTTAAGGCAAAGAAACAGAAATAGCCTACTGACAACGGTCATGTAAATTATGTAACTCTTTTGTGAATAAAACCACACTGTCATAAATGGGCCGCAGGCTAAGCAAGAGAAATCCAGGTTATTGACCCTTTAAATGCTTGAACTCTGTATCCAAGTAAAATATACATATGTTGTAATCTAGGTAAAATGAGTTTTAATGCACCCATCCTTCATTTTCTGAGCTCATTTAAAACTTCTGTGGAAAGCTTTGTTTGTTCGGCCTACGTAGTTCTCCACCTGGTTTGGAACAATTCATGCCGGTAAGCTTCCATGTCTAACTTGTGTCAGGACTAATTTGTTAACATATGCCATACTAATCTTGCAAGAGTGAGGCGGCTGCATTTTTTAGACTGAAGCAATTTCAGTTCCTCTCCGCGAAAACAACAACAGTGTGACAACAGAGCTTAATCCTCCAGACACAAACAGTAGTAAATACAGCACCTAGACTTGTTCTGCCATCTTACATTGATGGTCGGCAGTAAAACTGCCCGGCTCGACGGCTGACTTTGCAAGTCCTTGCCAAATTACAACTGGCTACTCTTGTTGATCACAGCTCATCTCAAACAAGCCAAATGTTAAAACCACAATCATTATATTGTCCTTATTACTATTTGTACCTTGTTAAAAGTTGGAAATGGAAGAATGCCTGGTCTCATTAATGTGTTTGAGCTAATTTACTTGTTCTGGAGAACTAAGCTTCACTGACAGAAGGCCACTATCATAGTAATTCCATAGGAGAAATTTCATGATTTTGATTTCTTTGTTAGTGTTCTAAAATGTGGAGAATTGTTAAAACAAAAGAAAGACCCTTCAAGAGTAGGTGTGTCCAAACTTCTGACAGGAATTCGGACTGGGATGTTCGTGGAGCATTACTGGCACAGATGGGCTTCAGCTGGGGCCGGCTGCATCTCTCATTCACTTTAATAGAGCTCTGGGCTCCGCAGGCCTGCCGTTTTGTTCCCATTAGCGGGCAGCGAGCCCAGCTGGCCCTGTTGCGGTTAGCGGGCCTTCTCTAGAGCCACATGTTCTGAATGGAGGGAGACTGGCTTGCACTTCCGAAATTCTGGAAAACCAATAATAGTCATCATACTCGGTAATGATGATGATGGCGCTGATGACGATAATAGGCCATTACAGGGACGAGGTCAGGACCGTGTAATTTACCATTCCCCTTCCTTTACCACCTACAGTGTGTGTTGGTGTGTGTGTGAGCAACTGAACGCATGTTACATTATACTGATTCAGCAATCATTACCAGCATTAGCACCCTTGGTCTTGGTATCCAATCCGATGTCAATACTGACGCAAGCCCCTTTTTCGCCAGAACCAAAATGGTGCAATTTGTACCCCAGGGATTGTTTTTTAACAAGGCCTGACTCCATGCACAATCACGGATCTCCATGTGAACATACTGCTAGTAGAGCAGGCAAACACACTCCACAGAGATGGTCAATTGGCGCCCATTCCATATAATGCTCTGCAGTCCTCTTTTCAGTCGGGTGACATGCAATTAAACCAGGGCACCCAAAGTTTTACATGCAACTATATGGCTCATTAACCATTAGAGCGTATTATTAAAATCTGATTTTAAACTTTGGTTCTACATGACATAGGGACACCAAACAGAGCTAAGCATGACGTCTGATACCTTGAGCATCAACACAAACTGGGGGAACTTCCATATAAGGAGTTATTTGGCTATATGATGATGATTTACCATTTGTTGTGCTTCCATCACGGATCTGTGCCGTTCATGTTCTAAGGGTTAATCCTTAAATTCATGTAGGAGAAACTTGCTTAATATGATGTCATTACCTGTCTATGAGGTAATATATATCTCGCAAAACTATTATCAATTTTTACATATAATTTAAAGCTAATTTGCTTTCAGTCTTCCCTACTTCCTCTGCTACAAATAATGGCATCTTCTATGGTCATAGCTTCTGTCTGGAAATTTTGGGTACGAGCCTGCTGTCATGTGTACAGTGTGCTGGCATCACCAAAGGGCACATTACGCGCATATGGAGGAAGCTCATGTTCACCTGTTTGAACCTCAAAAGTAGAAATAAGTCTCAATCTTTCCAACCTGGTCCACAAGACTGAGTGTGCCTGTTGACATATCCATGTTCTGCCTATAATCACATCCCTTCGTAGCAATTGCTGAGAGGTTGACTTTCCCGAATGTTGTCAACACTCACATTACAACTTAACGAGAAATTGTGGTCTTTCTTTTACATTTACAGTTATGGCATTTGGCAGACGCTCTTATCCAGAGCAATGTACATCAGTAAAAAAAGAGTAGAGTGGCCCCTTATAGTCAGGCGTAAATACACCACACAGTGTGAACAGTGTGAAATTCTTTCTCTGCCATTCACCAGGTAAAGCAGGGGGCTGCCACCAACAAAGGGCACCTGGGGAGCAGTGGATGAGGACGATACCTTGCTCAAGGGTACCTCAAGTGGTGTCACTAGCAGTCCTGGGATTAAAACCCACAACCTTCTGATTGCAGGAACGACTCCCTAACCACCAGACCATCAGCCACCCTTTGGTGCCAGTAAATAACATTGAGTGTCCAGTCAAATTGCTATACTACTAAATTGGAATATGCAAATGGATCAACTTTGCATGTATGCATTAAAATAATGTCCAACTCTGCAGTAGCTGCTAAGACAGAAGGTCAGAGCAGGTCACTTGGTTCAGGGCCTTCAAGTAGACCCTACCCTGCGCCTGCCTGTTGCCCTGTCCTGAGGTCATTCTCTGGTGCCAGGTCTCTTGGCATTGTAACTTTTCTAATATTGTCAGGAAGCTCTCGGGTGCCATGTGGTTTAATGACATCATCTCTGCGCGCCCTCCACCCACATGCTAACCACAGAAAGTCCTGCAGGAGAAACTGTGCAGAGCACACAGACTATAAGGAGAGAACGCACAGCTGAGTTAAGCATGACCTAACCTCCACTGGGTTTTTCCCCTTCACAATACATTACACCCCGACAGCACATGTGTTTAGACTGCATGCACAGGCATATGTGCTTTCGGTGTACAAAACAGATTAATGAAATATGTTGTTTTTTTTCCACTGGGTGTGTGGTGCACTTCCAGTCCTGGTGTGGATTTTCTAAGCATCATCATTATCATCAACATCACTGCTGTAATTAATGTAGCAATGTGCCTCCATGTTTTATGTAGTATACATAAATCATTCACTTGCTGTTTTATGCAGTTGTGTAGGCTGAGGAAGAAATTGCTGTTTTATTCCCCTCAAGAAAGTGTGTTTGGATCACGTGTGTCATCCAAAGGGTAATTATGGCACTCAGTGGCTTAATCTGTGCTTTTGTAGTTGCTGTTGCTAGGTTGGCCAACCTAATATATTTAGCGTTATATGACTCAAATAAATATTAAGAGGGCAGTAACTCGGTGAGGATAAATTGAGTGTATTTTTGTGTTTATGTGTTGGGGTGGGGATGTGGTGGTGGTGGTGAGGGTGGGGGTGGGAGTGGGGGTTTGGGATTTGTTGTCCATTGTTTTCTCAAATTTAGTCAAAGTCAGTTCCCACTTGATAGCTAGCTCTCCGCATCACAGAATGTCACAAAGCTGGGAGAACTTTAACCAAGACAGTAAACAGCCATTAACTCTATGCCACTGGACAGATGAGCATAACTGGAAAACAGTGGAAGTCCCCAAATCCTTTTTTGTAATATATCCCCAAAACCTCTGTCACATCACACTCAGCTCTTTACTAAGTTGGAGCAGACTTATGGATGTTATTTAGAGCACTATATGACAGATTATGATCTATAAAAATGTGAAAACTCTTTTAGAGAACAGAGTGTGAAGCTCACAAAACACTTCACTATAATGAGCACTTATGCAGAATCATTTTTTGTTGCAATGACCATCATAAGTACAGAGTAGTCTGATCTAAAATATATTTTCAACAGTCCTGGTGTTCTAAACTGACTGTCCATCCAATTAGTGTTTTGTTCTACTGTATAGCTTACAGTAAGTCATTTTGTGTCTTAAACCATGTCTCCATCTGTACCACCTCAGTGTAGATCTGGGCATGGTTTGAGCAGCAAGAGAAATTTTAGTGCTGCATTTTTATGAAAACAGATTGGGTTACTATTGACTTCTAGTTTTGTTAACGTCATAGTTCTGGGGTGAGTGGCAAATTGTTTACATTAGACTTTTCACATAACTATTCTTTCAAAACAACTACATTGCTATCATTTCTCTTTAGGTTGAAAGGAGTGCCAAGGCTGTAAAATTGTTACAAAAGAATGCATTTCTGAGCGGTCCATGCATAGATCAGTTATCATAGTTACACTTCCACACTTTGATCCGGAGACAAATGGATTCTGAATTAATTCTGGCTTCTGTCGTAGAACAGGATGGAGCAAATGGGATCAATCTCAGACAAATGGTTCAGGATTTAATTTACGTTGTTTACAACATTGGCAGAGGTACATATTGTAGACTCTTTGGATGTTCAATATTCAGTCTGCTGAGTGTGCTTTGAAAACTTCATTACTGCTTTTACTGTATGTCAAAGCTTGGGAGCTTCAGACACTCACCTTTTTACCGTTAGCGTCTTGATTATTCCAGGCCATTTGGATTCTCATGGGCCAAAATATTTACAATTATGCATTATAGACGTTTGTTGGTGGTAATCCAACCACAGCATAGTATTCTTGCCCAGGGATGGAATCAAACCCTAATATACTAGAATGGTGAATAGCAATGTTGCCCACCACACACCTCCAATCTCAGCAAAACACACACACACACACACACACACACACACATTAAATTGCTTGATCTCCCAAGGTTATTGAGGCATTTAATGGAAGAGTTGCTGAGATCTCCACCTGTCCTCTTTTACGTAGGTTTGTGAACACACACACACACACACACACACACACACACACACACACCATTGTCTCCTGTCTTAAGTGTTTCCCAATACTCATTCTTGTCTCTTTTTAGTAAATGCTTGTGCATCAGCAGCCCCTACAATGCTCCCTTTACTGGCACTCACACACCAACTCCATTTATACACAAACCACTAGACTGGAAAGAACCTTTCCATTAGCCTCCTGTTTTGAACTTCTGGCCTCAGTGGCTAAGTCATTCTACTAGTGTGATAAGAAAAAGGATACATAGATAGACTACCACTAAAACGTCTGTAATCGATATATTAATACAAAATCATTGTAAAATATATAAGTAGTAATTATGAAATTTGATACATTTTTAAATGATTTTAACATTTTACAACAAGTATTAAAGTATTTGTAAGTAAGTTGTAAAACATTTGAAAGACATTTTAGATTTTGTGTCCAAATTGATGATTGGAGCTAAATGCTAAATCTATCTATCCATCTATGTATCTATCAATCTGTCTATACCCATCTATCCATCCATCCATCCAAGTTATTAAAATTAGTATCCAAAATGTCTAGTTCTTCAAAAGTGGTCATCTGATCTCAATGCCTAAAAAGTACCTGTGTTATTTTAGATTATTAGGTAATTTTTTTAGACAGGATGATTTATCATTGATTCCAGTAACTGTAAAATAACAGCAACTGCATATAAGGGAGGGTTGTTCAGGCACCATGATTCAGCTCGGTAGCAGCGATGTGACCTGAGGGCCAGTTAGGTCAGGGGAATCACAGACAGATGAGTTCTACTCTAACAGAACATTGCTCTCACGTAGCATAACTCCCCCCCCATGCACACTATGTGTGTCAGATAATGCAATGGATTACCACGAGAAAACCCAAACATGCTCCTCGGGGCACACAACTGAGCCAAATCTGCATTTTACTGCAACAGTGATGGATTCCTGCCATTAAGGGAGGACCTTTTGATGTCAGCACCTGCTGATGATTCTTCCAGGAAAAGAAAAAAATCTTTACAGCCCTTTGAAAGACGAAACAGAAAAACAGCACATGTTGTCAGTCTCTCAACCAAAAAGCTGTGCACAGTCAGCTGGGAAAAAACAGAGAAATGAGTGTGTGTGAGAGTATGTATTAAGAATTAGCATGCTTCAACATGCACTGCTTGTTTGTTACCCTCAGGAACTCAAGTGTGAGTGATACAGAACCTACATACAGATTACACTGTTGCCTTGTTATAGGGTCAAGGCCAGGACATCCATGTAAATAGATATAATTAGCATTATAGTATTTCACCAGAAAACAAAGCAGCACTTTACTGCAGTTGTTATGGTAAAGGATGCCCCGCGGGATGAGATGTATTCGAGGGAACAAACAGTAACCATATGAAAAAACTGTGAGAAGATAAAGGGTGGCGTGTGTGTGTGTCCATGTGCCTGCAAACGTGCGCTAGCTTCATTGCCGAAGGTTCACAAGTTCACTGTGACACGAAGCAGAGAGACTGAGATGGGACATGAAAGTGCCGCTATTCCATAGCTCTTGAAATCCAAGCAGAGTTGGAGTAGAGAGTGGAGGCTCTGTGTGGTCCAGTTAAACCCACAGCCACCTCTGGGGCTATCTGGGGTCGCCACTGACCTGTTTGTGACATGGCGCAGAGCTCTCCAGAAGAACATTACTCTGATAAAGGCTGTTCAGCATCTATCCTTAATGGAGGCAGAGCATCTCAATAGACTTCCTGACCGAAATTATAGCATCTTTATATAGGAGTCTGCTAATATTGTTTCCATCGGAAAAGCATCCTGTGTGCACCAGAACGGGGAAGGGCCATCCCTGGTGAGAGCTCAGGGACACACATGGAACGGCACGTGAATGATAAATACCATGGTTCATTTACATATAGTACGCAGAGGAAAACAAACTCCTACGAGTTTGCTTGTGTTAGCTACCTTGCTGTAAAGTTAGCTATTCTGAGTTAGCTGACTTGTTGCTAAGCTAGCTGACTTGTTGCTAGCTTAATCTTTTGTTTGAACTGCTTTCACCTGGTCTAAGTTGCCTGGTTGTGAATTGCTGGGCAGGAGGTACTAAATATATCCATGTACTCCGCTAGCAGTCTACCATTCGCCCTGTAGATACCCTTGAGCTTGTTGTATTCTCTTGTGTCTGTATTCTCTCTAACTAAGATAGGAACCAACTCTTTGTGCTTCTGTTTGTTTTTACCAACATATGTATTTCAGCAATAGTTGTACACACATTCCAGAAAACATGTTCCTCACCAAAGGGGCATCCATTCTCTTGGTGAACTATCTTCACATAGTTTCTTCTACCACTGTTATGCTGACAACACTCAACTCATCTTCTCCTTTCCTCCTGGTGACTCTCAGATCTCAGCCCAGATCTCTGGATGTCTGAGTGACATTTCCTCCTGGATGACAGCACATCACTTGAAGTTAAATCCCAGCAAAACAGAGCTCCTGTACTTTCCAGTGGATGCACCCACAAGACCTGACCTGGTTATAACTATCGGAAATGCTGTCAGCACCCCCACACCAAAAGCACAAAATCTAGGTGTTCTCTTAGATCTGTCACTTTCATCTATCATTAGCGATCTCTCCTAAACCTTTATAACATCGGGAGAATTTGTCCACTCCTCACCACTAACACCACTCAGATCTTCATCTAGTTGCTTGTCATCTTAAGACTGGACAGTAACTTGTTCCTGGCTGGCCTTCATCTGAAGACAACAAGACATCTACATCTGATTCAGAATGCAGCAGCACATTTGGTCCTCACACTACTCCACTACTGCAAACCCTTCACTGGCTTCCTGTGGTTGCTCACATTCAGTTTATAACTCACCTACAAGGCAAGAAATGGTCCAGTTTCGTCTTAACCTGTCAGCACTAATCAAACCACCACTCCTAGCTCGCCCTCTTAGAGCATCAAGCACAACCAGACACAAACCCACCTCTCAAGACCTGATCAGAACTGCTGAGACCCTCACGGTCTTCAAATGGCAACAGAAGACCCACCTCTTTGCACAATATTTCCAGTTTTTCAGTGGGAATTTGTATCCATTCATTCTGTAGAGTATTTATGAGGTCAGACACTACAGTTGGACGAGAAGGCCTGGCTCACAATCTATGTTCCAGTTCATCCCAAAGGTGCAGGATGAGGCTATGGTCATGGCTCTGTGCGGGCCAGTCAAGTTCTTGCAGTCAAGCATGGTGTCCAAAATGGCTTGGTATGCTGTAGCATTAAGATTGCGCTTCACTGGAAGTAAGGGGCCTAGCCCAAACCCTGAAGAATAGGTGTGTCCCAGTACTTTTGTCCATATAGTGTAGTTTCCAGATATACCCTACATTTTAAACATTGAACTAAGTGGATATTATACACAAAATTATTTCACTTGAAAAACATTTTTCACTTAGTATGGCCCCTTATAGTCACACATGAACACACCTTTTCTCTGCATGTAACTCATTCACCAACTGAAGCAGGAGGCTTCCACCAACAAGGGCCGTCCGTTGAGCACTGTGTAGGGACGGTACCTTGCTCAAGGGAACCTCAGTGATGACACTAGCAGTCTTGGGATTCAAACCCACGACCTTCTGATCATAGGGACAAAGTCCTAACCAATAGCCACCCAGCTGCACAGTTATGTGACCCCTTTAAATTCCACATACTTATCTTTCCTGTGCAAGAAATCATTGTATACCTTTTTTAAGGGCACTAAGGGTTGTTTTTTCCCAATGATTCCCACTGCAGTCTTGCTTTAGAGTAGCAATCCCAAAGCAACCAGCTAAAATAAAACTCTGTAAATGATATCAAACATGAATAGAATGTTTCATGTGATTGATGATGGCTTCCCTTGAGCCTGCTTTGATGTCATAACTCTGAACAGCATTAGAATATCAAAGAGCTGGGGTGCACTGACGTTTTGTTAAGCATTGCAGTGCCCATGTTGTGTAATGCCTCACCTCACCTACACTGTGCATGACAACAGTGTATTAGTGGGCCGAATGAAAATAAACAGGTCTATAAAAACCAACTGGAGACTTGGAGCGGATGGGGGCGGAGGGATGTGTGCTGGGGCTCGGCTCTCAGCGGTGTGTGTCTCTGTGTGTATATTTGTTGGGGAAAGAGGTGTTTTCTATGCATTCATCTACATTCCTGAGTCGCACAAACAATGTTCTCAGTGCCAGTGGGCCAAAGGGAGGGCACGAAAGGGCACTGAAGAGGGTGTGCTTAAGATGTCACCATGCTTACCCGCAGGAATGTCATATCACTCAGATTGTGTATGAGTGAACCAAAATACCCTATCAATCTTCTCCAGCAAAGGGACAGCAGCAGAACACTGGGAGTGTACAGACAGAAGAATCCCTGACAAAAATGCCAGTAGACACTAGAGATAAAAATAGGGGGATGGGGCGGTGCTAGCTAGCTGAAGAGGCCAGCAAGCCGTCACTGGTACAGTGCCAATGGCTATTTAAGTAGGTATGGACATACTTTTTCATGTTGCTGATGATCTACCAGTGTCAGCATGTAGACCACCTGTCACAAGTTTAGATAGGGGCTTCCTAGTCCATGGCCAGGTGTCAAAGAGAGCATGACTGGTCTTGCTCAGTCTAGGTGGGTAGAATGACTATCCCTCCATAACTCAGTGTGATGCCAGCCCAGACGCACTTTGCATACTCTCCCGAAGATGTTGCAATAGCGGCTGTTTAAAAAGATGTGGATGGTGCTTCATGTTTTGGAGGGAACACATGCTAGCCCCAGTGTCGGTAGCACTCTATGATGTTGAAGGCCAAACTAGGGCACAGGCATTGACTAAACTGGTGAGATGTTTGGGAACATTTTTTAAAAAGGCTGGAGACATGCAACATTTTGCATAATGTGTTATAAAGATGTCACAGAGATGTCACAAATATTACCATTAACCAACAAACTGACTGAGGAGCCTCTTAGTTGAGATTTGTGGCAATAACTAGTTTCTGCACATCTAACAAAGCTCTCCAGAGAAGCCAGAAGAAATATGCATCTTGCTAAAGTAAGGAAGAAGATGCTCACTGGAGATGCTCACTATGATCACTGGAACACCACAACCACAGTGAAGTATGGAGGTGGGCACACTGTAATACAGCGCTGCTTCTCTGCAAAAAGTATAGCGGAACTGCATGTAATTGAGGGCAATGTGAATGATGTAACAGGGGACATTAGAGGAGAGCTTTTTGGATAGGCCAAAAAACCTAAAAAAAGGTGAAAGTGGTGGCATGGTGTAGCCAGTATCCTGACTTGAGTCCCATTGAAAATGTATGGAGGATTTTGAATATTACCTTGGGGAATTTGGGGAGTACAGAGGTATAATTCAAAATAGTGGTCCATCTTTAGATCTAGCGAAAAATGTCTCTATCAAAAATAAAAGCTGTAAAAATGTTCAACAAAGTACTAATGTGAATGTGTGCTGTCTATATATTGTTTTTCCCATTTCAGTTTAGGTTTATAAACTGATGTTTCTCAATGCTTACTCTTGTTCAGGTTTTGAGAAGTTTAATTCCAAATGAGGCCAGCAAGGAGTGAAGAGGCCAGAAAGGAGTCCAAAAAAAGTGCTGAAAACAACGAGGACCTTCTAGAGTTGTAATAAAAACTCACCATGAACCTGGATCCCTTCTCATACTAGTTAAAACTAAGGTTAGAAAATCTGAGCAAAGATAAGCAACAAGAAACCCGCAGGTAGATTTACTTACAAAAACCCCCAAAAACAGATTTATCTATTGGAACCTGATGAGTGGCCATCAGTACTACTAGCAGGGCAAAAATATCCAACAGTTGTACTGGTAGGGGTAACATGGCTCATGGAGTAACACAAAACTCAACTCAAAGTTGTATCTAATGGCTCATTTGGATCATTTTGCTCTGGCCAGTTAGTGCGGAAGTTCTTCTAGCGTTAATTCCTTTTCTACAATGTTAAAAACAGTGTCAAACACACCAGAAGCATGCATTCCCACCTCTCTCCTGGCTCTGTCGGAGCACAATGATGCCATTCAGTCCTGATGGCTGGGACGGAATGGGCAGAAGAATGCTAGTTGGAGTGAGAATTAGACCAGAAGCCAACAGATGAAGACCTTTATTATTGAGACCTAGCCTAAGGGACAAATATTCATCCAGTAATACTGGACATGATACAGCTGCCTGAAAAAAATGAAACCTCATAATGATGTGTTTGGGTAAGTGCAAGGTACAGAAGTTAGCCTGAAATCAAACTAAGCCTTTTCACCTGGTCATATGTATCTGGTCATACTAAGCACAATCGGCATGATCAGATTCTGTATTTAAAGTTTTATTTTTTGGACTATAAAACATCTTCTGACTATTAATTATGACAAAAATGTTCACAAGGAGGGGAAAAAAGTCTAAAGAAAAATATTTATGTTCAGATTTCAAGTCACATGTGACCAAATCCCAGCCCATGTTGTTATACTGGCTAGACCATGGTGCAATATTTCTGAACAGTATTGCACTTTTTAGCAACTACAACATAAATAAAACATGCCAAGTAGGAGGACCTGGTCATGAGGTAAGAGTAGTTAAAGGGTTAATAGACTTTATATTCGAAGACTTTTTTTTTCAAATCGTTGCTGAAAGTCAATCACTTAAAATGTGCTTAACCCTACCTTAATGTACCCCTGAAAATACACAAAACCCCTTCATTTGAATGAAGTGGCCTATAATTTGTGAAACCGACTTTGTAGCTTTTTATCTTTAAATTAGAGATAAGGCATGAGTGTGAAACCCCTTAATCAAAAATTTAAGCCATTAATTTAGGAGGTTCTATTATTTAAGGGTCAAATTTGAAAAAGTAAGGAAAATTCAGTAGTTTTACCCCTTAATCAGCCTTAATCTGTGCACTATCCCCATTAATTTTTCTTAATTTCCTATACAGTCAAAATTAAAGTCATTTTAAGGGGTAAAATTAAAGTGTTTCATAGGTTTCAAAGTTGAGATAGTATGGAAAATACAAATAAACAGATTTCAATAAACAGGTTTCTTCAAAAACATTACAGAATACTGATTTGTCTGACTATGGTACATATTTCCACTGTGAGATGGAGTCCTGCGAAATCCACACTGCTTCTAGACATGGTTAACATAAAGCTTCTGTTTTGCACAGGTGGAATTTGTAAAAATAACCCCCGCATTGTAGTACTTGAAGAAGGTTTGCCAAAGTAATCCCCTGCCTATGAGCTGTTGTTAAATGATGGTTCTTGATGCAGTGCCATCTGAGGATTCAAAGATCACAGGACTTCAGCCTAAGCTTGCACCCTTGCCCTGTATACACTGAAATTCCTCCAGATTCCTTGAATCATTTAATCATATTATGTACTATAGAAGGAGAAACTGACAAACTGGTCCTCAAAGTCTCAGCCTTTCATGCATACTGCTTTTGTACCAAATCATAATTACAATCACCTGTTGACATCAGGTTTGAAATCACATTATTATTTTTTTTTACCTCATTACTAGCCCTAATATGCCCCCGTCCCATCCTTTTTTGGAGTGTGTTGTAGATATGAAATGTAGGAACGGATATATATCAACAAATGAAATTAAGCTGATCTGACAAAACATAAAATATATGGGGTTCATACTGTTTGCTATTAAATAAAATGGAAAGTAAATTTAAGAATATCTGACTTTTTTTTTTTTTGCATTTTCCATACCGGCTCAGCTTTTTTTGTTGCTGTATACTAGAGTGTCTCAAACTACACCTCACTCATACTCCAACAAAAAGTACCTCTACTGACTCTTAACTGTACCTACTCTGTTAGCCATTGACGGTCAGTCTGCAGTGATTAACTCTGTACACAAAGGCCTTTTTTTGTTGGTCTCTTTCTCTCTCTCTGGGTGGACCAGAGGAGGAAGGGTTCCCCTTTTGAGTATTGGTTCCTCCCAGGGTTTCTTCCCCTGGCTTTAGGGAGTTTTTCTCCCCCCTGTCACCCCTGGCTTGCTCACTATGGACTTGGATTCTGTAAAGCTGTTTTGTGAGAAGACTGGTTGTATGTGCTATATGAATAAAATTCAGTTGAATTGAATTTTGATTTGGATTTGAAAAATATCTATTAAATGTCTTTAAAAAGCTTGAGCTATATGTGATGCCCATCAATGTCCTTGTCACACCTTCTGACATGAAGAATCACTGCCACCAAAAGACAAAAACGCGACAATCTTCTAAAACTGCATAATGGACAATAAGCGCTAAATCTTGTCTTTGACTAGTTAACCACCAGTTGCCATAATCATTACATTCTGTGCACTTACAAATTCACATATGCAACCAAAGGCAATGCTTTCTGTAGGAACAATTTACTTGTGTGTGTCAAGTCTTACATGTCAGTCTTATATTTAGAGTTCTCAACAGGCAGCATGATGGATGGGGTGTAGAACGGAAAAGTGAATGATCATAGCAGGATGATGGAAGAGATTTAAAAGACTAGAGTTCAGAAAAAGAATGGAGCATCTTCTCACTGTGGAATCATCATAATTAACCAAGGGTGGAGTGAATGTGAACTTGGGACATCAGTAGGAAAGTCATAGAGGATCTTTTCCAAGAGCTTCGAGTTTGTTTCGATCATTATACCATCTACATTGTCCAAATTTGGTGGAAAATCTGAAGGGCTCCACAATGCAGTACAGAGCACCTTCCCAGGACTCTCTCTTTGCAGTTTGACCCACAATCACACCCTGGAACTGGGCTGTGGAGTCCAGATGCTTGGCCTCCTGTTGAGGGTCTCTTCTAGCTTACAGCTGCAGGACCACAACACATCATGAGCAGGGAATGTCTGAGTAATCGCCTCAACAGGAGCATGAGCAGATGTGCTGAGTCGGTAACGCAGCATGCATATGCATCAACATACGCTTGCACACCTAAAAGACACACACATACACACACATTCACACACCCACATGGACTCATAGCAGCTTTGGTCACATTTCACAGTCCTGAGCATGGAATTGGTTGCCATAGTTACTGCTTGTAACACCAGAAAACATAAGACCCCTGGATTACCCGCAAACTCCTTCAAAAATTGACCAGCTGACTTGGCCATTGACTCCCTGTGGCTGGAGCATTGTAGAGAAAGCTGGCCAACAAATCGCAGCACAAATGACCTTATTGTCATATGTATCATCCACCTCTAGGTCACTGACCATTGTCTTGGCCTACTTTCCTATGACATACCATAGGATGATGTCAAACAACGTGACTGTAGGTGAAATTTTCTGCTAATAACTCTTTGCTAGTGAGTTCAATTATTACCTGCTATTTTACAACCTCCTCTGATTGTGATGATGAGTTTAGCACCAGTGGGCTCGGCCTGGTGCTGCACTGTCTGAGGTGAACACCTGTACTATTTACGAGGCAGCCTAGGGGCTGACCCAAACCCACAATGTAAACAAACCATCCCGTGGAGCACCAGATGTGAATTCTTCTTTTAACTCCTAAACAGTCCAATTTCTTGATCAAACACTGACAAACCACAAATGAAAGGAATGGTTTGGTAAAAGAATCCTGCATATCTTGAAGATAATGTAGAATGTACAGCATTAGCAATTTGAAAGTAGTGATAGGGCATTGTCAGGCAGTTACTATGATATTTTAGCTGAGAACAGTATGGTTGATATAATATCCCAGCTAGCTGACTGGGTGCTGTTACTTGGATGCTACATTATCTCAGGTTTTTGTGAGGTTTTTCATTGATATTGTATCCCAGGTGCTTGCTAGGATGTTGTTATGTGGTTGTTATGAAAACTGCAGGACGACTTAACAAAACGTTCAGCAAAATAATAATAATAATAATAATAATAATAATAGTTGTTTAGGTTCAGTTTAGCTTGCACAATGTGGCAAACATCATACACCAAACATAATTGCCATTTGAAGTAAGGGGGAAACTGTTGATGATGATGATGATGATGATTATTATTATTATTATAACTGTTGATATATTATTTGAGAAAATTACTGCTTTGTGAACCATGAGCCAACATGTTCATTTTTCTCATTAGATTGGAAAAGCCAGAAGAGAGAAAAGTGTAAACTGTAGGACAGAGCACTCACATTGTGACACTACATTCATAGATTCGCGTGTGTAGTGTTTTATAACGGCAGTGCAGTCTCCCACAAAGAACATACACACTCCTTCCATATGGAGCTGGACTTTTATACTCAGGCCTAATTTGTGCAATATGCCGTTTTGCTGATGTAAGTCTATAGAATGATAGAAACATCTGCTAAAGCGATTGGCCTTTATATTCTCCATACTGAAAATGTCAAAAGGCTCTATGGCCAGAAATTTCACCCGCTCTATCCCCTGGTCATAAAGAGCCCTCCAATAAATCTAAACTGTGAATACAATCGCAAGTCATTCTGATACTATATTGGTATGTGTGTGAATTGAAAGTGGGATGCATGGAGAAAAGAGAGGGAAAAAGACAAAGGAATAAGAAGAAAAGATCACTGACTATGCATTTGAAGGTGGCTATTCAGTGGGCTTGATTTTGTTGAAATTAAGCAATAGAATATTTAACTTCGTTATCCCAGTCCAGTCTCAGTGTTCATGTGAAAATGATCAGTTACAACTTCTTGAACAGCTACACATGCTTTCAGACCAACACCGACAGTTTTCTTCTGACAACTGAAGACAGACACTTTAATCCTTAGTCATGCATGGCGGCTGAGGTGTGTGTGGGTAGTTGCTTGTGTGAATGCTTTTTTTAAAAAGGGAAACATAACAGTGAGAGCTACAGAAACACTTTTTGTTGAGAGGACACAGCTGTGACTGGTTAAATTTTCATCTGAAAAAATGGAAAAGAGTGTCAGTTTTTCAAGCAGGAAAGGAGTATACATATTAAATACCGCTACATTTTATATTATAATTAGTGTTAGGCTTTTCTGTAATATTCTGTTAATAATATGTTTTTTTCTGAAAAAAATGTTTAGTGTAGCAGCTTGTGCATGTATGCTCTAAAGCGTATCTCTAGGGTGCAGTGGACTGGAGTGGCAGACTCAGTGAGGTTATGGGAACTAGCGAGAGAGAGCTCTGTTGGCTCTGGCCAAAACCAGGATGAGACTTTCTCTCAGGAAACAGAGTGACCCGGATGCACCACCTGACCTCGACAAGCGCTTCCTCTGACCCCTACTCCAACACAGTGCAGACCACAGCAAAAGACATTTGTGCATTCATTTGGTCATGAGCTAATTCTTCTCTAATAAAGGTTTTACATGCTATAAGAGAAGCCTCATAGCCTGAGCCATATGATGGACTTGTGGAGCTAGGAAAAGCTACCTAACAAAATAAATAAATAAATAAAACAATAGAAACTGTGGAAGAAAAGCAATTTCCTGCAGGATCACAGAGTTCACTGTTCTTGTCTAGTGAAACTGAAACTACAAAGCTAATGTACATTTTTATGGGTAACATTATGTCAAAAATCAAATGCAAGTTGATTGCATAACAACTCAACACAGTTTGCATCAGGGGTGGCTGATATAAATGGACTGGTGTAAAAGCCCTCTCTCTCTCATGGCAAAATCAAAGGCATAAAAATAGGTTTAATTCAAAGGCATCCACATCGTTTTACTTGCCATTTTGAAACTGCACTACAATTCAGACTTTACTCATTTAACATCTGTGCTTAATTATGAATTAGACTCACTGAAACATAAAGGTCATTATTGTTGTGATACCACCATACCGATTGCTTAATAGAACATAACCATGAGGAAAACAAATGGTCATCTACAGATGAGTCACCTGCAACACATGTTACTATTGCTACCACTAATGAGGCTTCTTTTTTGTCTAGCAGCCTGCATTAATTACAGTTTGCCTGAAATGATTTCTCTTTTCGATAGTATTCTTGATGCAATTTTCACCTCACATTGTGACACAGGTTTCCCAGAAGCATTATTTCACAGGAATAACTTCCTCCTGTTCCTTATTTACTCAAAACCCACTCATGTTTGGAAAAACGACTTGTAAAACTGGCCTGAATTCTTCTTCATCCTTCCTTTTCCTGTGGTTCTTCTCAGCTGTTTTTGTTTACTTGTGTATCAGTGGGTGTTTAGAAAATTTGATGCTTTAATGTAATTAGACATCACCAGTGTGTGTTCAGTACAACAAACATCAGTTTTGAAGAATTGTGGGGGCTATGCCATGGATGAGAGTCTTGTTGTGTGTTTGATTGGCGGGTGTACTTCTGTTGATGGGGGTGCAAGATTTATTGATCTTTCAAAAAGTGTTGGAGATGAAATAGACCTCCAAAAAGAAGTGGTGGGGACATGTCCCCAGTGTCCCCTGCATAAATGATGCCTATGTTCAGTATGCATCTTTTGAAGTGCCTATGATGTCTTTCAGCATGTCTCAGCCAAAAAATGCTGACTAGGCAGTTTTCACATTGATCCATGTGTGTGTGTGTGTGTGGTCATAAAGGGGCCCTGCCAGGAGACACCGGTTAGGTTTGCAGCTATAGCCGGGTCAGCAAATGGAAAACACAGACATATAGGGACTGCTTTAAAGGTAACACCTCTGAGGCTCAGTCCATAGCTGTGCAGGTGTAGATAGAGTGTTATAGACAAAGCTAATGCAGCTACCTTCTGGTTGCCTTCACAATGACTCCCACGTAGAGCAGGTCAGGTGTAGACGGTTTTACATTTCTGTTAGGAGCAGATATTTGCAAGCTTTGTGTTTTACTTTGCATTTCAAATTGAGACAACAGTTTATATTTTGTTCTGCCATATGCAAATGAACCTATAAGCAGTCATGGAAGGTTTTGTGGTGTGTTGTGAGCGCCCTTGACCGGTCACAGATGTTGTGGTTGGATGAATTAAGGCATTCGCTTGATTCAACTTAAAATTAATAAAGATGGAACATGTAATTATACTTCAAAAAAATAATAATTATACTTTACTACACTGCATTCAGTGTTGGGAAGGTTACTTTTATTCCACTACAGATTACAGAATACATGCCCCAAAATGTAGTTTGTAATGTATTCCGTTAAGTTACTCAATGTGAGTAACGTATTCTGAATACTTTGGATTATTATATATTGTCATGCTTTTTACAACCACATGAATGTAGCAATCACATCCTGCAAATTCTTGTTTATTTTTCTCTACCATTTGGCTGTTAGACTTGGGAAAGACTTTTTTGTCTGCTTAAAGATAATAAAAAAGCCCTGTATTTGCTTAACCATTTCTTTATTTATTAGTTGCTGGGTTACGGGAACACTGCTCCGTCTGGCATGTTTTTATTTATATAAAAAAAAATTATGATTTACTGTAAATATTCATCCGATTAATGCATAGTATTGTTACAGGCCCAGTACCGTGGCTCTGAGAGAGATCCACCTTCACCAAAAATCTACGGAGCTGCTGATCCACAAGCTGCCCTTCCAGCGTCTGGTGCGTGAGATCACTCAGGATTTCAAGACCGCCCTCCGCTTACAGAGCTCCGCCGCCATAGCCTGCAGAAACCCAGCGAGGCCTAACCTGGTGGGTCTGTTCAGCAAGACTTACTTGGTGGGTCTGTTCAGCGAGGCCTAACCTGGTGGATCTGTTCAGCAAGGCTTACGTGGTGGGTCTGTTCACCGAGGCTTACTTGGTGGGTCTGTTCAGCGAGGGAACCACACACTGCTCACTGTGTGAGTCAAACTAAGGCCTAGTCTCAAAACGAGATTGGAAATGGTCTGTGTTCTAATTTAGGCGTTGTACGTTATGAGCTGTTAGCATTAAAAACAGGTTTGTCGAGGCAAGCTTTCAAACTCTACCAAAGAATGTGCTCACTCTGTTTTGTTAGAACATTATCCATTTTATGGAGAAGGTTAATAGTGTGTTGGCAATGGGTGGGTCGCAACATGCAGTGCCCACCCTCCCCTCACTGTCTTTCTCTAATACTCAAATAAACACTCCTCCACCACATGTTTTACACTCTCAAAAGTGACCTCATTCTCTGGAGGAAAGGAGAAGGAGAAAAAAAAAAGTAAACGAGAGATGGTGTGGCAAGGCAAACTGGGGCACGCCAGCGACAGTGCCAGGTCGCACAGGTGTTTTGCTTGCTGCGGTTAGCCCTTAGCAGTTACCCATTCTCTGGGGATGGGCAGGTGCTAAGTGGGTTTGTTTAACAGAACCCAGGTGGAGTTCAGCAAGCAATTACAACACAGCAGGACTGAAGCAGAAACAATACTGAGAGGTGTTTGCAGAGCAAGATTTTGCCCAGGCCCAGATGCCCCACCGGCACTGTCTGCCAAGAAAAGTCTTTGAGCAACTTAGATGGTATATGAACCTTACATGATGATGTGAAGGGGACAATGTATATGTAATGCAAACTGATTGATGTAACTAATGTGTTTCTTGGAGCAAAAATTTAGAGAGGCAGCTCGACTGAAATGTTGACATAAACATCAACACAAGATTGTCAACTGCTAAAAACAAGATTAGCAAGAGACAACTTAAAAACAAATATAGCATTAGATCTATAGCATTAGGCACATTGTAAGAGAATTATTTAGATTATGCATCATATTTAAACAGCTCTATAGACCTGGGGAAAATGGTACTGTGGGTAGTGCTGTAGCCTCACAACAAGAAGGTCCTGGGTTTGATTTCAGGCTGGGGTGGACAAGGGTCCTTTTTGTATAGAGGTTGTATATTCTCCCATCTCTCTGTGGGTTTCAGCTGAGTTCTCCAGTTTAGGGCAGCTGGTGACCTAGTTGTTCAGGAGTTGCCCCTGCAATCAGAAGGTTGTGGGTTCGCATCCCAGCACTGCTAGTGGCATCACTGAGGTTCCCTTGAGTAAGGTACCATCCCCACACACTGCTCTCTGGGCGCCCCTTGTTGGTGGCAGCCCCCTGCTTCACTTGGTGAATGGGTGAAATGCAGAGAAAGAATTTCACATTGGTCACACTGTGTGCTGTGCTCTGACATGTTCATGCATAACTTTACTTTTACTTTACTTTTTCCTCCCACAGCACAAAGACATGTGTGACTGTGTGTCTGCCTGTAATGCACTGGCTATGTGTACTGGGTGTTTTCCTGCCTTTTACCCTATAAGCTCTGGGATAGGCTCCAGCACCCCAGCAACCCTGGCTGTCGATAACCGGCTCAGATAATGGGTGAAGGCCCACATCCTGAATATCCTATTAGTATAACAGATTGACACCAAGGACAGAAACACGTATGCCCCTATATATGAATACTAATCTGTTGCATACATGATGCCTTGATTCGTAGGTTACTTCTGTTTGTATTCAGTCTATGGCACCTGCTCTTTTTTGAGCTGCATTGTAGGCTTCCTCTCCTCTCCCGTCCTTTGTCCTTCAGTGGGCCTCTATAAATATCCCGCCCAGTCTCCCATGGCCCACGTGGCCCTGGTCTTTCCTGAGGGAGAGGAAGTGCAGCCCGAACCAGGGACCCTGAGCTCTCTCCTGAGGGAGAGGACAGACTTCAGAGGGGGGTTGGGAGGCATGGAAGAAGGTTTGTTTACAGTTAAGCTCTTTTCAGGACTGTACTGTACAACATAGATAGTAAGGGAAAAAATCTAGCTATGGTATGTTTTATCAGCAAAATCTGAGAACTGCTTACTCAGCACCAGCCAAATATAAAGGGTAAATAATACAAAAGGTAAAATGGCATGCTTATAGTTGCTGTGCAATGTGTTCATCTGTGAATTCTTGGTATTTAAGCTCTGAAACAAACGTTTTCAGAGTTATAATATTTATGACAGTCTTTCAGTTTATGTCAATCTTTAGATGGGTGTTAAACACATTTAACTTAAAAACAGTATTTACAGTCATCAGTGTGGTGTTATACAGGGCTCTATACTGGGCCCTCTTCTGTTCATGTATTTTTTCTTGTCAGTGTACTTTACTTATTTAATTATTTAACTAAGCTAATACTCATTTGTTTTATTTCTTATTGCACTTTTATAATCATTATTACTAACAGTAACTAGCAGATCACACCGACCATATCTCATCTTCAGAGCATTTATTTATTATTGTTTACATGTCCAGCATGGATCGTTAAAGACACTCAACAGATGTGATCAACAAACAACACAAATGTATAAAATCTTCAGCTTCTACATCAGAAAAAAAAATCTAATCACAAGAACGGAATGTTATTAACAAAGTAAAAATCTAAAAAAAAAAACACCTTTAAAAAGTCCTACAATATTTACAATTTTAAAAACCAATTAAGATCAAATAAGATCAGAAAAACAAATAAACTGCAACAACAAAAATATAATCATACATTTAATCATTATTAATAAAGATGAGGTTTTTAAAAAAGAACTGCAGCAACACAAGTTGCGTGCCAAACATTGCCTTACATTAGTGATCTTTTTTTCTTTACCTGACTGGGTAATCTGAATGGATTGAAACATCTAGTATTAAAAAGCATGGCGCTTGGCTCTTGGAGTAACGGCTTCTGAGACAGAGATGCAGACATACTGTCACATTTGTTACTGAGTGAGATCATACTGCAATTGCACACAGCCTTGGTGTAGATGGCACAATAATACCAAACATCCTCTGACTCGTCTACTCATCTGATACCACATGGTTAGACATGACACTGAAATACAACCACATTTTGCAAGTCTTTCGCAAGTCACCAAGAGATCCTTTGATTATATTATTCACTGCAGTTGTGGGATGAATGGACAAGTGCATAATGAGCAGGACATGTGGGTCAGAGAAGGAATGCCACCACCTCTAAATCACAAAAAGTGACAAAACAAGAAAAAACACTGAAATGAATTTATCTGTCAACTCAGCAGGTCTCCGGTCCATGTGTCTTCCTGGTTGGATTAAATCTGCATGCTAAAAACAATACAGATCATTAAGCTGCATATCTAAGAAATATTTTACTAAACCTCCCCAAGGTCACCCACACACAATGCCTTTAAGATCACAATGCTAGAGTGTGAGCGATTGTGGGAGGATGTTTCCTGGCTTTGGCCAAAAGCCCAGCCTTTCTTCCTGTTGGCCAGAAGACAAAAAGTTGCAGGACAATAATGCCCAGAGTGAGACGGGCCATTGAGAGCCATTCAAGATCCAAAGTCAAGGAGTGGTTTAAGTGCCTAGGCTAAAGCTTGGCTCAAAAATCTGGATCTGCTACACCTTGTATCTGAGTAACACCTTACACATAAATTGTCCACTTTGAAAAGAACAATCATTTTAGAAGGCCTTGACAAAGCATTTGGTTTCGATTGGATGAGCAAACACAAACTGCATACCAAAAAACAGCCACAAGGTCTCAAACAGCAAGGCCATAAAGGTGTGGAATGAGGTAAAGGTCTGCTCATGTGGACACAGACAGGGCTTGCATGGGGTTTAGGCCTGTCTGTATGAGTGAATTGAGTCTCTTCTCCCTCCAGATACCCTTCAGGCTTGCTTGTGTATTCCTCATTGATCTGGGCAGGAGGGGAGGGGGAGGTGGAACAGCTTTTATCTCTGATTAACTCTCCTCCACATCTCCCTGGATGACGGAGAGCACATTGAGTTGGGCGGGGGGGGGCTTGCGTTGGGGGCGCTGCTTGGCAACCGCACCCAACGGCCTCCATCAGCGGCAGCATGCAGATCATGACTGTCCTCCATCTCCTCTACCTTCCCAATAATATTTATGAAAGCACTTTCGACTGAACCTCGCCCGGCAAGGCAATATTTATAATACCGCACTCTTTCGTTTTCTCCTTCATGCTGTCCTCTCTGCCTTTACAAAATGATCAACTATCCTCTGCTGGTGGAGGGTCGATAACAGAGATTTTTAGAGGCACATCTCCCGTGAGGTGGACACCATTTTTTTCTGCATAGTGTTATGAGGTTAACACTGTAGACTAGTGGTTCCCAATCCTGGTCCTGAAGTATACTTCCTAAACATATTTAGATGTTTTTCCAGCACTCAGAGATTCTCAACTTCAGTCCTGGAGAAACTGCGGCCTCGCGTGCCTTGCATAGTTTCAAGAATTCCCTGCTCCAACACATCTAATCAATCTCAAAAGCCACCTATGCTAGTTATTCATGGGACAATCAAGTGTGCTGTGCCATGGAATAATTAGAAACTGTACAGAGCAGTGGATCCTAAGTGGGTCCCTCCTCCCCTAACAGACATGATCCAAATAATACGTTAACAAGCCACTGCCTGAGTTGAAATAGGAGCATAAGAGCCAAGAACACTAAACTATGCAAGGCAGGGGTACTCCAAGACCAAGGTTGCTGTAGACTAAGCAAAGCTCCTCAAAGAGCAGTTATATTCTAAACAAGGACGGCAGCTCCATCTTGCAAAGCCGAGTCACTGCCTTAGTCTGCTCTGTGGAATCCTGATGAGTGTGGGCAAACATGCAAAGTCCAGCATGGAGCTGAATGGAAGGAGAACGGATGCCAGCCACAGATCCTGTTTCCGCTCTCATTCAAAGAATGTGTTTCTAAAATAACCCGTGGCAGAATGGCCACCACGACCGCATGCCAGCATGCTCCCATATGGGGACTTCAGCCTAACTACGCTCTCCCCGCTAGCCACTCATGCTGCCCTCCTGCCCTCATCGAAGGGAACTCTTCTAATTACAACAGTTGCAATTAGGCTTTCAAGTGCTTTGTAGTCAGAACATATCTAGGAGCAAATTTGCTAGTCAGTTTGCTTCATTTATTTTTGGTATGTTCCTAACAATTTACCCACTACTGACCACTGATACCATCCTTTCTTCCACTATGATGAAGGGTAAAGGTTAGTACTCAGAGACTCGGGTATCGTAATTGTCCAGTACCGGGTATTCCAGAGTTTCGACTTGTAATTACCACATGACCACAGGAACTTTCATGGGCATGTTATTTTTAAGTTGAGAACTTGTATTTACAATCATTCTGATACCTCAAGAAGACAGCATCAGGCCAGCCCCCCCCCTCTGTTCCTCCCCCATGCTTAAAATCAGCCTCATCTGTGTAAAATAACCCGGCCCTGTCTTTGGAATAACAGACTGTAAGCCTCTTCCAGAGGACTTAGAAGATAAGGTTTCTGCAGCTGAACCCCCTCCGTCCCCTTTGAACTGACACAGATGTCTCTCTCTCTCTCTTACACAAACTCCTCCTTTCCTCTCTTGCTCACTCATGCCCCTCACTCTTTCCCTCTCACCTTTCGGGGCAGATGAGAGAGGGATTTCTTTGGTGCTGAGGGGGTTTGTGTTGGGGTGGCTGGGGGTTAGAAATGTTTTCAGCCACCTGCTGTTTTTAAAAATGAGAGGATTATCTAACAGTCCCTAACAGAGGGGAGAAAGAGGCCCAGTAAGGATTTTACTTATAATTGGGGCACGAGAAGCAAACCTTCAATGCTTTTTATTGGCTTTTTCCAATTGTTGCGCTTCAGTGGTATGCACTAGTGGTATGTATTAGTGGAATGTTTTTATGGCCTTTCTCTTTCGGTATGCACCTTATTGTATTGTTTAAAGCAAGCCTATACTTGGCTAATAGCTCCTACATCAACATTTGCTAAAACCCCTCCCTCTACCCTCTAGTACCTCAAATGTTCCCGACCATCCCCTGCAGAGTGGTTTCACAGTACGCCACCTTTGTCCTAAATGAAAAGCACCACGTGAGCTATGCTCCTCTAACAATAAATGATTATAGTCAACACAGTATCACAGGGCCACAGAGAGAAAGCAACACGCCAGGCAGCATGGGGTAGGTCAGAGGGCTCCTCCTATAGCGGCAAAACCACAGGAAGGCTTTTGGCTGGCAAGACCAAGGCACCATTGTTAGAACAATAGCATGAGTGGTTTGACTAAGGCAATAAAATGCGTGGGGTTTTTGTTCCTCATCATAGGCAAGCACGGCTAAAGGCAGAGATCCAGAATGCACAGTTGCATTGAAAAGGGCAGCTACAGCCCTCACTGTTCTACACCAGGCCTTTCCTGTTGCACTTTGACCTGCCCGGTCAGTAGGCAGGTGACTGCTAAGACCTGAGTAAAGGGAGCGATTCGAGAGCGATCTCAGAGATGGAGAGATTTACGTCCATTCTTCCCTTTTTTATACTACACTTCTCACGCTTATTGATTTCTGCTGTTTCGCATTCTTGCATTCTCCTTGTCTAATGTACAACTGCTTATCTCTCCTCGTTACAGAACAGAGAAACTTCCTTGTTTAGAAATGAAGAGAAATGTGCACTCAATATGAACCCATAAAGCAGGGCAGAGGGGAGATAACCCATGATGGAAGAAAGGATAATAACAAAAACAATGTGCAAACTTCCTGATATAAATAGACTACAGTCAACGCATTAGGAGAGCACCATGGGATAAAGGAGTATAAGGCGTGTTTTGTGTGTGTGCGCGTGTGTGTGTGTGTTTGTGTGTGTGTGTGTGTGTGCATGTGTGTGTAGGTGTTCAGATTTGTTTTTTACATATATTGGCAGAAGGATGAAAAAGAACATGGGCAGAGTATTGTGGAGATAAGAGGTCAGAGTTGTGGGGCTAAAGTTAAACCCATTCCTGAAAGGAGCGTTTGCAGTACACCAAGTATTTGGGCGCCCCTTTCCTCTGCAGCGTGTTGATGATGGCGTAGATCAGGCCCAGGATGCACAGCACCAGGACCAGGGGCACAGTCACCATGATGATATTCATGGTGCGCTCTGTCTCATCGATCTTCAGCACCACGTCCACTTCATTCGTCTTCTCTTCCGTCTCCTCCGTGTAGTCCACATCATTAGTGCGGTCCCGGTCCTTCTCCTTCTCCTTCTCTTTGTCTTTATCTTTGTCTTTGTCCTTGTCCTTGTCCTTGTCCCGCCCAGCATCTGGATTGAAGGGCGTTCGGTCAGGCCACTTGCGGCCTGGGTCTACGTCCGTGTCTCTGTCTGGGTCTAGGTCCACACTGCAGCCCATGAAGTCCCTCAGGATGGATTTGGGGTAGCCAGGCTCACTCTTCATACGATGGTTGTCAAACTTCCAGTACTTAGTGCCTTTGTAGAAGTATGTATAGGCTGTAGGGGAGAAAGACAGAGTGCTGAACACTAGCAGGTATGCGTGTGCCACCTGACTGGAAATGTGTGTAGTACATCTTTGGTTGATTGAATTTCAGTAAGGCTGAATCTTAAATGGGCAATTTGACAATACTTAACTAATCCTACTATAGCTCAATATGTGAAAAGTGAAAACCATTATATTTATAATTTTTGTCTGATCCAACTTAAAGAAGTCCTCAAAAAATATTATATTATGATTCATCGTCATGTTCTGTGAAAATGTCATGATGCTGTTATTGCCAAAACCTACCAATAAGTGTCCCTGGGCATTTGTTATTTATGTACAAAAATACCGTATATTAAAATATGACTAATTATTACAAATTATTACAAATTCCATATTTCTAATAGTTTATTATAGAAATAATACATTTATCATTTCTTGTCAGACTCAAGACTGCATCACTGTATATTAATTTCCCAAGTACTTCTCTCTCAGTGTGAGAGCTTTCCCAGTAATTATGGAGTCATCTCAGCACAGTCTAGGCATTCATTTCTTAATATTTTACTTTTTCATATGATTTTACGATTAACAAAAGTGATTGTACTCATCTAAATGTTGGTGTATGTTTGTGCATCAGTAATAGAAACAAGTAACACATTACTATCACTTGCCTAATGATGTGGATGGTACAAAAGAAGAGAAAATCTCATTTCAAGCAGCAGAAGCTCAGTCACATCTCAGATAATTATATCGAAGTGCCTGATATGAATGATACTATGACTCTGCATAATCAATGGTACTCAGGTTAAGGGTGTGAGCTTTTCTGAAGAGACTAGCACAGGACAAAGGGGAAAAAAGCCTCTCTCTCAGTGATGTCATTCTTTCCACTACTCTCAAGTTAAATTCCCTGATCACATTTCTCCCCCAACCACCTTCTCTCTATTTCGCTGATTAACCCTCCCTTTCTCTTCAATGGATTGAGTTTTCAGGCAGCTTCCCGGCCCACCCTTCCCCCAGCTCACCTCCATCATCGCTGAGGAAGGCCCCCTTGGGAGACACTGGCACTGATGAGTCCCACACACTGATGGGCTTAGGGTAGTCTCGATCTACTGCGCGTGACTGTTCATTAAAGCGCCAGTACCTATGAACAAAAGAATAGCAGAAACAGTCTCACTTACTGGGATCGTATAAAGAAATGAGTCCCTTGAGGCGGTAGTTTGGTGGAAAATAAGATTTACACCATTCCCCCCCTCACCTCAAACCCGAAACACAATTGGTGCCCAAAGTGTGGTTCTTTAGCTTTGCACTGGAGCTGCAATCTAATGTAACACCAAATTATAGAGATTTATAGCTACTCAGTTAGCATTGTGCAAAATACACACCGAAATCATGGCACTTGCTTCATGGCAAGCTGTTAAGCAATCTCAATTAGACTTGCTTTAGGGTTCTGAAACTATGATGCAATAATTGGTGTGGTCACGTATAGCGCCAGTGTAAAACCAAGTACATTTTGGACACCAAACGTGTCCTGGCAAACATGTCTTTACCATACACTACCAGTCAAAAGCATGTTACTCATTTAATACTAAAATACACTCAGCACTCTTTGCTGATAAATGGGCAGTATGTTCACCATTTCAGTACCTTTGTTAGCCAGAAAATGACATAGTTTTAGTAATCGCTACTAACCTACAAAAAGGCACCTAATATAATTATAATTATAATGTAGATCACACAGTGATAAAAGAGTTAACGAGTTAAAAGTTAAAGGACAGTCTAGAATTTGACTCTGCATCACCACACAACCAGTTAATAGGATGTCAAACATGCACTGTTACAGATTGTTTCATCATAAAGGGAATTTGTTTTATTTGACATTTATACTTGTTCATTCAACAATTTACCAATGCTTAGCAGTTTATGAAATAAATAAATGCCTGTGGTGTGCAAGAACGTTTGAGTGGTCGTGTAATTTTATAAAATAAAAGCCCCCATTGGACTCAATATTAGATTCGGATAGGATCTGGTCAAAGGCACAGTCAGGACAGTTTGCTCACCTGTCTCCCTTAAAGAAATAGGTATATCCAGATGGCTCCCACCATATAGCGGTGTCTATCTTATCATAGGGGATATCTCTGCCATAATCCATCAGTTCTTGAGGGTAACCTGGCTCCAGAATGGCCTCCCGGAACAGCCAGTACCGACTCCCTGCACAGAATGAAAGGAAAGGTATTGAGTGCAATGTGGATGCATAAGAAGCAAGACGTTCAGAGTCAGAGTTAAAAACAGCAATGAGATAATAGAGAAAAAAGGGTGGGAGAAAGGAAGGGCAGTTACACTGCACGCTTAATAGGCTTTTATGGTGAATATCTGGGGACTTTCCCTGAGGTAGTCATAGAAATGAGGAAGAAACTCTCTGATTCTGCTACAGGCTTGTTTTGCTGCTTACATACAAGCATAAATAATCATTGTAGATGACAGCATTGCAAAAGATGCAGTAACAGTTTGGGTTTGGTTCCAATCCAACATTCCTTGTGGTCTGACCAATAACACAGCACTGCACAGCACCATAAAAGATGAATTCAGCCGTTGAGTTATTATTTTGTTATTATTATTATTATTATTATTATTATTATTATTTTACAACATGGCAGACATGATGGTACCATTTTCCTCTCCCAGTTTAGGACTCTACTGACCTACTGGCCTCCAAAAAAGTGCAACCTCTGCAGACAGCATCTGGGGAAACCGCTGGCTGATGCAACACAAAGGCCTCGCCTCAAATATAACAGATGTTGCCGTCCAAGACTTTTTGGTCCCCTGGTTTCTTTCTGATGGCAGGCGTCCAGGTTTAAGAAGACTTCGCCAATGACATCACTTGCCCTACAGAAGTTTTTCAAATTTCTCAGAAAAACAAATTTTCTTTCTTTCTTTCTCTCTTTTTACCAGCACAATAGCCTTCAAAACCTGGAACAAAGTTCCTTAATGGAGGTGGATGTAAAAAAGACACATAGATATGATTATGCAGGAAGTTATAAAGATCTCAATGGAGCACAACTACAAGAACAATCAGATAAAAGCTCACGGCCGCCAGGGCCGTTTTCAGTTACAGCCTAATGAAGTAATAAAAAACACAATGCAAATGTAAGCTGAACCCTTCACTATTTTTATGTACTCGTGCTTCGCTACCCAGACAACTGTCAGACAGACTTAAGAGGTAAAGAGCAATAGCTAAAGCAGCCTCGTAAGGGTTTTAGTACCAACCTAGAAGTCGCAGAGTATGCAATAAAATCCCTACTGTGTCTAAATAGGGGCTCCACAATTTAAAAACTCGTGTCCTCTCGCTAACTCTACCTGCAAAATTCATCAGCCTTAAGCTAATAGTCACTTCAGGGAAATCACAGACCAAAGACACTTCCTTTACTAAATGACATAGATCAAAATCAATGGGTCCCAAATGCTAAAGCCAGGAATTAGTCATACACTGGGCATGGCACATTGACGTACAGCGGAACTGCCATGTGTAATGCTTTCCACAACTTGGTGAGATTTTAACAACGTATACTGGACATATATGTCTTTACAAGGCTAAAAATGGCATTTATATGAATTAAGTAGACTCAGGTGGATAGAATCACCTTTGAAAAACACAAATCTGCCGTCATGTCTCTCGTACGCTGCGTCAATGTCTCCTGGCAGGCCCCTCCAGAAGTGCCCAATGGGCATGGGGTAGTTATCCAGCACACGGTTTCTCCTGACCCTCCAGAACCAGCGACCCTGTGGGGGAAGGCAAGGGTGTTAGAAAGTGACAAGGCCTGTTGGAAGTTTTTCCTCTCATGATGTTCATGTCTATTAGAGGTCCTCTTGGCCACAGCAGGCACTTCAGATCTCCAGCAGTTGTCAGAGAGGCTCAGTTTTTTGAAGGCTGCTGGTACTCCTCCAGACCGAGGCCGAAACCAGGCCAGTTTGTAAATCATGAATGCCAAACCACAGTGTTCTTTGCAACACACACTCTAAGCACTCAGGGAATACAACATGTTTCCATGTTCAGATGGATTTAAACCAAGCAACCGCAAATCTGACCAGGAAGCTGTTGAAAACATATGTATAAAAATCCTGGTGTGGAACCACTGAAACCTGTTAACCAACAAACTCAAGCCAAACTCAAGTTCAGCTTCAGTGTACCTGTTTTACTCAACCTGTAAAAGGCTTTTTTCATACTAAATAATGAGGTACTTTATATTATTTGTCAATCATTATATAGGCCTTTCCAGTACTAACTTTGCAGAATGCTGTAATATATAAATGAACCTAACAAATAACAATTTTAAGGTTGTGTGCTGTGAGCTAGCGCCTGACTGATATATCAACACAGACAATCCAGAGTTTTATTAGTATTTGTAGTATTGTAGTATTTAGCATGTTCTGATCTGATTGGGGTGGAGAGACCAAAACTTGTGTTTGCACAGTGGATTCGAACCATCAAGCTTCTGATTCAGTCCCCGGTGCTTTAAATGTCTCTTACCTAGTCATTTATGGGTAAGGACGGCTGAACGTGCAGTCTTATTCACGGGCTGATTATTTTTAATGAAACCACAACAAACAGCAACATGTCTTTTTTATAACTGACCTGAGCTTTAGTGTCTTCAAATCTGTTTATGGGTCTGCTGTGTGTTTTGCTATGTGTTTATTATTAATGGCTAATAATGTCTATCAATAGCAATTACTAGGTTGGTTTTAAACGTTTAAAATGTTGGTTTGTACAGCTGTATATAATAGAATGATCACTCTATACTACAACACAAAGGAAACATGACAAATGCTGTGCATTCATCCTAAATAGTTACAGTTCTTGTGCTCTGCATGCAGGTCTATAAACCAGAGGGCCCATGAGCAAGCCTTTCGCTTTCCTCCTCTGTTTCTTGGGCTCTGAGCCAAGACCTTTAGATTACTCCAAACCTGACCCAAATTAAAGCCAGCGCCAAGCCTGCAGCCAGCGGGCTCTAAATTTAACCCATCCTCTCCAGCCGTGTTTCTCCACGAGCCCTAAACATTGCCAGTATAACTGACTGACAAGACACATTATACCCTAAGGGTCAGGAGTCACTCTACCATGCCCGCAGAAAGCAGGGGTTCCGTGTTCTATTAAGCTTAATATGGCCAAAGACCCACCTGCACTGCAATGGACAAATTATTTTGCCAAACTTCAAGGGGCCTTTCAAATGGTGCAGATACAGTCAGCTGGTGGGTGGTCGCTCTCTTGAGCTTGTCTGAATCCAGAACAAAAATGTGTAACAAAACCATAGTGCACAATAAAATAACAATGCTTGCAAAATGCTGCTATTAATATCTGCCCACAAATCTCGCAGGGATATCGCATGTCTAATTAGATCTGGGTTTGGCTCACCACATGTTGCATTGTAACTTTTTTTTCTTTGTGTTAGTGGCTTTATAAAATGCTGGTTATTCATATAACGTGACAAGCACGTTCGCATGTAGGCCACAGGAAATCACCTCGACTCTCACACGATGCGTAAAAAGGGAAGAAATGAGCATTTCAGAGCACAAGGCTCACGCACATCAGGCTCCAGTGCAGTAAGCTTTGTTTATTTTGTGACCTGAAAGCATAACGTTTTCTGTCAATCCCCAAAAAGACCCACTCGACACTCTAATTTGAAACTGCTTATGAAAACCACTTCCGCAAAGGCTTCATTTAACCCTTAGAAGCTAGAACTTAGAACTGTTTTGCTATAAACCCTTCAAAAAAGGGTTAATTAAAAAAATGTCATTAAAGAACCCGTCTTGGTTCCCTAAACCAAAAATCTCAACTGAAACCACTCTGTTGAAAGGTTTGTAAAGAAACCAAAAATCCAAAGAACCCTTATTGGCACTTTGTCCCTCAAAAATGAAGGTGTTATGCAGGGTTCTTTGTGGAGCCCCATAGAAGAACCACTTTTGCTTCCCAACAAAATGGTGTCAATTAAACGTTTTTAAACTTTTAGATCTTTTTAAACTTTTAGATATGTGTAACTTTTCTACACATATTTAAAGGGTTACTTAAAGAATCCCAACAGTGGTAAACAATAAGTAAAAATAAAACCTTTAACATTAGGGGAAATGTCTTTACTGTTTAAATCACCAAATAATTCCATGGCATCACTCAAGGAACCTTTGTGGTACCTTTTTTAAAGCGTGAACTACATAATTATGTAATTATATATTTAATTAGTGATTTCTCCAATTAATTACATGCACAATGAAGCCAATCGGGGACTTCTGAAGAGGTTCATTTGCCAAAGAAAGTGTTGCAGTGTGTGGCTGAAGCTACACTTCTCAGGAAAGCAAATGTCCAGGACCAGGTTTGGAGATCTTTGATGTAAATGATTAGTCACTGTGTCCTATGGTAAAGTGCTCAGTGAACTCTCGCAGAGTGGTAGTAGCTATTTAAAAAGTTCACAATAGTTTGAGAACTTCAAAATGCTCGCAAAAGATATCCTGGCGTGCTGGTTTGTGCAATCTTCCTCACCTCTTCCACAGCCAGACAGCATGGAAGACAAAAAAAATAGAAAGAGAGAGAGAGAACTCCTTTCATCAAATGAAAAGAGAGGATCATATGATCCGCTCCATGTCGTTCTGATAAAAAGGGAAGGGAGAAAGGGAGACATGGTGACAAAGAAGCAGCTTCTTTCCTGTAGAAGAGAAATCACATGATGTGATGTGATGTGACTCGGGGACATTTAACCCCTTAAACCACAAGTTGCCGTTCAGTTATTAATCTTAAGACTTATTGGTCAGCAACTACTGACCGTTACTTATTATCTGCTATGAATTCTGTGGATGAGAGTGAAAAATACAGGCTCTTGCAGTTGAAAGGGTTAAGGTGACTCTATTAAACAGAGGATAAAGTCTCAGCCTGAGCATAAAACCACAAGCCACTGATAAAAACAACTTCTTCCCCAGGGCCATAGTTCCACTGAATCAAACCTTCAATAGTTCTCCTTAATTACTTTACAACACACCCTCCTTCTTTACTCTGCTGAACACCAGTACTGACAAGCTATATCACAGCACATTACTGTTGATTAGTATTAGTGCTGCCAACAGCTACTTGCTATCTATTTTGGACAATTTTACCTTTTAAGAGACTAAAGCTCTTCTTTTTTCCATGCCTGACTTAGACTAGTCATTTCCTAACTCCTTCCCAGGGTCAGGTTCTGAAAGCAGGACAGATATTTTGTTTGGCAATCTATTCTTAACCCAAAAGTGACATTTGATTTATATAAAAACACTAGCAACATGGCTGCGCCTGGTAAACTCATACCAGTGCAACACATAATGATGTCACTGCTGAGAATGGTCTACCGCTGAAATAATATCTGATCAGCGGCGGTCCTGTGGTCAGAGGGCTGACAAATTGTGCAGTTACAGATGGGCTGTAGTCAGTAATTGTACACCTAAAACTTTTTAAATGGCTAAAACTACCAGGTCATAAGTAAATTAGTGTAAGGCTAATAAACTGGAAACTCAGAGTACTGATAGGCAATTTTTTGTATTTATTCACGATTTAATATTAAAAATCATGATTTAACATAGAAACAGTCTATTCTGTTCAATCAAGATCTTCTATGGATCTCCTGATGAAATCCAGAGCCCGTGTTGCTCTTTACAAAGTGCTAGCCTATAAAGAAGGCCGGTGCTGGTTTTTACAGGTCACGAGCCCATGGAGGCTGATTGGGAGCAGGCCTGGAGCAGCAGGGCCCTAAGCCTCAGCCTAGCCCCCAGGTGCTGCAGCTGGAAATCAGCACTGCTTCTGCTTTTTATTGGCCAAGACACTCCTGACCACAGTGCACCAGGACCATCATTCACTCAGTGAATCACACAGAGACCCAAGGGCCTCACCTTCTCTTTCAATTCCTTGCCTGCTTAACCAGTTGACCATTTACTATAACTAGATCAGCAACTGGATAATTCATTGATTCTCCTATACTGCCTGTCCAAGGTTAGGGGATATCTTCTTCGGATATGAGAATATTCTAGTTATTTTTCGACTGGGTAAGATGCAAAGATGTTTTAAACACAAGAAAGTCTTAAGTTGGTGAGGACATCACAACAAAAAGGTAAACTGTCACAAGCACAGTAGCACTGCCATAAGTGTCTCAAACATTTACACATGGTTTTACTTTATATGGAGTCTTTAAGGAGCTTTGAATTAAAAACCTTTAAATAGTTTGACTATCATCATCCACACAAAAGCATGGATGTGAACTTTGCCCAAGTACTTTTTTGCTCGTGTGGAAACTCCAACTCACCTTGAAAACAAACATCTCTCCTCTGAGCATGGTGACCGTGTCAAAGTTGCCCTCACAAATGTTGGGTCCATACTGATCTGGGCGGTCAGTGGTGCGTGGCCTGTCTGGACGGCGGGGAGGGGCTCTTGGAGGGTCTTTAGGATGGCGACGAGGGGTCACGGTGGGGAGAGCCTGAGTTGGGCTACTGACAGGAGGCCCTAAAGACAAATTAATAAAACACCTAATTAATCCCTTAAACCCTTAATTTGCATACTTTTCTAGAAGTCACAGTGTAATACATCTTAAGACTAACGACTGAATAATGAGTTTTCATGAGTCAAAAGTTCAGTCAGGTAGAGCTCTGGGCATTAAGCCTGCTCACCCACAACGGAAAGTCTTCTCTTACTTACCCAAAAATAACACTAATGTAAACAATCTCAGAGGGCAACTAGACCCCTGCAGACCAACGGCACGAACTATCCCAACTGCAAAGCACACCGAATCTAAATATTATCAACTTTACTCAGAACAAATGCTACCAAAAACAACTGATGCTAAAACTAAGCACAACATAAACTAACTTGCCTAACAACAACACATTTAAAATGACATTGGATCTAAATGACTAAAATCTGGAACAGCACCCACGTTTCATAAGAGTAATGATAAGAGCAACAAATTGTGCAGTAATAAATAATTGTGAGTTTCAACTTAACTGCAGGCAGGATTCAAGCCACCTACATAAACCTTAATTACAACCAACATAGACCTGCATAAACATATTTAAAGGTTTATTTCAATAGGCATCACTTGTCATAAATGCAGCTTTGTATTTATAGAAGTCTGTAGGTCCGTATGTCTATATAGGTTTCTTGTCTTTTATCCAAAAAGGTTCTGTGTAGCCGTTTACATGTTTCTTTTCCATAAACTGTAACCACATTTTGTTCAGATGGTTAATAAAGTACTCCATGAGGTACCTGTTATATATGTTTTACATGATCTTTTAAAAATGGCATGCAATGAGGTTACTCTGTATTTAAAAATCTTGGAACCATTTTATTGGTCTTATACAGAACCCAATTTGCTAAGAGGGTAGATTACCATAGATCTGCTGGATCCCCCTGAGATCATCCTCTGGAAGCTGGAAGTTTTCTGTGTCCATCCACTGGTAGAAGGGAGCCATGATGGCTAAGGGATTATTGGAGTGTTCAAGGCCCAAAGCATGGCCCAGCTCATGCACCGCTACCAGGAACAGATCATTGCCTTCAAAATGGAGATGAACAGGGAGAAAGCAAATGTAAGTAAATGTAGAGGAGAGAGAGCGAGAAAGAGAGACAGGCAAATTAAATGACAAAGCAAATTGAATTGGGGCTCTGCTGGTAAGTCAGCAGGAGCTAACAGACAGAAATGGGGACAAAGCTGATTCACTGAAATGACACACCCAATAGACACGATACAGCTTCTTGTATCGTATAATGTGTCAGTCTTCTCCATTTATTCAGAGCAGAAAATATCCTCTATAATCAGGTTGAAGACATGATACACAGGGGTCACTTACACTGCTATAGAATTGGCACTACATGTAACACGCTGGTCAAAGGAAAAAGAAGTATAGTAAATAATCCCCCACTGACCTTGTCTAAGCTTAGAAATATGGTAAGGGCCTATAAATACAGGAGCTGGATAAATAAGGCAAGCCCCAGAGATTGGAAGCAAGACATTTGTGGGTATGCTGGGACGAAGGTCTGCCTGTTAGAACTGGATTGATGCTGAAAGCAAGTAGGCCCATAATCTGCTCTTTGTTTGAAACCTAATCATTTTAGTGACCTCAGGTCGGTGCTGGGGTGAGGTGGAAATATCCTCATTTCTCACTCTCACATGCCAGCATGTGTATTGCACCAGATTGCTAGTTTATTAGGTATACCTTCGTCATAGCTACACTCATTGACCTTTATATCAAGTATATCTATAATGAAGATGTACTTCAGAACTTCTGCTTACTATAGCCCACTCATTTCTACACATTTATGACCCCCCCCCACTCCACCCATTAACTGAAAATGACTACCACCATTGGATATTATTTGTATATGCCATTACCAGCACAGCATTAATACCAGAACACTGTCAAACCGGTATGACTGTAAAGCAACTTTGTTGGTGTTTAAACTGTATATAGTCAAACCTACTGGTCCCTCTGTTATACACATTTATGTGGTTGGACATCTTGAGGTGTACAATTAGAAACTCTAGTTTTATTCTAGGTACAATTTTCTAGTCCCAGTCATCCTCAGCTTTCAGATTCTGAACACAACTGTTTCCTGGACACATTCTGGCAGTAGTAAAGTGGTACTTCAGGTGCCCTTCCCACCCCGATGTCATTTTCAGTCACAATGTTTCACTGTAGACATTGCACAAGCACAGTGTTAGCTCATTTTTTTAAATGGACAGATGGAGTATAGGAGGACTGATAAACAGATAACCTCCAGTCAGTAATCGTAAACCAGTGAAATGTACCTTTGCAGTCCAAATGCTGTGCATGTAGGGCTTGTTTCAGAATATCTGCAACTTATTATACATCAAAGCCTGCATGGACAAGCAGATCATGACATTGCACACTCTCTTTGAATCATATTCTGTCTCCAAATCCCAGCTGTCAGATTGATTTATGAACCTGACGCAGGGTAAATGGCTCTCCAACCATAAAGTCAGCAGAAAAAAAGATGACTGACCGCTTCCTTCATTGATGGTATCTTTCGTTCATCAGTGTGGACAGTGTTGACCATCCCTGCACGCCTTATGAGGTCACTGGAGAGTAATGTTGCTTGTTCAGGGTTTTTCCAGAGATACCACCATATTAGAGCTTATGTCTTTCAAAAGATAGGAGGAGTGCTAAACGGTTGTTCTAATTGCTTAGGGCAGCCAAATCAATGATGTCTTTCATAGGCTGAGGTTCAGATGGGCACAGACGTATGTATATGACTTGCCACTGAAAGCTGCCCCTTGTCTGAGGGGCATGAATGATAGCAATGCATGAATACGGCTGAATAAGGCACATATCGGCATGCAGCTGTGACACAGTGACCAAGACTTCAACCATAGACCACAAAAGAAACCCTGTAGCCACTTCAGACATCTAAAGCCAGTGGAAGATGACCTTGCATTCATCAGCATATCCCATATAGCACATTTTCTTTGAAGCTCCATCCAAGTTATGTTATGACACAAGTTTCACAGTGAATGCTACATTATGTTGTGTTAATTTAAATCCATCCTAGCAAGATCCATCTCACTAACTCAAAGGTCTGACAGCTTAACAGCACCAACTATTACCAACTATCAGTGCTACTCTGTACTTCCAAGCTGCTAGGAGCAGGAATGTAATGATATCATGACAAAGTTTTTCCCAAGCGTTCACTTCAAGTAAAGAGCACAAATGTAACATCTTAAAAAGGAAGTGTATGTATGGTTAGAAGAAAAACATTATATAAAGGCTCTTTAAACCATTAAAAGGCTCTTAAGACTCACATCTTCTGTCCCAGATCTTTTCTTTAAAGTGAATACAAAATACACCACCCATAGTTATATTGTCGTGGCTTGCATTGTTAATGTGCAACTACACAGTTATTAGGGGCATTTAATATAAAGTGGGGCTAAAGTTTCCTTATGGAACCAGCTGTGGTTCTTCTATAGTAGTGCTCCAAAGAACACTTTTAGGCATATTTACTTTTAATAGTGTGGGCAACACGATACTAGTAGTACGTCTACTGACACAAAAACAAACTGCTTGTGCTCTAACTGTCACGGCAGCCTTTACCTCTATTCCAATGAACAATGCATGCATTCCCTCAACCACTTCATGGAACACTTAAAACAAGCAGACTTAAAAAGATCCAGTACTCCTTCAGCTCTCCTTCCAATGAATTCAGTTTCAGTGGTGGACCTGGCCGCATTTCAAATGAGAGAATTATCCTCGAAAGACTCCTCTGATGGTTCTACAAGGCCATTCTGATTTTGTATTATCTTCAGCAACTTTCATCAACCAAGTTATTTTTATATTTTTTCGTAGTACACTGGAAAGTGCATTACACTTAAACAAAATGTAAAGGTAAACTGGTATTTGTACTGTACAGTTTACTGTCTCCAGCAGTGCTAGAATGTCAAATACTGATGAGCCCCCTGTATAGACTGTACTGTAATTCATGCAAGCGCGTTTTCTTGGCTAAATACACTAAGTAAATAAAAAGTAATAAAAATACAGGGCTTAAAAAAGAACAAAATGAAAATAAAAAACACGAGAACTCTCAGCAAAACACTTGAGATAGTTCCACGCGAGATGCGTCACAGGGCAGCAGCCAATAAGCAACATGGAAAAATGAATAACAGTCTCTTAACAGTACCAAAAATTTGTACAGTTATATTTTTTATGGAAATTTAGCTGAATTTATGTTAATATTTGTTACAACATATCTGCAGTTTCCGCGAATTTGCAGAATTTTCCGCAAACAATTATTAGTTCAGTTGTAAGAAAAAAATGTACAAATGACTGAATGAGCGGGTTTTACTGTATTTTAATGCCCTAATCACTATTTTTTGTTATAATGATACTACTACTACTACTACTACTACTACTAATAATAATAATAATAATAATAACGATCCCCAAGTCTTATCAGTACGTCTTCAGTAAATGCAAGTATATGCCATATAACAGTAGCTAATTAATACACAATAAATCATCAAAATAGAGAGAAAATCAAATATCTTGTAAAATGCATTTCTCTCACTGATATTGGGAGTCTGCAGCGGGAGGAGCTATGATGTCATTTGGTTCTTTTGTAAATGTGCAGACCAGATCACAGTAAAGAGTACAGCTCAACTAGCCCAAAGAGCCAAACAGCACATTTACAGTTAAACAAGGGAACAAAAAGTGCAATTGAGCACTTAAATGTGTTTGTGTGATGCAGTGTGTATACAGTCAGACCTTTAAAAGCTGTAAAATGGGCATGCTAATTATACTGTGGACTGAAGCACTATAAATTTGGAAAATAAGGTCATTTTGAAAGGTCACAGGCCTTGTGACTGGAAACCCTTGTAGCACTGCGGTGGCAGATTGATTCCACAATGCTGTAGTGACTTTAGAAACTGTGTTGACTCACCTTGCAAATTCTCGTTGCCAATTGTCCACGGCTCGTCTGAGTCAAAATGCGTATCTCCACCCAACCCTGGACCAGGGAAGTACGCGTGTGCCAAAAAGCCGCCTTCTCCATCAAACGGGGAGCTGTCACCGTGGAAGCCAGAGGCAAAAAAGATCATGATGTCAGGTTCCTTCCGACGGCCATATTTGACCTCCATGTAGGGAATTTCTTCGAAGGTCAGTGGTGTAACTTTCTCCCACTCTCTGAAGGCCTTACGGATGGCCTCATATGAGTCATACTCCCCGATCTTAGGAGTATAGTTCTGTATGCTGTTAAAAAAAGATAACGTAAAATATTCTACCGAAAATGACATGAAGACATGGGCTGATCTTCTTCATATCTACCTGAAGGTCAGATGCGTTTTGTCCCACTTGTGGCCTGTGATCGCATATCGTTTCCTGCGAACGTTGGTCTTGATCTGACCCCCAAACTTATCCGGAACCCCACAGCGGGGCCTCTTCATGGCTCTGAAAGAAGAAGAGCAAGAACAAGAAGCTTAACAAGCATGCAGAGAAAGGAGAACCATGAAAGAGCCTGAACTAGATGAACTCCCTTTTCTCACAGCTATCACTGTGTACCCTGGTGAACTTTGATCCTAACAAGAAAGCACGCTCCCCGGATAAGGAGGTAAAATAGGTAATGCAGGATGGTGGGTCTGTCTATAAAGTATAATGCATTTATTTATTCTCCTCATATTAATATAGATTATTGTGAATGAGTTCAGTCAGTTCGTTTACTCTGTTTGTTACTGGCATACTGTCATACTACTACTGTACTAAAATCACACATTCTGATAATCACTTGAATTTCAGCACCATGTAAATATAAGTATACGAATGCCACTCTGGTTTTAAGTGATATAAACAGCACTCCCCTCCTGTTGAGTTTTAAAAATTCTCTGCCCAATACATCTGACCTAACTCAAAGGGCTCAGTAATTAAAGTGGGTCCACAGGACCAGAGGCAAGCACCACTTATATAAACTATGCTAAACTGATTAAGAAGTGAGGCTGTTTCAAAACTTTAGTCTGCTACTAGATATAGAGACAGGCAATACTATGGCAAATATTAGTATACAAACAACCACAGGCCATACAGCTCAGTCAACAGTACAGTATTTCAGCAACATGTGCTGCCAGTGTCTTACACTATAGTACTTGGATCCATCTTTCCAGTGACCTCCAGGCCATAGAATCTCTGCATGTCACTGATGGCGTTGGAGAGGATTTGAGCTGAGCGCATGGTGGACATCTGCCTACTGGCCTGAGGGAGGTAGCCATACATCCGGAGCCAGGACTGAGAGAGGGAGAGAAATATAACACCACAAAGATCATTGAGATTGACTCTCACAGCCGTTTATTAGCTTGGGGAGCAGCAGTAGTAGTGGACTTTGAGTTGCACCTGTCATCCTGGGCGAGATACTTAATACAAGCCCAGATTGAACAATAAAGTCACGGCATATGTGGCTACAGATTGATGCAAGGAACCAACAACTGGGAAGGTCAAATTACTGACCCTGACTGAGGAAAAGCCTGGACTGTTATGCACATAAGATTTGTATAGGATCAGCCACACTGAAGGCTTATTTTGTACATACATTGTTTATTTGTAATGTATAATATGTGATGACACAGGCATGCAGTTTGCATTGTGCTTTTTCCTGAAGTGTAATTTTCCAGTACTTGTTAGCCATGCAGTCTCAAAGTAAAACTAAACATGTCTTGGCTAAATCTGCTGAAAACGGGTGTAACTTTTTAGTTTGGCTAGGAAGGGCCCTTTATTTGTGGTCAAAAGGGGGTCCTTTCCTCTGACAGAAACAGGCACTAGCATGGCGTGATCTCAGACGGATGTAGATTGCTGATTTTTTTGTGGAAGGGGAGTTCCCTATGGCCACAGGGTCTAGTGATGAGAGAAGGGGGCAATGAGGATAGGAAGGGAGTTTGATCTGGCTCTCTAAAACAGCGTAGGTGGCTTTGCCCACTCCTCAACATCCTTAACTAGGCAATTAGCACAAATTACATAATAAAGCTACCCCATCATTATGCCTGCCCTGTGGCAACTGTAATCAGGCCTTCTGGCCCAGCCTCCACAGTCTGGGGCACAACAGAGCGGCCAGGAAGGACTAACAACTGTATCAACAATTGTCGATACCCACAGACTGCACATAGGGTTTACTTTACACATCTCTGACTTTCATTACTTACACCAGACAGTAAATCAGGTCATGACCAAATGATGAATTCAAGACTACAGATGAACAATTTTATAGCTATAAAAAGAGAAAATACATTTTTTGTGGTTGTGCTGAAATGGCTTTAGTACAAAACGTCCTAAACAAAGCCCAAATTTTCTTTTGGTTTTTTGCAGCTAATCTGTCTTGTTGAGGCCTGTCACAACAGATTTCAGTGCACAATGTCAGAACTGAGTACATTTTTTACTCAACCTGAAAAAGTATTGATTCAAAATGACCTTCTGAAGACAGAGCAATGACTAAATGACCATTTACATAATGATGATGCATATTTCTCCTACTCATCTATCCTACAGAGAAAAACAAGGCCTGACGGTCATACCAATCTACAGTAATGCTCTAAAGTTTGGAATCACTTGTAATATTGTTAGTATTTTACTAAATAATATTAGGGTATAGACTGAATTCGACAGACTATTGGAAGGTATTAAGACATTTTCCGTTTTTTGGAAAAACCAAGAAATTATTAAATGATAAATAATATTCTGTAGTTTCCGGGGGAGGAAAATCTACAATTTTCTTTCAGCTGCATGGAAACCTCTGCTGCAGATTTGAGGTAACCAGAGAAGCCTGGCAACAGGAAGAATTTCTACAGTTTGGACCTGAATTTTCCCCCCATGGTAATTTCTTGATAAGTTCTTTTTGGCCGACCAGGTCCCAACACAAGGCAATGGATTCATTCTTCATTCTCAATGTTACACCACTTTCTCGGTCATAATGACAGGCTGTGAGGCTCTGATCCGTATTGTGGATAAATCTTACATTTCCAACACTATTGCCTTTCTATGTTATGTTCTAAGGTATTCCTAGTTAATATTCTTCCAGAAGCTTATTTTGGAATTACTGAGCATTTAAAAGGGGTAAAATAAAAGTAAAGTAAAATAAAACAAATGATTTCTCAATCATCAAAATAATCAGAAAAGTAATGAGTGACTGGAATATGAGGTTGCGACAATGGTCACACCATTCATAGAACAAGCTAGGCTGTTTAACTAATCCAATTATCTAAGAATAAACTGATTTCACTGCGTAGTAAAGCGGCCACTAAAACACAGCCTCAAAAACAAACCTTTTTCTATTTGACCCCACCAGGGCAGCAAGCGGTGCAGCAACAAAGCCGCATTCGTTCAAACTAAGTTTGTGATTTTACAGGCCTGCACCCCACCTCTGGCTGAGCTGGCCTTAATTATCGGTGGGTTAATGGAGATGTCCCTCTGGACTCATGAGGTTGCGGGGTCACTGCCTCTATAATGCTCCCTCTTTTCCTGCTCTGGGACCAGGGCTGCTGCACTGTTGTCTAGCCTGGACGCCCCCCTCTCCCTTCGGCCTACAGAAGAGGCAGGCCTTTGTGGCCCCCTCTGTGTGCTGTGGAGGCAGCTGAATAGATGGCCCTGTTTCTGGGCACAGCCAGTAGGAAAACCCCCAATAGCCACCATCCAGAGCACAGAGCACCTCAGATTCATCCACTGCCCAGCACTGGACAGGGTATAGAGAATTGCATCTGTGCTTTTGTTGCTTCTTCACCTCACCTTAAAGTGACAGACTGGCAATATTTTAATTAACATATTTTTTTTAGCTTAAATGTAGTTAATCAGCCAATATGTTTGATTTCAGTGCTGCACTGTAGCCATGAGGCTGAAGCCACTGGCACATAAATCATCACAGAATTGCCACAAAGCTTATTGACTTATGTGGCTTCTAATATTAATAATAAAAATAGATCCAATTCACATTTATTTTGAGATGGTTATTAACACTGATTTTGGCATTCAGTCAACATTTTGGCTGCATTTGCATTTATATTTAAGACAAAGGAAAATGTGTGTAATACTGTAGATTCATTCCCATGGTGGCTCAGTTTTGTCTCTGCCATGAGAACTTAACTCTCTTTAAAGCTCTAGTCCACTCTCTACTGTATGATGGTGGGATGGGAGTGGGGGAAGTGAATGGCCATGCTGTGTGGGACACACCTTAATCCACAGATAAGGTCCTGTGAGTCCCACAGGGGCCCTGAGGCTTTCAGTGGAGGCGGGGGATGGAGGGCGAGAGATGAAGCCAATGAGATTAGCTCATAAAAAGACCACTACTTCCCTTTTCAGCAAACATCTCTTCCCTGGATCTCTCAAAGGCACCTGGAATCATTTCTTGTGGGGGTTTTATTGAAGTTCATTGGAACAATGACAGAGCTCCAGCTCAAAGCGGGAGATGTATGAAAGTTCCCTTTTAAAATCAGACAGCACTTCAATGTGCAATGCACCACCACAGCATTCTCTGCCATGCATACAAAGCAAGGCCTGGGTGGAGAACACCCAAAAACCAGACGCTCCTTCAAAAGGACCTTGAGAGTCAATGCCATCACCAGGTTCTCCACGAGCCAACAATTCGCAGGGCGCTGTAAAACGTCCCTGAATCAGTATGTGGGAGTGTGTGTGTGTGTCCAGTGCAATGTCAGCCAAGACTCTAACGACTGGAGAGAGCTTTTATTCCTAGGGCTTGGGCGCATGCCATCTTTCTGGTCATTAAGCAAGGAGGAGGGGGGTGGGCAATTGAGAAAAGGCAAGTGAAAGGTGGGAAAACAGAATAAGAGAGAGGGAAGGTGAGATAGGGACAAGAAACAGAAAGGAGAAGAGCAAGAAAGAGAGTCAAAAGCATGCTTGGTTTTGACATCGCAATCAACGCTGGCCTTGGCTTGTTCTGAGGCCTGCTCTCAGTTCTGCTAAATCTCATCTCCAGAACACTGGGCCAATGCACTGCACTGGGACTTCTAACCAAGCTCATACTTCCATCAAGAGATGGAAGATGGTTGTTTATTTAATTGAAAAGGACTGTGCCATGAGGTCAAAGGACTAAATAGGGCAATCAGAGCCAATTGAATTTTTTCCAGTGGTGAAAAATCAATGACCTCTCCTGAAGATTAAATTAGTATTGAAATTAGGTTACTTTCATGGAAGCAGTGTCAACAAAAAATGTTGAATTACATGAACCCCATGAACCTTAGGCTTATTAGTAGGCTGTTATTCTCAGGCCTAACTATTATGCATTTAATGGGATTGATTGGTTATTTAGTTATGAAATGTATCCTCAATATCTACTCTGATTTGCTTCTGGGAGAATAAGCGGGCCCACATTTAAACATTTTTCACTGTAAAATGACTTTCTCTTTTTATATACAATAATTGCCCATTTCCCCTCATCTCGCTGACTCACTGAACACAGATGCTGTTACAAGTCGGTGGTATTTCCCACTTCCCATCCAATCTCATCTCATTATCTCTCAGAGCGACCATGAGGATGGACAGGCCCTACATAAACAGCCTTGTACAGACCAGTCCAAACAAACTGCAGAGAGGTCCAGAATGAGATAGCCCAAATATTCCATGCACTCTAAAAAATGAAGGTGCATGGAATGAAGCCTGAAGAAACATTCAATGGATAGTTCTTTATGTGCAAATGAGTTAGGTGGAGAACGTTTTTTGAAGAACTTTCAAATAATGTGACAGTGATTTATTAATTAATCAAATTAAATTCTAGGCTTACTATTCAAACATAAGATGGACTAAAATCCAAATGGGCTGAGTTACAGGGCGGTTTGGACTTGTCAGCTGATCCTGAGGTTAAAGGTTTCCTCTACAATCACTTAGTAACCATCTAGGGACCTTTGTTAGTAAGAGTGTTTACGGTGTTTGGGGCATGACCGAGAATGGCACTGCAGGGGTTAAAAGCTGGACATGCACTGGCCTTCAGGAAGTGATACAGTCAGCTCCCTGTGTCCAACAGAGCTCATAAACCCTCCCCCCACCTACACCACTTTCTGCTCCCTCTCAGATACAGTCGGCTGAAGACAAAACCTGTCATTGTTGCTCCTCAGCTGCCTTGGAGCCCTGCAGCCCAAACCATCCCTCTCTCACACTGTTTCTGTTTGTGGCCCATTTGGAAAACAGCTGTTGCATTCACTAATCACATGCAGCACAAGCGAACAGTCCTGCAGTTCACCACCTCTCTCACTTTCTCACTACAGAATGGCAAGAAACGGAACTCCTCAAATAGAAAGAGTTGGTGAGAGTTCAGCTCAGCACACAGAAGGTGGCACTGCAAAGGCAAAAGGAAGGTGTTAAAAACATACATGAATTTACCTTTGGTGATATTCACAGATGCTACATGAGGTGCACCCCGGTGGTAGTGATGGTGGGTGGGGGCGAGGGGTGTTAAAGGATACTCAAATTGCCCAAAGCACCAACAAATATAAGAATGATGTGTAAGGATATGTCATAACCTGTGATTTCAAAAAGCCTCAAATGTGAGAACCAATTCTAACAGATTATTCAAATTAGTCAAATAACTGTTATTTTTATCCACTACTGCTTAAATTATCTCACCAATTAGTCATTAGTTTATGCTTAAAGGATCCCTATACTGCATTCACTTTAATTATTATTTTTTCCATTACGTTCTACTTCTACCATCTCTGTGGGTTTTAACAAAAGCAATCTTAATTAATTTTGTCGTGCGAACTTTTCAGCTCTATATCCTAATGAATTAAACAGTTTTTGTTACTGTGCCTTTAAGACTGATACACATAAATAGCTGTCCTGTTTTGTTCCTCATTCAAAGCCCCAGCTAAAACACTTCTCAGAACTTGTAACGTGAGTGTGCTAAACTCCTGTAAGCTTAAAAGTCAGACATGTATAAACCCACTGTTTTTTATGACATCACAAAAACTATGCTTTGCATGTTAGTGGCTATATGGACTGTGCAGGCAGAGTAAAAGGGTAAATGGTATTTTGAAACTTAAATCATTTTTGCATGTTATTAACCTTTTATTTTAACAAAGTAATAAATAAAAACATGTTTTTTTTGTGATGTATATGCTTTAAAAAGCAATTTGCACTAAAATAGCTGAATTAGGTCACTTCAACTAAACAGCGGAGCCTTCTCTTACTATGTCTAATGATTGGTGTGATCCCCATGTTTTGTATGAGCCTGACAATATGGAGCAGCTTAACCTGCTGATTGATTTCAGCCATGTCTGAAAGCCTAACCTGTCAGGCATTGTCAGGAGAACCAGTCAGGCTCCACAGTGTGTTTGTTTAGTAAGCAGAGCCAAATGGCCATTAATAGGAGGCTTTAGTAAACAGGCACTCCTTTAAGACCCCCAGTGACAGGAGTTAATCCTGCCCTCCCTGACACACAATGCTAAGGACAGGCAGGCTTACACACATAAACTCACTTACACACAAAACACTGTGGCATGCATAGACTTGACTTGTCTGCTGACTTTTGGTGCTGCTGAGAGAACCTGCGACCTGTGCAAACCTGCCTTCATTATTTTATTTTTTACGTTTATTGATTTGATAGCACACTCAAAGTTTTCCACGGCTGGTCAGCAGCAGAAACACGGGTACTGAAAATAGAAGGCACCCAAAACATCTCCTCAATGCGATACTTAACGTGTAATTGCAGTCAGCTAAATGAACTCCAAAGATGGTATCTAAGTGCAAGTCTCGTTTGACTCAAGCATCACCTACAATGGGTAGTAGGCAGGCTGGCGGATGCAGCGGTCAGTTCATGTGTGTAACCAGTCCAGACATCTTTAGAGTGTTAAACAAACCTTCAGACAAAGAGATGCACCCACACGGCTGAGAAAAAGTCCCAGTGGTAGTTGGTTTCTATCACTTCCTCTGAAAAAAAACCCAACATCCAAACACCATATACACATTACATAGCCTCCGCCACAGGAAGTATGGCCATACAAGGTTCTGAGTAGGGGAAATTACAAGAGATGATGCAAGTCGCTATTTGAATCATCCTTCATCGCTAACTGCTTCAAATCAAACCTGGCTTTCATCATGAATCCGCATACAGGATGAGATGAAATGCTGCTGTTGACACTTTGCTAAAACACAACAAGCCTAATTCTGAGCAATAGAGAAATCTAGCCCTAAAAGTTTGCTTGAGACCTTCTTTTAGAAAATAAATTTTCCTTACAATGTCTAACAGAAGCCATTTCGTCTGAGAAGGCTGTGCACTCGTGGGAGTTCAGAGAGACTACGTTGTGTATTCTTGTCGGTTGTGCCAGGCCACTAATGACAGGGGGCCGACCACAGTAGGCCTCTTATACCCAGGGTGGTATACCATGAACAAACCCATGCTTCACACACCCACATCATGAGGAACTCACACCTACAGCCGCTGAGCCTTCCTGTGGTCAATATGCGGTCACTATAAATTCTAACAAAGAAAAATACATTTTTGGATAAGACTTATGATACATTCTAATGCAAAAGAGGAAAAAGAGCAGACCATAGCAGGGCTGGTACCAGCAGAAAATGCTGGATCTGATATTGGAGGTGAAAGAGAATGAATACAATAAAGTCCTGTAACAGATCCAGGCCAAAGGCCCACACTCAGACTGTGTGATGTCACGTTGCTGGCTGGGCATTTCTTCCTGTGGGGTAGCAGAGTGTTTGAGTAGTTTGAGTGTGGACTTTTAGATGCTTATCTTAGAGTACTTCAATTAAAATAGCTTATTTTAAAGCTTAGCAGTTTTTGAAGACAGCTGAATTGGTATCGGTATTGGCTGATACTGAGGGTTTCATATCAGAAAAAAAAAGATTGTGCCCAATCCTGTTCTATACCATTTAACCCATTAAAGTACAGATACAAAATATTTATCAGTGAGTGTTTAATAATAATAATGACAATGATAATAAATAACAATAAAAGCCACAAACTTACTATTATATAATAATATTAATAATATATATTTGTAGACCACAGTATAATTAAAATACCACACTATTTTCGCAATTAAACATGTAAATGTTTCTCATGTATAAACAGCTTCTTGTAAAGAACCACTGAAGGACAATTTTCTTGAAAGTATAGGATTTACTAAAGGATTTATTCAGAAGCTAATCCTGCTCTTGATAGGTGGACATTCAAACAACTACACTGTGAAGTCCACTCTGTAATAACCGAGAAGCCCCTGCATGGAGTTTGTGTGGTAATACAAATCACAGAAAGCCCAGTAAATCACTAAGCTCATGGCTAAAGAGTGGAGAGTCCCCCTGGTTTAAAAACACTGAAAGTAAAACACCCAGGCACATACACACACATTAACCTGGGTGAGAAAGACCTGCGAGCAATTGAGCTGCAGACCTAAGCAACATGGTCAACAAACTAAGCTCATGTGAGTGCAGCTGGGGACAAAGTCCATTCCCACTCTCTCTCTCACACTCACTCACACAATCACACAAACACACAGCCCATAATGGTACCTTCTTTCCAGGTAGTCAGTTCATGCTTCCACTTGTTTTCAAAAAAAGTTTCTCTTTTAACTTTTAGTTATTTTTCTAAGAAAATGTTTATTTATAAGGTTTATAAAAAGGCCTGAATGCCAGATTTTGTGACTTTGCGGTCTTCAATGTCTGCTGCATCTAAAACCTGAATAAAACCAGTTACCTCTGAGTTGAAGCCATCTTCATCTCCAAGAGTCTGCGTCCCACTGAAAAAGAGAACCAGAAGCGAAGGAACCAGTGTCCATCTCCACAGCCCGGTGAGCCAGTCGTGCCAGGACGGTGCCATCTTCAGCTGGGCTCAGCACCTTGGCCAACGAACCAGACTCAAACGTTCAGCTCTGGCGAGGAACCGCCCTTGAAACTTCTTGCAGATGGGTGTGACACATGCAACCACACACAACCGTCAAAGCAGCAGATCACCAGCAGCCTTCAGCGTCCTCCAGTGAGGAAATGGCTCATCTTCTCTCGGAGCTCCCTCTCCCATGCGAGCTGTCACTCACAGTGCTGGTGCCGGTGCGGGCGAGGGGTGCTAAGTAGTTGCGAGGGGTTGTACCAAAACTCGACGAGGTCCAAGTTTGCCTGCTGTTGGATCTCGTAGCCCGCGGGTGTGTCCACGCCGGGTTTATGACTCCCCCCACACCCCCCTTCACGAAAGGCGCACGGAGGGCCACAACCCACAACCTAGTTTCGTTCAAACGGTCCACGCGCAAGAAGTTACGCCATGGTGCCAGTCAGGAGCTGGTGAAGTGGGCGCTTCACTGGATCAGCACTGGGAGTGTGCAGGCGCGTCCAGCGAACATGAGCCGCAGCGAACCGCCTTGGGTTTCCAGGGACACGCTTTCCTTTCTTGCGCTCCTTCCAGATTTTCCACTCGTGCTACGGAGCGAGAATGACAGCCTGGGAGTCTCGGATCCTTTCGCTCCCCTCAGGAGCCCGTGCGTAAAAGTAGCGCTCCCTGTCACAAAGCCCCGGAGGAGGGGAGGGGGAGGAGAGGCAGGGAGCGGATGTGGGTCAGGAAAATACAACCCCCCACCACACTCCTCAAAACAAGACCCCCGCTCATGGAGCTCCTGTTCACATTGCACTGCGTTCGATTTTTTTTAAATTACAGCTCATTCAGTTAATCACTAGAATCGGAAGAACCCTTTACCCTAAAAGTGTAGAAGGACATACAAGTGCCCTGCATAATGTTTTTTGCGACAAATCACATTTTGTTTTGAGTAACCCCTCTGCTCCTCAGTGTAAAAATTTAAATCAAACCATTCAGACGTGATTAAATTCAGACGTGACATTCCAGACACTGATTTAAAGTCATTTTCATAAATTTCAGTTCCGCCATTTAGGAATCACAACACCTTTTAATAGAAGTTTCAAGTGATAAAAAAAATCGAATTAATTTCAAACTCTCTGATTAATTAAATACATTAATCGCGCACATTTTTTGCTGTAAGTGTGTGTGTGTGTATCATATCAGCTGTCCGGAGTATAATTAAACAAATGCACTGGCACGCTCTGTTATGGCAAACGGACTGGTAGGCCAAGGAAGACCTTCATTGCTGATGACGGAAGAATCATCTTAATATGCCTGTCCAACATCAGAAAGAGTCTTTAGGAGGCAGGTGTGTCTTTGTCAGAGACTACTATCCACAGAAGATAGAAAATACAGAAAACAGAAATACAGAGGCTACACAATGCAAACCACTCTTTAGCCACAAAAACGGAACAGGCTAGATTACCTTTTGTGAAAAAGTGCTTAAAGGAGCCTGCAGAATTCTGGAAAAAGGTGTTATGGACTGACAAGATCAAGATTAACCTGCATCAAAGTGAAGAAGAAAGAGTAGAGACTGCCCAAGATCCAAGAGCATACCAGCTCATCTGTTAAACATGGTTGTGGGGTGTTATGGTTTGGGCATGTATGGCTGCCACAGGTACAGACATACTTATCTTTATTGATGATGTTGCTGATGGCAGTTGAGGTATAGAAACATCTTATCTGCTCCAGTTCCAGTAAATGCCTCTAAACTCATTGGACGGTGTTTCATGCTGCAACAAGATAATGATCTCAAACGTACTGCTGAGGCAACACGAGAGCTAAAAAATGAAAAGGACCTGATTTAAATCCAACTGAGCTTGACTTCCATATGCCAAAGAAAAAACTGTAAGGGACAGGTCCTCAGAACAAGCAGGAGTTGAAGTTGGTGGCAGTAGAGGCTTGACAGAGCATCACCAGAGAAGATACTCTGCACTTAGTGATGTCTATCAGTCGGCAACTTCAAGCAGTCATTGCGTGCAAGGGCTTTGCAATAAAGTGGTAAACATGACTGCTTTAATTACCATTACTTTGTCCCAAACATTATGTTGCCCCAAAATGAGGGGGACTATGTTTAAAAAGTGTTGTAACTTCTACATGGTGGAACTTATTAAATGACTTCATGAAAACGGCAAGAAACGATGTATTTACCGGTAAACACACTCTTGCTTATATTTTACTTGTGTTATTCATAGAAATTAGTAATTAATATTAGTCTTACCTAATAGGAAGTAAGTGGCTAAACTTTTTTAAGGTCGCTGTTAAATGTTTCCATATGAAACTGTTACAGAAGGAGCCTGTTGTTTTAAGGAACCATGCATGCTGGGATATGTAGTTTTTCAGGGGTGTGTGTGTAGTAGTGCGGGGAGGTTTTTCTGAGTGCTCTTTTAAATGAAAATAAATTCTCCCATTCTGAGGGAGGAAAGTACAGACCTAGCTCCCAGTATTGTCTCATTTTTGGACCTGCTCAGTTGCCGAGCGAACGAGCCAAAGACACCTTAGCAGCCACTAACACTGAGGCAAAAAGGCAACCAAACTTACGCTTGTAAATGTCGTTCCGCATTACTTTAATTGCGTTTTCTCCCTCGTACTGTGTATTCTCCGTATGACATCATGTACCGAACAGTGACCCATGTATTGTGACTGTTCGGCACGAATACATGTACCCTTACAGCCCTAGAGGGCACTGTATTAAATCAATACCTGTTCATGAAGTAATAAAGCTCTTTGCTGGTGGACATATTCAAACAGTATATGATCACAAGTCCCCTCTGTAATACTGTAATCCCCAAGAAGCCCATACAAGGACCCATACAAAACTAAGAACGATTTTTCTTAACAATGACAGTAGCACATAAAATGACAGTAGCAGAAAAAAGACATGAGGGAGAAATTCTATTTATTTATTTAGTTAAGAAACAGAGGTGGTCAGAAATCAGGAACATTCCCTGTTCCGTGGGTAGTTTTAGAACTGATCACACCTCTATCCTTTATTGATTTATTCCTCACCAAAAAGAGAAGAACAGTTCCAACAGATGCTGACGTTTTCTTGGGAGCACAGTATTTATTTATGCGCTCAAAAAGTTGATACAAAAGGTTATTTTATGCCATTGAAGAACCACTTTTGATTCTTTAGAGAAAGATTTACATTACAGTATATGGATGTTCTTCAAACTTGACTGTTCTTCAGGCTCATACATTAATTTACAAAAACGGTTCTCTCAAGACCGGTTATTTTTTCTTGGCTCTTCTATGGTGTCAAGTGTGAAGTTGGTTAGTGGAAAAGCGCTTTTATTTTAATTTATTATTTTGCAGAAGTAACAAGGCAGGTTGACTCTACACTACTTGGCTCAACTCTGATTCTACCCTGCAGGGTTCCTGTAGGTGAGATATGTTATTTTAACACTAACAGTTTTGAATGTTATTTCTGAATAAGGTGGTGGGGGGCACTCAGGCTACTGACAGAGTTCTGAAAACAGGAACTGAGAAGGAGAGAGGATGAGAAACTTATATGTAATATTATGCCCCATTTGTGTCATACATGGGCATTTGCCTACATTAAGTATTAATATGCCCCTCTGTATTTATTTGTATACATATCCAGAGCATATGGAAAGATTTCAGACCTGTTCAAGTTGTCCTCATTCAAGTTGAACTCTGTCAGCCTGAAGTCTTTTTGGAAATGACCCTACAAGCTTGGCAAACCTTTTCCTTTGGAATTTTATGCCAATCTGCTTGCCAGAATCTATCAAGCTCAACCAGGTTGGATGGGAAACGTCTGTGCATAGCCTTTTGCAGGTCTTTCCAGAGATGCTTTAAAAGGTTCAGGTCCAGACTGTGGCTGGGCCTGGACTTTCACAGAGTTTTCCTGAAGCTGTTCCTTTGTTTTCATGGTGGTATGCTTTGGGTCTCTGTCCCAAGTGAACCTTCGCTCCAGCGCACTCTGGAATAGGTGTTCCCTCAAGACTGCTGTATATTTTTCTATAGCCGTCTTTCCCTCTATCCTGACTAGTCTCCCAGTCCCTGTCACAACAAAACATCCCCACAGCATGATGCTGCCACCATGTTTGACTGTAGGGCCACACAAAAGATCTATGAATCTCACTCAGAGTGACCATCAGTTTCTTGGTAACTGGCCTGACCAAAGCCCTTCACTCAGCCCTTCGTCCCAGATCACTCAGTCTGTGTGGGTTCCAAATCTCTTCCATTTGAGAATGATATTGTGCTTTTGTGAACTTTCACTGCTGCAGAAAGAAAGTCTGCTAACAATTCTCTGGACCTCATGGCTTGGTTTTCACTGTGCCGTACTCCATCAACTGTGAGACTTTAAATAGTGTGTGTGCTTTTCTTAATTATTTCCAATAAATGCAGTTTGGAACAGATGAATTCCAATCAAGTGTCTGATTGTCAAGGGTCTGACTACTTATGTAAAATAAATTGAGAACAACTTAAAGGGGTCTGACAACTTTCTGTATGCACAATATTAAAAAGAAACTTTTCACAATGTAAAAAAAAAATTACAAATACAAACAGACATTTCAGGCAGGTACTCAACAGTTTTTTGAATATTACCACACACGCGCACGCGCGCACACACACACACACACACACACACAATGCCCGTGTAACAAATAAACTTACAGTGATCAAAGCGAAGTGCTGTATTGCTTGTATACATACATGTAAAATCTATATCTACATTTAGCTTAATATATGAATATATTAGTCAATATCTTAGTACTTAGACACATACTTTTTGTACACCTGTGTGTGAGTGACCTCTAGTGGTAATGAAAAGTTTTATGCATTCATGTATTCATTTATGTATTTTTTCCCTTGCAATCACACTGCATATAGGACAACTCAGGAAGTTGCATTGTACTGTCAGTGTTTATTTTCCACTAAAACCACATATAATTTGAATTGCAAAGGTGAGTGACACAGAAAAAAAAATCCCACAAGGTTAGTATTGTTTCATTACTGATGAAACAGTAATTCAGTGGTGTTGGTTTACACAATCCTATCTAACTATTTAGTTTGTGTTGCTGAACCTCTTTTACTCTGTTATTGGATTCTGTCATCAGAAAGGTGAGTTATTGCTAAATGTATTCATGATTGTTATTTTTTTTCTATTCTTGGATCAGAATCACTAAAATGTAAAGTAATAAACAATTCTAAACTTGTCAACTTCCTTTAATAAATTACAGAAAAGAGAAAACAATCTATCCAGGTGAAAATAAGTAAATATCTTTTACAGAGAACACTTAAATATGACTTTTCATTGATTTTACTGTACAGTTTGTATTTTGTGCTGAATTTAACATTTTGGAAGAAAAATAAACAAATAAAATTTTAGGCCAAATTGTTTTATCTTTCTGCCTAATATGTTAAACTGTGCAAAGATTAATTGATTCTGTCCAGAATTGTTGAATGTCTAACTGATTAACTGGCATTTAATTGTGAGCATACCAACATTCCTCACGTTTATTTAAGGATTAATAATTAAAGTAACACACCAGACACATACCGGAAATTTTATTTACTCATTATTCCAAACACAAAGCAGATGTTCTTGGACATGTTGCAGGAAACAGAAGAACTCATGTGGATTTGCATGTGAATGGAAATTATCCTTAAATACTGTTACAATTGCTAGATTACTATAAAGATACTGCAAATTTATAAGTAATGTATTTATAAAATGTAATACAGGAATCTCATATGGGGAATTTATTCTAGGCCATTACTTAATAATTAATCAGAGCAGCAACTATATATCAGTAGTTGGATTGTATAAATACAGTTACTGCTACAGTAAGTTTCAAGAAACTGTAATATTTGGGTTGTGATATACTGTATAATTATTTTACTGTATTCATATAATATTCCTATAGTTTCCTGATGGCCTATTTCAGCGAAAATATTCAGCAGTTTGTCCTTACATTTTGACTTTGTCACAATGCGGGTCCACTCTGCGATGCAGGCGAAGCACGGACACGCTGACATTTCTTAAAGTTTCTCTTTTATTTGCAACAAAACCAAAAGAAATAGGCTCAATGGCCGATACAGTGTCCTCAAAAAGACTACCAATCTACAACTGAATCCCATGGTTAGCACAACGGTCAACCAACACCTAAGAACTGAAGCAAAACCCTATATACAAAACCTAGAACCCAAAAGAACCAATAAACAAACAGAAACACTAAGCTTAAACCCAAAACACCTGACTGTGATAATAACCTAAACAAACACCAGCTATGACTAAACAGGAAACATGTCAAAATAAAAGCCTACACCCCTAGCGGTCACCCACTGTTAGGACCCCAGCCGTAACAACCACATTTTGACTCATTGTTGCTAAAATCCATATTAAAAGACCATTTGGCCAACCAAATGTGACTAGAAATTGGCAGGCAGTTCATGCTGCAGCTTCTAAATCAAACATCTTAAAATCCTAATAATTTTTAGACAAGAAAAATTTACCCATTTTCTAAGCCAGAGAGAACAAGTGTAAGATTAAACAGTGTGGAAGACTGCATTACAGAACAAAAAAAAAATCACATGGAACAAGTCTGCATGGCTCTCAAGGTCTTTATTAACTTGCTGTATTGGTGACAAAGAAACTAAAACAAATGTAATGAGCAGGCAGGCTTTATTGGGAATGGAAAGTCAGTCTACTCAATAAATCCTCTCGTTCCGTTCCATCAAATACACACTTAATATTATCCTTAAAATGCACACAATTATATATGAACTCTCCTGCAGTAAAGAAACATTACTTTTGTTGTGTCTTCATGTTTTGTGTTTAGAGATTAGTTTGGATTGTTGTGTCTGGTACAACACATTGCGAATTTTGCACGACTGAAGCTGTGGGTGGTAAAATTATCTTTTACCTAGAGCATCAAAATGTCACACACCAGCCCTTGGGGGCTGGGGGTACAGGGGTTTATATGCGGGCATAAAACATACCCACCTCTGACCAGATAGATCTAGCAAAAATACACCCAAACATGGAAAGATAAGCATTTATGTCCATGTAATACAGAGAGCACAGATTAGAAGTATGACCAATGTGAGACTTCAAATAGTTGAATGACAGTTACTTTCTGGTCAGGTGTCCTAATCTGAACTATCAGGTCGTCATGCACATGCTAATCCACTTTACCAGTATATATATATATAGTGAGCCCATGGGTTGCCAATCAGGCAAAACCATGGAAAGCAGAGAAAAATGTAATGGATAGATAAACGATTTGGCAGTAAGGTAAGAAGGGCATGCATTCTAACATCCCAGTAAACAAAATATAAAAAAGGCTTAGCTTCAAATATCTGAGGCTTAAGCCCCAGGAGCCCAGACCTGGCACAAATGTGCTAAATAACCAATAGAAACCAAAATTATACAGGTTTTAAAATAGGGGCATGTAAAAGTTCATTTGAATAAATTCTTCCAGTATGTCTAGGGATAAGTTAAATTAAACGTTTTGTACCACTAGCCAGGAGATCCTTTTGTCAAAACTGTCTCTTGGTCATATCTAGGAAATATAATCTCTCCCTAACATAACTAACATAACTAATAACTTGATAGTTCACAACTATTTAGCAAACCAGCAATAGATCTGGCAATACATAATTAAAAGGACAAGAAAATAATAGTAATGAATGCACTTTTATATCAGAAATGCAGACACTCTTCAACATTGTAAATGACAAGTATTTAAACATCCAAGTAATCAAATCTTATAGTGTACTGGTTTTCTTTTTATCCTGTTTGTGTCAGGTTGGATTCAGTAAAAGGATGGTGCAAATTGAGCAAATTATTCTCATTTCATTGGTTCTTGGACAAAACATATCTGCAGGTAATAAAACCCAAGAAATCTGTTTGTCTGCCAATATACATACCTTTTCAAAATCAGCCTATTGGTCAAAATACAGTGCAAGAAAATCCCACAAATTACAGTTCAAATGTTCACCATTTTACACAGCATTTGATGCAAAAATGATTTTCAGATCAAATCATGTAATACAAGAAAAGATAATTCTGGTTTTGAAATTATGTGGACACCTTACTCAGACAGTTTTAAAATGTACATTATTCAAATAGTCAGTCAAGTACTAGTGAACACAAAAAAGGGAAAAAACTCTTAACCCACCACCAGAATCAACCACTCACTCTGTTCTGGCCCAATACATGGCTCCTTTTCAGAAGTACACTGTAAGGGAAACAAGCGGAGATTACAGACCCACCCCTACACCAGGGCAACTCCGGTCCTGGAGGGCCGTGGTCCAGCGCGTTTTGATGATTTCCCTGCTCAGTAACACCTGGTTCACCTCACCAGTTAAATTTAGGTTTAGTGAATGTGTTTCACCATCAAACTGTGCTGGACACCGGTCCTCCAGGACCAGAGCTGCCTACACCTGCCCTACACCCAACTCAGACCTAAAGGCAATTCTGCTGATTTCCCCTTTTGGGGTTTGAGTGTTCCGATGGTCCAAGTCTCTGTCCCCTCCCCATCTTGTATCCTTGCCAGAATCCACCAACAACAAGCCTAAAAAATAGGCACTCATGGTGCAATGAGCAGATGGCTGACTTAAATAGGGCACTAACCCCGCCTACTTCCTCATTTCTGTTCCAGCCAGGGAATAAGAAACAAATAAATAAAATTTAACAAGTCTGAATAATGAATAAGGACAGAGATGTCCATCCTTTACATTAAGATTACCGGTCATAACCATTAAATTGCAGTATATAGCCATTCTATATTAATTTAATTTTAATATAGCCTGACTATCAAACAATACTGAGGTTGACAGTTACCTGTGCCATGACCTATTGTGAGTGAAGTTTTGGATTTTTTAGATTTCGTTGCACATAATTCTACTAACCATTTTGCTTTCAGTCTGTCCAAAAGACTTATTAACATCATTAACAACACCAACAAAAACAACAACAACAACAACAAGGACAACAACAACAATGGGAAAACAGGGTAGGTACTTATTCACATTTCCGAGCCTCCTTCCACCTACACTGCAAAAAGGTTAACATTCATTTTGTGTCAGAGGCAGACCTTTAAGTGCATGGAAATAAAAACTACCTAATTAAAATCTAAATCTAAGATTCTTGTAAGGAGGTAAGCGAGGAGAGCTGCAGACTAAAAATAAACAGTAATTTGATTAACCCTTTGCTTTTGTTCCTAACAATAACAGCAGCAACAACAATAACATCAGTAGCAACATAAACAGCATCAGCAGCAGCAACAACATCAGCAACAACAACATCATCAGCAACAACAACATCAGCAGCAGCAACAACATCATCAGCAACAACAGCGGCAGCAACAACATCAGCAGCAACAACAACATCATCAGCAACAACAACAACAGCAGCAACAACAACATCATCAGCAACAACAACAACAGCAGCAGCAACAACAACAACAGCAGCAGCAACAACAACAGCGGCAGCAACAACAACATCAGCAACAGCAACAGCAGCAGCAACATCAGCAACAGCAACAGCAGCAGCAACATCAGCAGCAGCAACAACAACAACAGCAGCAACAACATCAGCAACAGCAGCAACATCAGCAGCAACATCAGCAACAGCAACAGCAGCAGCAACATCAGCAGCAGCAACAACATCAGCAGCAGCAACAACAGCAGCAACAACATCAGCAGCAGCAACAGCAGCAGCAACAACATCAGCAACAACATCAGCAGCAGCAACATCAGCAGCAGCAGCAACAACAGCAGCAGCAACAACAGCAGCAGCAACAACAACAACATCAGCAGCAACAACATCAGCAGCAGCAACAACAACAACAGCAGCAGCAACAACAACAGCAGCAACAACAGCAGCAGCAACAACATCAGCAGCAGCAACAACAACAGCAGCAACAGCAGCAACAACAGCAGCAGCAACAACAACAACAGCAGCAGCAGCAACAACATCAGCAGCAACAACAGCAGCAGCAACAACATCAGCAGCAACAACAACAGCAGCAGCAACAACAACATCAGCAGCAACAACAGCAGCAGCAACAACAACATCAGCAGCAGCAACAACAGCAGCAGCAACAACAACATCAGCAGCAACAACATCAGCAGCAACAACAACATCAGCAGCAACAACATCAGCAGCAGCAACAACAGCAGCAGCAACAACAGCAACAACATCAGCAGCAGCAACAACAGCAGCAACAATATCAGCGGCAGCAGCAACAACAACATCAGCAGCAGCAACAACATCAGCAGCAGCAGCAACAACAACAGCAGCAGCAACAACAGCACCAACAATGGGACCCACAGCAACAGCACCACCAACAACAGCAACAACATTAGCAGCCCAAACAACATCAGAAGCACCAACAACAAAAGCAGCAGCAACAACAACAACGGCACCAACAAAAACAACAGCAACAACAGTAGAAAAACAGGGTACATACTTTTTAAACTTACATTTCCCAGCCTCTTCCCATCCACACTGCACACGGGTAAACATTCATCTTGTTTCAGAGGGAGACTGCTCCCATGGTTGAGAATTAGTAATTATCTAATTAAAAATAGAAGAGAAAATTTGTAAAATCCAAGCCCCTTATATGGAGGTCAGTAAGTTGAGCTGCAGACTGATTTAAGCTCAGAAGGAATATCATTTGAAAGAACAGTCTGTATACTTGCATACATAGTGTGAACTGAAAACACGAAGATATGTTTCTTTTATGACAGTGTGTTTATGTCCCTTCTGTCCCAGGGACCTTGTTGGGAGCTGTAGACTGCAATATCACATCATCAGACAGTAAGGATTTTCCTACAGTCCACTATTCAAGAAGTCTCAGCAGTGCTTATGAGATACCATAACTGAAACTGAGAAACAAATAAGTAAAATTTAATTAGACTGAATAATGAATAAGGACAGAAATTTCCATTCTTTACATTAAGATTACCAGTCATAACAATTCAATTGCAGTATATAGCCATTCTATATGAAATTAATTTGGTTGTTTAACAGCGTTGTGCCAGAAGAATAATAATCATTCATTAATAATATTCATTCCTTTAAAATGAAGTTTCTTGACTTTCATTTTCTATTCAACTCTACAGTATTTCAAATGTAATGAAAAAGAATGCACTCTAAGCATACATATAAAAACCTAAATCCACACATATGTTATAGAGCCTTCAAAAAACAAAATAAAATGATCAAATATATTTTAAAAGGCCTCTTTACTCTGTAGAGTCTTACACTGTACACATTCAAAGTAATACTTTTAAGACCAAACCTTTTCAATGCACCACATTCCAAAACAGTATTTATTATTTGTTAGTTTCATTTACTTATTTAAAACTGTTACTGTAATAATAATTACTGTAATTACTGTAATATATTAGTTTTTTTTTTCACTGATTCAAAATGAGAGCTTAGATTTTATTCTTTTTGACCTTTTTGCAGTGAATCGTCTTGAGAATTGCACTGTCAAAGATACAATTCCTGTTAATTCCACACAAGTCTTTATGAGATTAGTGGATGATTCCCTGTCCAAAAATGATGTGAAAACAGTGATGAGGTAAGAACACTTAAACTTATCATGATATGATGTATCACTGCACTCCCAATTGCATATTCATTCTCCTTTAGGGGTCACTGACCACCTTTTAACTGAATTTAGTGACACTAGCAGTTGGGATTCAAACCCCAACCTTCTGATCACAGGGCCGACACCCTAACCACTAGGCCATCCAGCTGCCCACATATAACTACTCCCAAAATGTATCCGTAGTTGAGAGTTTGTTCAGTTTGTTCAGGTAGAGTAGCGCTTGAAACAGTAGAGCCGAGCTGCGGCTTCCTCTGTTTCAAAGCCTGTTGGACTACTGCACAAAGCATAAGTAAACAGTCGTTTGCAATATTTAGTGTGTAATGATTTGCAAATGTTGACTTGAGGTTGAAAAGTTGTATAGCGTTAGCATAGCAGTTATAGAGTTCAGCTACACTAAGCTAAGCATGCTAATTGCATGACTATGAAAAATGAACCTGCATCCTAAATAAAATTGTCATTTTAGTGTGCCACCCATCTACAGTCTGTGCCCCTGCCTGGCTCCGTGAAGAAAAAAAATTCTAGGCATCCCCCTGCTCAATTGGTTATCTACCAAAAACATTTAAACTAGCTGTTATTCAGCCTCTATTAAAAAAAAAAAACTATGAGTGTGTCCGAAATTTTAGTGCGCAAGTTTAGTGCGTAGTGCGTTCACACTGACAACTAAGCTAAAATTCAGTGCACTGAAAGTACCCGG
>JBBPCY010000037.1:4554747-4579239 GCA_037974405.1 Brachyalestes nurse
TTTCTCCCACAGTGGTGAAATTGCACCATTTGTTATTGCATTTGTTTCGCTCAATTAGAAAAGGGAGCTGTATTTCAGATAAAGTTTGAATCTGAACCTGTGTAGTTTTAATGGGGGGGCTCTGTAATCTTCCTATCTAGAAAAGGGGGACCCTGCAGAGAAAGTTTGGGAACCACTGCTCTAGAGCAACCGAGTGTTAAGTGTCTTGCTCACAGACACAATGGTAGACAGTGTGAGGGGTTTGAACCTGCAACTTTGTGGTCTTCGGTCTCACAGGCAAGTGTTTTACCCACTTGGGCACTACTATGCAGAGAAGGAATTTAACTGAGCTGTGGTGTGTTCATGCATGAGGGGCCACTTTGCTTTAGTGTTTTTTGTTCTTTATTTAATAACTTTGGTGGCTTCACTATCAAACCCAGCTCTTAGTGATATATCACTACTGGCATTATGGCTACTGGCATGATGTCAGTAGGTTGCAGACCAGTTTTAAATTGGCTTGACCCACATTCAGCTAAAATGTCACAAAACCACATTAAGAGCTAATATAACAGAGCATACTGACATTTCTCTGAAATCTGACATTCTGTATGTATGCATCACATTTAGCTTTAGAAAACTGCTTAAAACTGCCGCAACAATTTTGATGTCACTATGCCAATACAATAAACGTGGACTTCAGCAGAAAAACAGGTAATTAACAACAGGTTTTTATTCAATTACATGTTCTAAACAGTCTACCACTGGAAAGACCAACCATGTATAAACTCCCAGTACTACAATAAATCCAGCAACACTGTGATATGTTCATATGATCACATGACTCCTTTTGCCGTTCTTCTGGTAGGCACCAAATTTGTCATCTGTTGCATTATTTCATAAGTTGTTTGACTAAATTTGGTAATTAATTGAAATTCTCTTACTTCTTCTCTCTCTCTCTCATATTAGATTGATGTGAAAGTTGATCAAACTCACTGGAAAATCTTGTCATATATAACTTATGTTGGATGTGGTCTCTCAGCGTTTTTCTCTGCAGTCTCTTTCCTGCTCTTCATGCTCAAGAGGTGGGAATTCGTTTACTGTTACTGTCAGAATGTATGCTAAAATAGAGGTTTGCCAAAAGAAGGTTTTTGCAGTGGTGCCTCAAGGGAAACACTTTTGGTTCAAATGCACTGTTCTACAGAAGCATACGGAGTAAGAATTCTTCTCAGTGGCGGTGATAGCTACCATACATCCAAAGCATTTACATGTACATTTACATTTATAGTACATGGCAGATGCTGTTACCCAGAGCAACATACATGGGTCCTTTATATACTGCAATACAAACAAGTAAATGCAGATTTAAATTAGGAGCTTCTAGCAGACTAGGCCCCTGACAAATTAGACACAGAAAACAATTTTCATGTTACTTTTTTATGTTACTTCTGCATGTGTACACCCCAGTATGACAGTGGTGTTCACATCTGACGTTTCTCTATAATGAGCAATTTCAAATCCAAGCACTCTGAATTACTTTTACATTTCAGTGATTGAATTATGCAGAAAGTTTAGTCCAAAGTATCCAGAAATTGGTGTGAATTACAGATATATATCATAGATCAAGAACCATAAGTCAAGAACTGTTATAGTGCTACCTGAAATATTTTAACTCTAAATCATTGGACGTATTCTTATCATTTATTTGTTGAACTATGTGTTTATTTCCGTGCAGAGCTTATTTATCTGGTATTTGGGTTTTTGCTTTCACACAGAACCCCAAATGCAGACTCCTCCAACAGCATCCACGTGTCCCTGTGTGGCGCCTTGTTCCTCCTCAACATTAGCTTTTTGTGCAGCGACTTGGTACCCCAGTTGTCTATAAATGGTCTCTGTGTATTTGTGGCTGTGGTAATCCAATACAGCCTGCTGTGCACCTTCTCCTGGATGGCCATTGAAGGAATCCATTTGTACCTGCTTCTGGTGAAAGTGTTTAACACCTACATCGAGTACTACATGGTCAAGCTGTCCCTGTTTGGCTGGGGTGAGGAATAGGACCATGTGACCCGTAATGTAAAACATCAACTCAAGTGGGTCGGTGTCTGTCACAGTTTAGTGATTTTCCTACTCAAACACAACTACTAAACCTGGCAGGAAAGTGTGTTTGAACTGGAAAATCTCTAAACTATGCCTTATCCTGGCCAGAGGCAAAAAATATTTCATTAACATATTAGTAAAATGATATCGTCCCAAATTTCGGAGTACATACACAAAACATACAAAAATAATTACCTTTTTTTGTCCTGGTATTTTTCCTCTCAGGAGTGCCTGCTATCTTGGTTGGAGCGTCTCTAAGCGTGTATGACTTGAAGTCTTTCTACGGCACCAAAAATGTGACCTTATCAGACAACACAAACAGTACTGTGCAAATGTGAGTAAAAATCTTCAAATATACCTTTTCGTTTTTATACTGTAAATGCAAAATATGACTAATAGACTATGACTGTATGTCCTAACTTCACAGTATGACTGTACAGATACAATTAAATGCAGTGTGGGGTATATAGATTAAGAAATTACATTACATTACTAAAATGTAATCACCAATGTAGTCTCTCTTATTCAATTTATAGGAAACCCTCCACAAATTAACTATCAATTAAATGTTTTTGCCTTTGTTGTTGTCACTGGAATCCTTAAAAACACTAATCCATCAAAGCCTGTAATCTGGTATTTAAAGGTGTCTTACTCTAATTAAAAGTACTTGATTTTGTAATCAGATGATATTGTCCAGATTTCATGTAGTCCTTTACTACCCAACGTGTATAACCTGAAAATACTGCTAAATGTGTGTTTTATGCTTTGTAGCTGCTGGATCACTGATGTTTACTTTCTCTATGGAATGAACCTCGTCTACTTCACCTTGACGTTCCTGTCAAACATAGTCATTCTCTTGACAGTGATCTGTCAGATCACTAAATTGCGGCATTTGGGTGCCACAGGCAGTAAGTTGCCTACTTGCAAGGAAATTAGTACAGTGCTGGGCCTGACATGCCTGCTGGGACTGACGTGGGGCTTGGCTTTCTTTAACTACGGATACACAAACTACCCCATCCTCTACCTCTTCTGCATCTGCAACACATTGCAAGGTATACTGGATTGAGTACTTTCTCTCTAGAAACTCTATAAGTTGCTTGAGGCCCTGAAACCATCTAGGACTCTGAGAAAATAACTTATTCAAATGTTTCTTTTAGTTTGTTTCTACAAAGGGCAGCGAGACCACATATTTTTTAATAGCCAGTGCAAAGAAAAACTAAAATATAGACATTTATATGTCTTTCCCTAAGAGCTGTGACAGAACACAGAGTGATCCAGATTTTTCTACATATTTCAGAAATACACAAAATATTTTTCTACACCTTTTAGAAATAACCATTAATTAAGTATTAATTAGCTTTTATTCTTGCATACAAAAAGATTTGGGTGGGAAGTTGCTTAGTTGTTCTAAAATGTTTGAAGGTAGCTCTGAATCTGGATGTAGTGATGGATCACTGCTTACTGTGAGACATGGTACAGCTACATATGTGTTGTGGAGGATTACAAGTTCATTCATATGTTCGTTCATTCATTCATTCATTCATCAGTTCATTCATCCATCCATCCATCCATTCATTCGTTAATTCATTCATCCATCTGTTCATTCATGCATTTATTATCTGAGCTGCATATCCTAGTCAGGGTTGCAGGAGGTGTTACAGCTTATCCCAGTCGAATCCCTTGGTCGAAAGGCAGAAAAACAGTCCTTGCACACAAACACATTCATGCACCTCATCCAGGAATCAAATCCAGGACCTTCTCAAAATGAGTGTACTCAATAATCAAACTTATTGCAAATATTACATCTATTAAATGTAATTAAGAAAATAAGAAAGCTAGCGGGTCCAAAAAAGTAAGGTCTCAGTGCCGAAGTAGTAGCAGGAATTTTGTTAATAGTGTTTTTATACCCTAGATCTCCAAATTATTTCACTAAGTCTGCCTCCACTGAAGTGAACCAGATGAGCATTAGTAGTGGTCGGATGGAAACAAGCTGTGATAACTGGTGGTTTCATTTCTACAACCACATTTAACGGGCATGGGTCATTGTTTAAAGTGTACTGGAGTCACTGATGACACAAGCAAAGTTTCACTGCCATATAGTGGTTGTAGATATTTCCTATTTCCATTTTTTGAACCTGGTGTGGTCAAACTGGTTTAGGCAGGACTGGGAAGCTTAACCAACTACAGGTTAAATTACATAGATTAATACTTTAGGATTTACTGTTCACTAAGAGTTCTCATATATATATATATACACACACACACATACACGGAAGTATAGACTTTCAGCTTTGTTCACTAAGAGTTCTCATATGGAAGTATAGACTTTCAGCTTTGTTTTTAGGGGTTAGGGGTTTATCAAAGGTTTTGCTTTAACCCTTCTGTGTATTCAGCATAGCTCACAGTGATATGCCTACCTTTTCAAGAGTACTCTTGACCTGACTAGATGTTGTAAAAGAGTTTTTCATCACCAAGAAAAGAATTCTGCAATTATCCACTTTAGTTGTCTTCTGTGGTCCTCCAGGCCTTTTGGTGCTGAGTTCACCAGTACATTCCTGCTTCTTAAGAATGTACCTGATTGTTTTAAGGGGGTATTTGTTTTTTTTTTAATCCAAAGCGACTTACCATCATTATGTACAGGTAGGGCTGGACTGTGACCAAAAATTTAGAGACCAGCCCCCCGGGGTTACAGGTAACCCAGGGACAGTCCCCCTGGCGCAACTCCAGGTTAAGTGTCTTGCTGAAAGACACAATGGTAGAAAGTCGGGGGTTCAAACTTGCAACTTTGTGGCCATTGGGTTCACAGGCAATTTTTTTTTCTCACTAGGCTACTACCACCCCCAACGAACTAGGGTACCTGATTGTTGATTTGAGCTCTCCTAAATTTTAGCTGATGAGTGTAGTTTGTTGTCCTCAGCCTAATAATGAGCTCATTCACTTTCACTGACAAGTCTTAGAATCACATCCTGAGTTCCAGTGAACACCTACCAAATGCAAATTCATTGCTTCGAATTTGCTCCAGGCTTTTTGTCATGGATCTCCATGGCAACAGGCCACACGTGGCCATGAAACTGCCAGGTCAAATTACTTTAAAGGCTCTGAAAATGGATGACTCTGTGAAAAATGGTTGTAATGTCCGACAGATTAATGCAATACCTTTGCTAAACGCCTTGAAGTGAAGCTCAAAGTCTATACTTCCATCACATATTGATTACTTAATATCAAGTCCATTGTGGTGGTGTACAGAGAGAGAATTTCAAAAAGCATTCCAAAAATAGCATGAATATCCAAAAACGTTTGAGCCTAACAATATATATATACCTATATATAAACATAGTATTAGTGTTGCACAGGTCGGCTTTTTTTTTACACCCGCCCCAACCCGACCCGTCAGGAGATCCAAACCTCCCCACCCAACCCGCAAAAATACGCGTGGATAATGAGCCGAAACCCGACCCGAGAAAAAAAAAATCTCAAACCCCGTTTACAACACGTTTAGATCAATAATGAAATGGGTTTTGTAACTTTTTGCCGCCCCCCCCCGCCCGCACCCACAATATTTAAAAAATGTCTGCCCTAAAACCGCCCGCACCCGCAGGTCACAGGTCAACCCACGCATCACTAGTAAGTATGGAAGTATACAGGAAGTATGGGGCCCGGGTGTGCAGGAACACACAAAGGAGGGGCAGAAACTGCTCAAGACTGAAAAACTGTGTCTTCTTTAAAAGTCAGTGGGGAACTGAGCACATGACCTTACATTTTATTCTGCTGATGTCTAGGGTTGTTCATGTTCCTGTGGATCTACGCGACGATGAGGAGGAACAGGCGTCAGACATCTCAGAGCTTACATCCGTCCAGTCCATACAGCTCAACTGAGAAATCCCACCACTCGTAACAGATGAGTTCAGTCAGCATTTGATATGAGATAAGGAGCTCATACGTCACTGGGCAGATGAGACAAGAGCTGTCATAAGACACACAATGCATAAGCTGTTTCAAAATTACTTGCACAAGCGAACTTTGCTACTTTCAGTTCCTCATTAACATTTCCAACACACAGAAGTTAAGAGTTTTGCTTTCGTTTTGTGTCACTTCTCAAAAATGTGCAGTGTATTGCATTTACATTTTACCTACATTCGACAGCTTCAAGTCTGAACAATTTATTTCCATTTCCATCTACACCAAGTGTCTGTTTTTAACAGTTCTACTCACTAGATCTGTTCCTTTGCATTAATATTGTCACAGGACAACCACTGAGTTGGTATTCTTTGGAAGGTAGATTATTTTCAGCACTACTGTGACACTGACGTGGTAGTTGTACATCAGCGTGTGTGTTCAGTGGTGTGGTGTGTGTGTTTAAACGCCCTATATCTCACAAAATTCCAGTAAACTAGCCTCAATAACTACATCTGCAAAAGGAGACAAACAGGTTAGATCTGTCTAATGGAGTGGACAGTATGTAGACATACACACCAGAGTGTTTTAAAAAATAACACTATGTGCAACACACACACACATACACACACATACAATTCACTCTTCAGTTCTGTTTTAAATTTATTGTTTCTGTGATGTCAAGGAATCACACTCATTCACATACATCTGCCTATAAACTTTTAAATGATAAGGAATGTTTAAGCCCAGACTGCTTTTTCAATAAGGCATGGCCAGTCTGAACAGATGTAATTTGCATAAATAAGGCAGCCATTCAGAACATCAGGTCATTTGCATATATGTCACAAAGGTACCTTAACAAATAGAGCCTGTTTATTTCTGATGCACAAGAAAAATGGCAAAACAGCCATGTGAAAATGTGACATGGTGTTTTTTTCAGACAGGAAACATAAGTACACACTACACAGCTCCAGAAAATAAAAGAGACCACTGTAGTTTATTTTTAAATCAGCATCTCTGAGTATGACAACCATTCCATGCTGTATTCAACACTCTCCTCTTGCAATGAGACCAGTTAGATGGACAAACACTACTAGAAGTTTGTCAATGGTAATTACTGTCATTTTGTTTAAGAGAGAACAAGAGATTTGTTTTCTTTGAATTATTAAAGTTCTGTAAACACTGTACAGTTTTTCATATTTCGATGTTTTGTCATTTCCTTAAAAATGGTGCTTTAAAGAACAATAATTTTTATTTGGAAATTAGGAGAAATGTTGTCAGCAGTTTTTAAAAACTAAGGTAAAGCTGTTCAATACTTGCACCTATAAAAGATAAAACCTGAGAAAATGAACATTTTTGCAGTGGTCTTCTGAGCTGTATAGGCTTTATGAGAAAATTGTAATCTCTTACATTATGTTTTTAAACTACCACATGGGAACACAGCCCTACTTCCCCTTTGCCTTTTCGTGTCTGTAATCTTTTTTTTTTTGTGATGTCCCAAATTTTAACAAATAAAATGCTACAACCTGAATCCTCTGTTTGATAAAATGCTAATATGTGGTCCATGTCATGAAGGGCACGCACGCATCATGGTGATGCTGTGTGACGACAATAGCCTTCTGATTCAGCAACAAACCACATGCAAAGAGATCAGATCTCATGATGAGGAACCAAGAGTAAATCGTGGCAGTTGGCAACCAGTGAAAAGAAGTATTTTGAAGAAATGAGGAGACCTTGTTTATTTTTCATTTCTGTGCTTTCCTTCATGGCCCGGGTCGAAAGAGGTAGGACAAAAAACATCTTAGATTCTAAGATTTAGCCTCAGCTGAAACTAACAGCATTCATTTCAAAGTAATCAAGAGAAACCACATTTTCATTTTCTAGCTCTTAACACCTGCCTGCAACTTATAACCCAAAGCTACCAGACCTGTGAAATACTTTGTGTAGGTGTGCTTCGAGTTGCATTGAGTTTATTAACGGCTGATTTAGTTCAGAGGTGTGGTTAAGGATTCACTGGAGGTTGAGTTTTAGAGTTAATTTAATCTGCTAAATGATGTTTTTGGCCAATAATTTTTTTTTGTTTTGTTTAACATGCTGATGTCTGCGGGTAATCCAGTGTCATGCTCAGATCAATGGTTTTGTTCTGACGTTGATGCACGTTGTCGACGTGATACAAGTTTCTCTAACTTCCCTCAGTAAGTTACGTGGTTGAGAAAAATGTATCTTTAAAAGAGACACAGATACTCAGTCCTACACACAAGTTATTGTAAATGGAACATGTATGTACATATATACACACTCTAATGTTCATTTAATCATTTGATTTTAAGAAGTACTGAAAAGTAATGACAAATTAATAGTTAAATCACAAATCATTAATCAGAAAGCATCTTAAATATATTGCTTTACTGACAGAGTCACTGTTATATTATACATTTATGGCAGCTTGACACATTATTTAAAGTGAATTGTCTAATGATGTACTGTTTTGTACAGGTGTTTTGACAACAAAATGAGAAACTGCAAAGTGGGTGGTCCTAGGCGTAGAAACCCAAACTTGTACCAGCAGGATGTGAATTCCAGCTCAGAGGTAAGACTGTGCTAATATCCTACATACGAAAGATAACAGGCATTTACAGTGCATACTTGAACATTCCCTGTTAACCATGAAGTTGTAAATTATAGTAACACAAAGGCACATGTAGGGTACCAGTACACTGCATCCAAGTACAAGTATTAGATTTTTTTCTTCAGGTCTCTAGACTGTGTGGACCTCATTATATTTTACAACTAGGCAATCATGTTTGGTACATGTTTTAAGGAACATTTTAAACATCTTTTTAATTTAGTTCTCTAGTGTTCTGTAATGTTCTGTGACATACAGCCTATTAGCATTGGGAAGTTCATAAAAACAACATAATGAATTGTGGATAACACATTCCTTTCACAGGCCAGAGTGGACACAAATGATGGACATGTAATCCATATTCCCTCAGAAGCAGTACAGAGAAGTAGTCCAAGCGCGGAGGAGTTAGTGCAGTTGACCGTATATGTTCTCAACCACAGCCTTTTTGAGGTCAGTGTCATCTCCTACTCTTCAAATCAAGTTTTGATTGGTTCTACACAATTTAGCGCTTTCCCTGATTTAAGACACCAAATTCAACTCATACACTAAAAGACCAACAAACAGACACAGCCATCATGAAAGTGAAAGTGAAAAGTGAAACCCTGTTACCTTTCTGACATGTAAAGTACTGTGCATATGTCAGAGACCACCCTATCATTTATTTAATTTCTAACTGAAACAGCCATGAAGTCATTTATTTTATAGAATCAAACAAATATTTATTTGAAAATTACAACCTTGAAATATATACATGTATATTAGAGCTTTGACAAAAAATGTTTTATGCTTCTTTAGAAGCTTTAGTTTTTTGTACCTCTCATGATCCAAGTAATTCCAGTTACAGCTTTAGACTCATCAGTCCATAAAATGCTACCTTCGTGTCCAATTTCAGTGTTCCGGTGCAAAAAGTATTTTTGTTTTGTCTGGTTCCTTTCTCAGTAACTTCTTCTTTATCATGTCTTGCAAGATTGTAAGATTTTTTTTAACTCCAGGCTTGGTTTCCTGTGACGTTCACAATTTTATATGCAAGTAGACTATCTTCTATCTAATCCCTTCAGAAATATCTGTGTCAGCTAAATGCTTTGGAAAAAGACATTTGCAGAGCACGGCTTGTATCGGCTGGTTTTAATAGACTATACTCATAGATATTTAATTGCATGATAGGTATTCTTGCATGAATAGTGTTTTTTAGTTGAGAAAATACTGACCTCTGCAGTACCATGGACCTCTTAGGACTGGAATTTAGTTGGTTGTTTCTCAGTCCAGGCCTTCCAGAAATCACACATTTTAGCTCTAAGCTAGTTCCCCACACACTTCAACCAAAACAATGAAGCTTAGTGCAAAATGAATGTGTTGAAACCACTGAAAAAGTCAGCTGAGATAATGCAGACAGCTTTAGTGAGTCATTCTAATCTTTCTAGGCATCTTCAACTAATCGAATAACTCATGAGCAAGTCTTAGGAGTGTGGCTTGGTGTTAAAGATGTCCACAACCTTTCTCACCCTGTTACCATCAAGTTCACAAATCTGACACAGGTAAGCAATTCACCTTTTGGCATAAGCAAACACAAGTACAGAGAACTAGCCTACTGGAATGCAGTATCTGAGAACAGGCAGAATAGAGTGGTGTGAGTTGTATGATCGCCATTTTCACCAGAGAAAAATAAGCTACGAGATGGCATCACTGATATCCGGCCACCACAGCTGACAGGAAATGTGTGGAGGCTGTGTGTGAAACAGTGACACGTATATATGCAACAGTAGGAAGTTACCGCATGAGGATTCTTCTTTCTCTTGTTTAACTTGATGTGTAAACGGCAAGTGTCAAATATACACGCAAAATGAATCTAGCAATGGAATGCCTGACTAGTACAGGGCAGGTTATCCATCAGTGAAAATGTGACTTTTTCCCATCTGCACCTTTCTTCTCTCAAACATCTAACATCTGTTGCTTTCTTTTTCAATGCGTCTGCTGGTTACACACACATGTAATATCTAAGTTTATTTTAACCAACAGTTGTGTTGATGGAACACTTTGTGCACTTAAAGTATATGTTAAAATTGTTTTAGTATAGACTAATAGGGTTTTTACTGGTGACCTGTCCAGGGTGTTTCTCTGTCTGGGACTGGTTCCAGCAGAATTAAGAATAATTATACTAAGAATAAGTGGTTCAGATAATGGATGAATGGATGGATATTTTTAGTGTTTTTTGCTTTGATGAAAATTAAAAAATAATAAGAACCCATAAAAGACTTCATCAGCAGTACATCAAATACCATTGAGTCCACCTAAGGCTAAGGTCTGTCCCTGTAATCGGACATGTTGTAATAGTGAAACTTTTTGTATTTCACACCAACTTTCTTGCTTTGTGAGTAAGCAGCAGATTTCTACATTTCTTCTAATCAAAAAAAAAATGTTATCAAAAGATATAGAACAAATAGCCATCGATTTACGGAAGTTTTACAAAAATCCTTGGTCTCAACTACTAATTAAATGTACAAATTTGGAATTGCTAGAAGTCATTCTCATTTGTATATTTTGCAATAAAATGTGCATATGTTTCAGGTACGCAATGGAGAGTGTGTGTTCTGGAAGATGTCAAACAATAGTGAGCAAGGTCCTCTTGTCTTTTTCCATTATTAAATAATTATATTGTGGTAGACAAGGCTGTGGGTGTCTGAATTATGTTTGTTTGTGAAACAAGATTACAGAGCTGAGCAGTTTGATGACTTCCTATTATGTGTGTGTGTGTATGTGTGTGTATGTGTTTGTGTGTGTATGTGTGTATGTGTGCGCGTGTGTGTATGTGTGCGCCTGCATCTGTTTGTGTAACTCAGGCAGTTGGAGCACAGATGGCTGCAGCACCATCCAGAACAACTCAGACCTTCTCTGCCATTGTAATCACCTCAGCTTTTTTGCCGTGCTTATTGTAAGTGAAGGTTTCAAAACCAGCCTATATAGGGTCAAACCTTCTGAAAATCACTTTTAGACATTACTCTCATTCACAATGTTGACCCCTGACAGAGCCCTGATGAGCCAGACCCTGACAACATTCAGCGTCTTCAGTATATTACATACATTGGGTCATCGTTTTCTGTGCTATTCACAGCCATCGCCATTGTGGTGTTTCTATGTGGAAGGTGAGACAGCTTTAAATTGCATTAATAGTCATGGTCTGTTCTTAGAAACTGGCTAGTGTGGGAATGCGAAACCTTAATTTAAAGAAGCAAGTGTGGCACAGATTGGGGCCCAGTGTCTGTTTTTATGTGTGTCTACACAACCTCAAAAACAGAAGCTGTTTCGATTAAACTGTTCTGTTTCTAGTTTCTAGTTTATCTATATAGCACACAGAAATACACTTCAAAATAAAATACAATAAAGTAGATTGAAATGATGGAAGAAATAAAAGAAATTCAAAGAACAAAAATTGAAAGTGCAATAGAAGTGCAAATATTTAAAAGAAGGAGTTCTACCAAGTATACCTGTATGGTTGGTGTATCTGATAAGACTGTACAAATCAGGGTGAAGGTAATAGACTCTAATGCAGTGTCCAGTGTAGGTGTATTGAATGGGTACCACGTTACAAGACTACCGTTATAAAGGATTTATAAATGATTTATAATGAGGTAGTTAATTACGTGATAGACAGTTTATAAATCTTTAATAATAATTTATATACTAGTTATAACAGACGTCATACATTGACGCTGGCCCACAATTTGGCAAGACCTGGTGTTTTAATGGCAGAAGCACAAATACCTGATAAAGTTGACGGTTTAACATTCTGCCTGAGAAAGGGACAAGATAAGCTAAGCAACTAGAATGATTTGAGATCTTTATTAATGATTTATAAACTGTCCACAATATTATTAACAACCTGATTATAAATCATAAACCATTTATAAGGGTAGTCTTATTGTAAAGTGTTGCCATTGATTGTCTTTGCCTTATTTATGAAATCTCGATGTAAAGCTCTGAAAAAATCTAAATTTTCTAACTGTAGCACATGTGTCCCTTCTGTCCACAGGAAGCCTAAAACAGAGAACCCAATCATTATTCATATACAGCTGACAGGTTCGCTGTTTCTGCTGCACCTCTCGTTCCTGGCCAGTTCCTATTGGTCCGGAGCGGAGGAGAGAGTCTGTAAGTCTCTGGGACTCATGCTGCACTGGGCCCTGCTGGCCACTTTAACCTGGACTGCTATTGAAGGCTTCCACCTTTACCTGCTACTGGTGCGGGTTTTTAACATCTACATCAAGAGATACTCACTCAAACTAGGCCTGGTGGGCTGGGGTAAGTCGACAAAGATACTTTCAACCTTTACCAAGCATCACAGTCATAATCCTACTTACTTCACAGCTAATAACAAGAGTGTGTACACATCAGTGTGAGTGCAGGCTTCAAATATAAACCCATTCAACATTCTCTAGGAATGTGTCACATTTTACATGCTAGCGAGGGCCACAGAGTGGGGGTTTAACCGTTCATCTTTCCATGAGTCAGTCTGGCCCATGCTTCAGCTGTTTGCACCAACTTTAAACTTCAGATTCTTTCATCTTTTAAAAAAAACTGTTGCAAATTTGAGCCTCTTGTTTGTCATTTGCACTGTATCAGCTAGGTTAATCTTTTAGCACATCAGCCAGTCGCTCGCTTGGATGTGGTTCATAAGTGGGTCATGTCTGGAAGAACTCTTTTTTTTAAATACACATGCATTAGTCATGTGAAGTGCTCTCTGTCGCTTGAGAAGTCTAACCTTATGTTGCGGTTCCAATGAATTGTCTGTTTCATACCATGATTTGAGAACACTTAACCTTGGAGAAAACTTGAAACACTTTTTACGTCAGTATGAAACAGCAGAGCTTGTAAACCATTCATCATCTTACATTAACCATTTTGCCACGGCAAAAACATTCCAAAGAACGTTTTAGGACTGTCCATCTTACCTTTGATAACTACCTTTGTGCAGAAGTTGACAGTGGCAGAAGTAGTCTATTGAAAGCTATTTGAACAGGGATAGAAAACACTGTCATGGCATCTTTCTTTTATAGGAGTGCCAGACACATTTCACTGCCTCATATTCAAAATATACCCTCAGGAACATATTGCAGTGCCTGGAGAACTATGAAAATCAGATAACAATGGAATAATCTTTTTTAAAAACTGGTGGTTAGCGAGTTGCCGCAGCAATCAGAAGGTTGTGGGTTCAAATCTCAGTTTCATCACTGAGGTACCCTTGGGCAAGATACCGTCCCCACACACTGCTCCTTATTGGTGGCAGCCCCCTGCTTCACTTGGTGAATGGGTTAAATGTGGAGAAATAATTTCACACTGTGTGCTGTGCTGTGGTGTGCTCATGTGTGCCTATAAGAGGGCACGGCATTTTCATTATTTATGTTTATTGTCTTCTCGCACCTGTTAGGTAGGCCTGGGTAGTGGGGCTTGCTGTAGTGTAATCAAAGTCATTAAAAGTCATTCCAAAAATCATTTGAACACTGATGCTAGAAAGCCTTGTTATACTGCACAGCTCTGTCACATACATTATATGCATTACTGTGCAAAAGTCTTAGGCCCCTGAGAAAATTATACTTAAACGCTGTTTATTACAGAGCAGTAGTGTTAAGTTAGTGTATAAACGGGAATATTACAATTAATACAAGTAACATTAATACAGTAAATAGTGTTTTTATGTATAGCAAAGTGCTTGCTTAATTTCCAGTCCAATCAATGGAGGCATAGAGCAGAAATCTGGAACGAAACCTGTGTTCTTCTAACTAGCTCACAAAATATCAACTACTTATTTTGAAAAAGATTACTGACATGTTTTACTGCTGCTTTGTTTGTTATTCTAATGTTAACGTCTGTTTTTACTGGCAGAGAGAAATCCACTGCTGACACAACTGTCCTCAAACAATTTGCATATGTGCCGAAAACTTTTGCATAGCACTGTGTGACCATTGTTGGAATATATAGTTTGTGTACAGATGGCAGTGTGCCTTTTAAAGCTTAATGTAATTTTCCAGCACCAAATTTATCTCCCCATAACAAAGGTTCCAACCCACTAAGATATTTCTGTTTCTATAGATAGTGACCCATTTTGTTTAGTGACAAAACAAACTTAAATTTGTTCCGTCTTATTTTGTAGGAATTCCTACAGTTACAGTGACAATCTGTGGTGTGGCAGGAGCTTATGACAGGTCTTCCCTGTCCAACAACAGTATTACTACTGACCTGTAAGGCTCATACAATAGTTCCAAAACTTTCCAATCTCTTCACCGCTGTATTAGTTTTCTCTTCTATGACTATGTTTGTGTTTCTTCCTGAATGTGCAGCTGCTGGGTGCCCGCTGAGGCAGTGAGATACTCAACAGTGAATGGTTATCTGGGGCTGGTGCTGCTCTTCAATGCTGTAATTCTGGCACAGGCTGTAATAAAGATGCGGCACTTGAGAGTGAGAAGTTTCCAGGTTCAGAACAGAGTTAGAAGGTTTTGGAAGGACTGGGTCAGCGTGTTGGGTCTTAGTTGCATTTTGGGGCTCCCCTGGGGTCTGGCGTTCACCACACACGGACCCCTAAGTCTACCCGGAATTTACCTCTTCACAATTTTCAATGCATTTCAAGGTAAGTGTCAGTATAAAGCAAACCCTTGACCTTAAAGCAGGAGTTTGGCAGAAATAATTTTCTCTTCACCCCAAAGGAAATGGACTCACTAAGACATAGAGTCCAGTAAAAACTTAAGGAGCGAATATCAGAAACATGTCTTCATTGTTTTGTTCTGTTTTGCTTTGTTTTGCTTTTTACTATATTTGGGGTAAGGAGAAGATTTTTTGCTGATTTTTCAGCGAGGTGCTGCTTTAATGTATTATCACTATTTTCGGCCCAGTTTCCCAGTCATGGATTAAGACAAGCCTTGGGCTAAACTGCAGTGTGGGTGATTAATCACCACTGATTTTTTTTAGGCTAGGATTATCTTTCATTTGGATCTGGAGTCCAGCCCTCAGTCTTTACGGCATGGGCTGGTCTACAAAGGAACATGTGAAACGTGACTTCCCTGTGCAATTCATCTTCCAGGTGTCTTGATGTTCCTGTGGTTATCAGCCATCACCTGTAAGTCCAATCATGAGGAGCAACAATCATCTAAGAACTTATCCATGAGCAACACGAACTTATGATACTGACAGAACATTATAACTCACTCTGGCACTGGGAACCATTTATTTTTTTATAAGAATTTGTCCAGTTACTTTTACTATAATGTGCAATAACACACATTATTTTGTTACCAAAGAAAATTGTGTTAAATGGATTTTTATCACAGTTTTTGTGTATTACCACAATGTATTTTTTTTACCATTAAAAGCTATTGCTGAGCCTCATGTGTGTTAACAGTGTTGTCTGCACTTTTCATCTATTCATATATAAACTTTTCATCTATTCAAATAAAAAACAAGACCTCTGAAGGTGTGCGGTGGTATCTACAGCAAGATGTTTGCTTTAAGTCCTATAACAGCAACTCTCAAAGTTCGAAACCCGGTCCGTATTCGGACCGAACTGCAAGTCATTCCGGATCAAGTCCACACGTCATATTAGGAATGTATTTACGCAATGCAGTTAAGTGTATGTTTCAATAAATTACACAGGTCAACAGGTCAAAATCATCAGAGATAGGTTTTTGTGGATGTTGTAGTGTTTTTCATGCTGATTTCAAATCTGTGTTTAGTTTTTCCCGCACGTACAGTTTTTGTGATGAAGCTTGTTATATATCGCATGATAGTTGGTATAATTAGCAAAAAATAATCATATGCTGAGTGTTTTTGAAGAAACAGTGGTGTCTGACTGACACTGATCATTATATCTAAGCCACAGTGTGCGTCTATCTGACTTCACACTGAAAATATTTTCTTTGTTTGGTGCCTGTGGTTTAATAAAAACCACATGCAAATGTATTATTACTCATAATGTAAAAAGTTGATTGACAAAAACTGAAAGCAGATCTGAAATCAGCATGAAAACCTGGTTTAGAAAAGTGTGTTGTGGTTCCTGATGATTACAAAAAAACAATTTTGTTGACCTGTGCAATTGGTTTTGTAAAATATAACATGATTTAGATTTTTGCGGTGATCTTGGCTTCAGATTAACCGAAGCAATGTTGGCCCGCTTCAATTCTCAGGCTTCGCATCCACATTCGCTAAAGCTAGCGGGCATTCATGTGCAGTCCCTCGAGCACGAGTGAGAGACATACCTGCTTCATTATAAGAGTCGCCAGAGAAGGAGATGCTATTTTCCGTTGTCACTTTATTAGGTTTAGGTAAGGTTATTATTATATCTTTTCATAAAACTACAGTGCAGATTTCACTTTACTGTCAAAAGTGAGAGTGGATTCGGTTCACAAGCAAACAATTATAGGCAAACATCACCATTTCTTTTGACTGTATGTTGTAAGCAAATTGAATAAAAGGGATTTGCTTATTGCTTGTTGTCCCGGACCTTTCACCTTATCTAGAAATTAGATTTGGACCTTTGAATACAAAGTTTGAGTCCTATAAGTTGTGAGGTGGGCGCCTCTAGTGATCAGACTAGTTTGTCCAATACATCCCGCACGCTCGATTGGAACGAGATCTGGGGGATTTGCAGGCCAGCTGAGTACCTTAGTAATGTTCTTCAAACCATTCATAAACAGTGCTTGCAGTTTGGCAGAGCGCATCATCCCAGGACTGCCAGTGTCATCACTGAGGTTCCCTTGAGCCAGGTACCATTCCCACACACTTCTCCCCGGGGCCCCTCGTTGGTGGCAGCCCCCTGCTTCACTTGGTGAAAGGGTTAAATGCAGAGAAAGAATTTCACTCTGTTCACACTGTGGGCCGTGGTTTGTTCACGTGTGACTATAAGGGGCCACTTTTTCACTGAAAAAAATAAAATAAAATTAGAGCACAGCTGTTGGCCTATTGGTTAGAGCCCTGCGATCAGGAAGTTGTGGGTTCAATTCCCAGGACTGCTAGTGGCTCCACTGAGGTACCCTTGAGCCAGGTACCGTCCCCACACACTGCTCCCCGGGTGCTGAGTTCCTGGTGAATGGATTAAAATGTAGAGGACGAATTTCATGCTATTCACACTGTTCACGTATGACAGGATCCTCACTAACGCTTTTCACTTTTTTACTTTACTTTATACCCTTGATCTGCAACAATGTTCAGGTAGGTGGTCTCAACTCAAATCAGTGGTAAAAAAGTTAACACTGAACACTCTTTGTTGGTAACAAGCTTGTGGTTTATTCTCTTTTGCATAGAAGGCTCACACCACTCAGAATGCATGCAGTCTGCAGGGTGGAACAAAGTAGGTATCAGCACAGACTCTTTTATCATTTTATTTTAAAACACAGCTCCTTATCTGGGCATATATATGTTCCACACGTCTAATTTATAGACAGTCAGTATGTCTTCTGCTGCCCTTACCATAAATTAGAGAACAGCTCATATCACATAAACAGGCATCGGGTCTAAAGGTCTAAAAGCATAAAGTCTCTTTAGGGGTCCTACAAAAGTCAAGAAGCATAAAACATTATTGGGGGATAATTGTCTATGACAGTGGTTGATGTCTAAGAAGTGTCCGCAGAACATTGCTCAGAGCATCACACCTCCTCCAAGGGCTTGCCTTCTTTCTGGTGACACCTCCTCCCTAGTTTAATTAAACACCAGGCCGTCCATATATTCATTAGACCAGTCCACCTTCATTTATCTATGGACCACATTTGGTGCAGTTAATGTGCTTTCAGCTGTAGACAGGGGTCAGCATTGGTACTCTGACCAGTCTGCAGCTAAATAGCGCCATACGAAGAAATTGATTTCCTGCTTCCAACACACAAACTTCAAGAACCTAATACTGTATATCCCCCATTGATAGGACCTAATTTCATGAGATAATTTGTGTTATTCACTTTTAACCGTCAGTGGTTTTGATATTGTGGCTGATCTGCATGTCAAAATAAATATTTCACAACATAAAGATTAATTTGTCATGCAGTAAATCAGCTTCTTTATCGCTTCTGATGTGGTGATTTCATCATAGCCCAACGCGAACTTAGGAAAACTTACTGAAGGTTTTTTGCTTTAGAGACCACAGAAAAAAAAGAAGTGAGAGTAATGTGGCAGAATGACAGTTTGCGGCGGATAAAAAACTGCCCAACTGATAAAAAATGATGAATAGATTGTGTTAGATGTGTTAAACTCATACAGCATGTCATAATGAAAAGTACTATTTAAATGATTAAATATTACACCTCTTCTACTCATTGATGCATGGAAGGCAGAGTACTGGGCAAGCCAGTTTGGACTGTGTTTTCAAGACATCATTCACTTTCTGTTTGGTACTATTCAGTTTTGAGCTAGTAGAGGTTTCTCCTGAAGTGTAAACTCAAAGGGCACGTTTTCCCAATCAGGGATTAAGCCTAGTCCTGGACTATGCAGCATTCTGAAAGATTCTCATTTGACAGAAAGATGCAGCCATAGACTACTGTTGGCTGCAGTACATTGCAGAGGTCACTGTGACATAGTCTTTGGCACTCTCTGGTGTTTCAAGAGTGTAATAGCTCGAGCAAAATCTCAGTGACTCTTGAGTTACCTTCACCAAGAGAGGAACTGATAAAACCAAACATTTGTCTATTATTTTTCAGTTTTTTTGTTTTGCTTCACATTAACTTGATTCTATTTTATCAATTTGGTGATGAAAATACACAACCAAAGTGTTTTACAAAATTTTATTAAAATACAAATGTGATGAAAATTAAGATACAAAATATCAAAAACATTATAAAAAGTATAAAAAAAGTGCACAAAAACCTCTTTACAGCATTAATTGTACAGACAGAATTGAATAAATAGTATAAATTAGAAAGGACAAATTCATGTTTTGATATCAGTTAAATCTCTCATAAGGCACATTAACAATGACTGTAAATGTACCAAGTAAATAATTTCCCTGAACCATACTGACATCATGTATTATTAGCTTTCTTGTATTCTGAAAACAGAGACGTTTTGGTCAACATCACTATTGACCCAGTATTGCTGGTGAGTTTACACATTCATTCAAACCAATAATACAATGAAAAGATTAAATGGTCTTACAAATGAAATGCATATTCAAATTGAATTTGAATTCCATTGTACCATTATGAATGCTAAATTACCTGAACAAAATTTGATGGTGGCAAAAAAGCTAGTTTACCTCGCAAGCAGTGGTATTTGTCCCCCCTCCCCCTCACATTTTGAGTTGCAACAGAAAAGCTATGGTCTGCATCATGATGCCAAGCCAGATTATACCATTTCAGTTTAGATGTAGATGCACACCAAGCGAAAGGTATGTCACACAAACGCATCATCAGTATGGCATGGCTTGGGGTTAAAGTCTGTAGTGAATCAGGTTCTGGTGACCCAAACTAAAACAACCCAAACAAATAAATAAAAACAGTAGTAACAGGCACACTAGCACTTTTAATGTTGAGATAGCAGAATCAGAGATAATACACTTAAACACATGCTTATTTAGAATGCTTCATTAATAGAATTTAACATTGATATTAAAGTATGCATTTTTATTTCTTGATTTGCAAGCTGACGGAGAAGGGTTTGCATTCAAAATCACTTTAGAATTGCAGCTTGTGTTGAAGTGTGAACTCTGCTTTTGAATCCTGACATCTCATGAAAACAAACTTGAAGTCAACCCAAAAATGAGAGCTTAAACAGTTGTGCATGAAGCGAACACATAAACTGAACTGTATTCACATTGTGAATAACCATCACCCATTCACTGCCCTAATAACACATGCAGATCAGGGGGGGAAAAAAGTGAGAGGCACGGTGTAACCAAGTTGCTTTGAACCATTTCATAATACACAGAGCCCTGTTTGATTAATATGGCATTTCATGAACATTTATAACTCAATTTACATATAGGAAACTGGGAGCCAGAGAGGAGGCTTTTGGTGCACTAGTATTGAAAATAAAGATATTTACAAACACTACGAAATTCCATGTCATTTTACAGTGCCAAAAAAATTGATAAAAAAATAATAAAAATACCTGTATTACACGTCTTAACCCATTTTAACCCGATTCAGATCCTATGAATATTTACTAATGCCCATTCTTTTTTTGCTCCCTTGTTTTCTAAATTATATATAAAAAAAAAAAAACAGAAAAAACTGCTAACACAACAAAAGCAGGGAAAATAGTCAACGGTATTCATACACAGTGAACTAATGTGGGAATGATATTTGAGTCTGCCACTGGAGACAAAGCTAGGGAGCCTCAATGAGACACAGGAGCTGGTGCAGGAAACTGGTCACCAAGTCTCTTTTAAGTCCTCTGGGAGAGGAGAGGGCAGTGTTGTGGAGTTTTGAGTGTCTGAGGTGGACGCCAGCGCTGCCTGCTCTTTGGTGCTGCAGCAGGGCTTGAAAAGGCGGGGATCTATAATTACCTCACCAAAACGCCCCTTGTAGATGATTCCACAGCACACTTTCTGCCTGCAAATACAGAAAGGGGAAGAGTTAAGGGTGTAAATTTAACTTGCATCACAAACATAACAGGATTAATTCATTATTTGGCACGTTACCTTTTCCAGTAGGACAGGTCAAGGAATGAGAAGCCAGCAGGGGTTGGACGCCTTTGCTTAGTCTCAATGTCTGAGCCGTCATCAGATTGGTTACTGTGGCTTGGAGACTGAGGGGGAGATATGCTGGATGTAGTGCTGTGGGCATCAGAATCTAACAAGCAAAAAACAGGGGGGCTAAAAGTTAGACAAAAATAATAAAATCATAATAAAAGTGCCAAATCACACTGAACACATACAAGTAAAACAGACCTAAACCTCATTGGACTGGCTCGATGTGAAATGTGGGTCTCCACAAATCCTACCAGTTCAAAATCTAATATTCAAGGTGGATGGAACCAAACAATACGTGTTTCCCCTCTAAAAGCTACCTCACAAAAGGCTTTTGCACATAATATGCCACCCAAAGCCTGACGTCGTTTTACAATAGTTTGGCATAAAACATTTACAATACATGTACAACAATGGGATACATGTAGGATACTGTTGGTCAAAATAATCCAAATTTAAATTCACCACCATTTTTCCATGTCATGTAAATAAAAAAAAAAAAAGAGATTTGCAGTCCAGTCAACAAGATGACTAATTCACATCATAAACACTGAAGAAAATTAAGCTACAAATATACAAATGCTCATATGAACAAACGACAAAACAAAAACTTGACCCACTTTGTCGTTTGAATTTATGCAACTTCTTCAGCTTGCTTTTTTTCTTCCCATCAATATTTTTCACTTTTTTAGGCTTTGTCAGCTTGAAGCCAGGTCCTGCTCTTGCATCCACAACCTGAAGAAAAACAAAGAATATCAAAGGAAGGGCAAAGGAAAAGCAGGCGTGTGTTTTGGAAGCCCAAGGAGTTAACTTAAACTTACATGGTTCCAATTCTTCTTGGATCCAAGTGGCAATTTTTTCCATCTTTTCACCAGCAGTACACAGGCATTGCAGATATCTCCAACTCTGTCCTCAGATAAACTGACCAATAAATAAATAAATAAAAAGTCAAGCCATACATATAAAAAAATACACGCATTTATATATAATACACACTTTTATACGCATGTGTATATTTTATGCATGCATACATATATAATGAGTAGAATATTAGAAACAAAGCACTTACACAATATAACTATCAACTGACTGGTATAAGTTAAATTCTGCACTAGGACAATATTAGAATGAACAGCACTGGTGCAGAAATGTGTCCACCCTCCGGCAAGACAGTCAGAGGGAGCTCTTACCCAAAACAGAGTCTGAAGTTTTCCTCGTATCTGCCGCTGTCTGTAAAACGGGAGCTGGACGACTTGGTCTTACAGATACAGCACCCCTCATGACTGCGATAGATCTTGGATTTGTGAAAGCCGAACATGTCTCGTTGCTTCTGTAAGTAAATGTAAACAAACGTTAGAGCAGCTGAAGCCCTCAACAACAACACCAGGCTCCAGTTTTAGGCGGGTTATTTAAGGGGGGCGGTCACTGCAAGCTTGTCAAATCTTTACTTTTCAGTCGCTTCTACGATTTGTGTGACTGAAAACACATTAGTATACAAATATCAGGGGAAAAAAATCAGGAAAAGGGAACACTTAGACTGGCTTTGCTACAAAAATCTCACGCGTCAGTAGCACTGACCTACTTTTTACACTTCACAAGATCTGTAACAGCGACTGCTTTAAACATATAACGTTAAACCTTGACCCGTTTTAGGCATTAGAGTTGAATGAAGGTTGTAAATTTTCCTACAAGGATTCAATAAAGGCTGTACATTTCATTACAAGTAACTAATACTGGACAGCAAGGCGCGCCAATTCATTTAAATGGGGTCAAACAATGTGTCTAGGTTTGCGAGAAGCGGGACTATGAAACCGAAAGTACTAGAGATGTTTAGGTATTCAAAATCATTTAAAACAACTACGAATCCAAAATGTTTCTAAAAAGACGTTCTTTCTAACTTTGTTTTCAGTGAATCGAATTAAAGCGCGCGCATCTCGTGTCGGTTTCCATGGAGAGAGTCGTTACGCTGCCGTTACTAAGGACGTTAACTCCAACGTTTCGTGTGAGGAAAACAAAACTTAGATTGTTAGGTTTTTAACATTAAACCGAAGCCAAATTAAAACAGCGAGCTGGGGGCTAACGTGTTTTTTGTTCAGACGAGCTCCGAGACACAAAAAGGGGGCGGGAGATCGTCTTAAACATGTTTTTTACTGAACAAATTCTTTTTTGGTTAAATGTCGCTGTTTTTCCACATACACGTCGATTTTAAAGCCAGTAAAAGGCTTCGAGGGATGAAGTCAGCGCCTCTTTATTCAAACTTTTACCCATGGAGAGCGCCAAATCGCCTGTTTGGACGGAGTTGGCTATTGTTAGGGAGTAGCTTAGCCTGCTAGCTGCAGCTGCCATGCCACGCTCCGCAGCCACGCTCCATTGTTGAATGTAAATAATGCAGCGTAAAGACGCATTTTTCACTGAAAAAGTACACGCATGCGGTCAGAACGCGTTGCAAAGAAGTGGCACGATTTAACCAAAAGTTTAGAGTCACACAAAGTGAACGCTTACCGTTGGAAACTTTGAATTCCGTTCGTTTTATTCCTCCGCACTGCGCATGTCTTCCTCCACTCGGATGAACGGGGGAACAGCATTAGCACTCTAACGCTGAAGCAAAATGGAGCGTCGCTTCGCAGGAACTCCATATATGGACAAGAGCGCCACGGTTTGAAAGAGACTCCAGCCAATCGACGAGCTCCGTGGTGCCTTTTAAGAAAAGTGCATCGTGGGACTTGTTGGATGCCAAGAAAATGAAAATCACTATATATTATTTTGCTGTTTGTTCATTTATTTTTAATACGACTACTAGTAAATTGCGTGTCGTATTGCAACTGTTTGCAAAACATGTGTGCCAGTTAGCCCTCTAAGTTGAACAGAAAAGAAAATATTCTGATTGGCATCATTTGAGAGGACTCGTTTTCCCAGACTGCACTGCTGTTTGTTTTGACGAGTGCTGGAAAGGGCGGGAAATGGGGAGTTGAGTGGTTGTTTACAGAGACGTGAAGTTTAAGATGAATAAACTATTAGAAGAATTAAAGGAATAACTAGAGGCATACATTAAAATTTACAACCCAAGTCAATCCAGCCCTGCACTGACATGAATGACCACATTTAAAAATTCTGTGCTTCTCTTAAGATAAGATAAATTAAGATATGAGAACCCTTTATTAGTCCTACAGGTGGGAAATTAAGGAGCATAACCGTATTACACAACAGTTTAATAAAAAAAATACGCTATACAAATAGCAAATATATA
>JBBPCY010000037.1:4579478-4589652 GCA_037974405.1 Brachyalestes nurse
AACACACTCAGTCTCTCCTCAACATCCTCCTCCCAACACACTCAGAGTCTCTCCTCAGCATCCTCCTCCCAACACACCCAGTCTCTCCTCAACATCCTCCTCCCAAAACACTCAGAGTCTCTCCTCAGCACGTCCAAACCGACTCCTGATTCCTGATTCTGTCCATCCTTGTCACTCCTAGTGCAAATCTTAACATTTTCAACTCTGCCACCAGGACAATAATGACTAAAACCACATATAAACCACATGCAAAAACAACATAAGCAGCAGTAAGTTATGCATTGCAAAACCCCTGTGTCGATGAATACACTGGATGGATCATATAGACTGATTATAACACATCTTTATTAGTCCACTGTACATTAATGACGACTCAAAACACCAGCATGGCGTTATCACTTTTAATACATTTTATACACTGTACACTGTTGCTCACTTATTTAACACTACATTACACAGTTCTGTCTATAAAGGTATCAAGAAACAAACAATGCTCATGCCAACTGTGTCTAGAGTGGTGGCGTGGGCTACCACGAATCTGAATGATATTGGCACATGAACCTCTAATGAGCTCCTGTCATCCAGACTACAATATATGCTACTCTTTAGAACAGTTGGAGAAAATCTCTGTTTTATCAGTATGTTCTAAATCATCTAAATAAGTGGTGGGGTTTTTGGGAGATGTACATATTGCATAGCAGAAACAGATGGGTTGATTTAGCGGGTTTGATGGTGGGCAACATACACTCACTGTTGCTTCGTGATGTTCCTGGGCTATTAGCAAAGGCCAATGTGCGGACCTGAGGGATAGAACAGATGAGGAATGTAGCGTTGCTTCTAAACTAAGAGGAATAAACTGTTTAGAGGTATTCATGGGGATTTGAGGAAATAATGTGGCTATAAAAAGGAACGGGGATTAATGGACAGTTGTTTAAAACAGAGAGAATTGTGAATGTTTTTTCTCTCTCATTGATAAAACTTGTGCATCATCTTACATATCATCCATTCTACTGGATCATATTCTAACCTCAGCATGTGCTAATGGAGATTTGCATACTACTCTTGGGGCATGACAAGGTCCCCTGCCAATGGTTTAAAAACAAGAGCTTACTTCTTGTCTATTGTATTTTTTGTGTTTTGTATTTTAATTAAAATATGAAGTTCCCATGAGTTGTACTTATAAAGCATACTTCTACATAATTTGCTTTAAACTCTGCATTGTGACAGTATGGATTAGATAGACCACAGAGCAAGCAACTTGACAAACATATCAAAATAATACTGTTCTTCTTTGAAAATATATTACCAGTTTTCTTCCTTGTTCTCATTTTAAATATAGCCATTGTCAGCAGTTCACAATAACAATGAAAATATTGAGCTTTCAATAAAACGGTATAGCACAGGTGGGTGTTTTTTTATCGTCTTGTGAAAAGTATGGATCATAATACAAAACATATCTTAAATGTCTAACAGCAACATCGTCAAGGATAAAAATAATGACACATTTTGAAAAGGCTCATTGCACTTAATATATGGCAAACATGACAGTAGCTTTAATGTAAGCCAGGTTTAGTCCTTTTGTTCAAGTCTCTCCACGTAAAAAAGCGAAATAGTCCATGGTCCCCGCTCATCTGCCTGGGTTAGGTGCTTCATCTTCTTTAGAGGGGGAGGGGGAGGGTTTTATATTCCAATCCCTTTGACTAGAGAGGCCTCCAGAGAGATGTTGAATTCTTGCAAAGTCTGTAACACTCTGATCAAAGAGTTTACCAAAGAATGGTCCTTTAGTAATGCTATGTCCTCATACATCTGTGCTGTGATTGGACAGTCAGCCAGTAGGGCTATCCAGTGATGAAGCAAGTGATCTCTGTAGGAGGAGACCAAGAAACATTGGTTTTTACATAGTGGACATACAAATGGAAAAGAAGAAGCATATCTACATTTGATTAAGAATACATGAATTGGTATGTTCCTGCATTAGAATCTGAAACACTAAAATGCACTCTCACTGGTCTATCTTCACAGATGTCCATAAACACTCACACCCTATTGGTATACAGTAAAGATTGTAGCATCTGCTGATGTATATTATTTGTTAGTCATTCTCTAGTCCAGAGGTGCACAACCTGGCCAGAACAGTTTTGGTAGTTCCCCTGCTCAAACACGTTCAGCAAACATAATAATTAGCAGATGAGTTGAACAAGGTGTGTTTGATCAGTGAAATCAACAAACTGTGCTACACAGTGCACCCCCACAAACTGAGTTGTGCACCTCTGCTCTTGTCCTTCAACAGCAGTCAGTTTTGAAAACAGACACATTTAAAAACCAGCAACGTTTCAGTCACTGCTCTTTCATCACACAATCCCATTTCAGTGTCACTGCAGTGCTGAGAATGGTGTGCCACCCAAACAATATCTGCTCGACAGCCTTTAATGATGAATAGGATGCTGGGTGGCTGATGAACTGTATTATAAAAGATGCAAATGTAACTGTACACCAATTATTCAAAACATGACTGCTCACAGATCTCATGTTAGCTGCATGTCATGGTCTGGAATATATTTGACAGTAAGAGTACTGTCAGTTCTCATAGTCTATGTGTTGAATGCAGGAGATATGGGCAGAGATAAAGACCTGAGCCTCTTTGACAAATGATAAATCGTTATGATCATACCACTGGGTTATATTACTAATATTTCTTATTATTCAAAACTAGACAACAAGAACAAGTAACAAAGCATGCTCATGCTAACAGTGTGCAGTGTTTTAAAAATGCTACATGTAAGGCCTTCTCTGTAACCTTCACATACCACAGTGAACACAATATAAAGGCATACTCAGGCAGTTCTGCACGTCATCACTATCAGCCACCATTTAAAGCGGACAGTCAGCTGGCATTGTCCTATGCTTACAAAACAATAGAACATTTACGTTTTTGGTTACTTTTACTAAGAATAGGGATAAGTATAGGAATTATTGTCCATGGTAATCAATCAAATGTATGCTACCAATGTGGCAACATAGATTAGGTTGACAGGTTGGAGTATTCATTAAAAGAAGATCTTACAACAAGACTTACCTGGCTCCGAGGCACACAAGCATCTGGAACTTTCCATCTTTGCCAATGTTTCTGGGTGTGCTGCTGATAGCGCGCATGAAGCGGCAGAAATGGCGCACCCTCGTCTGATAGTTCTCGTCTTGAGTCACCTGACTCTGCTCAGCACTCTCAAAGTAAACCTGTGCTTTTTCTGAGAAGACAAGAAAATACAATGTATTGTGTCCCTCTTTAGAAAAAACATTGGAACATAAAGTCAAAAGTCATTGCCGTTAAATTTAGAGTGTTCATTACCTAGAAAATCCCAAATGAAGACATTCTTAAAGAGGCGTGGTGACTTGAAGCCATGCTGGAACACCTGCTCCAAAGCCCAGACCAGACCATACTCTCCACAGAGCAGCAGAGTCAGACTCCCCCTCTGAAATCAGACAGAGAGACATATTCAATTCCAGTCACCTCATCTACTGTGAAGAAAAGCCAGTAGAGCGAAGGTGTCCAGCTCTGGTCCCGGAGGGCCTAGTTTAGATGTAGTTTATTTTGTTCCTTTCTCAGACACTTGTTTTACCAGGTTCTGTAGGTGTGCTTGTGCAGAGAAAGCACACGAATTTAGTACCCCTGCAACAGAGGAATCTCTGGCACCCTTACCTCTTTCTCTGGCTTATGGAAGTGTTTTACAATGCCATTGATTGCCTCCCCTACTCCCTCCTGGATCTGGCCTGTGTTCAGTTCTAGTAAAAATACAATAAAATACAGGTTGGCTATAGGAGATGCACACTGTCATAGCAAATACGTCAGCTCTGGTTTCATTGTGAAACTCTATTGCACTCGTCATTTTTATTTTGGCCTGTGGCTAGGGTTACTCACTCGGTTTGCTGTTTGGTGAGATTGTAACGAAACGCCGCATCATCCCAGGAGACTGCTGCATGGGGGGAGTGCGGCACATTCTGTCCTCGCTCTCAGTGCTGGCAGTCACCAGCTCACCCACCAAAATCCTCTCTAAACTGCCATCATCCACCCCTTTCCCCAGCCAGCGGCCACATGGGAACCTAAACACACGCACAAAAGTGTAATTTTCATTCCCCATTGTCCAGCGACAACTGACCCGTCTCTGCCCTTCTTATATGTAAACTGTTGTCAGGTTGATCAAACTTGACAAAATGTTACCAAATCCCTTTCAACCTAAGGAGAAGTCACAGGGCACAGCTCAAGTTTTATCAAAATAATGAAAAAATATATTTATTTTTCTTCACACTATGAGTGGTAGTGGTAGATGAGAGGTAGTTTTTAATACATGTGGCATTTTAAACTGGAACACAAAACAACAATCTACATTCATTGCATAGATTTTGTGCATGAGTTTTGTAAAGCTTGTCCAACCTTGTAAGGTCAGAGCATGGACAGGTTGTTGCTGAGATAACTGGGTAAACGGATTCTTTGTGCTTACTTGTAAGTGTGTCCTGTGATCCCATTGCGGACCATGACGCACTCCACCAGCCACTTGGCGTAGAGTCCTGAGTTATCGTGGCCAATCTGCACTGTGGTCAGCTTGCCCAGGTTCTGGCACTTGGGGGAGGAGGGACAAATTACACAGCCATTAGGCAAAGGCCTCTAGCACAGTCAACACAACTTTATTCCAGTAACCCAACCTCCACTTTATTGTATGTTAAAATCCAAAGTCTAAAGCAGAGGTGCCCAATCACCGAACTGCACAGAAAGGCGGAATTGATTTTCAGAGTCTGAAAGATTTATTTATTTTTCATCACATGATGCGGTACATAAAAAAATTTGCTCATGAGCTAGCAAAAATGAGTAAAACCCAAACACACTTTTTCGTTGTACCTATACTGGCCTGTGAAACATTGTCTAACATTAAACTGGTCCATGGCGCAAAAAAGGTTGGGGACCGCTGGTCTAAAGTACATCAGCCTGGGCATTTCGGTGTGCAGCACATGCTCATCATGCCCCCAGAATTCAGTCAAAATGTAATTTATTTATCCCTTTTAAGAATTTTAAATAAAGAAAGTTCATATTTTACATAAGGATATATCATTGGGGGACTAAAATAAGGCCAAATGAGCCAGAAAAGGGCACAAACATAATCCCGTAGGTAACAGATTGACAGATACTACTGATATTACAATGAATAGAATTAATAAAGGAACAATCAAATGCTCTTTGCCCTCCAGGCAAAGACGAGAACGAGGTTCTGCTTCATCTAGAAGTACTGCATAGACAACTTACCTAAAACAAAACAGAGCTATATGAAACTGAGTTACATGTTGTTACTCACTTCAAAAGTAATCTCCAAAGTGTTCTTGGGCACTTGGAGGACTCCGGTCTCAGCCAGCTCTCCAGAGACGCAGACCCAGGGATTGGCTGTGAACATGGAGCCGCCCAGCTTCTTACTGGGAGTGATCACTACATGATATGGAATCACTGCAACAATAAAAGAAGAGAAAAATGAAAAAAGGCAAGCAGGACTCTAATCCTATTTGTGCATTCTTAGCACTCTTTCACAGTACATGTGTATCTCTTTATGTTGTGCCACTCACTGATTGTGGTGAAGACGTTGGTGAAACAGAAGTAGTCAACGGCGTTGAAGGACAAGAGGTGATAGAGAAACTGCTCCTTCTCATCATCACAACGCAGGAAAGCATAACGCTTATAGAGTTTCCTGCAGAAAAGTAAATGGATGATGATATTTTAAATGATATTTCAAATACACCCTGAAAAGACTGGAAGTGGAAAGTAAGTTCATGCCGAAATCTGTTGTGGTGGAGACTCTTTTAAGCTGAGAGAGGACCCCTCAAAAAACTATGAACGTGACCCAGTTTACCCTGCAGTTCCCATCAATAATGAAACGCTTTTCATTTTTAATGGTAGACTGCCGCATTCAGAACTGATACTTCCAATATGTTCATTCATTATAGATATGCGTCTCGGTCGCCTTATTTAAACGAAAATGGATTTAATATTAAAATATCATCAGGCCAAAAGAATGGTAGGAGGTCTTTAAGAAAGTTTGCTAAAAACAAAAGAACTGAGTTGTCTCACAGAGACAGATCTGAGCACTCCATGGTGAAGTTGTATCTTACTTGGTGAGTTCGTGGTCAGACAGGAGCTGCTTGAGGTGTCTGGACAGCAGTTTCTTCTCCATGGAGAGTCGCACCCAGGCCCTGGCCTTCCCCACGTCCGTCTTAATCTCACTGATGTTCTGAATGTGCCTGAGAAAAGCAAGAGAGTGGTCTGCTGTTGCTACAATTATGACACATATTATGTCTAGCATTTAATAGCATTTCAAAAGTAAATAACTCTGAATATCAGTCAAAACACCTCTCAATACCAGTCCTGGGAATCCAATGCCCAGCACAGTTCCAAATATTCCATACCTCAAAAGATAGATACAACAAAAACAATAAAAACTGTGCAAAGGTTTGTGCGCCCATGGTCAAATGACAATGTTTTGGTGATTTGATGAAAATATGACCACATCCTCTATAGAGAACACACTCCTGCACATTTACATGCACAATTACTGTTTTTCTGCAGAATTAAACACATTTGAAAATAACATCAAATGTGATCTGGGTGAACGATCTTGCACAAATAAGCAGAAACTGTGCAGAAAAATGTATGATTGTTCTTTATAAAGGGTGTATCACCTCTCTTCACTCCACAAAATGTAATTTGACTGGAAATATTCAAACCTTTGCACACAACCATATAAACTGGTGTGTCCCTCATGCTCAGTTTCTTGCTATAACAGAGACCGGAGAGAAAAAATAAGCATTACAATTGTTCAAACTATCTACTATTCACTGCTGATTCATCAAGGAGGTTCATTTGAATTGTTTTGTTCATTTCAATGGTTTTCTACAATTAATTATGACTATCTCAAGTATTAATACAAACAGATAACAACAGCACTGTGAGAAAGAGAGAGATATATAAACGCATGCTGGGTGCATCTCTCCAGCGCCGCTTATTGTGCGTTCCTCTAGTGGGGCAGCCGTTACAGGAGAAGCTCCAGGAGAGAAAAGGAGGGCAGCAGGAGGAGCCGCTCTGAGCCCAGACTCCCTGCTGCATCAGCCAGCCTGCTGTCATCGCTCCGAGCCACTATCATGCCAGCCCTGTCCAGACACATTCCCTTCCACTCCAGCTCTGCCACTGAGCGCTGTCTGCTTCCCCCTCTAAGTGCTGCCCCTCCCCCCAAGGCTCTTACAAAATAACCCCATTTCTCCACGGAACCCCCCGCCTCACACCTTGTCTACCCTCACAGCAACCACATACTAATCAGCACGAAGGCACGACGACGCAGTGCATGTGGAACCAATACACCAAACAAGCTTTCAGTGGTCTCCTAAAGCTAATTCATCACGCACGATATGATGGTGTTGGGCCAACAGATTACTACCCTCGCTATCAGGGCTGGGCATTATTGTGTTAAATTATGCCACAATACTCTTTTCTAAGTATGTCATGTACATCAGTCATTATAGGACACCTTACATCGGCATGGATTGTTATAAAAAGACCAACTAAAGAGATTCTATAATGATGGCTGCACGAAATATCAACTATCATCATACTGCTGTATTGGTCACAGGATAATAGTATGCAAATGAGTCCCTAACCAATCACAGTGTTTTTGACAATGTGTCCAGTCACAGCTTCATGTGAGTGTAACACCTTTCTGAATCAAGCGACAAAAGTCAACAGCAACTTGTTATGGTGTTTTTAAAAGGGCTGATATTCTAATAGCCTTTCTTTTTGTTTTTTCCATGACATTTGTCTGTGTACCAAAAACAATTCAGTATTCATCTCAATTCATTTTCACATGACCATTTTTCAGCCTCTGTTTCTCCTTTAGAATTAAAGAGGCTATATGTGCCTTTAAGACTGATACATGTAAATAATCCCCTTTGTTAGGCTGCCCTATATTTCAGCTCACTCAAGAGGCATGACATCACAAAATCTTTTGAAAACAGGCTGTTTTTGCTGCTTAGTATCCATGTATGGACTGTGTGGTTAAGGGAGTGAACATACATTTTGAGGCTTTAACAATATTTAAAAACTTTTTTTTTTATTTAAGAACGTTATTGGCCTTTTAATATATTGAAAGGCATCATAATTGCAAGATACCATATAATTATAATACACAAATTTTATCCATATCGTGCACCTCTAAAAAACATAGTATCAGTGCACAGAATCCGTATAAACTATAAACTAGTTGATGATTGTATGTCTTCGAATACCATAATCGTATCATTTATTCTTGCATCCAGACCCTTAAAAATGTGGCTCTTCTTATTTTTGGAAACCTTTTGTATCCCGTTCTGATTTCCTTGCAGATCCCGGAGATAGTAAATATCACATATTGTTCTAATGTCTCAGAGAAATGAGAGAAATCAGAGAAGTCGTTTTCATGCTGGCAGCTATTAATATTTTATGCTTTAACACTGTCAGCACCCTGACAGACATCTATCAGACACTCACTCAAGTTCAAGCAGCAGTTAGTAGAATCTGGCCAGTCAGTGAAAGCTGCCGACCTCAGCTCTGCGCTGTGTATGAGAACATATAAAGCTGAGTGTGGACGGGGGGCACTGCTGCATGCTAAAGTCTTCCCGCGTTCTGCTGTCTCACCAGAGGGCTCTGCAGGGGGGCTTCTGCTAATTAGACTGGAAGTAATGTGACGACATGCACGCACCACCCCTCTCAGTCTTCTTCACGCAATGCGGGGACGCGACCTTTACTCAGACTCCGGAGGACCACGCTGCCTCAAACAACTACTTAATCCAAATATACTAGAGTCTGATTATAATTCTATACACAAGAACATTTACAAAACGAGCGAAATATATGTGGAGGTGCTTTTAAACTCAACGGCTCAAAGACAACTCAATAAACAGCACTGCAGTGAAATGATTACCAACATCACTTATGTTTTCTGGAAATAAGAATATTAAAATTGAACAATAATAAACAGCGTAACTAAAAGGTGCGTTTCAATCTTCTCACTATAAAATCTAAACCTAATCCGCATCAGCAAGCACACCTGTTAAAGATAAAAAAGACTTGCTATTCTATTACTGGCCAGAGGAGGGCAGTAATGTTACAAATTCCAAAATCTTCATAGTCATGGAACTGAAAAAAACACTGAACAAAAAAGGAATACAATTAAATTATTGGTTTCAACTGCAGAGCTGCAATAATGTAGCAGTGAGAAGGAAGGAGATAGTAGCCTAACTGCAGAAGATTATTGTTACTATTATTATTAGTATTATTGCTAATGTAATTCATATTATAACTGTAGTATTTGAGGTTTAATTATTTTCATTAATCTATTCCTGAACTATTTTAGAACATTTTAAATATAAATCATGACTGTGTACGCCCTTGCATGTATTTTGGCTCTGTCTGTTTTCTGCTGATGGCTGCTTATCAAATGCTTTTCTGAAGCTGCTTCCGCACTTACAAAAAAAAAAACATCAAAGGAAAGAATAAAAAAGGAAAGCGTATTATTCAGAAGAAACTGTATTATTCAACAGAAAATATGACAGCTCCACAAAATATGGATTTATGGCTACTGGGGGTGCTATTGTCCTGAGTGTGTGTGTGTGTGGGATGCAAGAAGAAAGCTAGCAAATCAAGCCATGAAGCCTTCCAGTTTCTTTGTTATTTGGAGACAAAACATTCCTTGATGGCAGCAAAACAGAGGACAATCTTGTGTGTCGAGGCACTACCCCCGCCATGCGCCTACCGGTCCATCAGAACCTTTGTGGGCTGTGGTTTAGTTCCCTGTTAAAAATGCTGGGAACCTCTGCCTTACAGTAACTGAGACAACCGTAATCTTTCTAAAACTGACCTCATGTCCTGGATGAGAGAGATTTTTAGAGGGGGCATAGCACACCCAGCATCTGACTTCCGCCTCTCTGTGTCATGGATGATGCCTAAAGACACAGGAGAGAGATGAGCTGACAAACTGAAAAATACATCATTATTGTAGTAATATGGTACCATTTCCAGTTATACTTTTAGAATAAAACTTCTTTTCAGGGTACAAACGGTGTCACAGGGTTAATGCCCTCAAATGTATGTCTTCAAGAAACACAGTTATAT
>JBBPCY010000037.1:4594089-4606408 GCA_037974405.1 Brachyalestes nurse
CCTCATTTAAGCCTCTTTTTAAACATTTAGTTCCGTTTTAGCCTCTTTTGTTGCCTTTAGCTCCGTTTTATCCTATGTTTAGATGTTGGCTTTGTTTTAGCTTCATGTTAGCCTCTTTTGTAGCATTTAGCTCCGTTTTAGCCTTATTTAAGCCTTGTTTTTAGCCGTTACTTCCGTCTTATTCTCAGTTTAGCCCAGTTTTACCCTAATTTTGACCTCTTTTGTAGCCTTTAACGCCATTTCAGCTTCATTTTAGCCTAATTTCTAGCCTTTAGCTCCGTTTTAACAGCATTTTACCCTCATTTTTGTGGCTCAATCTTGCTATGTGGCTCAATCTGCGATGTTCTGCGATGGCTCATAAAAGTGGATTTGTCTAAGTGCCATTATTTCACCGATTGGTTTAATCTCTCATACCCAGCAGTGCTGGAGCTGACCTGCTTTCCAGTTTTTAGCCTTTAGCGTAGTTTCAGCTTCATTTTAGCTTCAGTTCACTTTGGTTGGTTGAGCTCTGTTTCTAGAAGGCGGTGTTAAGCGGACTAGCAAATAGTGTGATTTCGCTGAGGAAAAAAAATGAGGCAGAGCAGAGAACTGCAATAGATACATCGAATGTAGTTTATATAGACGATACTACGATCTCTCTGCTTTGGCAAATTGTCAGTACATAGATTGTCCTCACAATCTCATATCGCACACCCCTACTTGATGGGAAACTATACCCTTTTTTTCTCAATTGTATAAATCATTTGCATGTAACCAAAGTCATTCATAGTGTTTTGAAGTGAAAAGTCGATTGTTGATGTGAAACTCGTAGAGTCAGAATTGTTTACGGTAGTGGTGACAGGAACCAGACATACAAAGTGTTTCAGGCTTTCAGAATTTCTATTGATCCATTCATCATGAAATATTCAAGTTTTTCCCATGGCAGTGATAATATGCATAAGGTAGACAGAAGTGCACTGAAATGGATTCTCTGTTCCCTGTGTCTGCTCTGACCTGATTCATCTATGCTGGTGCACCTCTGGTACATGGAGGTGCGAAGGGTTGGAGTCCTCACGTTCAGAAGCCGGATCTTATCTACCCGGACATCAAACACGCGCAGTGTGTGCTCTTTGTCCTCGTCGTCATGACATAGGATCTTGCTGTCAATGAAGGAGGCGAACATCTGTGTCTCCAGGAAACGGGACAGGAAGGGCAGGTATGGCTCTGGCTGGTCAGACAGGAACGAGGCCTATAAAACACAAAATTCAAAAATGATATTCCGCACAACACACCACTTTCTCTCTGATTCGAAAAACAGGAACAAATTCAACTGGTTGCCAAAAGAGTCACAGAAGTAGTGTTAAAGCATCAGTCAGGCAAAAAAAGATAAATTTACCACAAACGTAGTTGATCAGCCCAGACCTTTCTGGTGCCCAGAATTTGTCTGGGGGCTAATAATGTGGTGTCTGACAGTGAATCACACACTGTTCCCAACAGAAGTGTAGAAAAGTACAGAGATTCAGTGAAATACAGGTTTATAATGGCTGCTAATGCTGTTTGTGGCCATAGTTATCACAAAATATTTTATTTCTTTAATGTTTGTTTATGTGTGATAATTCAGCTGGTGGCCTAGTGGTTAGGGATCTGCTCCTAATCAGAAGAATCCCAGGACTGCTAGTGGCATCACTGAGGGACTCTAAAGCAAGGTGTTCCTGGCTTCACTTGGTGAATGGGTTAAATACAGAGAAGAATTTCACACTGTTCACGCTGTGTGCTGTGCTGTGGTGTGTTCATGAGTGACCATAATGTGTTCATGAGTGACTATAAGGTGCCACTTTACATTACTTAAGATACATAGTTTGCACAAAACTAATTTGTAGGGTATAAGCTTCCATCCCTTGTTAGTCACATTAGGCTCCAACTGTTTACACACAGTGTGAAATTCTTTCTCTGCATTTAACCCATTCATCAAGTGAAGCAGGGGGCTGCCACCAACAGGGACGCCCGGGGAGTGTGTGGGGACAGTACTTTGCTCAAAAGAACCTCAGTGGAGCCACTAGCAGTCCTGGGATTTGAATCCCCAACCTTCTGATCACGGGGGTCGCTCCAGCACTAGCTGCCCCAGTGCAACACTAAAGACGAAAATTCCTGACTGACCACATTTGGGGAGAGTACACACATTTAATGTAGTACGCTGGAAAAATGAAAGTTTCTAAAACCAAGGGAGATGTTCACCTTGTCAAAGTTCTGCATCTGGTCCCGGTTGCTGAACCAGGACTCTTTGTCCTGGCTGGGCTGGATGACGAAGACCTCGTAGTCGGCGAACATCTGCGTGAAGCGGTTAGCGAAGACCTCCCGCACCTGAATGTTCAGCTGGTGCATCTTCAGCTCTACTTCATCACATTGCAACTTCGGGTCCTTATTACTGCTCGCATCCTCCTTCATATCCAGCTGGCAGAGAAGGAGAGTGTTCACAAACACATTCATATTCTTTCTATACTGCATATTCGTCATTCAAATCCTTAATTTATTAAACTAATATTAAGTGATAGGTTCAGATACCACGCTGCATCTTGGTATATGAAGTAATCCCAAACATAGTCTAATACTTTTTCATTTTAAGACTATAGCTAAAATATTAAGGATTATTTACTTTATTACTTAGGTGTGTAACAATGCATTGTGGAAATGTGATTTCAGTGCATCATGACGGATATAGTTGATTATGACATCTCATGCAGATGCTCCCTCCCAGTTCTACTGTCATTAGTAAATTCTGAATAGCTACAATTTGAATTCTTTTGAAGATGGTTTTAAAATATAGTAGAAATACCAAATCATGAACCCAGTATTGTGAACTGACCTGAATCAAGGGCTAAGTGCACCGTTACACCCTTATAATTTACAGATGTTCTATACTTGTTTTAAGTAATTTTATCTAGTGAAATTGTTTTAATTTACTGACAGATCATGTTAATTATTTCAAGAAATTATTTCTTAAAAAACCCATCTTAAAACCAATCCGAATGGAACAAAGCAATTACTCGCTATAATACTTGATTAACTTATTGATTATCTTTAAATATTCTAAAAACAACCTCATAATTGGATACAAAAGTTATATTGACTACAATTAAGATGTTTCTACTGGCTGAGATATCGGTTTTGCCACGTCAGTAATACGTTTGTAGATCCACGTTCAAACAAACAAATTTGCATTATTATGTCTATTTTAAACCTAATATTTTTCTCATTTTATTTTTTTGTCTATTTGTCTTTTCTTTTCCCATCTCTCTTTATTTGCATCTCTCTTTATTTGCACAGTCTTAGGTGTGATTTGGGGTACACTTCACTGCACATTGTACTTGTATAACTTTGTATGTGACAAATAAAGGATCTTGAATCTTGAATCTTGACAAACCTTTCCAACAGAAAAGTTTCTATAAACTTTGAGGAGAAGGTGCGGAACAAAGCACTGCTCATGCTGTCAGGTTTTCTACCATCCATGCCCATCATAAGGCAAGGAGGCTGTCTTTCAGAACACACGGACATTCAGCTACAGCGAGATAACGGGCGGGAGGGATAGAAAAAGTGTGAAAGACAGGGCTGCTTCAAAGTCAGCCGGCGAGTTATCTTATCTCCTTGGTAACACGCTGCCTGGGGCGGAAGGGAGCCTGGGAAAGGAAGTGTTTGAGTTTGTTTTGATATATGTGCTGTGTTCCCCAGAGACCCTGTGATCCTGCTGTCAGGGGGCCACTGTATGAGAAAGCAGTAACACACACACACACTGCATACCTCACTCCCAGGGCGTTTTGTTCTAGCAATAGATTAGAGCTGAAACCACTATATATTTTAATTTCATTAAAATATTCTGTTCTAAAAGGTCAAGACATTTTGCTTTAATAGCTATATACAAATTCTGATTTTTATATTATTATTATTATTATTATTATAGTTATTTTTCTTTGTGTTGGTACTGATACTGTTCATTTATTTTGTTTCATTTATACTTGAAATGCAACTAAAACATTACTAGTCTAAAAATTGCTAGTATAAAAATTGGGGATTCTGCCCAATCTGACAACACTGAACAGATTGCTGTGCCGTTTGAGCGATGAGCAGTGGTGACAAGTAGAGTAAACAACATTTTCTACTTAAAAATTCATTTTTATAAGTGAACTGGAACTTGATCAGTCTTTTAAGCTGTTAAAAATGCTTTATAATGTAGAACCAGGTAAACGTAGTCCCCATATGTCACAGTGTACAGCTAGTAGGAACAGTGGAAAAAGTATATGGACTGCATATGGTGTTAAAACTGACAATACAGTCTCAAAAACTGTCCAGAGAGTCTAGTGTGCAGAGCTGGCAGCTTTTTGCTGCCTGTGATGAAGCATTTATCAGTTTTTGAATTTTTTAATTACTGAATTTATAGAATCTGATCAAATATTTACTGCAGCTCTGTTTTAAGTCAGTAAAACCCAGATGTCTGATGTAAAGAGCTCTGAAGTTGTTTCTGGAGAAGCTGACACCCTTTCTGTCTGTGTCTCTCACTGGTATTTCAAGGTGTGGGCGCGAAACTACTGCTGGAGAGAACTAATTGATAGGAGAACTATTCTTCTATATATGTTAACCAGGCAATGCTGACTCTGTTCTTAGTGCATTCTTTTTTATTATTTTTTTATTAAGTAATAAAACAGAACCATAAATTGTGCTGAGGTACAGACCGTAGGAATAATAAGCCACTAAAAAAGCAGCATCATTAAAATTCTAACGATCACAGCCCTTATGCTCACTGAAGAAAGAGAGCGCAGTCGAGTGAGCATGCAAGTGAGATCTTCTCGCTGGTCCTCTGTCCAGACCATTCTCAGACTATCAAGTCAATCCTCTGCCTTTAGGAACGGCGTGAGTTTAAGCGGATTACCTCGTGGAGACTTTGAAGCATTACTTGCTCAAAATCTGTTTCAAGAGTTAACTGCAACATCTAAAACCATAATCTGGAACTACATCAACAAGTAAACTTAGTGATGACTGTTTATTGTCTGTTGCTTGAGAAACAGTCTGATGTTTGCTGTGATTAATGCTCTCATCTGTGCTTTTTGGTGGGGATTACAGCCAGGTTACAGCCTCTAAAACAGAGGTCCTCAACCACGGGGCCGCTCCCAGTACCAGTCCGCGAGTTATTTGGTACCGGGCCGCACAGAAAGACAGAATAAAAAGTATTTTATTGATTATTGGAGTCTGAAAGATCATTTATTTTGAAAAAACGCTAGTCTCGGTCACCGGCTTATAGAAGGGAAGAAAGCGCAGGTCTCTCAATAATTCAGCAGAAAGTTGTATTTCTACACACTTTGTTTTTAGTTGTATCTGTACAAAACCTCACGAAATCAACCATGTTTGATGCTTTTTCAGGTATCTAGACTGATACAGTGGCCTCTCAAACTACTAGAAGTGCCACTAAACTAAGTCAGTGTAATTTGACGTGTGAGCAACTGATTAAACTGCCTACAGCGACCAAAAATGTAAACAGTTCCAGTCTGAAGAATAAACAGTAGTAGTGCTGCCATGATGCAGAACCATTTGTTTACATTTATTCACACTAGAGCAAAGTTTTTAGTCTTATAAAGGAATGCGAGAGGTTCAGTAAAACTATTCATGTTCTATTGGTAGTGAATTCAATGGGTATTAAGGCTTTTTTCATATATTTAGACGCTTTCCCATCCCTGATATAGGCTCACCTTCTCCAGGCTGACTCCGGTCCTCTTCACCAGGGCATGCAGGCGGGCGATGGTCTGGTTCTCTCTGAGCAGGTAGGAGTTCAGGGGGGAGCTGGCCAGGTTGCCGTTGCGCTTGTCTGAGGCCATGTCGGCCGACCGGAACCCCTTAATTTTGGAGGGACCCTCGGTGCAATGCACATTTCCTTCTGGGGACACCCCAAACGCTAACAGAACCTCAGAGATCTCCTGGATGAATTCTAGCTTGTTAGGGAACTGGGGCAAGTCTTCAGGAAGCTCAATGAAGTGGTTGTCAATGTCGACAAAGCACAGATTGGCCTAAACAGAAAAAGGTTTACCTTCACTTTCACTGTTAAGCTTAAACTGAAAATTCAAGCCATTTACAGCCAGTCATTTTCACTTCAAAAAAACATGGGATACCTCTTCTGACCACTAGGTGGCTACATATGATACATTAATATTATCCTATTATAAACCTGCATTGTTCATAATACAATCAGAAACACAGGTTAATATAAAATTATTTTAAACGAGGGGCCTAAACTACAAACTGTCCTTTGCTTGCGTTATCTTACCAAGCATATTATATAAAACTGTCACGCAAGTGGCTTTTTGCATTACTCTAATAATTTCATAATGATAATGCGCTCCGGATAGGTGGAGAAAAGCACTCGCTGATGAATGAAGCCATAAGAAGATGTAATAAAATCATCATTCACAAATTTACCACTATCATGTATAATAAGCATCTCTCCCTGGACTCACTCCAAGTGTTTTAGAGCAAAATTGGCACAAGTGCAAACACACACTCTATATAAAGAGGCTGTGGAAATGATATTATGGTAGCATGAGGCAAATCTTGGTAGTGGTTCTTTAAAATGTATTAATTACTAGTTGATTAACTTTGGGAGAGCTTAAACTGGAAAAGGCAAAAATGCAAGACACATTTTTAGAATCACTGTTGTTCTATGGGCTTTGAGAGAATGAACTACAAAGATCAAGGACGACTTAAGTCTAGACAAAGATGATATCTAATCTGTTAGTTAAGCCTCACTGATTTTCTCCTCAGTCTGGACTACTTTAGCCCATTACTGTGGCCCAAATACAGAGGGAAGAAGGAGGAGAGATAAAAAATGTGCTTCTAGGGGTGGATATGTTAGGTCCGGTCACAGAGGAGAAGCACATGCCTCCGAATTAGAATGACAAGAATGACTGCTTCTGACAGGCCCTTTTTAAATAAAGAGTGGAGAACCAAGTCCAATGGTTAAAACATTATTCAAATGCCTCACAAAAGACAGCAGCACAGAATGTTTCAGAATTACAGCATGGTCTCAGCTTACAATTGCAAATGAGCCTCTTAATCTGTTTTTTGCATGCAGTGAGCATTGTGAGTAAATCTGAGGCGTTCCAGAAATTTTTCATGAGAATATTGTTAAACTAAGGCATAAATAAAAATTGTTATGAGATATTATTGTGATAAGACGTTTTGTCTATGTAGTACAGCATATATGGACAAAATCTTGGGCCCTTACAGGGGCCAGAGAAAGCCCACTGTTAAAGGCTGTTCTCCACTTTAAGTCCAGCAGTGATCTCTCACTGTGTCTGAAAAATGAAAATCCTTCTCTAACAACACATGACCAAGTTCACACCTGATTGCTACTGACTCTTCTGTTGTTGACAGTGCCCCCACTACCCTTGTTACCCTGCAACTTTCCAAGAACCAAAATCTTTCCTGGCCCTGAATTCATAAAATTAAAGTACATTTTGTTAATTTTGCACCCAACCACAGGATGAGAAACAAGCCTATCAATTACTGCCATTGATTTTTAAATATACTCTAAAAAGACCTTTTTATTCTGGCTTTTTATTACTCAGTCAGTCTTAGTGCTTTTATTTTTTATTCTTGTACCTTAAATATATTTTGTCTCAAATATAAATTATGATTTCTTTTAATCCTAAGAACTTTTAACACCAAGAACCCTTAAATTAGACTTAAATAAAAGAAATTTGGGCGTTTTTGTTCTTTGCAGGCATTTGTCTGTGACATCATTTTTTCAAACCCCAGCAGCGGTTCTTATTGCTACATGTTTTTAAATCACAATTACTTTTGTTCTACGTGAAAACACCAAACAAAGCTCAGCATGACGTCTGACACATCCAGCATCAATGCAAACTGTGGAACTTCCCTTTAAGGAGCTGTTTTGCTGTATGATGAGAATTTGCACTGCTGGTACGGATCCATGCTGTTCGTGTTCTTGGGGTGAACACATTCATACTCCTCCTGATTTCATATCTTCTCATTTACTGTTAAACTGCTTTGTGACACTTCTAAAGTACAAAAGGCGCTAAGTAAAATAAAGTTGAAGTTGAGTTGTGCTCCACTGACCTCCTGGGGCAGCTCCAGTTTGGTGCGGTCGTCCTGGCCGTTGGAGTGCAGGCCCATGAGGTAGGGCACGGGCGCGTCCAGGAAATGCAGCAGCGAGGCGGGCAGGATGGGCACATAGACGTGCTGCCACTGGAACGGGAACATTAAGGCTGTGATGCTCTCGGCCACAGTCATCAGCCGCTGGTAATCTGCTCGACACACACGGAGAGGCAGAGTAAGACCACTTCTGGGAGAGCAATCCAATTAACACAGTCTTCCTAATACCACAAATGTGATCAGGCAAGGCACTGTGTAGCATACTGTTACAACAATGAACAAACAATTAAAAACATCCCGAAGCATGACTTTACTTTAATTTCGTATATTTTTACAGATAACCATTAGCAAATTTTTTTGAGATTAACTGGTTTGAAGCGAGCATGTGAAGTTAAAGGCTTGCAGGTTGTGTGATGCTAACTGGTGGGTATAAGCTGCATAAGCTATTCATTATAAACAATGACATATCAAATAGTACTACGCTCGCTATTTCTCCTGCTTTCACTCTCTGAATGAGGCTGATTTCAAAAACGTGTCCACAATGAAGAGACCAGGAAGAGTTTCCATGTTACAGAGACTGAAAGAACAACAAGAAGTATCTCAGCAATGGGTTTTAAATATATAATGCAAGTGTACTTAAGGATAAATGTTAAATAAGATTCCTGGTCTAATTCTGAGTGTTTGTCTGTGAGAGCTGAGGGCTTTTTAAGTGCATGCACAGCTGTGTGGTAAAAATAAGTTTGACCTTCTTGATTTCCACGTATTGAAAGTATCCAAACTTGCCTATGCTTGGTGAAAAATGCATTCATAGTTCCCATGGGAACTCTTGAAAGTTTAAAATACCATGCTTCGAGTGGGGGTTCTATTTTTACTGATGGTGGCTTAACAATACCATGTATTCAAGTGGTGCTCTCAAGCCAATGTTACCATAGAGATAAGAAATTCAAGACACACGTACAGTGTGTTTGTATAAAGTCATTTTATAATACTTCATTACGAGCAGCAACGAAGGAGCCAAGCACCACAGGGCTACCAGGCAGACAACTAATTAGAACAACCCCTGAATAAGACACCAGTCCATCACAGGCTTCAGTTATCAGAACCGTTTCTTGATGATTCAGGCCAAATTTGATTGCTATATGGCCAAGGCTCTAGGACTAGTTTTGCAAAATAAGCCTTTCTGAAAAATAAAAAAAGACAGAAAATCATCCCAGTGGTCAAATGACAACATTTTTGTCCTGACATAAGTCACCAGAAACCTTTTTTATAAAACTGTGTACCGAAACTGCCTGCCTAATTGTAAAAAAAGTAGCAAGGTGTGAAACATAATGTGAAGCATAATAATAGCAGGATTCCTCTCTACTTTTTGTAATTTACACAGGGCATTTACAGAAGGCCTGAACCTGCAGATCTAAAATTACCATGTTGGACCATAAACACACTGAGAGACTAGTGTTAGGCTATTTAGACCTTTAAAAAAACAATATAACATAAATTATTTCATGATTAGGATGGAATATAAAAGGAATATTTTTCCTTCAGGAACCCATTCTGTTTAAATATATACTGTTATTTCTTGCCCTCACTATCAATGCTGCACCTCCCCCAGGAAAAGGCTACTGTCAGGAATACTAATCTAACCTCTGAGCCCTGACCCTGACCCTGAGGTCCACCAACAGTCCCATTCACTTACACACAGGCACATCTAAGCTCATCCATGGCAACTTAGGAAAATAGCATACCATAATATCATCTCTTAATCATCTCATGACTGGGATAAACTCATTTAAGTCTATTTTTCACATTTTATAACAAAGGTGTTCGTCCGAGATAAAAAGATAATGCTTCTAAATGCTTTGCATCAGACAGAGCGCTGCAGTACAGGATGTTGATAAGACAGATAAACACGGATAGATGGTATATTAAAATTAATCTAGCTGCGAGGCAGAAGCACAAACAACGGCTGCTTGTCTAAAGGACACGTATATGTGGGAGAGACATTTGCCAGGGCCTTCTGAATCCAAGCTATCAATTAGCTTACTATTTATAGACCGACTCTAAGAGCCATCTCCTTTTTTGCAGAGACCATCCCTTAGCCTGCATGTTTGTGTGTGTGTGTGAATCTCAATCTAATGACATGCTTTTCATTTGGAATCTCACACTCCTTGCACATTATGCTGTGGCGATGAGCCTTCTGGAAAAAAAAGGGATGATGTCATTTCTAACCAATCATATTTCTGCTGCATTCTGCTGCATCACCACCATCCTCCTCGACTCAGGGTAGGTTGCTAGGCAACACCCCACCAATGCACCCAAGCAGCCCCCTGACGTTTTGCCGAGTGCTTGCCCTTCCTTGTTGCTGTAATAGATACGGCTGCCACATCTGCTGCTGAATTTTTTAACTAGTGTCAGGTGGACTTTTCCGTCCCTCCAAAATAATCGTTTTTTTTATTTTACAAATGCAAACAGTCAGACATATTCCAGCTGATAGCTGAGCTAAACAAGTTTCAGCTTATTTCATGTGGTATTAATAAGTAAAGTGGCCCCTGACAGTCAGGGCGTGAACACAGCACAGCACACAGTGTGAACTATGTGAAATTCTTTCTCCACATTTAACCAAGTGAAGCAGGGTGCAGCCACCAACAAGGGGCGCCCGTGGAGCAGTGTGTTGGGATGGTACCTTGCTCAAGGGAACCTCAGTGATGACACTGGCAGTGTTGGGATTCAAACCCACAACCTTCTGATTGCACTAGGCCATCAGCTGCCCAATGGAATGGAACGTAAGGAACTGCACTTTACAGTGAGGCTATAAAGAGTCTTGGTGAGTGGTGCCCAACTTCTGAGCTCAAAGCATCACATGGTTTTACGAAAACGTCTATAAACTCTTTAGAACGGCTCCTTTTACCTTTACTAAAGGATTTGAATTTTTATCTAGCCATTGAACATTACCCTATTAGTGCAGAACATCCAAACGGTGTCTCTCTTATGTTTCTTAGGTCAAATACTGTGACTACTTTAAGCTTCATTCAAGCAAAACTGTGGATTATTTCAAATTGTTCTGTTTTAGACTGGAGGTTTCACTTGAGCTGTGATCAAACAACTGTGTTACATTTTTATTATTATATTAAAAAGATTAGGTGCAACCTTTGTTTACATTAATCCTTTGCAGAAAGGACCTAATTCACAGTGTGCCAAGTGGCTTTAGGGGAAAGTGAGTGAGGGTAAAAAGCCTAGAAGAGAACAAATGAAGAGAGAGAGAGAGAGAGAGAGTAAATCTTCACAGCACAGTGCGAAATTGGTCTGTTTACCCCTTTAGCTTACAAGCCCCCACAGGCTGAGCTGGAGCCGGGGCCATTAGTAGAAACCAACATTTGCACAGCATGCTTTCAAGCAACAAGTCAATAAAAGTTAGAAAATTTCTGAGGGAAGAAAAGAACAAGTTACAAAAGTAATTATTTGCTCCTAATGTTAATGTTACTAAATGTGAATATAATATTAGAAATTAATAGACTATTTAGTGTATGCTGATGAGGAACACAGTTCTGCTCCATCTCAAACAGTGATGGGTGGAATGCTGAGGACTAGCTGTGTGTGAAGACCCGCACGTAACTCAGCCGATGTTGTCTAGAACATGCTCTGATGTTAATGGATGCTGACATCACTGGCATCTATTTAATTATTTTTCTCAAAAATAATACTTTCGTATACTGCAGCCTAGTAGCACATTCAGTGGTAACCTGGATTAATCTGCTATAAATACCCCTCAGTTGTCGGCTGTCTATAAGCAGTAAGCTATAGCTGAGGACATAAGAGGTTTAAATCTAGTAGTATAGCAATGCTATGTATAGCAATTGCTTGTCACGATGGGCAAATGGAGATCCAGCTCAGTAGTTACAGATCTAAACGGCCACACTGATGTACCAAAACCTTGCTTTGGTGTATTTGCTGTAAAGATGCAAAGAAAAACATGATTCAGTTCTCTCTATCTCTCTATCTTTCTCTCTCTCGCTCTGTCTCTCTCTCCATGTATAAAGAGGAACGATTATATATTTATAAATAGAAGTATAGATCTACTATATATATATATATTAGGGCTGTAACGATATACGATACAAAACCGAATTCGCGACACTCAGTTCCACGAACCCATGTCGCGGTGTGAGGAGGGTGAATCGCGACACACCCC
>JBBPCY010000037.1:4615701-4640784 GCA_037974405.1 Brachyalestes nurse
CACACATCCACACACACACAAAAAGGCAATGCTCTGCTCTTCCGCTGTGTAAAAAAAAAAACTACATTTCCCTGAAGAACTGAACTACAACTCCCAGACTGTAGGTAGCTTCAGGCGGAAGCGGTGTGTGAGATTTGGCGCTGTTGTGTGCGGCGGGCCGGACTCTGATCTTCCTTTGGCGCCGGGAGAGCGGAGAGCGGAGAGCGGAGAGCCGCGCGTCCATGTGTGCAGTGCCCCGGACCTGACCGGATCACTCATCCCCTCCCAATCCGAGCCAGAACTCGACTCCACATGGATCCCAACACTCTGATCGAGGCCCTGCGGGGCACTATGGACCCGAACCTGCGCGAGGCCGCGGAGAGGCAGCTGACCGAGGTACGGAGGGGGACGGGGAGAGCGAGACAGACAGGGGGAGAGGGGTAGATGATGATGGTGGCTTTGGGCCTTTACTCACCAAGGCAGCGTGGAGTCCCCTCCTGTGGGGTGGTCATCCCTCCTGCCACCACTCCTGGTTGGCACAGTCCCCCATCCTCTGTCCTCTCTCTTTAAAAGTGTCGTTATTTGTCAGTAGTGTCGTTTCTGCCCCGGGCCGCTGCCGCATCCCTCGTGCCCGGGTTTTTAACCACGCTAGCCGGCTAGTTAGCTACCTAGCCTGTTTATCTTCATCAAACATGCGTTTAGAAGTGTTGTTGTGTTTATTGTCTGATTTGCATAATCCCAGAGGTGTTTATTATTACTACGTTTGTCATCCCGAACACGTGTACCTGTTTATGACTCCTCGTTTATAGTGGAACAGTTAGCCTGCGTGCTAACTTAGCAAACTTAGCACAGCCTCTCACGTGTCATGGTGCCAGTCGTTGTTTGTCGAAGTGTCTTCGAGAGCTCAAAACAAACTATAAAGCGTATCTTATCGGATGTGGGTCGAAGTGTGAATAAGACTAAAGCATATTCATTTTTTTCTGAAACGTTTAAATCGAGGTGCGTACATTTGGGCCGACGATTAGACTCATCATCTCCCAAATCAGCTATACTCACTATTTGGACAAAAGTATTGGGACGCTTGACCATTACACCAACATGAAATTTAATGACACTACATTGAGATACATAGGCTTTAATATGGTATTGGTCCCCCCTTTAACAGCTATATCAGCTTCCTCTCTTCTTGGAAGGCTTTTCACACGCTTTTGGAGTTTCTGTGGGTATTTGTGGCCATTCATTCTGTAGAGCATTTATGAGGTCAGACACTGACGCTGGACGAGAAGGCCTGACTCGCAATCTCCGTTCCAGTTCATCCCAAAGGTGCTGGATGGGGTTGAGGTCAGGGCTCTGTGTGGACCAGTCAAGTTCTTCCACACTGAACTCCTCCAGCCACGTCTTTATGGAGCTGCTTTGTGTACTGGGACACAGTCATGCTGGAATAGAAAAGGTTCTTCCCCAAACTGTCCATAAAGTTGGAATCGTGGCGTTGTCCAAAATGTCTTGGTCTGCTGAAGCATTAAGATGAATCTTCACTGGAATGAAGGGGTTCAACCCAAGATGACACTTTTCCAATACTTATATCCCTGCAGTGTGTGACAAGTTATGATAAGATCTATTACATTAAGTCAGGTGCAAAACTGGGTTAAATTCTGTGTAATCCTCCTTTATTAGATGTCCCTAATTTAGAAAATGTAGCTAATAGTACATTATGTACTTTTTGGTTTTCTAATGTGAGGACACTGGGTAAGCTGTAGCAGTTTTTATCAGCATACTCTGAAATAACATATTAACAGTTAATAACAGTCACGGAAGTATGTAGAGTTTCCACCTTTGCAAAGAAGTAGGTTTTTAAGTGTTTCACTGACCTACAGCGTCAGCTGTTTATTATTTTGTGTATGTGCATTTATTTAACTGTATAGTTAAATTTCATACAATTTCTATTTGCCTCTGATGTGAAATATATAGTTTTTATTAAAGTATGTTTGTTTGCAGAGTTGAATATTTATGGAGGCTGGTCGGCCTCGTGTACAATCTATATTTTTGAAACTATTTTAAGGAAAGGAAAGAAAAGAACCCTTTATTAGGCCCACAAGTGGGAAATTTGCATTGTTGCAGCAGGAAAGTGGACAGTACAAAAGAAAGTAGAAGCAGCATGATGTATAAAAACTTCACAGCATAGCAGTATAATATAAAATACTATACAAATATGTATGAATATATATATAAAGAGACGTCTTCTCAAATGAGCAGTTTCCTCTAAATGGGTTAATCAGCATGGTGTGGAACTAAATGGTGGAAGTCCTTAGTGTGAGTCATGTTTGGTATCCAGGGAAGGGTTAGAAAGTGCATTTGTCACTGCAGGGAGTAAGAGGGAGGCCCGTTCAGCTTGTTGAAGTGAGTGCAGTGGTTCAGCGCAAGTACAGCTTGGGCCTATAGAGAGAGCCGGTTCATTCATTGGTTATGATCCGTGGTCTTTAACCACATCGTGGCTGTTGCCGCCTAATGCCGCCTCTTGGTTGTTAACGGGAAATACTTAGCAAGTGAACACAGACACAGTTTGAAAGGGAGAATAGATTGATGCCTGCTGCAGTCTCCTGTGACAGAGCCACCCTGCTGGCTTGGGTCCAAGCTGTCCATGTGGCCTGCAGGCTTAGATTCCTGGGTGCTGACACATTCTGTGGAAATGTGGAAAGGGGGGGGGGGGAGAACACACAGCACCAGTGACATGGCAATTCAGTTTAATATATATATATGTGCGTATTATGGATGTACATATAGTGTGTATCCATTTTGTGTGTATTCTTCCATTCTACTGCAATAGTTTTGTGCTAAAAATTCAGGCACATTTGGAAATGAGGCACTTCATTAAAACCACTCATTCATTCTGCTGTTCCTGTGATGACGGACAAGCTGAGTAAAGCATTTTTGGGCCGATGTACTGTAATAAGTCAATGTGGAGGATCAAACTTTAAAACCGCAGTCATTTTTTTATGTACATTTTATGTAAACTTTCAACACTATATAAATTAGGACTACTTGTACGTGGACCAACATTTCCGAGAAAGATAGTTCTCTAGTGATGCAAATGCAGCAAAGTGAAAAAAGTAGAGGGTATTTTAGCACCGTAGTTCAACTTTACATAAGCATTCTCCTGTTTTAGTACAATAAATACATGAAAACTTGGTTAAATGTAGACATCTGTCCGATGCCGGAAGTTTAAAACTTTTTTGCTTTTACTGAAATTATAGATACGATTCTAGTGAAGCCCTAGTTGTGCATATGCTGTTTGCCCTGACATGCACTGTGCTACTATTGATTTAAGCTCTGTCATTTCTTGAAGGTTTTAAACAGAATTATTTACAGCAAGGAATAGCTTTCCAGTTTTTATTAGGAGGTGCTGTAAATATATATACATTTATGGAATGCAACATTTTTCTTCTTTGCGGCTTATTAAGAGTAATTTTTGCTTGTTTCTGTTTTCTCCCGCAGGGCCATGCCCAGGTAAACTTCGCATCCGCGCTGCTGCAGGTGACCATATCCGATCAGCTGGATTTGCCCGTGCGGCAAGCAGGTACACACATCTCCATACGTTTCAGTTAACTTGTTTACATTCTCACGTCTGTGAAAGACATGTGACCTCAGGCCAGAGATGTGTGTTGAAGTTTCTGCTTTATTAGTCCGTCAGTTATGCAGTGACACCAAGCTGACAAGTTCTCTCACCACATGTTTGTATATTAGATCCACACATCTTTGCCTAAATTTCCTCTGGCTGTTGAGTCTACATGCACATGAAGGCAGACTCCGGAGCCATGAACTTGTTTTGACTTAATAGCTGATTTTTTGTTCTTTTAAAACCAGGAAGTTTTTCATAGCTAATGTGGTGGATTCTTTAAAACCACAAGGAACAAGTTCTTCTTCTCCACTATTATAAAGCTACTGTGTTTCACGTGTTTGTTTCATTAGGCACAATGTCTAATGTGTCATTACAAAGTTAGGAGGAGCTCTTTGACCACATTCCTCAGATGGTTTGTGTGGTAAGTGCTTTAAAAAGACCTTGCTGCTCTGTGTGTTTGCTTTAGACAAAGCTGACTCTGTCTTTGGCGTTATAGAGGATATGACTAATTTAACCTTATCACCTTGATATTATCTCCTGTTGACACCCACAAATAATTGTTGGAACATATTCTTACTACTTTCACTCCATGTAATACTCTACTGCTCCTGGAAACAAAACTGCTTAAGATTGTTGAGCTGCTTTTTTTATTGGTTTGGTTGGTTTTTTGGTAATACACACAGGTTATTTTGAGTGGCTGAGGTTTCTTGTAGGCTCTTCACCAAGACGCTGAGCCAGTGAACATTCTGTGACCGTGCTTCCAGTTACCCGCTGCATCTGACTCTGATTTGGCCAGATTCAATTTGGCTCGTCATTGCTGTTGTGGCAGTGATGTCAGCTGAGCATGCTCAGTGGCCACATCTCTAAAAGCTGAAACTGTGACAGTAGCGTGCCTCCTGCCTGCTCTCTTAAAGAGCTGCCGTCACGGTAAAATAAGCCGCTGGAGGAGGTGCTGGCCCAGGTCACGGCATGAGCACATCTTAGACTGCTATCTGAGCTCTTCCTGGTATCCCTGCTTTCGTTTTCCTTGAGTTATGACGGGTATAAGACTGCAACATCACAGCAACTCAGTTGTTTACTTTATCTTTATCAAATTTCACTTGATTTAAGCAAAATATTTCAAACACTCAGATTTTCCTGATTTTTCTGCACAATTTCGTCATGTCCAGTTCTACCCATATGCTGGGACTCCCCCATTCCCCCCTTCCACATTAAGCCGGACACCAGATCTTTTCGAACTGTCTCTAACCCAAAGTGAAGGAGAGAGTGAAACCCGATTGTATTCTCTTCAACTTCCGGCCAAGGATGGCTGTGGCACCACTGGGAATCGAACTCATGCTCTCCCGAGGATGAGGCCGATGCTTAGACAGTTGCGCCATTCAGTGCTCCTCAAATAAAGGTTCCTGTGTTTCTTGGCTCGGACATACGGTTCTGTGTAAAACTTATATTTGGAATCTAATCTTTTCATTATGTATAGGTTCAACAGGCTTTTTCAGTCTCACATCTCATGTGCAAGAAGAATTCTTTTGAAGGATCTGTTGAAAGGCTCTGTGGCAAATGAAGGGGTTTTTTTTCTATGGCATTATATAAAAGTGACAAAAGTAGTCAATGTAGAGAATGTAGTCAAACTAGACCAAGTTTTTCCATGTTTTACATTTATGTATTTGATGATTGTAATATTGGGGCTTGCAATACAGGGAACAGATTAAGCTTCCATCAGGATGTTATTTTTTTCTTTTTTTTTTTTTAGTAATTCGTTAATCTGCTTATTTATTTGAGTTAACAATGATCTGAGCTGCACTACAGTCATCTCGTTTTGGGACGGATGGTTAGTTTGGGGCTGGAGAGGGGCGCTGAGGGGGCTGCTGATTCAGCAGCTGGAAGGATTAACCTCATCCGGCTACACGGGCACATCCAAAGTCAGCAGTCTGCTATCTGATTCACTCCCTTCAAAACCATCCTGTACCTTGTTGCTGAAGAACTAGAGTGCAGAAGGAGGGTTGGGCTGGTTAGAGAAGCTCTAAAACCCACCTCGCATGGCCCTTCCACATTTCACATTCTCAGAGGGCAAGCCCTGAACTCCCTCCACTAGTGTTGTCTGGATCACGGCCACACAGCCCTGATTTCCACATGAAATAGAGGCTGCCCCACAGGCTGTTGTCGAAATGACAGAAGCTGAATACGTTGGGGGGGGGGGGGGGGTGTTAATAGACCCTGACTGTATGTGTGTGGAGATGAATACAGAGGCACTCTGGATGTGCTTGAAAAGCACACCTGCTGATCTTATTGAACCAAAGCGCTGCTGTGCTGATGCACAGAGCCTCCTTTTATTAATGCTAAAGCTCAGAACAAATCCTGTCTCGTCGTCACTCGCTTTTGCAGTGCACACTAATGTTTCATTTATGATCGGAATGTTGCAGCCTTCTGACTAATGCACGTGTCATTGCTTGGTGCCCTGTTCCAGTCATCCGTTCTTGGAAACATCTTCTGACTAGATTAGGTCTACGAATCCATTATTTCAGAGCCTTCTAGAAATAATAGCTACTCTTAAGCACGGATGGCTGTAGAGACTGGAAATAAATCTGCGTTAATGCCATAGTTGTGAAACCAGAGGATACTAAGCAACTGTTTTGTCAAGACGGCAGAATTGCTGAACAGCAGAGTTGCCTGTCTTTCGTTTCCTGAGGCCTTGAAAATATTGACCAAGTGAACCGGTGTGTCTTTGAGAATTTGAACTGATGTAATTGAAGTGAAGAAAAACATATGAACTCACTTCAACCTCCTGGTTTTGTGACCATGCAAAACTGTTTCACCCATAGTAGAACAGCAGCCTGCAGCAACAGAGAGCAAGTCATAGGTTTCGTTTTTCACGGCTCTACCTGTCCCTGTCAGTCATTATTGGATATCTGATCAGACAGGTTTGAAATAAAATATTTATATATAATAGTTAAATAAAATACTGCTGCCATTGGAGAAGCTGCCTTTTTTTTTTACCTGCTGTCTGCCTTCAGTACGAATGTTTTGAGAGAATTGAATGAGCAGTAGTCTCCTGTCTGAAGTTCACAAATACAAGGTCTCCTTATGAAAGCGGTGATATTCTTCTTGCTCATGCAGGAGTGATCTATTTAAAGAACATGGTCACACAGTTCTGGAGTGAAGGTGACAACACGAACAATGAAGCGCCTGCCAACAACATCCCTGAAGAGGACCGTCAGTTCATTCGGGACAACATAGTGGAGGCAATCATCCACTCCCCAGAGCGCATCAGGTAACATGGCCATTGGTGAAAAGTGACCCTATACACACACATGCACACATTCTCTTTTGTTTTCTAACTGCTTTGCTTTTTTTTCTGTGTTCCCCAGAGTGCAGCTTACTACTTGCATTCACCACATGATTAAGCATGACTACCCCAACAAATGGACAACCATTGTGGACAAGATTGGTTTCTACCTGCAGTCTGACAACAGTGGCTGCTGGCTGGGTATCCTGCTGTGTCTCTACCAGCTGGTGAAAAACTATGAGTAAGATGATCAGCATAAAATGAGTTGCAAATTTGGTGGCATTGACCCCAGATGTTGACAATCAGCTGCACAGTTTGTTTGATTTCCTTAGTTTTGCATTGGTTAGAAGGCTAATGTCTCAAACAATTAACAGCTGTTTATAGCCGTCAAGTTATTTGTGCCAACTGCAAACCTGAATCACGGCACACTGTGCACAGTCTAGTTTCAGGCATTGCATGGCACTCTTTTTTTCACATAAAAAGTTTTACTAACCTTACTTGCTAGCTTATTTAGCTTTATAGTTCCAGTGCAGAACTATAGAAGCAAACTTGGCCATCAGACATATCTTGGATGTTAGAAAAATGAAAAATTAGAAATTGTGGTGTTTTTGTCCGAGTTGTCGCTTTAGTGCAGTGCCACAGATGTTAAGTTGCTCACTGCACTCATTTGTAACAGGTACAAGAAACCTGATGAGCGTCAGCCCTTGATTGCTGCGATGCAGATCTTCATGCCCATGCTGAAAGACCGTTTTATCCAGCTGCTGCCAGACCCCTCTAGTGACTCTGTGCTGGTGCAGAAGCAAATCTTCAAAATCCTCTACGCCCTCTTTCAGGTACCCTTGGATTGATCTTTCACTCTGAAGCTGCTGCCTCAAGTTAAAAGTGTAATTGGAACATGTTCGTAGATCTGTTATAATTTTTTTGCTTTATGTTCTCTTCCAGTATAATCTCCCCCTGGAGCTGATTAACAGGCAGAACCTGACGGAGTGGATGGAGATTCTGAAGGCAGTAGTGGACAGAGATGTGCCTCCGGTAAAGACCCATGTCTCTTTCAGTGAGAGTAACTGGCTTCGGGTGGACGGTGTGCGTGGTGTCTGTCTGCGTTCAGTGCTGTCTCCAGTCTGTGTTTTACAGACTGTGTGCCTGTGCTCACACCACACCTGCAGCCACAGAGCCAACGGAGATCATAGTACTGGCTTAGTGACGTCAATATGACTTTCTACCACTCGCCAGCCTCCAATCTCTCCTACAAAAAGTCGTCTGGGACAGTGAAATATGACCTCCATCTACAGTTCAGTTCTGAGTTGTCCAGTAAACTTTCTGGCGTCTGTTCTCCAGGAAATTAACTAGTCAATTAAGACTGCAGCTGTACTAAATGGTTTAAAAATATATTTATTAAAATTGATGATGACCGCTTACAACAGAGTAATGGTTTGATTTCAGCACCAAATTATTGATTTCCCCTGTGCTGCAAAAACCTTTCCTTATTCCTAATGCACCCATCTAACCGGACTACTGAATTAGATGGGATATGTTTTATTGAAGACATATGCAAAGTTATGTCAGTCCGATAAAAAAAAAAAAAAAAGTATGAATTGCAAAGCACTGAAATAGCCGTAGGATATGAATAAATCAGTTGTTTTATAGCCAATACTTTAAATGTTGAGCGCTGGACTGACCATGTTTGTGTGTTGCTGCCTTCCAGGATACTCTGCAGGTGGATGAGGACGAGAGGCCTGAGCTTCCCTGGTGGAAGTGTAAGAAGTGGGCCCTCCACATCCTGGCCCGGCTCTTCGAGAGGTACAGCACGCCCTCGCTTTCTCACTCTCGGAGCCCAGCGCTCCAGCTCCACTCCGGGAAACCGGAGGTTGAGCTCTCGCTGGTGACTCACGGCTGAATTGCCAGCCCACGCCGAACAGTTGGAAATACTGAACTGGTTATTTTTAGTCATCTTTTGTGTGTTTTGCAAGTGTAATCTGACATGCCCGATCGTTATGTTTTGTCTCTAAGATATGGTAGCCCCGGCAACACGACCAAAGAGTACACGGAGTTCGCGGAACTTTTCCTCAAGGGTTACGCTGTGGCTGCTCAGCAGGTTAGGGAGATGCCACAGACAAGGAATGCTTTGCTATCTCGGTTTGAGTTGACATGTTAAAGCTAAAACATTCCACCTTCATGTCCTCACAGGTTCTGCTGAAGGTCCTTTATCAGTATAAAGAGATGCAATATGTAGCACCCAGAGTTCTGCAGCAGACCCTAAACTACATCAACCAGGGTATTGCGCATGCCATCACCTGGAAGAACCTAAAGCCACACATCCAGGTAAGAGGACTGTTCTTATTCAGATTACCCTCTGATTTACCATAGACTGACTTTAACAATGTGTCCATACAAATATCTACAGCACATAATTGCTTATTCCACTAGTTAGTATTGTTCTCAGATTTAATTGTGCATTAATGTAATTGCGCTCTGACAAAGCAGAACATTGCACAAGTTGCTATCAGAACAGCGGTCATGTTTGCGTGCTTGCTAAGCTGGCAGGTTCCCAGAAGCTCATATTTGTTGTCAAAGCTCAGGTGATTGACAAATGAAGAGACCATCCCAAATACAAATGTTTAAAATTGTTTGCTCTTGGTTCCTTTTCTCACTCTGTTCAGAGTCTTTGTGCTTTTAATTAAGTCTAAAATTGAAAGTGCATGCAGGGACACTTGTATAGACCTTGTTTGCTAGTTTTTTTCCAATCTAGTCCTGGTCCAGTAATGATGGAGAATCTTTTGAACATGTCTGACCGCAGGGCATCATTCAGGACGTGGTCTTCCCCCTCATGTGCTATACAGACAGCGACGAAGAACTGTGGCAGGAGGATCCCTACGAGTACATCCGCATGAAATTTGGTACGAGCGTTGGTTATGGTAGTCTCCAGTAGCATGAAGCTCAGTGTGGCAGTTGGGAACTGCAGAAAGAGTTAATTACTAATGTCTTTTGTTTTCACTCTTCCTTAGATGTGTTTGAGGACTTTATCTCGCCAACCACGGCTGCGCAGACCCTGCTCTACACCGCCTGTAATAAAAGGAAAGAAGTGAGTTCTCGCTAAGCACCATCTGGCATAAAGAATCCTGGCATGCTACTCTTCAGCCACACTTCCAAGTGTATAGGTCTTATTGCCAACATGCTGATGTATTCAGTCGGCACCCTGCTGCTCATGTATCGTCATTGTTGGGCACCTGCCGAGGCTGCCTAGAACGGGAGCGAGGATGTTATAAACAAATGTTAGAGCAGTGTGGCGCTTCATTTCTATATACTGTTTGTTTTTGGAGGAGGGTTGTGTACAATTAAAGCCATGTGTAGTGTTTCATGTTTACATTGCTCTTCAATTAATTTTTACTGACTGAACAATTGCCAAGTGTAGCATGGTAAGTTTGCCGAAACACCATTATGTGCATGGAAGACCCAATGTCGCACACTTTTCTACACCAAGACTTAAGAGTACCCCAATCAGCCACATTAAAACCACTGACACCCCACCTGTCAAGGGGGTGGGATGTTATACAGCAAATAAACTGTTGGTTCCTTACTTTGCAAAAAATGCATGTATGTGGATGTTGCTTTGACACCTACATAAACATGGGCAGTGTCCACACTCCTTCATGGCAATATTTCATATCAGTGCCTCCTGCCATACTGCAAAAAATAATGCCTCCTGCCACACTGCAAAAAAGTGAATTGAGCAAAGAATTGGCAAAGAGTTCAAGGTGTTGACTTTGCTTCCAAATTCCCCTGATCTCCGTCCAATCTCGCATCTGTGGGATATACAAGACGACCAAGTCTGATCCATGGAGACCCCACCTTGCATGTCTCTGGACTTATGGGATCTGCTGCTAACGTCTTGGTGCCAGATACCACAGCACAGCTTCAGAGGTCTTGGAGTCCATGCCTCCGTGCAGTTTGTGGCAGACCTATACAATAATAGCCAGATTTTATTTAATGTACAACTGATTGGTGTATATTTCTGGCTGCTGGGGAGCGGTGTGTGCAGTATCAGTCTGCATTAAGTGCTGTCTCCGGTCTGTGTTTTACAGGCTGTGTGACTGTGCTCACACCACACCAGCAGCCACAGAGCCACCGGAGATCATAGTACTGGCTTAGTGACTGTCTACCACTTGCCAGCCTCCAATCTCTCCTACAAAACCCTCAAAAGGAACAAGATTTGAGGCCTTTATTTCATATTCTGTTTGTTGACTGTTTTTTTTTTTCCTCCTACAGGTGTTGCAGAAGACCATGGGCTTCTGTTATCAGATCCTAACTGAACCCACCTCTGACCCCCGCAAGAAGGATGGTGCCCTTCACATGATTGGCTCTCTGGCTGAGATTCTGCTCAAGGTATTGAAGTTCTGTGAGCTTTATTCCCTTATCTGATGCTGAAATGGCTTCAGCTATCTTTTATTGAATGTCATTGACCCCCATGGATTGGCATCTTCTGTCTGTTTTGTACAGAAAAAGATTTATAAAGACCAGATGGAGTTTATGCTCCAGAACCATGTCTTCCCTCTCTTCCGCAGTGAGCTTGGTTACATGAGAGCAAGGGTGAGTAGCAGCATTAATAAGTAAATTTTCTTTAAAAAGTCTCTCCTATCCCAGCTTTTACTTTAAATATTTAGTACAATAAGTCGTGTTTAAAGGGGAGGGTTGAAAAGATATGGAAAAAGTGAATTTCTTGAATAGCAGTGCTGAGAGTCTCTCTGCCCTGTCCTATACAGGCCTGTTGGGTCCTGCACTACTTCTGTGAGGTGAAGTTTAAGAGTGACCAGAATCTGCAGTCAGCGCTAGAGCTGACCCGCCTCTGCCTCATCAATGACAACGAGATGCCCGTCAAAGTGGAGGCAGCCATTGCCCTGCAGGTCCTCATCAGCAATCAAGAGAAAGGTAGAGGTCCACCTATTCCTTTTCCATTCTGGTACCCTCTCTTAACCACCTCAATGGTCAACATTCAGAATTGTCACATTGACTGCAAAACGTAAGGTGCTAAGTCAGGACAGCAGCTTCCTTGTAAAACGCAGATGCTTCATGACATGCACTTCATGACATTTTTGCACTTAAGAGTAAATATAATGCATTGTTGTAATTACAAAAATGTAAAGCTTTTGTTGCTGTGGTCAAATTGTAGTCGTAAAGAGATTTATGTAATTGTCCCTATGTAAATGTTTATTAAATGTTAAAAAAAGTTGTCTAAGACAGTATAAACTCCTTGAGAGAGTGAATTTTCAAGCCAGACTATACAAGCTTGGGAAAAACTTAAAGCTGAGTGCTGTCCTTTCATGCAGGCCACCAAGAGGTAGAGATGCAGGTATCTATGACTGAGCAGCAGAGTTAGTGTCGAGCAGTAAATTATTAATACGGCTTTTTGAAGTCAGGAGCTTGCATTCCCTGAGAGGAAGAGTGAAGTTATAAACGTTTATTTATGCATTCCTTTCCTCTCGGTAGTTATAGGGAAAATGTAAGTTATCATATTTGAAACTGAACTATGTGTTTTGAGAGTGCACCATTTCAGTAGTGGTGGAAGGTGGGGTGTTTCTGCACTGTGTGGAAGAGGTTTAATGTGGAAGAAATGTTAAATGCTGCTTCTTCTCTCACTTTGTTTGTTTTAATCCCTTACCCTGCAGCCAAAGAGTACATCACCCCCTTCATCCGGCCAGTGATGCAGGCTCTTCTCCACATCGTGCGAGAGACAGAGAATGACGACCTCACCAATGTAATACAGAAGATGATCTGCGAGTACAGCGAGGAGGTGACCCCTATCGCCGTGGAGATGACCCAGCATCTGGTAAGGCCCTCCAGCCGATGGCTTAGTCATGGCTCCTGAAGGAGGTTTTTAATGATTCTCTCGGAAGGAAGATTTCAGTATGCAGGGCTGTGTGCGTTATAACTTAAGTGCACTTGCTCATCTGCATTCTCCCAGGCTATGACCTTCAACCAGGTGATCCAGACTGGCCCTGATGAGGAAGGGGGCGATGACAAGGCAGTAACAGCCATGGGCATCCTCAACACTATCGACACACTCCTCAGTGTGGTGGAGGACCATAAAGAGGTCAGTGCAGCCAGATGCCCACGCACTGACTGAGCTTCTCGTCCCATTCTGTGATATCAGTGTTGGATTGCATAGGCCTGCTGTGTAGTGGTGTGATTACACCACCTTATCCATCCTCTTTGGCTTCTGTCAGCACTGACGTACTTCTAGCCACCCACGAGCTCCAGGGAATGCATGCTGTTTTCTAGCCCTCTTTAAAATAGCCTCAGAGGTAGGATCTAGAAATATCTGGTTAGTACAACAGAGCAAGCAGTCTGGAAGATGTTTGTACCACCACATAAAGTTTGGGAATGATCAAATATTTATTTAAAGTAATCTTATTTGGATTACTTGTTAGTTGTTTAGGTTTTTTTGTTTTCAAATAATTATTTAAATATACCTTTTAGCCATGACAAAACCATTGTTATGGCATTAACCTACTACTACTTACTGCCTACTACTACAGAGCAAGCAACCACACAGCCACCTGAATGCTTTCTAATAAAAGATGGTGATTTTTAAATGCTGTAACTGTATCTTCTGGCCGCTGTTGCACCAGTATGGGGCAGCCGTACATGTTTCTTTCTAGGAATCATTGTAGTTAGCCAGTGCTCAAGTGGCTGAATATCGGCTCATCTGCGTTTCCTGCCCTATTTCAGATCACCCAGCAGTTGGAGGGAATTTGTCTGCAGGTGATTGGCACAGTACTTCAGCAGCACGTCCTAGGTACGCATTGCCCTGTCAGTTCGGTTAAACATTCCAGCCATGGCTGACATTTTGAAATGGTCCTATGTTTATCCAGGTCAGGTGCCTCACTGTGTTTGTGTTTCACAGAATTCTATGAGGAGATCCTGTCCCTGGCCCACAGTCTGACGTGTCAACAGGTGTCACCACAGATGTGGCAACTCCTCCCTCTGGTTTTTGAAGTCTTCCAGCAGGATGGTTTTGACTACTTCACAGGTAATTTCATTTTGCTTGTTTCAGATGCTGTCATTCTGTGGTATGTATGTGTGTGTGTGTGTGTGTGTGTGTGTGTATATATATACACACACACACACACACTGTAAGAGCACCCGTATATAATGGAAAAACTGCGTTGTTGTGTTTTGGTTTAAAAAAAAATGCCTATTTTTATAGTTTCGACCCGAAATATGCCCCCAAACATGCTCCCAGAACATTAATTTCATATTAAACTCAGTTTACTGTATTACCCTTAAAGAAAATGTTAAGGTAAACCGGTATTCGCCTCTTTTCATGGTAAACCCGTCTCCCCGCTGAGAAATGCAACTCGGAAGGTTGCGTGACAAAAGTATTGGGACGCCCGTTTTTCGGAGAATATAACCTGATCTACTCTGGCTAAAAATACAAACGTGGGCTCGTTGGAAAGGTCTCCTGAAGATCTACCCAACTGTGAAGTTTGAAGTGTCTGAGTACTTTCCCGGCCGAGATATGCAACTCGGAAGGTTGCGGGACAAAGTTGAACGGCTCCCCTTTTGTGATACATCCAGAAAAATATATTTATTGCCACAAAAATAAAAAGGTGGAGGATATTTGCAGTTTTCTCGTTATTGTGGGGATTTCCGGGTAAAACTGAGTTTGGTTATCAAAAAAAGTCCGCGTGTGACTGAATCCGCGAGTCCTGATCCACGTAAAACTGAGGGATTACTGTGTGTGTGTGTGTATACACACACAGTTTATATACAGTTTATTAATACTGAAAAGGCAAGTTACCAAATGGAACCTGTATAACAACTCTTCTATTATGAGAGTTAAATGCGCTGAGAGTTAAACCGCATTTTATGAGAGTTAAATGCGGTTGTCGGATGTGTTTTGCGTTTCCTTTAATTACACTTTTCTTTCAGACATGATGCCGCTCCTACACAACTATGTTACAGTCGACACAGACACACTTCTGTCTGACACCAAGTACCTTGAAATCATCTACAGCATGTGCAAAAAGGTAAGAGCACTGTTTAGAGCAGGGTTTTCAAACTCCAGTCCTGGAGGGTCGTGGTCCAGCAGGTTCTGGTGATTTCCCTTCTCAAACACCTGGTTCACCAGGTAACTGTCAGGTTTAGTGAATGTGTTTGAGGAGGAGAACCATCGAACCATGCTGGACACCGGCCCTCCAGGACCAGAGTTTGACTACTCTGGTTCAGACGGACTGTACTGTTATACTTTGTGTGTGTTTGTGTTCATGAGAGAGCTGCAATTTGTATTCTCTCCTTTCAGGTTTTGACAGGTGATCCAGGAGAAGACCCAGAGTGTCATGCAGCAAAACTGTTGGAAGTAATCATTCTCCAGTGCAAAGGACGTGGCATTGACCAGGTGACTTTTGTTAACCCCTTATATTGCATGCCTGATACTCATTTAATGTTCTTAAAACTTCTTTTTCTTGTGACTCTGGAGTGGCATAATGTTGGATCATCAGGAGATTACAAGTTTTGGCTTCTTCCTCTCTTCCCGGCACGGGTATCAGTTATCAGACATCATAGAATTGGCAGTTAACAATCTCCTCCAATCACATTATATTGTCCAGTGACAATGTGTTAGTGGCTGGTGAGGTGGTTACAAATGACTCGGAGGAAGCATGTGGTAGCCTTCACCCTCTAAGTGGGGGTAGTATTGCATGATGAGGAGCTCTGGATACTGGATGGAATTGGAGATAACTAAATTGGCCAGAAAAATGGGCAGTGGGAGGGTAATTATTTTTTATTTACTTCTATGGAACTGATGTCATGTTTCAAGTGAGGAATGTTTAAGGGTTAAACTGCTTCAAAAAATATCCTTGTGCATCCATGCCACAACATTAACACAGTTATTGCCAAATGCTCCTGCAGGTGGTGCCCTTGTTTGTAACCACAGCACTGGAGCGTCTGACGCGGGAGGTGAAGACCAGCGAGTTGAGGACCATGTGCCTGCAGGTGGCCATCGGTGCCCTGTATTACAGCCCTCCTCTGCTGCTCAACACTCTGGAGAACCTGCGCTTCCCCAACAACACTGAGCCAATAACCAACCACTTCATCTCCCAGTGGCTTAAAGACATCGACTGCTTCCTCGGGTATGATATGGACTACTTTCCTCTAGAGTGGATCACGCAGTTCCGTTCAGCTTCAGCCTCTAATCCCATGCGCTTGTCTTTGTAGGCTCCATGACCGAAAGATGTGTGTGTTAGGGCTCTGTGCTCTAATGGATCTGGAGCAGAGGCCGCAGGCTGTCAATCAAGTCGCCGGCCAGCTTCTCCCTGCTGCCATCCTTCTGTTTAGCGGCTTGAAGAGGGCCTACGCCTGCAGGGCCGAGCATGAGAACGAGGAAGATGATGATGATGAGGATGGAGAAGAGGAGGATGATAATGGTAATTGAGAGAGATACTGAGGTTTTTTTTTTTTCTTTTTAAAAAATACATTGTCATATTTGAGATTTAGTTCAAATGTTCCTTCCTTGGAAATGTTCTTCTACAGTGTACAACATACTGTCATCTAGAACATCTAGGCATTCGAAGAAAAGTGAACACTAAAAGTAAGTTTGAGTGCCTGCCTGACTGTTTCGTCATATTTGTTTCTAGCTGAGCTTGGAAGCGACGAAGATGACATTGATGAGGAAGGCCAAGAATACCTAGAAATGTTAGCCAAGCAAGCAGGAGAAGATGGCGATGATGAGGACTGGGAGGAAGATGATGCTGAAGAGACTGCGCTTGAGGGCTATACCACCTTGGTTGATGATGAGGAGAACCCCGTCGATGAGTACCAGATCTTTAAAGCCATATTACAGAGTAAGAGCTGTTTGTTGAAAAGCTCAGTTCCATGAAAGTAAAGAACTGCTTATTTTTGCTTCTTATTAAGGATGCTTTGTTCACTTGGGTTTTTTTTCCTCAACAGATATCCAGACCCGTGATCCCACATGGTACCAGGCACTCACCCAAGCTCTGGATGAAGAACAGGGCAAACAGCTTCAGGACATTGGCACACTTGCAGATCAGAGACGAGCAGCACACGGTATGCCCAGAGATCTTGGGGAGTTCTTATGAGGGTTTTGGGAGATTGTAGTGTAAAATTAATCTTTTGTCCTTCTGTTAACATTAGAAAGAAAATTTTAAACCATCCTAATCCAGACCCACTGACCTGTTCACGTGTTGCACAATTTGTTGTTCTAAAGTATGCAAAAACCACCCTGACTCCTCTTGCTGGCTGCTGTTGCATGCACAGCTCAGGGCGCCTTGCGAATGTCTCACACAAACACGCTTGTCCCCTCGAGACAGTAGAAGGGCGAGAAAAGCGATAGTAGAAAATCGGAGTTGAGGTGAAATACGCACATTACTGTCAACTGGCGCGTTACTGTTCCCCTTTTTCCGCTGCGCCGGGTCTGAAGTTGGCTTCTTTTCACTCAGGACAGACATCAAAAAACTATATCATGCCTAATATGTCAAACACAGTTGTCTTAACACTTCTGTCTTGTTTAATGCTAATGGTAGCACAATTTATTGGTGGTAATGGTATTAAAAATGAAAATAAATTTCTATATTTGCTGTTTCTGTTGTCACAATTTATTCTGTACGCAATAAATAAGATTATATTTGTATAAATGTACAGATCGCCTTGCGACTTTGTAGACGTATCTGCTAGTTTAGCAGTGTTTAACTCCAATGATTCCTGATTTTAACTCGGCACAGTTTATTCAGACTTTCAATTGCTAGAGTTTTTTTATGCATCTGTTGCTGAGAAAAATAGCGAAAAGCAGTACAATGTACCTCACGTTGCCTCGCGTACGCCGCCCACATTTCGATAAGTCACGCCCACCAAGCGAGCGTGAGTCTGCGAGATTGGCAAAAAAATTTCCCAAAGTTGGCATCGCAGTGCAGCTATGTGACTGTACACATCATGGACACATGACTATGCATTGTGGAATACGCAGTACATTTTATTTGATGTAGCTGCATTGTTTATGGTGTTAAACCAGTGCCAGTCAACAAGACTAGTACACTCATGTCTTACATCACCGTACAACCTGTCCCTGGCACTGGTTTCATTAGCAAATTGTACCGGAGTCATTTTTGTTAAGATTGTGGATTGATTTTCAGTATAACTTGCTATGCAGCTGGAAGATCCAGCCATAGGTTTAACTCCTGGTGTTCACAAAGCAGTTATAAGTGCAAATCTTGGATGAGATTTCTTCATATTGGACAGTCATTTTCACAAAAATTGACATTCGTACTGATTAGCATTCGTATTCTGAATTCAGAATTCAGAATTTCTGAAACGGACACTATTCTCTAAAAAGGCCAACTGTGTTTAGCTTCACAGCAAATTTTGTCACCGCCTTAATGAAGAGCTGGATGGATTAAAGGGGTTAAGACAAGTTTTTTAGGGAGGATTTGGGTGACAACTAGTGTTTATCCTCACAGCTCGAGTTCAGAACTAATGAAGCACAATTCTGGGTTGATTAGCCACTTTTGGGAAAGGTGGAAAACTGAATTTGATTTTTCCTTGAACTATTCCTTTAGTGTGTGGGTTCCTCCTGCTGGTTTGTTTACTGCTTTTTCCTCTCCTCCTGTTCCAGAGTCAAAGATGATTGAGAAGCATGGGGGATACAAGTTCACAGCTCCAGTGGTGCCAACCAATTTCAACTTTGGAGGCAGTGCCCCTGGAATGAATTGAGTCCCCTCCCCCTCCCCCTTTCTAACTCCTGTGACTGATTGTAGTGAAGTGAAAAGGCTTGTGTTGTTCCCTCAAGTAGTGGTTCCAGAACTGGTTCTTCTCACTCACTCTTCAATCTGACTACCAAACTGGACAGCACCAGTAGATGTGGGAAGGCAACCAAATGCAACCAATGGCTGGGAAAACATACCAAGAACTTGCAAGTGAAAAAAGAAGCTCTGAACAATGTTGTCTTATGGAATCCAAAAATGAAAGGGGATACCATGATGGCAGCTCTTTTTTTCCCCCCTCCCACTCTCATTCATCGGGGGCTATAAATAATAGGAATTGATAAATGGGACTGAAGCTCAAATCATTTTCACTGTTCTGGCCAAAGGGCCTCTATAAGATTATACCTCTGGCAGTAGTGTGTCAACTTTTTTTCTGCATAAACAAAAAGAATTCTCATGATATTGTACATACAAGCCAAGGCTCTTGATTTTTAAGCAGCCTGGCCAAACATCCAGAGGCATTTGTAAGGTGTCAAATGTGTATTCAAATGTAGCATATTGGATACTTGTCATAGCACTATGTGATGCCTGAAATCTGTAAATTAATGACTAGCACTTTCATATTGTTCAGGTCTCTTAGCCTTCTGTATCAGACTGCAAATTTTTTAAAAACTCAATTGAAGCTATTTAAAACAGAGTAACTGTAACTTTGTTACTTGGCAGGCAACGTCCCATTATGTCTGGTGGTCAGATAAATTTGCTTACGGTAAAGTGAGTGGCAATCCTTTGCCGCTTATAATGGAAATGTTTAAGGTTCCAAAAAAAATGCTCTTCGTGTTCAGTCGGGACACAGGACATGGTGTTGCGAGCACCGAAAGTTGTTCGAATAATTAATTGGAGCATGTACAATTGGGCTGGGTTGTGAAAGTCTCAAGCATTTGGTTGATGTATGGATGAACCATCTATATATGACATTAAAAAGAAAAATAACATTGGTTTCTTTTGTGATGAGATCACAGCCATGTTAGAGTCATGGGATATGATGGTCCTAGTGCTGTCAGTTCTGCACTCGGTTTTGTATGTTTTCAAGCATCTGTTGGACATGTACTTTGGTGAATTGATGTGGAATGAAACTGAAGACTAAATGGAAAAGTCTGGAACATCCAGGCTAGCGTTATGCATTAACCTGGACAGAGATGGGTATCTTTCGATCATGTAAAGGAACATCTGTTGTAAAACAAAAGTTGGTAGATTTCATGTCTATTGTTATTTAAGGACTTGTATTAATATCTGTCAAGACAACACAGCTTTTTATTTTTGAAAGCCTGGTATAAAGCTCCAAAAGGCAATGCTCTGGAGCAGGGGTCTCAAACTACCACTCATCACATTTGCAGTTTATCCTTGTACATCCCTAAATATCCCATGCTATTTAAACTACTGTCTATAATTCTTAGCACTTGACCACAAGCACTGAAAAAAATGGTGACACCTTTTTTTTTCTTCTGTATTTAAAAAAAAAAACTAGATCCCCTTGCAGGAGACCACCTCGCTATTGGTTAGATGAGTTTGAGGCCCTTGTTCCACAGCCTACATAATAAAGGTGTGCAGCTACATCATTTAGGGCAGTGCAATAAATACAAGATCAGGAACAAGCAGAGCAAGCTTTTAGATCTAATTAGTCTTTTGCATGTAGACACAACGCTAGCATTTGCAAAGATGAAGTCATTACATAGCTTTCAATATTCATGTCACAAGAATGTGGTGTAAAATGGCAATTGGTACATCTATGAAATGACAAAAGGCGCTGTGTTGGGGGCTGAGGCATTCAGTTTAACATTGTCCATCATCTGGTTCTTCTTCACCTTGATTCCAAAAAGGCTGCATATCTTCATCAGCATCAGGTCGACAATTTCTTCCTCCTCAGAGGGCTGAGAAGGGGAGAGGAGGGCATGTTAATGAGCCGTCAAGAAATCAAATTCGCCCAAATGCTAGATAAAGAGAAGAATTGACCAATCATCTGTACCTTGTGGTGTAACTGCTCTTCACTGAATGCCACCAGGATCACCGATATGAACAGGTTCAGCACCACAAACGTCATGAAGATGATGCAGGACCCAATGACAAATGCTCCGAGGACAGGGTTGTAATCCAAAACCTGGTTTTGGGAAGAGATCACAACCACTATGGAGAAAGCAGTCATTGCAGAAGGATTTGTAAACAGTAGGGGTGTAACGGTACGGAAAGGTCACGGTTCGGTTCACACTAATAGTTCTGACACCACAGTTCGGTACGGTTCTGATACAGCGAACTTAAGTAACAAAAAGTTCTAAAGAATGAGGCTTGCTTTGTTTTCATTTATTTTAAATAAACAGCAGTGTATTAACCAGTAAAAAAACACTCTTGCTTATATTTTCATGTATGTGTAAGGCAGCAGAAGTGTTATGCCAGTAGGTGGCACTATTGCACCACACCCAGGTTTATGATTTACTGGCACTTTTTGGTCCCTCTGTGATTCCGTAGGAGCCGCATTACTTCAATCACGTGTTCTCCGTCGTATCGTGTATTCTCCGTACGAATTAATGTACCGTGACGGTTTGGTACGAATACATATACTGTTACAGCCCTAGTAAACAGTTAACATTGTTACAGCTCACGTACTTCTTCATAGTTGAAGATTCCCAGTTGTAAGCTGACCATGGTCTGGGCAGCATTTAGAAGAGTCCTGTATGAGTATAGCTTCCAACCGTACATCAGATTACACTGCAGAAAGGCAAAGAAAGGTTGTAACATTTTGTGTGTTGGCCTGAAGTTGAAAAGAAGAGATATCATGTCACATGACTGGCTGATTTCTCAGATCCTGAAAACGGATTTTTAAGCAACATGAAAACAACACTGCAACTGCAGTTTAGTCCAAGACTAGACTTGATCGATGTGCCCTAAATGTTAAATCACTGTTTCCCCGTCTCCACTGTCTCTCATCGGCTTATTAGCAAGCCTTTCCTGGGTTGCGAAAACTGTGCTAAAGCAAAGGAAGTCCCAGTAGTGAGCAGTTTTATTATAAAGAGGGGAAATTATGAAGGGAATGATAAAATCATTGAGCTTGGAGTCACCAGGAGCAGGGTGAATAAGCATTGTTCTAGTGGTTAGAGTATAAAGGTGTATAAACTACAGCTTTAATATCGAGAGTATTTTGATAATTGTGATTCAATTCTCACAGCAATGGAGTAGGCCAAGAACATGATCGTCATGACCACGATGAAGCCGGAGATGTCGTTCCATGCCCGCTGCAGAGTGGATGTGATCATATGAAGTTTCGGGTTGAGACGCAGCAGGTGCCACAATTTGATGGTAGCCAGTAGAACGAGAAAAGCTATGATGTATCCAAGAGCTGCATCTGCTGTGGCAGTTTCATTAAAACCTGCATACCTGAAAAAGGAGCATGATTTCTGTCCATCAATCAATTTCTTTACATTTTCTTCTCAATTAGGAAAGTCTGTAAAGATTATTCCACAAAACACCTGGCAGAGCAAAACTGGATTAACATCTTGTTCACCATCATGTTTTTCCCTGTCCTGCAGTGCTGGGTTTTTTTTGTGATATAAGCTTTTGTTGAATGTATAATGTGTTAAATTGTATGAATGAAAAAACAAAAAAAAATATTAACTTACTGGTCTTTGTGGTTTTGATAGTACTGAATGCTCTGGTTACCCAAAAGTGTCCTCTTAACAAACACTGATAATGCACTCCAGCTTAAAATGATGATGGCCAGCTCTAAAAGGTTCCACTTGCTCCTGAAATATCCCCATTTGTGCTGCCTCACAAGCTTGCCCTGTGAAAAAGTGTGGGCATCTTTTTTATTCGCATGGCTCCATATAGAAGACCCCATTCATGAGTGGCAGTTCTATTGTGAATGGACTGACCTGCTGAAACATGTAATAAAAAATGAAGAGAAAATAGATGGCTTCAGAGGCCATGACGAATACATGAAGACCGCCAGTAGACTGATAGAGACGGACGCTCTGCAGCTCACTGCGATACTGGAAGGCTCCTGTGGAAACAAAAAAGCCTTAAGAACATCTCAGATGTGATTTAAAGGATAGCAATGTACAAAAGTTCAGCATAACAGGTCTCACCTACAGCTGTGGTCTCAAACATTAAGGTGACAATACAGAAGAGGTTGACATTGGCATTATAAACTGTGAACTCCACAAAGAGTGCCCGGGTGTACACGTCCAACCAGACGTTGTCAAAAAGATACTGAAGTAAACTACGGAAGGAGAAAGCAAAGGTTAGCATCAGCAAGCACTTGCTAATTATGGGACTACTAATTAATACTGGCTACATGGGGTTTGCACATCCATTTACAGTTCTTGCCCTCCAGCGATACTAAGAACGATAATTCATTATCCAAGCCGCTCATCCTAATCAGGGGTGCTGGAGCCCCTCCTACTCTAGAGGCAATTTAGCATCTCCCATTCACCAGACTGGAGTGTGGTGTGGAAACCCATGCAGAAATGGGAAAAGAACTTGAAACTCCATACAGAAAGGCACCTGGCAACCCCAGCCAGAAATCAAACTGTGAAGCAACAGCGCTAACATCTTTGCTCCCTACTATGAACTAAAACTGTCTCTTCATTTTAAGAGCCAGAAAAGGATACACCACAATAGAAGAGGCTACCTTAATAATAAAAGTGAACGAACTGCAAAAATGTCTCCATTTTCCAATTACCCCAGATGTAGTCGATATGTGTTTGCTGTCTGAATTTAGCTTCTGACATTTAGCATTAAAGCTGCAAAGCTAAAACTGGAAGTCAATATCTTTCCTTTATACTTCCCCAAAATCTCTCTGCACTTTGTCTGTATTTTGGTGACCATGTCTATGTACACTACTATTTGCTTCAGAGAACGCTATTTCAACCCTCTGTGTTCAAGATTCAAGAGAGTTTATGGTCAGCCCAGCCACATAAGGTTTGTAAGTAGACCTGTCAATATGGTTTAGTGTACAGTATTTAAAATTGAACATTTTAATTTTAGTCATTTTAGACAACCCCAGGACAGTTCTTCGATCGGACTTCAGTTTATGACACTGCCAGAAAAATTCTAGATCAGTATTCCTAAAGAACTTCTAAAAAGGTTGCTGACATTCAGTACCAAACCATCTGTCTGTCTATCTGTCTGTCTATCTTAGCTGAATCAAATACACCTGTTAAGAACAGTTACCTGCTTGCGTTTGGCTGTTTAGGGCCCAGGTCCACCACAAAGCCTCCGCCTCTGTACAGAGCCACACCACCCCACACAGGGGGTGCTCTGAGCCTTGTCTGGGTTTGGTACTGCCAAGGTGTGAGCAGGGTTTTGGACATATTTACATCTACTGAACGGTTCCAGCCTGGACCGTATGAGCCCATGTCCTCCACCTCCCAAGTGTATGGAGCATGGCAGTCAGGGACAGAGTGGTACATGGAACTGGCCGTCCTGCAAGAGTTCTTCTGCACCCGAACCTGACGAAGACGAGCATTGCCTACGAGCTTTGAGTTTCCATCTGTGATGAACCCTGTTAAAGTGGATAAAGCACATCAGACATTACTATTAGCAAAAAAGTTCAGCAAAGAATTCAGATTTACATCATTTTCCCATACACCAAATGTAGTTGATCAGTCTGTACAGAAGTTTGCTTCTTGCTGGGCCAATACAGTTACAGTTTTTCTCCATTGGTTTGGCTCATTTCTTGAAACAGAAATGACATTCTCAAAATAACGTGGACAAATCTCCAAACTAATTTGCAGTTGTTCACAACAGAATGACATTTCATCAAATTGCAAATGTCTTAGTACATGTCTCAAGTGTCTCATTGCATCTTTGCAAAATTAGCACATTTTCCAAATTAATAGATCTTGCTGATCTAAACTGATTTGTTGATTCTCAGTCTAATGATTCTTCTCTCCAAAACATGTCAGCATGATTTCACTGTGTAAGTGATCATATGCACAATAGTCTGTTCAATTGTCAAAATTAGTCAAGAACATAATACCATGAACACCATATGTCAATTTCTTGGAACATTTGATACATTCATGAAAGTAATTGACTGTCAGGTGAAACTTGACTAATGAAGGAAGAGTTTCTCACATCTCAGATGACCAACCAAACAGTTTGTTTAGTTACCTGACAGGTGCTGTCTATGGTTGTGAATGCTCCCAAACAGTAATACATAAAGAGCTTGGCCAGGGCCAGTACCATTTGCAGTATGAACATGGAGGTACCTTGCCAAGTAAATGAACAAGGGCAACTTCCTGCTCGAGGAAGAAGAGGAAGAAAAAGAAGAGGAGTAGGAGGAGTGAGGATGCGTGGATTGGACGACAACCTCACATGGGTGGCAGAGGAAAACTTCTCAATGAAGGACAAGAACAAGAGATCTGCAACATGGTGATTGCAAATAATGCTATCACATTGAGACAGATCCGTGATGCAATCCTTCAAGACAATGCCATATTCCA
>JBBPCY010000037.1:4644664-4656549 GCA_037974405.1 Brachyalestes nurse
AACTTGACTGGTCCACACAGAGTCCTGACCTCAACCCCATCCAGCACCTTTGGGATGAACTGGAACGGAGATTGAGAGCCAGACCTTCTCACCAACATCAGTGCCTGACCTCAAAAATGCTACAGAATGAATGGGAACAAATTCCCACAGAAACTCCAAAATCTTGTGGAGAGTGGAAGCTCTTACAGTCAACTCCATATAAAAGTCTATGATCAGGAGTCCCAATACTTTTGTCCATGAAGTGTGTCATTCTGGACGCGATTGCCACAAGCAAGACCCACGGTGGTTGGAAAATATTGCCTGGATTTAATGAGTCGATTCTTTACAACTGAATCAAATTATTCGAGTCGGTTCATCGTCCCCCAGCGGTTTGATTCGTTTTATTTATCTCCCAGTCTAACGAAGAAAGCCCGCGTTTGTCGGCTCAGGCAGTCAGATTTTCGAGATAATATAGTAACAACAATAATAACATATGGCTGAGAAAGTTGCGTTTGTGTGTCCGAACGCTGCGAATCGCCCTGATGATTCAAAAGAGTCGTTCGGAGAGAACGGTTCGTGCTCGAATCTCCATCAGCAGGCTGGCTCGAGGAGCGGACCGTTAGTTAGATCTTCTGCTCAGGAAACGAGACCACCAGCCATGGCGAAGGAGGGACCGGAGAAGACGGAGGAGACCGAGCACATGATAGAGAAGAACGGGGCGAAGGAGCCGGAGAGCGTAGTCTGTGCGGCAGATCCGAAAGAAATGCGGGCTGTTCTCCTCACTGGCTTCGGGGGTCTCAACAAACTCAAAGTCACCAAGAAGCCCATGCCAGAGCCCCAGGAGGGAGAAGTGAAAATACGAGTCAAAGCGTGGTACATGTTTCAGATTTTTACCTCGAACCTGTTTTCTCTTTCCTTTTTCTTTTTATTCTGCTTTGTCTGGAGCTGTGCATGGCAGCAGCAACACGTTGCAGCAGCATGATTGGTCTGAGCCTGCAGGTGTTTAACGATGCAGATGGTCTACCAGGGGTCTGTGTATAATTTCTGTGTTTTTGAATAGACGTCATGCAAAACAGGTTGTAAAAATTGCCTTTTTTATGTGCTTTCTAGTCCTGGAAGCAGATAAACTACATTTTTACTCACAGGGTTTGAGCAGTGCAGTACAGTGCGGCACGTTACACTTACAAGGCTCAGAAAAAAAGGTTGGAGATTATTCTGCAGGTCTTTTTGGTTGTAATGTGCAGTTTTATTCTAACCGCTGACCAGAGCCCATGAAATAACCCATCACTTTCAATGTGTCAATATTGTAGTGGAATTCTTGCTGATTCATATGGGGCATGCACAGTTTAACAAATAAGTCATTTCAGACTTTATATGCAATTAAAAAAATGTGTCCTTGTGTGTAATTAAGTATGGGTGTTTGGAATAAAAGTTATTGCCAGTTATTGCACAGATTGTAGCTGTTTGGTGCAAAAAAGGGGTAAATAACTTTTCTGACATTATTTCATATTGCAGTGGCCTGAATTTCCTCGATCTTATGGTGCGTCAAGGGAATATTGATAATCCTCCTAAAACACCTCTCGTTCCTGGATTTGAGTGTTCTGGGATAGTGGAGGCTATGGGAGAGAACACGAAAGGCTTTGAGGTATGTGGCATTACAGCAGGCTCCTGTATTTGTGAAGTGTTTTTAGGTGTCTGACCTACAACCAGCACATCATGTTGAGTCACTCTGAAGTTAATCAGATTTGCCCCCTGTTGAAACTTAATCACCCTGCCTAATTAATGTCTGTGCTGAAAAAGTGATGCGTTGAGTTTGCATGATTCAAATATGTTAGTTGAACATGTCTTTCAGTCTGAAAGCGTTTTATTCATTTATTTTAATCAGACAGACATGCTTGATTTCAAAGCACCATGTTTTAAGAACATCAGGCAATCTGATTGGTAGGGATGGGTTTCGAGAACCGGTGCTAAAGCCATGAGCTCCTGGACAAATGGTGCTGTAATTAGTATTCATGACGTTAATGGATTTTTAACATAGCTGGTATTTTCGAATGGTTGATGCTAGATTGGATCAGTGGGAGGGACAGGAGCGACGCTCCGCACCACCAGACATTTGTTGACCAGACTTTGCAGCTCCTCCTTTATTATATATACAGTAAACGCAGGAAACAGTTGTTTGTTCAGCACAGGATTAATAAAATAACTTGGATTTTTTCATGTGATGTGTTTTCCTTTTGCACCAAATTGTGGAGAGTGGTATTAAAAAGAGTATCAGTAAGTGTGTCGATAAGCAATATCGATAACATTATTGATACAATCTTAATAATACACATTCGTATTGATTGGTTTACAAGTGTATATGCATTAACAAAAGAGTTGCAGACTAATATTAAGACTAATATTACAGTATCATAGTCTGTGTATGATAGTGGTATCAATAAATTATGGAGAGTTGTATTAATAAGAATATTTTTAAGTATCTGTATCGGTATCATTACAATACTAGTGATACACACCCCTTCTGATTGGTTAACAGGAACATAATTAACAAAAGAGTAGCAGACTTTAATATTACAGGATCATAGTTTGTGTTCATTTATAACTATAAAGGTAATGGAAGGCGTGGATGGACATCATGCTAGATTTCAGAGGAGACTGCCTTCATTTGGAAAAGCGATCATGATCTGTGGAGAACACACCACAGCGTGAACGGTGTGAAATTCTTTCTCTGCATTTCACCCATTCACCAAGTGAAGCAGGGGGCTGCCACCAATTAAGGGCATCGGGGGAGCACTGTGTGGGGACGGTACCTTGCTCAAGGGAACCTCAGTAATGACGCTAGCAGTTGGGATTTGAACCCACAACCTTCTAGTCGTAGGGGCAACTCCCTAACCCCTAGACCACCAGCTGCCCACGGCCTACGTAGCGAAATCCTGTGCAAATTAGACCACACTAATTGTGGCTTCCCTTTATTAATCTCACATTATTTCTTATTATTTCCTTTCAGATCGGTGACCGGGTGATGGCCTTTGTGAACTACAACGCCTGGGCGGAGGTGGTGTGTACGCCGCTGGAGTGGGTTTATAAGATACCTGATGAGATGACTTTCCCCGAGGCAGCTGCCTTCTGCATGAACTTCGTGGCCGCCTACATGATGCTGTTTGAAGTCGCCAATCTCCGGGAGGGGATGTCTGTATTGGTTCACTCAGCGGGAGGTGGAGTGGTAAGACCGCCGGCCTCAGGGTGGCTGTGGGGACATTAAAGTAGCACCTGGGGAACAGAAATCTTCGGTATTAGGATTCCACATGTATTTCGGAGCCGTTTCAAACATTTCCTCAATAACGTAAAATAAAGAAATAAATGCATGAATTAATTCCAGCGTGGAGTTCAGCTAAGCTACTGCAAGTAACAGTAACGGAATGTAAAACTACGGTAGACTGGCCAGTTAAATCCCAGCGGCTCCAGGGATTATTTGACTTTTGTTGGAAGAGCAGGGCTTTTCTGCTGCGTCTGCTCATGCACACACATCTGAGTCTGCATGTAGCAGAACTGGTTTATAGTGTTCTTGTTGGGTTGGTGCTGGGTGATATTAATATTATACTAATCCATCATTACCAGTCCATGGCAGATTGCTAGTGTAGTTCTTGGTATATTCGTTCTAAATATGTGGCCTTAGTATTGCATCATCTCTGCATTGCCAGCACAAATATTTAATTCAGCAAAGCATAGATACACTTCACCAACGTTCTAGGGACTGGTGCTGTTTTGTTTGCTTACGCCCAAAGTCTCGTCTGCTTTCTTGTCTGTTTTTTGTTCTACAGGGTCAAGCTGTTGCTCAGCTGTGTTCCACCGTTCCCAATGTCACCGTTTTCGGCACAGCCTCCACCTTCAAACACGAAGCCATCCGACACTCCGTCACTCACCTGTTTGACAGAAACGTTGACTATGTAGCAGAAGTTAAAAAGTAAGGCCTCAACTGGAGTATTGTTGAACAGTATATGTGTCTGGATAGCAGGCTTGTGTTGCATATAGTTAGTGTTTTGGTCCTGACTAATAGAATTTTTGTGACCAATGCTGAGTTTTAAGGAGCAAAATGCTGAGATAAGCCAATAATAACTACTGAATATAGTTAAAAAAGTCTGTCTGTGCTTTAGCTCTGTCATTGGGAAACTGGCCGGTGATGCCTCAGTTATCTGTAGCTCATTATTATTATTATTATTATTATTATTACCATTTAGGGATTCTTTTGTGGCAATATATAATTTTTCATGCATTTTTGTGCAAAATTATTAAGAAAAATATAATTAACTAATTTTGTAACATAAATATTGATGTAAATCCAGCTAAATTTCCATGTAAAATATAAACCATATAAACCATCCAGTATTCATTAAAGCTGTGAAAATGACAGCGCATAAATAAGACGTGCTTAATTACAGTACAGTCTATATGGGGACAACATCGATATTTACATTCTAGCACTGCGGGAGACAGCAGTTCAGTGTAAACGTTACAGTACGGATACGGGTTTACGTTTACATTTTCTTTAAGGGTAATGTATTAAGAGTTTTAAAATGAAATTAAAGTGTTTTGGAGAGCATATTTGTGGCCATATTTAGACTATAAAAATAGGCATTTATAGGCTTTTTTTTACCACATTACAAATTGACGGTTTTTCACAATTTGCGGGTGCTCTTGGAACGTAACCCCCGTAAATTTTGGGGGTCGACTGAATATATATATATATACATAAAGCTGTAAGCTTTTTTGTTCTCTTCTATACTTTGTAATGCAATCTACAAAGTGTAACTAACACAGACTCTTTTTACCATATAAAATTCTAAGCATTGCTGCTTTATCAGTGGCTGTTTTTCCAGTACATTTAAATCCATGAATGTTCGGTATTTCGTAATTTTATCACCCATGGAACTGCTCAGTCAGGCTCTGCTGCTGTAGTTACTGTGTGTGCAGCAACAAAGTGGAGCGTTTGTTTTTTCTTCCGTTTGGAAGCGTCTGAAGGTTTTGCTGTGCAGGTTTTGCTCTGGGCTGCTACTGTTAGAGATGGTCAGCTCATCCGGGAATGGAGTGAACAGACGATGAGAATATGATAATGTGAGTCATGCTTGGAGGCCAGTGCTGGTCTGAGGAGGCAGAGACGTCACCAGTTACCTTCTCTGGAACTGTGCGGCTACCGTCCCCATGGCAACACTCCACTCGGCTGCGAAACTAGTGGCTTAATCTGAGGAGGGGCACCAGAAGGCTCTCTCAAGCACACACACACACACAGGCTAGAAGGCTGGAGAGGTGGGGCGGCCGGCCCACAGCGGACTTCCACGAGACATTACTTAATGTGATTTCACATCGGAGGAGAAAATCATTACGAGGGCTAGATTATTAGAAAACACAGCTGTATCTACCGCTAATTATGTTTATTGAATATATCTAATTATACTTTCTAATGATGATATTTCTCGTTAACAGTGTATACTTCGTTGCTAGAGGCTTTTACAGTGCGATTCATGCGATTGGTATTAAAAGCCTGAGGTACATGCTCGGGTAGCTCTAAAGTGCTGATTGATACAGGCCGAACGCAGCCCCGCCGCATATTAGAGTGCTAATAAATCGACGTAAAATGAGTAGGAGAGGGAGATTAATACTCCTTTCATCTCCATGGCCCCACATTCCACTCGGGATCAGGAGAAAAGCAAAATTAAATTGCTCTCAAGTCAGTCCTTTTACAATAGTGACTCGGGGCATCACAAGACCACTATGCAGGCGGTCTGAGCAGCAAACAGAAAAGAAGGCATTAGGACCACTTGATCTTAACGACGCGGCTCTCCTTCCTTTTCAGTTCGCCTTGTTTGCATGGCACGCCATTGAAGCCTCACGCACGCATTAATAATACGCATTTTCTGTGTTTTGTCGGTGTGGCAATTGGTCCTACATAAGGGGTTACCGATTTTGGCCAAATAAAGCTGGCAGATACAGAGCGTTAAATGAAAGTATAATTAATCAGAGGTAGTTTGGGTCGGTGCTGCAGCTGAATAGTTATATAAGAAATAGGTCCCGACTGATTTATTAGTTGCATGACTATATTGGCTGATGCTGTCTTCTGATAAAGCACTGATATTTAGTAGCTTGTTTTATATTGCAACAAACAAGGAAATCTGATTTCATGGAACCCATTCATTCATATGGTGGGGTAATTAGGGATGCGCAGTAATATTAGAATAATTTTGGTAGCAGCTGATAATTGCTGTAAAACTATTGATTGGGATTGGACAGATGTTTCGATTTTTTATTCTGAAAGACACGAATGTTTAGGTGGGCTCTTGTGCTAGAATCTCTGCATTTCACTGCATTTGTAACTCAATACATGTCCTTGCAATGCTAATTAATGCTATATTTATACATGTCAATATAATATATATATATGTAAATACTATACATGTATATATATTAGTACATTAGAATGAGCACTTGCCTGTTATAGCTATACAGTATTTATTTTGGCAATTTATAATTGAGTTAAGTACTCAAGCCTTAGTTGTAATTATTATAGTCAGTTACACACTGTTTAACAAACACATTTATAGTCTGTTTAATGTTTCACCATGTTAAATTACGTTCTGGGATGTTATCATCCGTCCATCCTTCCATGTCTTTGGACTGAGAGAGCAAACCAGTGCTCTTGGCAGAAACCCACGCATAACTCGCAGACCCTGCATTTTAAGCTTCTTAAAATTGGCTTCAGTCACAAAATGTCAACCAGTCAGGCACCGCAACAAAGTAGAACATACAATGGCTAACAACACCTCTCATCTGTTGTAGGATCTCTCCAGAAGGAGTGGACATTGTTCTGGACTGTCTGTGTGGGGAGAACACAGGGAAAGGCTTGGGTCTGTTAAAGCCCCTGGGCTCGTACATCCTCTACGGTCAGTGACCTGCCTTTCTGCATGATGAAAGCTCTTTGAAAAAGTGATATTGAGTATAAAATGAGATTTAGTGACCATTGATGGGTTTGAAGAATTACTTCTGGTATTAATAGATGATTAAAATACCATTGACATTTTTACTTCCAGGCATATAACAAGATCCATTAGGCAATTCTAATTATGACAGAAACAACTGGTGTCAAAGTTCACGAATGGAAGAAAATCTTGATGCAGATTTTTATTGATGCTCTTTGATGGGTGCTCCCCTGAATGCATAGCGAGCGTTACCGAGGGCGAATTTATGACCTCCTGGCCTTCATTTGAAACCTGTGACTTGCAGCACTTAAGGACAAATTTGAGGTTAATTTAAATGAAAAGGCTGCCAGAATAGTTCATGCCTTAATAACTTGTAATGCCTTGGTTTGAAATTCTAGGCAGTATTTTTAATTGGAGAGGGATCTCCCGGGGATGCGGTAAGGTATAATTTGAGTTCAGCCACATAAGGCTGTAGAATGAAACAATTAATCATTGTAACACACGCTCAGGCCCATTAATGTCAGGGCGTGTGTTCATTTGCAATATCGAACTGCTTGTGCCTAATGTCTTTTTTTCATCCAAGCACCCTTAAAGGGAAGGCTGCATTAAAAGCTAAGACTGTTCTCCAACGTGCGTGCCTGCAGGTTCGTCTAACATGGTGACGGGAGAGACAAAAAGTTTCTTCAGCTTCGCCAAATCTGTGAGCAGTGCAATCTGTCTTTGAATAATAAAGATGATTAATCAGTTCTTAGTGGTGTTTCTCTAAAGTAAACCACTACTTTGTAGTCAGTTTGTCTCTTCGTCTCCAGTGGTGGCAGGTGGAGAAGGTTAATCCCATCAAACTCTATGAAGAAAACAAAGTGATGGCCGGATTCTCGCTGCTCAACCTCCTCTTCAAACAGGGGGGCTGCAGCCAGGTGAAGACCACTGTGGAGAAGCTGCTCGCACTCTACAATGAGAAGAAGATCAAACCTTTAGTGGATTCTCTGTGGGCCCTTGAGGAGGTAAGAGATGCGCCTGAGTTACAGTGTAGTTTTATGTTTGGACTGTCTTCATTCCTCCACATCACGCAACATCAATAGTTTTGCGTGGGTCTTGGCCAGGTTGACCAGTTACCAGTTGTTTTTATTTTTTGACCATAGTCAGAAGTCTCATCTTGAGACTGTGGGACTGAGAGCCAGAGTAAGATGGATGTAGAAAGGAAAGATTTATTGCTTTGCTGCTGCTTTACATTTTTAGTATTATTAAGTTTAGTATTATTTTCTGTGAATTTTGTTTTGCCACCATTCATTTGGTGAAATAAATATCAAAATCTGTATATTATTACTGTTAAACAGGGTGACAGATTAAAGAAACCTATAAAGTTACTGGATAATAAGCCTTGCTGAAAGGGTAAAGGCTAAAGACTTTTTTCTGAGATCTCTACTTTTCTGAGATCTTGCTTCATTAGCGAGAGAGTTCCTCCGGGACATGGCTTCTCTCCGCCTTATGGTCTATGTGAAACTGTGAATATGTGATTTAATCACAAGGAAGATGTACCTGGACAGCTGGAACAGTGGCCTCAACCTACCGAACACAAGCAACTTAGTTACTGTTTGGTGACGTGGCAATGTTCTTAAGAGCTGCCAACTAAAACATGGAAAACCTGCTACCAAACAAATGAAAAGATACAAGGCTTGTGGCCTTGAAGTCCACCTGTTGTCAGCTGAAAGGTGGGCAGTGGAGGTGTGTTTAAGAGGACGTGGCATTGTGGAGCTTTCAGACTCCGATGTTGCTGAATGCAATCAGAAGCTGTCACCAAAAGCTCTCACCCAGTGACAGGTGGGATGTCCAGCCTTGTTCCTTCTACCTCTTTGATGAATGCTGTTTATGTTGTCTTCTTCCTACGCACCCTCTAGCCAGCCAGCCCTCCATCACTCTCTATTAAGGCTAACAGACCCACACAGGCTGCCGAACAGTAGTCCAGGACCAATTATGCTTTAAAGAACTGGCTGTGCGTCATTTGCGGTTGCTTGCGTTCTGGTGTGTGTCAGCTGTGTATAGGGGATTCTATCTTTGATGTTTCAGTAGGGGCTGTATGATATTGGTTGATTGTTTCCGGGTGGAAGTGACCCAGTGGTTAAAACCTTTTTCTGGGAACCCGATGACCACAAGGTTGCGGGTTCAAAGCCCCCCCACTTTCTACCATTGTGTCTTCGAGCAAGACTCTTAACCCTCAGTGTCTCCAGGGGGACTGTCCCTGTAACTAATGATTGTAAGTTGTTCTGGATAAGGGTGTCTGCCAAATGTAATTGTAACTACAGTAGAAATATGCCGGGGTCACGTTCCAAGAGCACCCACGAATTGTGAAAAAATGTGAATTTGTGACGTGGTAAAAAAAATTTACAGTGTAAACCCTAAATATGCTACCAAATATTCTCCCAAAACACTTCAATTTCATTTTAAACTCAGCTTAATGCATTACCCTTAGAATAATGTAAAGGTAAACCTGTATTCGTACTATACAGTTTACACTGAACTCCTGTAGTGCTCAAATATAAACACTGATGTTACTCCTGTATAGACTGTACTGTAATTAATGCAGCGCGTTTTCTTTGGTATAAGCAGGTAAATGCAGTAATAAATTAATTTAAGGAATACAGATACAGGGCTTTAAGAATAACAAAATGAGCGAAACACTCGAGATGCTCCACACTGAAACTGTTCTGATGCAGGAATGCTGGGCTGTATCTGCCAGAGACGCGCCACAGGGCAGCAGCTGATATACGGTTGCTTTGTGTCTCTGGACAGTACTAAAAATGTATACTATTTTTGATTTTATATGGAAATTTAGATGAATTTATTTTAATATTTATGTTACAAATTTAGTAAATTATATTTTCCTTAATAATTTAACACTCAAATGCACGAAAAATGATATATTGCCAAGATAATAGCAACAATGCAGAGGATATTTGCGTTTTGCACAAACTCTGAACCGTGACTTTGTGGGGGAACACTGTATTATAAAATTAAACTTTGAAACACTGATATCGTGTGAGCCACCGATAAGCAAATGAATGTGGTAACCATTCAGAATGTGTGCTGTGAGCTAGGGCTGCACGATTATGGCCAAAATGATAATCATGATTATTTTTATCAATATTGAAATCACGATTATTAATCAATTATTATTTTAGGTAAAGCATTTTATTGCACTTTCTATTTTAAGCAAACTGTAAGTGAAAAAGGCATTCAGTTAAAAATGAAATCTCAAATAAAAATAACTTATAAATAATAAAATAAAATTTACCCAAGACGAAAGGCTAACATGCTCACGCACGCACACGCTCAATTTTTTAGGCAGCTTAATAAAGCCCTAATCGTACGCCCCCTGGTATTTGGCTGATTATTGGTTGAGAAAGTGCTTGATTTGATATGCAGCAGAGCCGCTATTCAAATGTTAATATTGCCGACGATCATCTTAATTTAATCTTGGCAGCCAAAATCGCGATCACGATTAAAATTCGATTAATTGTGCAGCCCTACTGTGAGCCTCTTGGCCAGGCCCGGTCCAGTGTTGGGTCATGCACTTGGTGCTTTGGGTCGAGTTAAAGATGTATTGGAATTCTCTTATTTGACCTGTCGAGTTAACTTATGCTGTGCATTAGGTGATGATTCACTCTGTGTTTTCGTCTTGCATTCACACATGCCCTCACAGCTCTTTGCTGATTCCTCACAGCCGGCTGGACCCAGTGCAAATATCCCACTGCTTTATTGCATCAGCTGTGAATGTGTGTGAGAGAGAGTGCTGAGGATGCGAGTGCTGGGCTGTCAGCTGTCTACTGGAAGCTCTCGGTTGAATTCGATTTCTTTGTTTATGCAGCATTCCGACAGACAGCTGCTGCCAGCGCAGGTCTCGCTTTCCTTCTTTTTGTTTCTTTTTCTGTGTGTTATGATGAAGGAGCTGTCAGGGCCTCTATGTGAGCAGCGGGAGACGACTGGAGTAGAGATTTGTACCTGTATAAGCATCGTTCTGTAAGGAGAACCTTCCTGTTTGTGTGCAGGGATGTGCAATCCGTGAGTGTAAAATGTTAAGAGGTTGTTTATATTGGCATCCTGCAACAAAGTGTGTGAGGTTTAATCGGGTAGACAGTTTCAGTTTGGATGAATGTGTGAGTTTTTGGATATTTTGCCATTTTCTTCACAGTTCCAACCACCAGCAAGTTCCACACAGTGCTCTCAGTCAGCTGAGGAAAGTACAGCTCAGTGCAGTTAAAGGTTGCTTGCATGTCATTTATTAGGCCGAAAAGAACATTTCTATGGCATTTAAACATTTGGTATGTTTTTTGAAAGCATTATTTGAATAAATTAGTTAAGGGTGGATTCAACTCCATTTTGGACAGCTGCTTGTTTTCAGATAGATGGTTATTTTCTATTTTTATTTTTGATCCGCTGGTTTGGGTCGGTTTTATTGATTTTGTTGGTCTTTGGTCGGTTTTAAACTCAGGTTCTTCTCACATTAGGTTCAGAAGGAAGTTTATTGGGCTTGGGTCAGATTAACTAAAGACCTGTATGGAGGTTGAGGGCCAGCATATAATGTCTCTGAGGCACATGAAGCCAACCACTCCAATTTTTTTCTATTGCCGGTCATGCAGTGCCAGAACATGACTGGAGTTGAACATGTTCAGAGGAGAATGCTAGCTGCCTCTGGTACAAGAGTTAGAGAGCACCCATTATTTATGTTGAGTGATGGGAGTGTGGAGAGTGCCATCATTCCCATTTCTTTCAGTTGTTGTACAGCGTGATGCATGTGTTGCATTCTTTATCCTATACACCAGGCCTATTCAACTGGCGGCCCGCGGGCCGGATCCGGCCGTTTTGAAATTTTTTATGGCCCGCAAGACTGCCCGTAAATCAATGTGTGATTCGTGTGATATAATAATATTTGGATTT
>JBBPCY010000037.1:4673723-4685837 GCA_037974405.1 Brachyalestes nurse
TATACTAACAGATATGTAGAGATGCCTTTTATAGTTCTTTCATATAATTAGTATTGCTGTTTTTAGGAAGTTTATTTTCCCTGTATAAAATAAGAAATCTTTTTTTTCCAAATATTTCTGGAGTACACCTAAGGATAGGAGTCATAAGACCAAAGGGAAGTTTTTCACTGCCGCCTCTCTGTCTGTAATAAAGAACGGAGTTGCACAACTTAAGTGCTTTCAGCATTGCAGTCATGAGCTGTAACTGTGCCACAGGTGTATTTAAGTGTCGTCAAATACCACAGTGGGGAAATGAACGATGCCCTGAAGCTGAAAATAGGAAATAGAAGAGTGCGGTCTCTGACTGCTGTCCAGTCCTCAAACCATGCTGCAGGGAAGCACGCTTCATGGGCAGCTCTGGGCGGACAGGTTTGTTTCTGTTGGGGAGCTGAACCCTACAGCTGCGTGGAGAAACTGAGTAACAGCACGGTTTACCCTTTGGACTTTTAAACAAATAGTGCACTTGTGGTGGCGTTTGCTTTGTTGAAGCTCATCTCTGGTTCTCCTCGTTAGTGCTGTCCGTTTGTTATGTCAGGATTGAGTGCTTAATCGTTTCTTTTAGATGAAAGTGCAGTATATATATATATATATCCCCACAAGAGACTAGGGATGCACTGATACAGGATTTCTGGGCTGATACTGGTATCCAGTCATTTTTATGTACATATTTGTCAGTCCCAGTATATACTCATTTATATAATGTAGAAATGAGCAATAAATGAACCTGGATTCTGCATTATAGTATACAAATGCGGTAAAATGTAAAAAATAATTGGCTAAACATTCTGCTCTTCATCATCCTGCAACATGCTGTTTCTCTGTCTCTCTGTCTCTTTCTCTTTGTCCTACCTTTCATGTCCCAGTTTGTCCAAATCTCTGTTTTATTACCAAGAATGGGCTGCAAGCACGCATTAACTAACTTACGTTCTGACACATACTCAATAATTCAAAGGCTGTAATCAGAGCCAGTACAGTTAATTCTGCTCACAGTCATTAGGATAAACCTCATTCTCCTTGTTTTTTTTTTTTGAGGAACTTTCTGTGCCGTTGCCCTGTTTTTCTGCAGAATTTCGTCAGTCTGAAGACGTATTTTTGACTTGACACTTCTGTTTACAGTCTACCGCTTCATAGTTCCTCAAAGTCCGCGCTCCAGTATCCTCATTTTTCAGAAGTTAGTCCATGTGGTTCAGTTGACAGAGGAATTTCTGTTCAGGAGCTCTGCCATGTTGATACAAGCGCTGTTGTATTATTGGGAACGACTTCTGGCCAGAGATAAAACCACTCATATATATATATATACATACATAGAGTGCATGTCAATACATCAGGCAGCATTTCTTTGTGGAGGTTTCATGGCCTGACCCTTTGAAAGTCTAGGTGCCTGATTCGAAGCCTTTGCTTGTGAATAATGACTACAGACATGTTCTCTCCTTATTTGGGTTCCTCACAAAAATGCAGTCAAAATGCATGCTTTGCCGAAGCCGTTTTGCATTTGTTAGATGAAAGGAGAACAAGGCTGACGTTTCTGGAACAGTCTAGTGCGACCGAAATGGTATTTCCAAGTAGAGTTACTTATTTTTATTACAGTTCATTAAAAGTCAGACATGTCCTCAAAAAAAAGTCTATTTGACTTTTCTTCATGAATTCTTCATGAAATTTGTCTGATGCAACTCTGATAGCGCTTTCAGCCTCGGTCAGATTTGAGTGAAAAAACAGCTGAGTACCAGCGTCCCAGCCTGTAATTAGTGGTTCAACCATACTTTGATTTAAGTGCGTTGCTTGGTGGAGAAAACAGACCCGTAATATTCTCCAGCTAGCTTTATCAAGCTCATAAGTCTGGCATACATAAAAGTCATCATCCTAGAACTGTAGTACTGAGCAGAGAATCACCCAATACAGTAATATACAATAAACACAATATTTAGAGTCTGACTTAAAACCAAGTTAATGCAGAGGACAGTTCTGTTTAAAACACGTGTCAGAGTGTTTTAGACAGGATTTTCCTCGGCTGGGGCCTTTCCTCAGACCTTGTTTCTGGAAGTGAGTGTATGTTCCTGATCTGCCAGCTTGGCAAAGGGGTCCGGAAGAGGAAGCTGAAGGTCAGGGGTCCTGCATGGCAAACTGAATCACCTGCCTGGATGGTCCAGGAGTGGGTGACACATATGTGCAAGAATTTCCTCTTCAATACAGCCCACTCCACTACAGCAAAACGGAATCAGTATGATTGAGAGACTGTGAAATGTAGAGCAACGGTAGAAATCACTTTTTAAAGAGTGAAAGTATCATTGTTTTTCATTCATCGTGCGGAAAAATTGTCCACCAGGTCCATTCCCCAAAGCCTGAAATGTCATGATGGACCTCATTCTTCAAGGAGAAACTTCTAGACTAGTCTTATAAGTGTGTTTAAGACATCTTGAGGATCATGTGTTTACTCCTCCTGAAACATGAGGCCTGCCTATTCTGGGCCTGTCGCATCCTTTACCCATTCTTCCACCTCACCAGTTCTGCCCAGCAGCAGTGATGCAAGGTCCATAGAGCCTGTAGGAAAAGGCGTGTTACTGGAACTACATTTCATTTCACTTCACAGCTGGTACCATTTTGTATGCTTCCCTGTATCTCTTACCTCCTGTCAGGAGGTAGAGCTTCGATTTTATTAGATTTGACTTTTTTTCATGTACTGAGGTTATTAATGGACCTGCCGCAAAATACTTGCTGGTAATTAATTGCCGTATAAATTACTGCAGTAAGGAAACAAATCTTCTCGTTTGTTCAAGCCTTAGGAGAGCAAATTGGCTGGATAACTATCTTGCCTCCTACCTATCGATACGCCAGAGCTCCAATAGACAAACATTATCCACCACTGCCCTCTAAAGTTGTTATTAGGAAACATTAATCAGCCATTCCTCTCGGCCGCCTGATATGAAAAAACTTCAAATAAACAAACGTTACTCACCGCTGGGGTTAAAGGTGCATTAACAAACATCAGATAAACAACATTTACTCACCATCGCCGTCAAAAAGTGTTATCAACAGACATCAGATAAACAATAATTACTCTCCACTGCTGTCAAAAGGTTTTATTAACAGACGTCAAATAAACAATAATTACTCCCTGCTGCCCTCTGAAGATCACCAGTCATAATTTATTGGCAGCCAGCTCAAGTAATTACGATCAGCTCAAATAACCAATCAAGCGATTCTGCAATAAATGTGACAGGTCTAGTTATTAAGATGTCATGTGAGAGCATGTAGGTCTCGTTAGCCCTCTTAGCACAACCATCTGTGTGGAGATTATTTTGACAGCACTTGTGTCATCTGTGGTGTTTCATAAGACGCGTGCGGTGAATCGGGTTCATTACTTTTATCAACCTTCTGCACGTTTCGACCTCCCGAAAGTACTCAAAGTCAAACTTGGAAAGAATCGGACAGTGTTTTCCGTCTTAAGTGTTTCTATCTAAACCTGGGATCGGAGAGGAAAGTGTGCTCTGAGAAGGTCAGACAGGGCCTCAGACAGAACGCAGCTGCTTCTCATCTCCAGCTCTCGCTTCTGTATGAATTAACGATTTTTCTCCCTGCAAAGACACATGATATTAGCCGGGCCCTGGCCAGATAACACAATGTTTACTTCCTCGCCCGAGACAACTTTCCTTTGTTTTGGCACCGGTGAGGGGGAGAAGTGTCCAGTTCTCCCCGAGTTTATAAGACACTGGGAGCGAGTTTGCCGGACAGAACTGTGTCCAGAGGGATGCTGGGAAACAATGTTTTCTGTGCCTTGCCGTGCCGCTCTGAGGCGTGAGCCCTGCTTATCGAGAGGGGGGTTCCTTCCTGGTTTTCTTCCTAGTGCTCAGCAATTAAATGTGTTACGTGTAACTTCCAGCCCTCTCTCTGCTTCCCCACTGACATCAGCTTCCTTTTGTTTGGGCTGATAGTCGGAAGTTCTCTAGCAACAGCAGCACAGCTCTGAATCCACTGGCTCAGTTTTTTCCCCCCCAGAGCCACTGGCCTCCTGACTGTGTGGGTTTCGTGCCACTGGACTTTGCTGTGAAAACAGTTCAAGGCTCATATTGGGCGTGGAGTGTCAGCTTGACTGGAGTGTGGCCTCATTAATTCCATACCATTACTTCATGCATGCCGAAAACTGAGGCGTGTCCTCTGCCTGCCAGGAGGGAAAGCAGAGCTACATTGTGTTTAAGTTACACTAGAGCCATATGCTTTTAATTTCACACCAAAGACAACCAACTGAGATTGTTTGTGCAGGCGTAATTAATTTGAATGGGTTTTGATTGCTCGGGACAGCTTTATTGGTTATATTGGCTCTCAATTCAAAACGGAACTGCTCTGTCCATTTCAGAGGCTCAGACACAGAGCTGGTTGTTGTGTTTCATGTTGTTTTTGTCTCGGCTGTAACAGGTACATATTTTACATCCTTGGAATTCTTGCCCTCTGGAGAAAACTGATAGCATGTGCTTTTATAGATAATGGTATACTCCACATGATCTGCAGTTACCATTCCACACACAGGCCAGTAACCACAGAGCTTAGACTACAGTAAAAGTAAGTAGGTAAAAGTAAAAGTAATTAGGCCTACTTCAGTGAATGTGTTTCGTTTAAGGCTCGAACCACTTGCCAGTTTAACTGCATCCAACATGATCGTCAAACAAGATGGATTATTAAAAAAGTTAGAAAATGTCAGCTTTAAGATGCATTAAAATGTTTTGTTGTTTAAAGTATTACACTGAATTTACAGCGACTTTTAAATGCGATGGAATGGAAAATCCAATACAAAAGTTGAAATCGCAAGATGCGTTAAACTCTGCTTGACCCAAGGAATCACATTTTTGAAAACTGGACGTATGGTTCAAAAGCTATATAACCAAACACTCCTCTAACTTTGACCTATTGGTGGCGCTAGTGTGCTCGAGGTACAGATATGCAACTTAGGGAAAAGAATCAGGGGGCTGGCCCTAGACATCGTGCCAAATTTCACAAAGTTTTACCAAACTGTTGTAGGGACAGACATAAAGCTGTAAACCTACAATCTATTAAACCTACAGCAAAGCCTGTGACTTACCAAACCATGCCAAGTTAACCGAACACTGAGGTTCTAAAAATGATACCTGAGGACCCCTTTGGCTCCCTGATTTAATGTTTTATTTTTTAAATGAATGGTAGTTCATCCCTTTCTAAGCCGTTGTATGTTAAACTGTTAAATTATCTCTTGTATGAGGAGTGGGCATCAGGCCAAAAATATAATTCACCATATGCTCAGAAGGCATATTACAACATTATCACAATACCAGTAAAAATATCTATATTGCCCATCCCTAACCTATGAGATCTGATAATTGTATTTTTTGAAAGTGCCTCTCACTTGTCTGCACAACCAGCCCTGCACTGGAACATCATTTGGCTTGTTTTTATTATCGATGTGAGGACGGGCTATAATGGCCATTTAATCAGAGCTTTTAAAGCAGTCCCACCTCCATTCCTTCCTTTCATGAACTGAGGGTTATCACAGCCACTCCAGCTCTTACTTTGATGTTCATTCCCCTGTGTGTGAGTATGTGAGCTTGTGTGTGAGTGTGTGTATGTGCGTATTGTGTTTTACTGGTGTTCTGTGGGCTACTGCTGTCTGCCCGCAACGGCCATTTCCATTTTGTCAGATGGTGAAGTCATGCTACTTAAGCCAACACAATTCAGTCTCAGCCTGAAGAGCAAACTGAGAGGACGGCATGTGCTACCTTTTCATCAATCTATGAGGACTGGCTTTAGAGACGGATCTAATTTATAGTTCCTACCATCCTTGAAGCCAAGATTGTAAATCCAGTATTGTGATGATTATTACCATGTTTTAATTTAGACTTTCAGACAAACATTTGCATAATGTTGGTTCCCAGTTTCATCCATTGGTCATGTTTGTGGTGAACCAGTTGCATGTCTATGGAGATGGCGGTGGCCTAGTGGGTAGGATATTTGCCTCTGGGCCAAGAGGTCATGGGTTCAAATCCTACCTTCAGTATTCCACAACTGGGTTCCTGAGCAAGACCCTTAACCCCAAGTTGCTCCAGGTAGACTGCCCCCTGTAGTTAGGGAATGGAAGTGGCTTTGGATAAAAGCATCTGGTAAATGTCTATGGTGGCTTTACAGGCATTTCTCTTTTAAATTCAAATCTCACTGCCGCAGAGAGAATCAGAGCATTTTGAAACTGTACTTATTTGAATGCAAATCGTTTTCTAGTTCTTGTGAAGTTTGGCCTGTTTATTCCGGTGCTTGTGTGCTGTGATGTAGTCGTCACTGTTTAGGTGTAAATGTTTTCACACGTTGCATAACTGGCTAATTTTAGCTCCCGTGAGCCTCCAGTTAAACCTGCTGGAAGCACATCCACGCTGGATCATGATAACACACAAGCTGAAGGTTAGAACCAGGACCCGGGGAAGGCGCGACACCTGATTGACGCCTATAGCTTCGAGTCCCAGCCAATGAGAGCGGGAGAGGAGTTTGTCTGATGCTGAGCTATGTAAGGCATCTGGGTGCTGGAATGCAGTCTGTGTGAGTGTTAGCTCGTCTGTCTCCCTGGGGAGTTCATCTAACACCCAGGCCACATGAGCTGACACGTCCCTGTTCAGCAGCCAACGACTGCAAAACAGCACGCGGAAAACATGAGCGGAAACCAGTTCCAGCCTGAATGCTGCGGCTGCTGTGGCTATATAGTATAAAACAGTCACAAATGTGTCAATGTGTTCAGTTAAGAACAACACAGGTCGTGATACTTTTAACTAGCTAGGTGATATAGCCAAAAATATTCATTCATTCATTCATTCGTTCGTTCATTCATTCATTCATTCGTTCATTTGTTCATTCATTCATTCGTTCATTCATTCATTCAATCATTCATTTTCTGTGACCGTTTAATCCTTACTAGGGTTGCCAATCCCAGAGCCAATGGGCGCGAGGCAACAAAATTATATATTCAATCAAAATGTTTTTAACTTTTTTTTTCTAATGTACTATTGCTGCATTTAAAAGGCCAAAATCAAAATAATAAATACGGCAGTTGAACGTTGCTTAACTTGGAGCGAAAATTTCAGTCTTAGCTGATTTAAATTGCGTTTTTGATTTAAGGTTCACTTTTTCCATAACTGATGAAGTCCATGTGAATGCACATACACTGAAGAACACATATAGTGAAATGCCCCTTTGATGCAGGTTTGTTTATGAAAGGATCTTTAAGTCGGACCTACTGACATTTAAGCTTGAGTCTACTTTATTATTTACATGGTTATGGCAGTGACAGGACTAATGCTATTATTACTGGTGAGGAGAGCTAGCTAACATTAGCTGGACAACCAGAACATTTTCATATGTTGTGGGTAATGTAGCCACTGAATGTGTGTTTAATCTGTCATTTCAAAGTTATTGATGCATTACAGAGTTTCAGTGGCCAGGTTGGCTAACGTGAATAGCTATCATAGAATAAACCCAATAACTTCGTAGGTTATGGACTTGGATGGGGTTGAGGTCAGGACCAGTCAAGTTCTTCCACACTGAACTCCTCCAGCCACGTCTTTATGGAGCTGCTTTGTGTTCTGGGACACAGTCCTGCTGGAATAGAAAAGGTTCTTCCCCAAACTGGGTCCACAAATTGTCCAGTATGTCTTGGTCTGCTGGAGCATTAAGATTGTCCTTCACTGGAAGTAAGAGGGTCTAGAACAAACCCTGAAAAAACGGTGTGTCCCAATACTTTTGTCCATATAGTGTGTGAACTTCTCATCACTAGTAGCACTACTTTTAGCATGATAGCTTACTTTTATGTGCTTATCTTAAGTCAAGTACTTCATTTGAAATATTTTGTCTGTAGGTTTAGCATTTTTTTTTGGTATTTAAGAAACTACATAACATGTTTTTGAGAGGTTGTAAAAGACAGAAGACCAGATCTGAAGACAATACAAGACCTGTAAGCTAAGTAGACTCATTATGTGTGGTGAACTGGAGGCTGTTTCTTGTAAGGGTGCCAGATACCACCTTTACCACAGCTTCTCCTTGATGGGGGATGAGCAACATCAACATGTGTCAGACAGATATAACAGCCCAAATGACCCAAAGTCTGTGCTGTCCACATCCAAGCCTTTTGGATGCCATTCACAGCAAAAATCAAAGAGATCCTGTTTCCAGAGCATGGAGAAAATGTATTCTCCAGCAAAGTAAGGCCAGAATTTCCACAGACTTTTCACATCTGCTTTGATGTGCTCATCGCTCACTCCCTCTTTGGTATTCAAATGAGAGTTAGGTGATTTTGCTGTCCTTTGCCAGTTTGATTTCATGAACTTTAGACATTCTGCATGATTCTGCAAGTAATGAAAGAGTGGGAGTCAGAATCTGGCACAGATCTGCATCCTCACACCAGTTCTCGTGGCACTTGTGTATGCGCCGAAGTGCACTCAGTAACTTAGGTCTCTACAAACGCTCCATTTATCAAGCATTCTTTAATATTTTATACCATGTCGTGCCTCCCCTTACCACGTGCAAATTATCTTTAGGAAGTGGCGTGGCTTTGAAATCTTAGAGAGGATTGAACTAAAAATACACTGCGGCAGGGCGTGTTACCAGAGGGGCGAGTTGTCCCTGTCTGCCCCAAAAAAAACCTGCACCCCTGTCCCGGCTGGGAAAGCCGCAAGACAAACAGTTTTTTTCTGCGTGCTCTGCAGAATGTGCAGGGGTGGCTCTCTTGATAAATCAGGTGCTCTCTCTGGTGAAGTGGAAACCAAACAGAAAGGGCGGTGGGCCAAGCACATCCACACTTATAGAACACTTAGGATTAATAGTGACTGGAAGTATAGAACTTTCTGGCACTGGAGAGAAAAAAAATAAAATCACGGAACATCTGATCCCCTGCCTTCTATTTGTCTTGAGATTTAAGGGAATTTCCCAGTTTATTACTGTTGAGCTGCATTTTTCTATTTAGCGAGTTTCTGTGTAGTGTCAAAACTCCTTTTCGCATTACACAGGCTCTAATTTTCTGCCTTTCAAGTTCTGAACGTTGGATTTATGATGCTCTCTGTTCTAGGACAGTCCTTGCCAAAAACTATTTTAATAATCTTTTGATGTTGCTATGCCTTAGATACCTATACAGTGAGGTCAGCCTAACTACACGATCCTCTCTTCTCAGACAAACAAGACTAAAGGTCTGGTTCTTCCACCATCGTCCCTCTGAGACGTCCTCGCTCCCAGAGAGGGAAGATGGGGGAGACAGAGGAAGAGAAGAGCCAGGCAGGGAAGCTGTTTGAGAACTTCGTCCAGGCGCCTACCTGTAAGAGTACCTTGCAGGCTTTTAACATCCTGTGCAGTTTCCTGGATTTGGATCCCCTGGAGCACAGCTCCTTTTACAGCAGCCTGAAGAGCAAGCTCACCTGCTGGAAGGCCAAAGCTCTGTGGAGCAAGCTGGACAAGAGAGCCGGCCACAAGGAATACAAGAAAGGCGACGCCTGTGCAGGCACCAAGGTAAGTCTGAGAAGTGATTGTGTCTGTTTCTCAAAGTCTGCCCAATAAAGGCTCTTGTGAGAAGGCTGAACTTGAATAGTTGGACACTTAGATAAGTGCAAATGCAAGCAGGCCGTCTTTCCCAAATACATTAGGCCTAAAAAGTGCACAGTACCATTCACTCAGGCAATCTGGCTTGATTTTGCGGTTCAGGATGTCATATGAAATGACATCATCAAATGAATGACGTTAGCGCCAGATGTAGTTTGTTACACGCTCTGTGGATTTCAGTCCTGTCATCAGTTCTGTGGGCTCACTTTTGTTCAAGAGAACGCCATGACAAATGCTGACTTTCTGTCATGACTCTTTAGCGAGGTCTTTGTAGTTTTACTGAACATTAGAAACTTTGGATAAACCCTTTACACAATTTATAAATTTATATATACAGTAACCGCCCGCTTTTCACAGGGGTTACATTGTTGTGATGTGGTAAAAAAATATGCCTAAAAATGCCTATTTTTATACTGTAAACCTTAAATATGCCCCCAAATATGCTCCCAAAACATGTTAATTTCATTACCCTTAAAGAAAATGTAAAGATAAACCCATATTTGTACTGTTTAGTTTACACTGAACTCCCGCAGTGCTAGAATGTAAATACCGATGTTACCCCTGTACAGACTGGACTGTAATTCATGCACACATCTGGGTTTTTTTTGTAAAAGCAGGTAAATACAGTAATAAATGAATTTAATTTACTGTAATAAAAATACAGGGCTTTCAGAAGAACAAAATGAAAAACATGAGAACACTCAAGACGCTCCACAGGGAAGATTCTGGACTGCAGCTGCGTCAAAGGGCAGCAGCCAATCAGCAGCAAGGAGAAATAAATAACGTTCTCGGGTTGGCTACTTTCAAACCTCCCGCCTCTGAGTACAGCAGTATTTCACCAATCCAAGACGCACTTACTTTGTGTTTCTCTCCACAGTACCAAAACGTTTATAGCTATTTTTATATGGAAATGTGGCTGAATTTACGTTACAAAATTAGTAAAATATATTCTTCTTAATAATTTAGCACTTAAATTATATTGCCACAAAAAAAGCTGTGACGTCCGGGCCTCGTCTACCACTTGTCCTCGTGCAGGGTTTATGTTTGGGCGGTGCTTAGCAACCCAGTACGAGGACGAGGGGGCCTGGTGGACGAGGCCCAGATGTCACAAAAGCAAAAAAAAAATGCGGAGGATATCTGTTTCCCCGTTAGTGCGGGGGTTTCAGCGAACAATTATTAGTTCAGTTCTTAGAAAAAATCTGCGCTGGACAGAAACCATGACTGCTGATCCGCGTTAAAGTGCGGGTTTACTGTATATATTTACACATGTCTGTGTGTTTCTGTGTGTGTGTAAAAAAATATGAATTTATCAGAATAAGAATAAGAAAATTGCTTTTCTTATGACTGCACAGACTAAATAAGTCTAAATAAAGATTTGTTGAAAAAACACTGTTCTAATAACAGATGGTAGTAGAGATCAATAGTAGATCAGTAAATAGTTGATCAGTGAAATTTCCATGGTATATATATATATGGTTTAAAAACACAAAATCATATGTACATTGTCAGGATCTCATACTTGTTGCTGGCGGTCACAGAGGTCGTTTTTACCCATCACATCATCCACATATTTTACTTCTATCAAGGAGGAACACACTCACACCTGCACATGCTTGGACTCCCCCTCATATTTTTTTCTCACAAATTCGTTTGCTTATCTCACAGTAAGTGTGTTGATATAAAACAGGGCCTCTTAGCTCTTATAGAGAGTCACCATAATGGCTTCATACTGCCATACACAGACAGCTTCACTCAGCAGATATGATTATGTGAGGTGGTCTGACTGCAGGCTGGCTTTTTATGAGGCTCCTCCACAATAAAAGCCTACATGGACCAGTGCCCAGAGTATTATTAAAGTGAGACTCAAGCGTTTCAAAATGCCTAAATTTTAACAAGTCACACTTGATACTAGCCATAAATGCCCCACTGACTTTTCTTGATGTGAAATAGAGCAATTATGCAGCGCCTTTGAGGTTGTAATTTACCTCACACTGCTATAAAGATGGTAATTATACACAGCAGCCCTTTTTCAAGCCGTTCTCACTTTGAAGAGATACAGCACGGCATACTTTAGTGACACTTTGACACAAACAGACCGGTACTGTACTGTGGATCATTACCAGCAATTATACTGTGATCTGCAGAGGCTAGCCTTAGAACAAGATCATTGAAAGCATAGGATTTACATTTTTTATATGTTACAGCTCTATATACACTACATGGACAAGAATATTGGGCGCCTCTCCATTACACCAACACAGGCTTTAATGACATTGCATCCAAATCCACAGACTTTAATCTGGAGTTGTTCCCACTTTGCAGCTATAACAGCTTCCACTCTTCTTGGAAGACTTTGCACTAGATTTTGGAGTTTCTGTGGGAATTTGTGTCCATTCATTCTGTAGCATTAATGAGGTCAGACACTGATGTTGGTGAGAAGGTCTGGATCACAATCTCCGTTCCAGTTCATCCCAAAGGTGCTGGATG
>JBBPCY010000037.1:4751033-4767420 GCA_037974405.1 Brachyalestes nurse
AGCCAGGGAGGAGTGAGTGAGTGAGTGAGTGAGTGGGTGTGTGTGTGTGTGTGTGTGTGTGTGTGTGTGTGTGCGTGCGCAGGGCTGTTGAACTGCAGAAGGCAAACAGTGCCGTGTTCGGGTCGACATCTGGTTTAGACCCCTTCTGCACCTGTAAGGGGGGTAAAAAATGCAAATATGAACGTTTGCTCTCGCATTTACTGCTAGGAGGATGCAGGCTAACGACCATTTGTCAACCTGCGCCTGCCGCTCAACGTCCAGGCCGGGCCATTGTTGTGCCAGCAACAGGCGCTAGTGGCCATGGCACCATATGGCTCCTGTATGCTTCAGATAAGATATCTGCTCACTTAACTTATCAATGGCATTTTAATACGCTTCATATTTCAGTTGCCAACTGTTTATGGCTCGGTATGAATTTGTCTTTGGTAAAAGCGCCGCTTGTTCCCTCGCTGAATAAATCGAAGCTTTCTGTATATCTGAGTCCCACTCAGGGTATCAGGGTCAAACTAGTGGAGTTTCCTTGATACGAATTCATTTATGACCATTTTTATAAAATGAAATATTTGTATTCATTCTTGGTTTGCTGCAATGTGGTTCCTCAGATTCTTAGATAAGTACAGAAATTCCTGTATGTACCAAATTATTGTGATGGAAAGCGCAAATCGATGGTTAAGGTGAGACGAAATGGTCAGTTATGAAGAAACCTACTCAGATTTTTTGCCATGGTAGTGATGGAAACCAGGTTTCATGGGGTCTACAATACAAATATAACCATTTATTATGTTACCCAAAGTGACCTGTGAAGCGTTTTATTGTTTTTAATGGTAAAACAGAGGTAAAGTTTTCTTTGGGGACTATTTTCTTATACAAGGCTCTGCATGTACCTCTGTATGTACCAAATAATTGTGATGGAAAGCGTTTCCCCTTCCGAATTTGCATCATGCGAACAATACAGATGTCACAACTGTTCATATTTGGCCGTAACAGGGTTGAATGTGTAGGATCGATATCTGATTGACTGGATGAGAAAGTACTCCCACATCTGTAGCCTAATTACTACTATTGACTATTGCCTTATTTCCATAAGGCAGCATTAGTAAAGTAGTGGAGGATAGCAAATGGCTTAATTTGATATGAAATTAATTTTTAAATTAACACCAGGCTTTGATTTGAAAGAGAACAGAACAGAGTATTAGCTTGGTCTTTTTTTTCCTTAAGTGTTGATGCTTTTACTGTCTTTCAGAATGTTTTATATCCACTTAGCGAAGCAGCCTGGAACCAAATAGGTTTATAATGGCTATATGGTACGAGCGAGGGGTTAACCTCAACAAGGCATCAACAGATATGAATGAGCCACACACGAGCATCCTTGCCACTTTTAGATGCAGCTAACTCACTTTCCTCCTGCCTGTGGTCACGGGGCAACATGAACTCCTAAACTCTGCTGGGACGCAACCCAACACAAACAGCCACGTCCTGTCTGTTTTATTCGCCCTCGACATCATTTCCTATTAGAAGCTATCTGTGGTCAAACAGGAATCAGAGCGATCACTGGGTAAAAGAAAATAAAGCCTAAATAGATGGAAAATATTACAGGCGAAGTGATCTTGGAAGATACTGATTGCAAACATTGACATAATTGTGGGCTTCTATTAGACAGGAATTCTCCCCACTGTGTTGCATTATATTATATTTCGGTGGTGTGAGAGCTACGGTGGGGTATCGGAGGGGAATTGTTATGCCTTACGGAGAGCGAGAGCTATTCCTGTCCCCTTTTCACTGGCGCATTCTTCCAGCGATGGAACCAGCTGGTATAAATAAAGAACCGAACTGATCAAAAGCGGTTTTACACATACCCGAGTATTATTCACTCTTTCCAGAAGCAAACACAGATCTCTGTGCTTCAGATGGCACCGCAGTCTCTCGTAGGTTTGCCGTTTTTGTTCCTAATGCAAGATGACATGAAGATACTAACGAAATGTTGGAGGCAGTTCTGGAGCAATTGTGAATGACCACTGACCAGAAATAGAGATAAAAGGGGAATTCCACCAATTTTTACTAATTTTGACATATATCGGTAGTTAAGATGAGATGAAATGGTCAGATTTTTGCCATGGTAATGATAGAAACCAGGTTTCACTGGGTCAAAAATACAAATATAACCATTTATTATGTTGCCCAAAGTGACCCGTGAAGCTTTTTATTGTTTTTAATGCTGTTAATGGTAAAACAGAAGTAACTGTGAAGCGAAAGTTTTCTTTGGGGACCAGTTTCTCATACAAGGCTCTGCATGTGCCTCTCCACCATAAATTAATTAAAAAAACAAAATCCCATTCATTCCCACCGCCAGCACACCCCTGGCTTGCACTATACTGTTTTCCATCGCTACTAATAAACAGAGGCAAATGCTGCATGTAGTAACTTTATGTGAAGTATGTGCTATATACATTAAATACTGTAGATGTCTGGTTCCTGTCGCTACCTTGGTGAACACCTGGGACTTTTTAATTTTCTCTAGAATGATGTATTTCACATCGGACTACTCTGACTTGTTTTCTAACCAGTATAATTACGCAGATATTTAAAAAAATCCAGTGATACTCTTCTCTAGTCCCATGTAAATCTTTTATATCTGCTGCTTCAGTGTAGATGAAATATTGTCAGATCAAGACCTGTAAGTTCAACGGGTTGTTTTGGAGCATATTTGCCTTAGTCATATTGTAACCATGTATCTTCTAGGTGTAACTGAAGAATTCATTCACGTTCTTTCACCTGCTTGTGCTTTTTGAAGCCACCTCGTTTTGCTTCACGTTTAAAATATTAGAGCCATACAATGTGGATCTGAAATTTAGTTTTGAAGGCCAGTTTTGAAGGTTTTTCTCAATGATTTTATGACTCAGACCCTCTCAGGGCTGACATTTGTGTAGGGAATTCAGCTGATATGAATGCAGATTATTAGGCGTGATTAAGTTAGACTCCGGAGCTATTTTTCCTGGGGTGCTTGTGGGAAAAATCAATCAGTCTGCATTCCTTTTCCCTTCCCAGTGTTGCATTAAAATCGTCTTAAAGTTAATCTGGCAAGCGTTTTGTCTGTTTCCTGGTGCCATTAAGTTGTCTTTGTTGCTTTCATAGGTTTAGGACTGTTGTCAATAAGGAGATTGACTGAGTCACACATACAGGAGCACTGAAGCATTCCTAGAAATGCGTTGAACACCAGGATGGTGCTGCATCTCTAGTCATTTTTTGGACAGATTGCCAAGGCCAGCGTTTTTTACAGATGTGATTATGCGAAGCGGTGAGAGCGGTTCCATATCATGCGGACGAATGTTCGTTATTAAGTCTGATAGAACGCCAATTAGGGCCCGAGCACTGATTAAAGTGACTCCATGGATTACACAGTTAATAGAAGGCATTAAATCTTGAGGATGCTTAATACAGACCTTTGCACAACTTCACTGTATGTGTGAGGGATTTGCTGTTGTTCAGTTTTATATTGTTTAACCCTGACTGCTCCAAGCACATAGTTATTTGTCTGGGGAAGAATATGTTTGGAATGTATGTTTCCAATTTTCTGGGCTCATTGTTGTTATTAGAATGATATTTAGCGTTTCGTCGCTCTTTTATTGTTTTATTGTTCAGCATGTAGTGAAGCCAACACATGACATATCATGGACTGCAATGCTCAGTAAGAGCTTTTCCCTCAAAACAATTCCATTCATTCATTCATTCCAAAAAAATGCTATAGTTTCATAAAGAGTGTATGAGCGCTACGGGCCACACTGAGGTGCGAGTGTGTCGTTCTCTGCTCCCGCGGACTGGCTGTGCGCCCGCGTGAGTCGGGCTGTTGTCTGTTTGTGAGTGACCTGAGGAGAACTGCATCTCGGAGGGAATTCGTGAGCATGGCCTCCTGCTCAGTAGTTATAGCAAGGCCTTAATGCAGCTGAGCTCCTTTGCCTCCAAGAGGAGAAACTGGCTCGAGGCCACTGACGTCATCTGAGTAAATGTGCTTCAGAACAGCAGCTATAAACCGGCTGCGAACTGCCGAGTGCACTTTGGCCTTGGTGACCGTTTTTTTTTTCTCCCTTAAATCGTACTTCACTCCTCGCTCTTAAATACGTAATTAAGAGAACAGTGCTTGTTACTTGTTTTGCAAATTTGTCCGTCAGACACATAATTGGGTATGACCTCATGCGTTCGACTCCAGCGGGTTTTATGTGCTTACCCGGACCGGGAGTTTCGAGATCACTTTAGCTGGAATCTTTCCGGCGTGTGCGAGAATCCACCAGTTTTAGAGGCTTTGCTCTCAATCCGGAGAGTCGTCTGGCACTTTAGAGCACATTAAGATCTGCTGTTCTAGTACTTTCAGCCTTGTAACTGAAACCAGATGGGAGTCTCGGGCTTCGTTTTTTTAAGGAAACAAATTAATGTTTTTAATGCAAATGGCGTGCTCACCACTTATTGGGAAAGCAATCATTCGGACGGGGCTGTAGCTCTGTTATGACTTGCGGTGTTACGGTGTCCCTCTAGTGTCCTCCAGCCGTCCCGCGGACCTTAAAACGCGGTGTGCCGTAAGTTCGTGTTTAGACAAAACTGTTTCCCCAACCAGACACACATGAAAAGCAATATCTAATCCATGAATCATTAGATGAGTCAGTTCCTGAAGCTGCCATAAACCTCTGCGTTCTTGGCCACGGCTGAAAGCAGGAAATCCAGGCTTCAATAACTTCCTTTCCCTGTGCTGGCCATGCTAGCGGTTAGTGTGCGCTACTCCGAACTAGCAATAGGAAGATGTACGCCCTCGGAACAAAGACACTCACTCACTTCATTTACTGAAACTGTTTATAATTTGTGGTCTGTATTCAAACGTCGAGCGTCCAGGCTCTCTGGCACCGTATTCCCCGCTCCTCCGTCGTAATAAATCCCCACCAGGCCTTTCATTAAGGGCCGCGGCATTGTTATCGTGGCCGTCCCAGCCCGGGCGGACTCCCCCCTACCCCGGAGCTGGCCTGGATTTAGAGTGCGGAGATAGGGACTGTAGCATTAGTATGCAGAGTGAGGCTGCTGAATGAGTTTGAACTCTCGCTACAGTGCAGCCTCAGCTTTGTAAACACGGCCATGCCGATTCAACACCACATGCAAATATGAAGAGCCCAGATGTGGAGAGCTCCAGATTTATTTTTGTGCGTGTGTTTGTGTGCGCAGTATACAGAACTCCCAGAAATACATGCTGTCGCAACAGTTTTTGGAACTAAAAGTAGTGTCTTTTTTTTATTGAGCCTTTTCCAAGTGTGTTAACATGGGTTTGGTTGAAGAGGGCGCACATAGAGACATATTCATTTGTTTGAATATATAGATTAAAAAAAACCTGCTTAGTACTAGCACACAGTATCACTCCAAATGAACTGTTACTTAAACACTGTTGACATTATTACCTCCTATTTATTACTTTGAAACTAATGTTGTCGTTACACTAGTTACATTTTTATCCTGTTTTATGAAAGAAAGTGCTGCATCATGGCTCTAGTAGATCCTAGCTGACTTTTTCCCCAGATGGCAGTTTTCACATTGGTGTACTCCTTGGTGACCTGACAAGGATTTCACCAGCACGTTTCCATGGAGTCGGGAGGAAGCGTCTCTTCTGGTCACGAGGAAGCCATCAGCATCCCCACGTCACCACACAGCAAATAAAAAAGCCGGTCAGAAATTCCATGTGACCTTTGTGCCATTAGCGGTTTGGTGGGAAGAGGCGGTTTACGGCAGATGGAGGTTTTGCACCGAGCAGACACACTCTTTGACATGGAGCAACTCGTGAAATGCAGATGGCCTCCTCGTCGCTGCCGTTCGGTGCTGTTCTGTCTCTCATAACACATCTCCTCTAAGAGAGATCCCTTATCTGCCTCTCTCCTTATTTACAGCTTTAATTTCCTGTGCCTTTAATGCCCCGCCTCACTCCCCGCATTGTGCAATAGCCATGTGAGGAATTGCTGGAATGTGCTACATATTTCTGGCAGCCGTAGAGGTTGAGAGATATTACTGTCATTTTGCCACGCGATTTAAACGTATCTGCGTTGTACTTGCATGAGCAAGGATATACATTTACATCTGATTTACGTATCGGGGTAAAGTCTGCATTTTTCTGTTTGTTTGGATGTCAATGGGTGACATAGACGTGGCCTAGAAGTCTAAAAAGTGGCTTTTCTGTTCGTGAACATACACTGTTTTTTATCTGGTTTATGGATGTGACGCGTTCTTGGTTGAAAGTTAGAATCGGGCAGAAAGTCACATCATGCTTTTGATGATAAATGGTAAATCAGACCTGTAAAAGAGCCGAGAATTTTTCTAGCGTGATGCTTTCTGTCGGCTCTTCCCGCGGAAGTACTTCATTATGACATGACTAGTCTGCTGCATGTCACTCTATCAGACTCTAATGGTGCAGTTTCAAACTACAATATTCTAGACCCATAAATAGAGACCCACCCTGCAGCCCTCTCCGCTGCAGTGGTGTAATGGGCTGAACAGTGTCCATGATTGTGCCGCATCTGTGGCAGGTGGAGAAAGCTGTTTTGACAGGCCCTGTAAATCAATCCAGCGTTCTGGCCAACAGAAATTGATCCCAGAGTGGCCTATAGTAGCGGCGCCGGGCGGCAGGCTTCGAGCCTCAGCTTTGACTTGGATGTTATCAGACGGATTCACGGCGTCCAGTTCTGTCGGTTTAAAGAGGCATGAAATAAACGCCGGGCCGCTGCCAGTAGGAGAGGATCGTTGGCTGTCCACTCCATTGGACCTTTTGCTTTTCTGGTTTGGGAGAGCGGTCGAGATGAGCTCAATCATTTATTCATCCATCAGCGCTCAGGGCCTGAAGACGTAGTCATGAAGCCAGGAGGAAAATCCAATGCAAAACAGATCAATTCTTCTCTGTTTACAGCTACAGTCTCGTGGAGGTCATGGACGAGGAGGCCATTGAGTTTGAAAGGCTTTGCTAGCGGCATTCATGACCTGTTAAATAAGGTTGAATTTCATTCAGATGTATGTACCTTTGGTAGAGTGGCCATTCCAACAATGTTTATCTTGGCATCTTGAAATTTGGCACAAAAAAAAAACACAAGTAAGTTGAAAAATGTTTGCAGAAGTAGTCAATGCTTTGAATTTGGTTTGCACTTTAACGTTACAGCTTTGTGAATGAACCAGACGGCTATTTTGAATATGTGATTGGTCTGGCATATTTGTTTGGAGAAAAAAAAAAATAAATTATTTGTATGAAAACATAATTATGAACACAATCTGTTTCTGATGAAAAATATCCCCTTAATGGTCCTACATTGGTCCTCTGTGGTTTGTACAGAGGCCTTTTCTTTGTGTTCATTATACATTCCTGCGATTATGAATGCATTATGATGGCACACACACACACACACACACACACACACACACAAGGTTTGGAATCTCAGCTATGCCTTATTGCCATGAATATGCCTAATTGGACGCTGCTTTTTCCAAACATGAAGACTTTTGGAATAGTTTCAGCATTACGGCAATAATTAACTAGACGCCATAGTAAGCTTATAAAATGCTCGGCGAACATCGCAATTGGTAATTACGCGGTAATTATAGTTCTCTTGTATGAGGCCTTAACTACTGTGGGTCATTACGGAGTTGGTGAAAGCCATTCACCGAATCATTACTGCACCTTCCTAGATAACAGCACAAAAGGACTCAACACGGAAAATTACATTTCAGCCCTCTCATCTTCTATTTCATTACCCTAGCCTTGTGTGATGGCTGAAATTGGGTCTCTTAATTTAAGGAGCTGGATTCCAGCTCAGCCTCAACCAGAGTGGTTCATGTAATCTGTCGATAAGTGTCATCCCCCATAATGCCGTGTCACAGCCACGGCTCACCTCTCACTGAGGCATTCACTTGTTGCCCACTCCCCCCCCTTTATCTCGCTAATAAGACCATTTCCATGGTGCCAGAGTCGGGCAGATAGGAGCATGCAATTATCTCTTAAGGTTGCAACAGTTTCCACAGGTGACATTCCTACCTCTTAGAAGCTGTGATAATTAGTGTTCGAACAGCGCCCGGCACACAAGCCTTCGGCTTTTGACAGGCTCGTGACCAGAGCCGAGGAAGCAGGGAGCCGAGCCGCACTCCAGTCAGCGGAGAGCCACTTATCTGGCATGTTTGAATGGTGTTACGCTGTTGCCACAGGCAGCCGAGTCCACATTCAAAGTTCAGGCATGAAATGATGTGTTACGGTGGCCGTCTAGTCCTGGGACCCGACATATAATTGGACCAAGTGTGACCCAGCTTTTGTGTTGTCATGTCTTTTGTTTCTTAAAGCCAGAATAAAATACCCTAAATGGTTCTCGACTTGGACTCACGGTTCTCAGCGCAGTATGGAACCTTCACGTTTTGTTGAAACTCGTTTTTTCACGCTTGCTAATCTTGCTTAGATGAAAGGGTTGTTAAAGAACCAGAAGTTGTTTCCTAAAGAGTCTACAGATTTGAAAAACTGTTGGTCAGGTGAGATGTAGGGCTAAATGATTTTTTAAGAAAAAAATAGACTTTTCCTGACCTTTTCACATTTCCACTAATGTAATGCCATTGGACGGCATAACACACTTGTTCTGGTATGCAGCCAGTTGTGCTCTCTTGGTCTAAGGGATCGAACTCGTGATCTCTTGATTGTAGGGCCAGCGCTTTAGGGAAATTGGGACCAATAGTGCAATTGAAATTAAATTGTGATTGCTTTCTTTTTAACCCTTGAGCGGCACGGATCCATTCCAGCAGCGCAACAAATGGTAAATTGTCATCGTACGGCCAAACAGCTCCTTATATGGAAGTTCCTCTGGTTTGTGTTGTTGTTGATGCTGGAGGAGTTTTGTTTGGTGTTGATATTTCACATAGAACCAAAGTTACTGTAATTTAAAAACATGTAATAATAAACACTACTGGGGTTTTTAAAATGGTGTGACGCACAAATGACCACAAAGGAAAAAAATGAACAAATTTCTTTTATTTTAGATCTTAAAAACAAACACGAGATCTTTGAACCCGGGAGAACTTTCAGGATAGTCTCCGCCCACAAGTGGGCGGGGAAAACCCGCAGAGGGAGGGGCTCCGGAGAGAGGCAGAGAGAAAGAACAGCAAACGGCGACATCTAGGAGAACAAACACTGGTTCTAGGCTGATTTACACCAGTTATATTTGTTGAAATTAGATTTTACTAAAACACTTTTGAGTTCTAAGGTTAATTTAAAGCTTTTTTTCACCATGAAGATATTCTAATACTTTTTTTGGCTTAAGGCTTAAATGCTGGATGTTGTGTAGCAGGATTCCGGTAAATACGGCGAAAAAATAAGTCAATGTTAAACAATATAAGAAATGATCACATTTCAGCTCTTGCTATTTGAAAATTGCACTCTTTTATAAAAAAAATGTTCTTCCCTAGTAGTGTCTAAGGTTTGCTTCTTTAGTTGTGCCCTGGAGCTATAAAAGCTAAAGTAGCTAACACATACGGGAACAATTTGGTAGGTTTTCTTCTCCAAATGCTTCACGGTTACTTGCCATGTTTAGTTGGTACGTTAGGAAGAGTATGTTAGAAACACTCTTGTGTTGGAGTCATTTCAGGGAGACTTGCTAATGATCTCTTTTTAAAATTCGCTCAATGGTGGTGTTGATTTCCTTTTGTTTGGGGTTTTTTGGATGCGATGGAGAATATTTTGGCATGGAGAGACTAGCGGAAATGGTCAATCCTGTCGGACCATTGTTCCGTTTACGGCAATTTAGCAGACACTCTTATCCAGAGCGACGTACTTCAGTGCTGAAGTCGTCTACGTCTGTTCTTCATGCCTGTGAAGCTACACTAATATCAACACCTGCTTTTAACCAAGTTACTGCCAGCTAAGATACACACCTTAACCATTGTCTTGCTTGTTTGACTACTTTTGGCATAAGTTGGTATAAAGTAGATGTTTTGCTGAACGGTCACTTTAACATTTTGGCAAATTAAAGAGCAAATTTCCAAAACTCACTGTTTTCATTGAAATTTTAGTTACTTGTCATTTTTCAATGCCTGTTTCTAAAGTGCAATTCCTGCACATTTTAGTTTGGGCAAATTTGTTTTAAAATATATAATGAAAACAAGTTTTAAGTAAATCGATATTCAGTTTCACAAAATTATGTACAAGTTTAATATTTATATCCGACTACATGGCACAGCATAGAGCCATCTTTGTTTATGCTCTACTGCCTGGGAGACCTGGGTAAGTAAGTGTCACTGGTGACTGTGTGAGTGGACTGAGTGAGTTTTGGAAAGTCTCCTAATCTTGTACCGTGTTTTATGCAGGACTGAGTGAGTTTTAGTCGGTAATACTATTGCACATAAAGAGGCAATGTAAAAATATGCCAATAGCAGTGTTACCTAAAAAAATCACAAAAAATGGACAGAGTGAGTTTGGGAAGTTTGCTCTTGAATTGCGAAATGTCACGAAAAGGATTGTGCATCGACTCTGTTTGGGAATCCATCAGTGCGTCTTCGCCCCTGTGCTGTTCTGCAGGCCTGGTTGAAAGGCGCATTCTGCAAACACAGCAGCTTTGTGTTTAAATGATGACATGGATATAATGAAGCCATGCTGATATATAGCTCTGACAACGTAACAAGAAAATAGGGCTTTTTTTCCCAACAACAGACTTTTTGATATGATTCTAATGAGTGTAGCGCGCCGCGGTCCACTCCACCGCTATAAAGGACTCGCACCCTGCGCAGCTAAGAGCAGAGCAGACACCACCACACAAAAGAGATGCACTAACAGAAATATTCTATTCAAATGCAAATGACCTCGTGTAAGAGGAGCCTTTGAAAGGTGCGTTTTTGTACGTCTTAATTGAGTTTTCTATCATATCATGAATTAGCACAGTGCGTTCCGTGGGCCTTGCTCTTCAGCGGAATGGCTGCAGTCTTGAACTGTGCTCTCAGTACAAAGAGAGGGACAAAGTTTTACGCCTCAGGCTCTATATGGGCGACGTTGTAAGTACAGAATCATGTTTAGCAGGTCCTTGTTGGTTCCTTATTTAATGTTCTGTGTTTGTGAACCTCACCAGGATCCTATAATAGTGAATTTCAGAGCTAAAGCCGCCTCATACAACATGAATAAAAAACAGAGAAATGCACATCAGACAGGGAATTTCATGTTGTTCATGCTGTAAAATGTAAAAACATAAAAATCTGAATGTTTTATAAGGGAAATGCCCAAAATGTTGGGCATGACCCAGAGTTTATGTGGGGTATAAATAATTTGCATATTATTACGTCATTATGACGTTTGTACATCAACAGGCTCATCGAAGTGTTTGATCCAGTCCTGATACACTTCCTTGTTTCTTAAATAAACCTGGCCACCATTATCATCACTATTTCTAGTCCTATTCAGATCCAGATCACCCCTGCTGCCTCTCCTACGTCTCCCAGCTCTCTCACACACACACAAGAAAGTTATTGAATTTTGTTAATGTTTTTGAAATAAATCTGTTATTTGAATTTCAGTTTAAATTTTGTTCAAAATATCATGATACATATCGTATCGTGAACCCAGTATCGAGATACGTACCATATCATGACCTGGGCATATCGTTACACCCCTATTATCTACATACAGTGCGAGAAAGCTGCCCAGCCAGTCTATGTAAGATTACTTAACACCTCGTCACGAGACAGGTGTGATGATTTAGGCCTGTAGTTTGTACAGGTGGAGCCTCCCTAACTCAGCAGCTACATCTCCCTTGTGGCTTCAGGGCAAAACTAAAGAAGCAAAGTTTGGTCACCAAACAAGTCTCGGCTGATCGACCCGGGCCTTTTGATTTGTTTTTTTTTTTCGCCAAAATCCTCTCTCTTCTATTTCTGCGTCTTCTCAATAACAGATGACGTTGATTATCTTCTCTTCCAACAAAGACTCAAAAGTGACCAAAAACAGCAATGATTTATTCTCCAGTCAATCAGTGTCTCGCTTGCTGGCTTATTTCTCTGACCTCGTCTCATCTGAGGTAATGTGAGGGAGTTTGACTCATCGTACTAGTTCAGAGTGTGTGTGTGTGTTGGTGTGTGTGTGTGTGTCTCCCTCTCTCTCTCTCTCTCTCCATCTCACATTTTATGGCCTGCCCATCAGTGCCTTATCATCCAAGCAGAACCGATAGCAGAAATCCTGCCACCAAACACGGGCCACACGCTGTAGCCAGTTAAGCTCCAGTGGCTTTTTTTTTTATAACAGATTCAAATCCCCAGTCCTGGAACTGTTGGTGTACGACTGTGTGTGTGTGTGTGTGTGTGTGTGTGTGGGCGTATGGCACTGAGTTGTGAAAGAGGCGTGTTGGGGCACATCCTGGCCATGATGTGCAGAGAACATTATCAGAGAGGGAGTTGGCCTCAGGAGGAGCTGAGAGTGAGCACCCCTTACACACACACACACACACACACACACTCACAGAGTTTTCAGAGTGACTCTCGTAAGCATGTGTTTAGTTAACTGACAGTAGCGAAGTAGTGATTTTTTGCCACTTTTTTCAAGGTTTTAGCACGTTTATTATATTGAGGGACTTTACAGTGTAGAAATAGTTAATCATCATTGACATTATTATTATTGGCCTATTATTGTGTTCATTTTTGCTCAAGATATTCACAGCATTCCCAGACATTCTAGATGTCGCTTGGATGAATCAAGACATTTTCATAATCCATCACACTAAATGGAACCTCTTCATGGACTCAGCACATGAGTCGGCTGCTGAGATCGTCTTTTCCCTCTCAGGCGCTGCGCATGGCCTTGGTGGGCCGTACAGAATAAAACTGGTCAAAAAGGAGCCAGCGGGGTCACAAACTGCAGCATTTCACACACTGCGCTGTACAAAATCCAATTAAACACCACTAATTAAGCTCTCTTTTGAGTAAAACATGCCTTTAGTGGGTGTTCTTTATGTACTGGCAATATCCTCATATATATTATGAATGTTGTGACATAATGTGACCTGGTATTTCCAAAATAGCAACTTTTCAGTAGAAGCAAAAAAAAAACCCAGATTTCCTGGTGGTCCGTTCATTGTAAAATTTTCACACAGTGTGTAAAGGTCAGGTGATTTTTTTTTCATATAACATAAAAAGGGCAAAACCATGTTTGTTTCAGCAGTAGTGATTTGTTATGGTCTGTTTAAGCTTAGATGTATTGATTAATTGGCAAAACATAATCCGTAGATGACTTGATTACTAATGTTAACAAAGATACTATCAAACAAATGATCTTAGAATAATCCAGGCTTTGATTTGTGAGGGTCGTTTGAAGATTTTTGGATATATTGCAAGGTATGAAACTATACTGCTATGCAATATCAGGGCGCAGCAATATAATCATGAAGAGAAAGTTTTTCATGCAGCCTGTGCCTGAGTGTAGCTTGACCTAGCTAGGCCCAGCCGAGGCCCTTTCAATTCCGAAACCATGTGCTGGAGTGTAAGCACCCAGGGGCATTTTGCCTTGGAGACAGTAGGGTGTGTGTGTGTGTGTGTGTGTGTGTGTGGAGGGGGACTTGGGGGTATATTAATACAGTTTACAGTACACAGACTTCTGCCAGTCTGCACAGTGAACAAAGCCAGCCATAATGCCTCATTCAGTCCAACATCACACGTTTCAAAGCATTTGATGGATGACGTTTAAAGTCTCTTGTTCTCCTGGCATATATTTTCCTTCATTAATCTCTTTTAAGTCCAGGTAGCAACCGTGTTTGATCTGAAGTACATTGTGAAGAAATTGTTTTCGATTTTCCTCTGTTATTACACGCCGGCGCGTTCGCTGCGTACAGTGCAGGTGTTCACATTGTCGGAGCACAGAGAAGCACTTGTTGCTCCATTATAGCATATTTTTTTTAATAATGCAAGATGGAGAAGCTTCCAGCGACGTAATTTGTTCCTTCTTGCCAAAGTACATTCTCATTAAGCTTTTTTTTTTGGGTCCGTAGTTTCGGAGGCACTGCTACTCTCCTGTGCCTCCGTTTCCAGAAAAGGCTCGCTTTCGAAACGTGCCGCTGTTTCTTCTCAACTGAGCAGAGAATTGTGCGTAAATTCTAGTAGAACTGTGATGTAATTTTGTTGGAATTAGTGCAGTATTAATAGATAATACTGAAAAAAGAAAAAATATATAAAGGCTTCTTATAGAGGGAAAGTCTGCTATAGTGAACCTGGCTCTTCAGATATCATTCACTCACCGAATTTACTCGACTGAGTTTGGCCTGTTGTGTGGGAATACGACGACACTTCACCGACCAGAAGTAAATTTACTCAGCGAATTTTCAGCTTAAAGAGAGAAAAATCTCAGCTTGAAAGCTTTTGAATAACAGTAATTTCTGTAATTTCTGTTATTTCTGTAGTTCACAATTGCAGTAGCCTAAATACTGGCTAAGGGCAGATGTTTACCTCATAATTATTGTAACTACATAATCCCATAGTTTCATACGGGTGTACTGTGACACCCATACATGAGTAGATGTGTGCATTTGTAATTTACACCCATTACAGTGTTGGGGATAATGCAGTATAAAGTAACACGGTGACGTACTTTGTTTTTTTCCTGTAAGGAAATAGTTTTAGGTGAATTGAAATTCTTGAATATAATTAAAAATGAGTGTTTGCATCACTCTGTTGTACGCAGTTTGCGCACACCGGTGCTACCTGCATCAACTGACTGTGTATCTTCAACCCTAAATATGAGCGAGTGTGGGCATCTGTTACATGTTAATATGAAAGTGATGGATAAAGACCCCCATGCTGAAGAAAATGGTTCCCCAATCCCAACCAGGCAGCTGCTTTTGAAGGTTTTTTTTTTTTCCTGGTTTCTTGGTTTTCAAACAGCACCAATCATTCATCATTTTAATGAAGTGTAATTGCTTGTGTTTTGTTCACAGTAAAGGCAGCCATGGGGATTTGCCCCTTAATGATACTTATGGCAATTGGCAGGTTTTTTTTTTTCTAAATAAAGGAATAAATGGACCTTTCTGTCCTTGTATTTTCCAGCTGGTGCAGATTTGTTTGGGTTTTAGAGTCTAATATAGAGGTCAAGTAATAAGCAGTGGGATTACTTTTTTGCCGGAAATAATCGGTACAGTAATCCCATTCGAGTATGAGCGAAGTAATTAGTAGTTTGTAATGGATTACGTTTGAATATCCATCCCAATAGCGTCCATGACAAAATCAGAATGTAAGAGAGGGCAGTTCTAGCAGGCGAAAGCGACGCGGGCCGTATGGAACCACCAATAAAGGCTATAGGGTGACCTGCCTGGTCCCTGTGGAATGATACCCACGTCGTCTATTTGTCTGACATGCTTAGCCTGCCCCGAGAGCGGAGAGTAACCACAGTATATTGTTGCATGACTAATCTCTTCCCTCCATCTGTCACCAAGGCCTGGACCAGCAGCATCACCTCAGCATCATCTGGAGACATATTGTGCAAATCACAACACACTGCAGCGCCGTTCTCACATGCAAATCCAGCCCAGCGTAGCTCAACAGGCCTATAATGGAGACAATAGTGCAAAAATGTAACAGTACAGTAGATTGTTACGATAAGCGTCCCTGTATTTTTCCACTCTAAATGGAGTGGTGCCGCATTTTGAAAGAGAAGGATGAGTGTTTAATTCATTGAAACTGCTCTTTATGTCTATTGTTTACAGACTCATATAAAAGACTATACAAAAGGAAACATCAAACAATTAGTATAAAAAAAGAATGAAACAAGACAAAATTATGCACAGTTATTTATGTACAGTCACACGTTGTTGTTTATAGGCTCGGTGTCTGTGGTAAATCTGTCTTTTTGATACATGCTGTTGCTCAGTATTCTAAAAGTACTGATTTACTCATGATATACCCAGAAATATATATTGTGATGTAAAGCTGGGCAGTATGATGATGTTTGTTGTGATAAATGGTGAGTCACGGTGCTTCTCAATAAGCATGTTGTGCACAGCATCAGCACTTACCAGCCGCATGATTCTTTATAAACACAGCATAATTAGTACTGGGTTTAGTGTAGTGCAGTGAGTTAAATAAAAATCACCTTTTGATACTATTTGTAATATTTGACGCTACTGAATAACATCTCAGCATAACTAAATATTCTGAGATGTTCCTTCTATCATGATGTAATATATTTGCCATACATACACTACCAGTCAAAAGTTTGGACACACCTTCTCATTCAACGATTTCATTTGTTTTTATTATTGGCTACATTGTAGATTAATATTGAAAACATCACCTATTGCTCTGATGAGAGCTTTGCACACTCTTGGCATTTTTTCACTCAGATTCATGAGGAATGGACCTGGAATGGTGTTTAATTAACAGGAGT
>JBBPCY010000037.1:4780088-4790412 GCA_037974405.1 Brachyalestes nurse
TGTGTGTGTGGGTGTGTGCGTGCGTGCGTGCGTGCGTGCGTGTGTGTGTGTGTGGGTTTGGATAAGCCGTGACCTGTCTGAGTGTATAGGGATTGAGCAGAGGTCAGCCGTGCCAGATGTTCGGGGTGTCTGGTTGCATGTTTACTCAACAGCTATGTCCATCTCAGGCTCTGGTGTAGCGTTTCCCAGCCCCACAGACCACAGAGAGGAGCGAGGCTTTTGGAAAACGCTCATTAGCTGGGTGCCAAACATATTGACCACATATTGTGGATTAATCAAGTCTTGTTTTTCTTTCCTGTTCAGCATGATTCACACCATATATATTAAACCGTTAGTCTGTAGACTTACATTTCAGCCTTACAGGTATCCGTCCCTCTCTTTCCTTGGTGTACAACTGAACTACCATAAAGAAGGATTTGTGAAACAAATGCTTTTGGAGTGCCATGAGGCTGTGGGAGCAGAAGTAGGACAGACTAAGGGGCAGCGGCCAAGTAATGGAGCGTTTTTTTGTGTTTATGTTGTGGCAGGTTGACAACCAGCTTGAGCCACGGCTGCAACTTTACAGTCTTTTCTGTCATTTGTTAACATATTGTGTTTAGTTTGTGGACGAATAACTATTTTGCCTTTTCTCTCTGGAGCAGTGCGCGAATAGGTCTTTCTCTCTCTCTGTCTCTCTCACCTTATGGAGCTTTATAGACTCCATGTCCTACATTTTTCTTGCATTTTCCCTCAGGTCATTTTCTAAAGTTGGTTGGGATTTAAGTACCAAAACATCGTAATGCATTTCTACAGGACCGTTTCCAACCTCTCTTGATCCATTAGAGTCAAACAGGTGGTCTGATTGGCTGCTCAGTGCTGTACCTCATCCAAAATGCAGACTAAAAGCCCTTTATAGCTTCAGCATCAACAAGTGGTGCTAACCTGCTATAGGCGGAATGAGTGGACATATGTCAAGTCATTGATTTTTGTGACATCACAAAACAGTTGAATTCAAAACAAGCTGTTTTGCAGCTTAGTTTCCATGTTGGCACTATATGAACCAATCCATGTAGCCTTTTTTTGATGATCAGTTTAGCATCATTCAAGCTAGGGCTGTCACTATCAATTATATTCCTAATCAAGTAATCTAGCGATTGTTTCGATGATTATTATGAGTAATCGTTCACAAAATTAAAAACCGCAAACATTTAGTTTACCTTACATGAGTGAGGCCCTGGTAGTGTGGGTTCCTCTCTTTTAGTGACGTCTACAAGTGTTTTGTGCTAAAATGTCAGAATGCTGGGAAAGGCTTTATAAAGACCTGTGGACGATTTATTTATCTGTCACATGAATCATTACGCTGATTAGACTGAGGGCAGAATTCAAGCTGTAGCAAAGGATAGTCATTAAGAGGTACCATATATAGATTTTTTTATATATATAACTTTTTTTTTTACTGTTGTAAGTAAATGTGTAGTTTACAGTTCTCAGTTTTGGACATAATGGGAAATACAGGCCTGGAATTCTTACTGTCAGACTGTTGACTGGACTGATTTACACTGGATTAAAATCATTGACCTGGTCTGTGATCACTGAAATTGCAGTACCCCTGCAGGTAAAACTAGTCTGGCTTGAATAGCGCTTGCACCCAGTACTGGCTGGCAGGCCGAGGTGGGGGCAGATACTGGGCGGGAGAGGGCGGTTCTGAAAGGCAGCGTGTGGGCTGGGACTCTTTCTCCTGAAACTGGTTTGGCGGGAGAAAGCTGAAGGCAGCAGATTGTGGCTCGGCGCTCTCTCCAGCGAGCTCTTTGTAGGGGCCAGACTCGTCTTTCAGCCCCGCAGCTGTCGCTGGGTCCTAGTGCCAAAGCCATCGCACCGTGAACTGTGACCCGCTCACTCACTCAACCATTAACGAGGGCCGTTACAACCGTCAAAACTGTCAGCAGGGATGCCAGGCAAATTAGAAAAACAGAATTCATTAATATTTTTCATGACCACACATTGATGAATGAAGCGTTTCCTCCTTCACGCGCGCGCGTGTTGAGAACCCCTGCGTTATGCATGTCTGTAAATCAGGGGGGTTGCGTAATCTGTTGCTTTGTGTCTTAATGAACTTCCACTGAATTACTCTGGCCTGTCAAAACACCTCAAAACACCTCAGACTCACCTCAGTGAGTCTCTACGAAATACTTTGCGTCACAGTGTGATGATTTGTGTGGAGTTTTTCTCGATTACGCAGTATGACATTATATCTACATGCAATATCGCTCACATAAAAGCACCTCGAAAAACATGCAGCAATACAGTCAAAATAAAATAAAAGGTTGAAAAAGCAAGGTTAGCGAATCCTACTGAACAGAGTTGTTTGAATGCTATTTAAAAACATTTATTCAGACATCCTGGAATGCAGAGCGGGGCTGAATTCCTTAAAACGGTTCCGTCTCCGCAGTGAAGTCATAGAAGAACTCTGCCTCGTGTACTTCTGTACCAGTAGAAGCCAATTTCGTATTATTTGGCCAATCCAGTAAAAAAGTGCATTGTGATCCGCTAAAAGCAAAAATCGAAAGACAGGAATCTTGCTGAGTTGCAAGGTCTAACTTCAGCAATATTTTGAAAGTGGAATAAAGTGGTCTTTGTGAAATCACTGGAATTAAATTGGAGTCAAAGACATTGAGATTCTTGCATTTCAGGTTGCATTAAATAACTCTTTGCGTTCCCTATGTTTCATACAATCATACTGACAATAAGGATGTCCAGGGTTTTGCTGAATCAAGAAGTTTGGCATGGAGGCAGTTGGGAGGGGCACTTTTACTTTGTCGGGGGGGCGGGCGGGGTGGTTGGGGGGGTGGTTGATAGGTTTTGGCACAGCAGAAAAAAATCAACAGCAGACGCACAAAGTGAATAAAAAATAAACCACATGCCCCAGAACAGCCCAGTCAAGCCATGTTTGGTGTCTGAAGTTTGCTGTTTCAGTTTTAGCACTGAAGCTCCAGGGCTACAGTAGGTAGACATTTCTAAATCATCACACACTTAGATGGTACCAGTTTGTTAAGTAGCCCAAAATAGACTTGGCCTGTCATGATGATGAAATTTTAGGTCATGAATGTCATATAGATAATAGCGATTCACAATTTTATTATCATTTCCCTTTTAATTTTATGCTACTATTACAATACAACTGGTTGTTTGGCTTATGCTATGCTATGCTAACATGAAGCGATGTACTGCACCGCTGTGTATGTGCATACACACAAATGTCTACACTTACGCTGGATCAAGTGTAGTTGGTCAAACGGAGCTTAAACATGCTGGATGGCCTAGTGGTTAGGTAATCAGAAGGTTGTGGGTTTGAATCCCAACTGCTAGAGTCACTGCTGAGGTTCCCTTGAGTAAGGTACGGTCCCCACACGGCGCCCCTCGCTTACAGCACCCCCCTGCTTCACTTGGTGAATGGGATAAATACAGAGAAAGAATGTGTTCGTGTGTGACTGTAAGGGTTAATAAATTAAATAGCACAGTGTTATGTTTCAGTGAGTGAGTGTCTTTTTTTTATATTTTTTTGCCTCAGTCCAACTGATGAACATGCACCAATTCACATTCTGCTTGTTGTGTATATGTGAAGTCTAATGACTGTAATAATTGCAGCCAGCTGAAATGATGACAGTCAGGCTATCATGTAATAAAAACTGACAGGGCAAGGTTTGATGCTGTATGGACGGGCTTGGGATACCAAATGCCTACGACAATAAGATGTCGATGTCTGATTAACTACTGATTGCTTTAAACAGTTTGACAATGCATTTAGAAAACAGGCGCCAGACTACAGGCTTGAAAGATGTAGAACTGCTTGCTATAATTGTCGGTCCCCAGCACTTTGACACCACAATAGAGAAGCAGAGTACCGAACCTCTGTATTTGTCTCGTAAGCCTTCTTTTCAAGATGCCTCCTAACGAACCTGTGGCCGTATTTTGGAAAACATCTGAAATTGTGCTGCCTCTTCAGCTGTTGCTTTAATGAAATTCGCTTTCTCTCCAGAATACCACTGGAGCTGATGAGATCCTCTTCGAGTGGCCCTTGGTGCTGATGGAGCACGTTGATTGGCCTGGGACGGCATGATTATTTTTGTTTTTGGGCTCCAGGCCCCCCGGACGCCTGCATGATTCCCGCAGCTCTGTAATTGGTGTCCGTCGGCCCGCCCGTGCCTCCGATAGGCTGTCGGCCGCACTTCTCCCGGCATGTGTGAAGTGTCGGGGGAGGGAGAGGCTCAGGTATTTTATTGAGGAGATTTGGGTGCGGGTGGGGGGGGATTGCACATGTGCAGTGCATGCAGCTCTCTGCACGAGACGCTGTCCTGAGTGCCCTTAAGCCCTTTATTCCCCCGGCTGAATGCAGTTAATTAGCAACAGTCACTATAGCAACTGCCTCTCGCTTCAAAACAATGTCTAATTTTTGCAGCTAAGCTTATCATACTGTTTACCTGAAGGGCTCGCTGCCCTGAGTTGTGCCGGCGCTGGCTCCCCGCCAAGCCTCCGAGGTTAATTGTGACAGCAGTGAAAAACATCACAACAGCTGCTTTGTGGCGAAGAGGAGCCATGAAAAACGGGAAGAAAGTGGCGAGTCCCCCTCGCCAGCAAAGAGCCAAAGACACAGCACTTACATAATTCACCTGCTTTGCAAGCCTCCATTCAGCCTGGCTGCAGACAATTACATACCCTCTGGAGTACATCACTGAACACATGACCAGATGTGAAATACGACAAGAAAGGCACAATGGGACATTGAGTTCCAAGAAAATGCATTTAATGGGTGTTATTGTGCATGCGGGAGCGCCTTAAGTCAATTTGCTTTGAATAATGCACTTCAGTAAGTTGCTCTCCGTAATGTGACTTGAAGTTTTTTGTGCATCTAGTAACCTTGTAAATGCTAAAATTGTACCAGGCACATTTTACACTTTCTTAAATTTTGGGGTCTTGCTCTGATTGATGAAATTTAGGCAAATCACGACTCGTCCCTTAGTCATTTACTCATTTGAAATAATATTTGCAATACTCTTGCTGGTTTGAACATATTCAACCAGTCTAAATATCACAGTATGTTTTGGACGGTGCCTAGGAGAGTACGCAGGCTGTTATGATTATTATGTGTGAAAGCACCATCTGTTTCAGGAACTCTGGGTGCTTTTAGTGGCTGCTATCAGGCCCCGGCCACCGGAGCAGTCTTTACAGTGCATCTGTTTGCTTTGAAGGTGGCAAACGTTAATCATATCACGCCTTTTTTGCGACCTGGACGCCCAGGATGGAAAGACATTTGCTTCGGGATCAAGGTACGCGCATAATTGCCGAGCGCGGGCCGGTCAGCGTTGGCTTTGTCCTCTGGTCGCTTTGATGAGGCATTTGTTTTTTCCCTATTACAGATATGCAGTGTGCTCAGTCATCTCATCAGGGCCGAGCGGCCAGCTCAGACGGACACTAAGTGGCACTTGGTTTGCAGGGCCGCTGTGGATCGGTTAGGCGTAATGAGCGAGCCTGGCCCTCCCCCTGCGGGGCTGCAGCGAGCGCGGGGGCCCAGGCATTGCCTCCCTCGCGCCGGACCGCCTCGCGTTCACACCGCCACCGCAAGCCGGGCCGCCCGCTGGGAGGATAATGAGGAATTCTGGGATCCGCTCAGGCTCCCTCAGCTACCTGCATTCGCTTTCAAATGGAGTCTGGAGAACTTCGGCCTTGCACACGCACGCACACACCTTCGATATAATCCCTCGCTTTTGTCGGCACGCCATTGTAGGCTTGGTGGCAGCGCCGTACTTCCGCACCCGCGAGGAACACGATTCCAATTACGGCGTGATTTACTGTGCGCTGCCGAAGATGAGCTAGGTAGCACCTGATTCTTTCTCGACGCAGGCAGTGGGTTAGGTTAACATGCAGTCTTTCAGTGGTGTGGTTCAAATCATGGAGGGTTTTTTTTGTCGTTTTTGCTGGTGACATGCTGTTTGGCAGTTCATTGTTCACTTGAGGTGACTGTACTGTAAGAGCACTGCTCTCAGCATTTCGAAGGGAGTTTGTGCCCGTCACCGTTTTCAGCCTATGCAGTGTGTGGACGAGCTTCTAAAATTTAAACGAATCCTCTGTCATAAATTTTCCAATTACCCAATATGTAGCTGTTCAGCAGAGATGGCGTCCAGTTATTGCTTCTTTAGTTTATCACTGGAGTTGAGCGGCTTACAAGCACCAGAAGTGAATAGTGACTCAAATCGCTTTTATAAATACATCTTCTGTAAATACTTCTCCCTCTTCATTAAGGTGGCACAGATATGTCAGTGTGGTTTAGAGCACAGTATGTTTTACTATGAACTATACAGTTCTGTACTCTGAAAGGAGCAAGAGTCGTATGATCAGATCAGTTGTTGTCTAAAATGACTGCCTGTAGTGATGAAGTTTTGTTCTAAACCACACTGTCAGGTCTGGGCCACCTTAACAAAGAGCTGGATGTTGTTTGTGCAGGGAGCTGTTGGAATGTATTAACACTATGAAAACTATCTGGGTGACTACTGACTTGTGTTTGTTAGCAGCAGCCTTGTAGCTTCAATACTAAATGAAAGTAGCAGCGTTTAGTTGTCAGATATGTCTTGGCAGATCTGGGGTGAGTAGAAAATTGTGTAAATTTGATTTTTTGCCAAACAAGGCATGCATAGCAGTGGCAGTGTTGGCCTGCAGGTCTGTCACTGCGTTGTTCTGAAAGGCTTTTATTTCTTACTCTCACAGTGCAGCCATTTCTGACGAAGCCCAATATTGACAGTCCTGTTGGAGCTTGTCAGCACCTGTAGTTTTCCACCAACCAGTAAAACATGAGAGATGTTTTGTCCATTTGGACCCTGCTCCTGAGGCAGGGAGGAGAGGGTAGTAAAAACATATGGTCCCGTCTGCAAACTGTTCCCCATGTGCTGGGCACTCTCTACCATTCTCTTCTTTCTTCCTGTTTGTGGTACAGACAAATGGTTTTAACTACGCGTGGCACTTTTGCTTTACAGTAGTTTACGGCGAGTTCCTTCACCGTTTTAAAGGATAAGCTGTTGTTTTGTTTGTTTGTTTGTTTTTTTTTCCCGAAGGTGTCATGCAGATGTTTGTCCAACACTCTGATGAATGAGTGTGTATTGGGTAATTTACTGCAGTGTTGAGTTTCTTCACTATAAATAAACAGCTGACATGCTTGCAGAAAAGTAAATATACATATATATTTTTCTCAATACAGACAAATGTCCATATTTATATTTTTAGATTATTTGTGTAGTGTGCTTCTTATACAGTACTGTTGAATTGTTTTATTCTATCATTTTTGCTGCTCTTACCTTTGTGCTTTCTGCCATAATAATGTAAATTTCCTACTTGTGGGACTAATAAAGATTGATCTTTTCTTATAAATCACTAAAAGTTCCCCAAGATATCAAGTTTTGGGACTCAAAGCTCATGGATCAGGTCGAAATTTGAGCTTTAACCTGATACCTAATGTGAAATGTTGAATAAAAAAGTATTATATTCATATATATATATTTTAAAAATTGTTATAACCTAGCAAATGTCATATATGATGTATATCAATTATCATGAAACATGTGGAGTGTTGTAGTGCCATATTTTAGCCATGTTTTTCAATTGTGTTTATAATCAGAGTATTATTATTTATGCAGTTTATTGATAATAATAATAATAATAATAATAATAAAGATAACCTACAGAACAATAACAGACCATGCAGACCCTTTAGACCGCTCTAGAAGGTTTTAGTGGAAAGTAAAAATAACTAGGAAGCCTTTAAAAAGACTTTATTTTTTTAAACATGCTAGGAAATGAAGATATATGTGTCCTCCAGGTTGTAATTGGGTTTTTTGTTGTAGAGAGACCAGTTAATAGTCAGAGCCAGTATTGTCCTTTTGGATGTTTGACCACTTTAAGTCCCATGCCTATTATATCCTTGGGTTCATTCATTATAAATGGCCTGGATAATACAGTTATTCTTAAGTTGCCGAGGTGAGGAGTTGGAGTGAGGACCCGCTGGCAGATCCTGACCTTTTAAGGGGTGTAAATAAGTCGTGTCCTGTGTCTGCGTGTCCACACAGGTTTGACATTCCGCTTACCTGTCAGGTGACCCATCCCACGCATGGCTGCCTGCTTTGAACCAAAAGCCCTGGGCACTTCTTCTCGTAACACTGTGGGCAGTGATAGTATTGACAGCTCTAAGATTTTGTTTTTGAGCTGGGAAAGAGGTGTTTTGTCCCCTCACGTTTCACAGCTTTTACCATTTGTTGCTTAGGATGGCCGTAACCTAAAATGCCTTCGGGATTTTGGTATCATAATGAATTCCAGAGCTGGAAAAATAAGACTCGCTTGTTTTCAGCCCTAAGAGGTCTGTGTTATCTGCATCTGGCTTTTTTGCTTTGTAGGCAATCTGAGGCTCCAGACTTCACACGGGTCTCCTCATCAGTATGGAATGCGCTGGGGAATCTCATATTGCTTTATTTGCAAACTACGTATACTAACCATGTGAACCCAGCGAGGATTTTCCAAGCTCAGAGAGTTCAAACCCTAGTACGGCAGTGCTGCCTCAGTATTAATCAATGGCTGTAGGACCATATTGACATAGACACAACCCGTAAATCTAACATTCTTATCTGTGGGCACTAATTACAGTGATATTAGATCAACCCGTGGTTTATGTTGACGTGTTTTGTATACACCCTGCAGTGTAATCTTTGTTTAACCATTAATCCCTCATGTGTGAGGCTCGTTTGAGAGCTGAGATATTAGAGGGTGAGTCTGCATGTTCACTAGATTTGCCTGTGCTTTGGGACTTGATGGCAAAGATTTGCAGCGAGCAGGAAACGCTTGCATGCGAGCAGAGAGGAGCTTTGAAAGAGCGTTGCTCAGTGCTGAAGAGGTTGTGGAGTGTGTCCAGCAGAGCAGGCAGCCTGCGCAGCGACTGGTTTCAGATTGCACTGCTCCAATTGGCTGCTTTTGTGACTGAAACAGGCTGCTCTGGACCATTTAAAGACACAGCGGCATTGATAATCTCTAGTTGCTATAATTGGATTTGGAATAAGCCAAATCGCACCGTTATTTTAGGCCTGTTTATGAAAGATTTCAAATCTAGAACTGGACAACTGACTCATTACTCAAGTGATAAGAGGCCAAAAAGTAAAAATAGACCTAACTGAACCATAGTAATTCATAGTAATATGTATAATAGTAATAGTAATAGTAATAATAGTAATGTTAATAATAGTATTACATTCATAGTAAATGCATAGATTCCTGTATATTTCACTGGAAACCTTGAAACGCTGGAAGCCTTTAAAAAGACGTAATATACAAGACTTTTGTTATATTTAACCTTTTAGACCTTGACAGAAGTGAAGAACACTCTGTAGGATCCCTGATACTTTTCTGATTCTTTCCAGAGGTTAATTATTCGCTGTTTTAAATAAAGTGTTTTATCATTAACCATAAACCGAAATGACAAATGAACCTTTATTTTATTTAAAAGGTGAATTCCGACTTTTAATATGAAATCACCAGTTATTAGAAATCGACACCCAAAACAGATCAGGACTGAAGGAATAGTGGACATTGCAAATGTAATAATAGATGCTGTGATGTTGAAAATACATCATAAAAGTAAGAATTTGAATAAAGAACAAGGAACAGAAATGAACTGACATCAGATATGGATGTTTAACATTACACACGTCCTAATGATTAACACAAAGCAAAAATCACCATGTTACACGTAGTAGTTAAAACTAGAGCTTTCACACCCAGCCTAGAACTCCACACACCAATAGTTTTGTGAGTGAACCCATTTCAAAAACACTCATAGTTGAACTTACCTTGGCAGCCAAAGTACCAAGGGGAACACTCCGACACACAGGTTTTAGAAGCGTTATATTTTTAAGTTACTTCCACGGCGTCCTTTATCTCCGTGTCTAATAACCAGCACGTCTGAACACTCATCCGAGTGCCGGAAATCAGAAGTGCTCCCCATATGGAGAATATTCAGCTCATCATCCAGATGGCAAATTAATCAATAAGCTGAGGGCCTACATTTTAATTATATTTTTAGTTGAGTAATCAAATCTAATCAAGTAATTGCAACAGCCACACACACACACACACACATATATACATACATCCATGCTACTTATACAGCACTCAACACCACTGCAAAAATGTTTTTAAGAACTGCTGACAATATTTCCCCTCATTTCCAAATAAAAATTTTGTTCTTTAAAGCATCATTTCAAAGGAAATGACAAAACATCAGAATAAGAGAAATGATGCAGCGTTTACAGAACTG
>JBBPCY010000037.1:4790512-4802026 GCA_037974405.1 Brachyalestes nurse
GGTGATCACTAATCAGTCCCTCATAAAGCAGAATGAGGTGCTTGTGTAGGAATTTAACAGACACTGGACTGAAATGGTTTCACACTCATAGAGATGCTGATTTAACAATTAACTGCAGCGTCTCTTATTTTTTTCCAGAGCTGTACATGCATAGTTATTACTGTCCATCAGTCTCTATTAGAGAGACCAGTAGGATCATTTACAGTAGAAATTATACAAATTGAGAGACTGTAACATCCTTAAGCTGTATTATTGAGATACCTTGAGTGAACTCAACTGTTTGCTTAATACATTTTCACTGGTGTAGAAAAGGTTTTGCATTGCTAGCACACAAAACAGGGAGAGGGAGCGATGCCGCCAAAAAAATTCCCTCGCAACTTGCGGCTGCGAAGTTTGCTGAGGGAGTTTGACAGTGATGGAGGACTGTAGCACTGAGAAGCAGAGAGGGAGTGCAGGGAGAAAAAAGCGATCCATCAGGGTCATGAAGTTTGGCTTTTCATTTACACATATTGGTGACTGCTAACAGGTTTCTCTTCATGTTCAGATGCGAGATTGATCCTGAGAGATTGAAAATATTGATTTAACCCCATGTCTGACTGTGTGTGTGCTGGGAGGTGCCAGCCGGCGGCGTGTTCACACATCAGCGGGACTGAGTTCCTCTGTTCCTCTGCTTCTCTTGGGACTCCTCATTACTGCCAGTGCTTCTCCTGCATTTCTCTCTCTCTCTCTCTCTCTCTCTCTCTCTCTCTCTCGCTGAGACAGCCTCTTCTCACCCCCATGACCAGGCCTGCCTCGGCAGTAATGTATGTGACGATGATGACGATGATGATGCACTCACCGCCTCCTAATTGATAGAGTGAGGCTGTGGAGGACTCGGCCGCATTAATTGGTCCCGGGGGAGCCGGCGCAGGCCCGGCGAAGGGGGTGTGGCTTCTGCCTTTGCTGACAAATGCCCGAGGAGCGGCCTGAGAGGACGAACACGCCGCTGCCTTGTCTTCCTCTCCACCTGCCGCTGCGCACTCAGGATTTATGAGGGGTCGTCTAATGTAATCCTCTCTGTCTCTCTTGGAAGGCTCGGGGTGGCCACCTGCAGATTTCTGCTGTTGGCTTGTCTGTTTGCACAATGGATGCTTGTCGTTAATCCTGCCCACTGCCCTCGACTCGCTGACACTTCTCTTCTGTCTGAGCCTCCATAACGCAGGCTTTTAGCCCTCACCCGGGTCACCTGGAGTTAACTATCGATTCCATTTTTGTGTTTGGAAACTTTCAATTGATTTTTAAAGGGGTATTCATTACACTTAAGGACAGTATTATGAGAAGCTAATTGATCGGCAGTCAAGTCAGCTGACTCGTAATAAGACTGATTGTCTATTAGTCGGCCCTAAATACATCGCTGCCGCATCTTGACTTTATTTCATAGTAAGTCATGGAACTGAAGTAGCTGCTCTCTGGCCTGTATTGAACAGGACTGCGGCTGCTATGTCATAGCAGAGACAGCTCAACTGTGCTCTACAGCCTGGCTGGGTCTGAATGCCTAGTTGAGTATTGGCTCTCTGTGGTTGAAAGTGATGGTCTGTTACCGTTGAATGCTCGTATATCCCGCTTGCATGCCACGGCATTACTTGCCTTGAAATAGCAGCGTTTCGGTCTGACAGTGATTGAATAGAGGACATTGTTGGTAGGTGTTGTGGCCCGATTGTGAAACTTTAGTGGGTTTTTAGACCTATAGCACTTTCAGGTCTTTGCTCATTGCAGACCACAACCATGTGCTTTTGAATTGGCGACTCATACGGCAGACCCTCTCCACTGAGCATCGGAGGAAGCTCACGTTTCTTCTCTCCGGCCGGCCAGGCCCTGTCCTCGGTCTGCCTGATACAGGTTGATAAATGGCTTGGTTGTTTCAATCTGAAGTGGCTATTGCTGCTCTAAGGATTTTTTTTTTTTGCTTTGAGAGATTTTTCATTTCATGTGCAATGAGAATCACCTTCGAAAGGTAAGGCTTTCGAAACAAAGCCATGAACAGAAATCCTTGGTTCAAGGGTGGCCGGGAATGAAAGACAGCATCTGAAATGAATGTATTATGGGCTCTGTTTGGTCTCGATTAAGAATCACGATCGTTAGAGGTCTGAATCAGCTTTTCAGCATGTGACAGAGATTTAAGAAGATGCACATGGCTGTAGTTCCAGTGACGGATGGGACACCTCAGCTGCCCTGCCTGGGGCTGCAATCTAATGACATTCTGCATTGTGCTTGTAGGCTCAGTGACGCTGGGCCATCGACTAATTCTCTTGTGTGAGCTGCAAAGACACTTTGCTGTGAAATGTTTACTGACTGGTCCAGTACTAAACTTTAAGTTCATCCTCTTCAGACTGCCTGACTTTAGCTCACCTAAGCTAGCTAAATGCATATCAGGGCAAAACTACCAATACTATCAGTGAGTTCAAGAATAGATAACAGTCAAACAAAGTGTTGCTCAGCACTGGTCATTTGTATGTATGTGTCCTCACTAGGGGTCTGCACAAAAAACAGGTCTGAATGAAAATGAAGCTTGAACTCGACCTGTACTTTACACACAGAGGACACATTTTACCCACAGACTGCTATGATCTTTCCACCAACCCACAACATCCCTCTCATTTATACTCAGGGGCACATTCACCCACTCATCAAAGAACTGAGATATTCCCAACGCAGCTAATGTTACAAGAAGGAAGGAAAACAGAGAGAGCGAAAAAGAAGTAGACGGAAACTGCACAAGAGTATGTCAAATCTACTACATGAGAAATCACTGATTAGAAAACAAGCTAGAATGACCTGAAAAATGGCCCAAATTCTAATATTTTGTCTGGTCCTTTCAGGCTCTAATTGGGCATAAGAGCTCTGGTCCTTTCCTGCCATGCAGCTTCTGCCACATGCACTGAAAATACTCTCAAATCAGGGCAAGTATTTCCATTAACCTAATGAAACTAAAATTAGTCTGCATTCCACGAACCTCGAAATCCAGAGGAGAGTTTTTAGTTGTATTGATATTTGCCTCTTCAGTGCACAGTGCTCATTGTGGTGTCATTACACTCTTAGGATTGATTTTGGGAGTTATTAATGTAGCTTTGTGATCATCTAGGATGCACTAGAATAAAAAGAAATAACAAGGTATTTAGAAAAGCCATGTCAGCCATGCATGGCGAGACTCCACTGGTGATAAGGTTAATAAGAGCAGAATTATGGCAAGGAAGCAGAGCAAGAGTGTGAGTGTGGGTGTGGGTGTGTATTGTGAAACATCATACTATGCACATCGGGTGGCAGATGGCACTGGGAGGCCATGGCCAACTCCAGACAAGCCCACAGTTCACCAGGTCACATTGCACAACGTATAGGCTCGAGCTTTCAGCTTGTAAAGGCAGGGGCGGCTGGCCGTCCAGCTTTGTGACCCATAAAGAGGGCCCGGGGTGGGTGTGATGGTCACGGTTATGGGCGTTCCCCTTTTGGCCTTGAAGTCTTTCTTAGACCTCAGTGCTCTATAGCCTGAGGCCCCACCATTTGGCTACTTAAGCCAGACTTAATCGGCAGCTGGTTGGCCAGAGTCAGATGTTGGATCAGCAGCCGTTATCCTGTGTCTCTTTAAATGGATTTTGGTGGCCAGGCACGCTCAGCTCTTGTTCCCCTTCCCCTCATTATCACCGACCGCACTTTCTCTCACACACACACACACACACACAAACACACATATACACCCACACTGACCTGTAAAACCTCTTAAGCCACACTTACGCAAGGGGTCATATTATTTACCATATTTCTCAGAGTAAGAGAAGAAACTCTTGGAATAGTCTTCTATAATAATCTGAGTACTTGTACTCTAACATTCTTGATAAATATGGGCCAAAGTAGCTATTATTTTAAAAATGTCTTACCTGTGCTAAAATATGTTTATGTCTGGAAATGAAGGTCATCTCCCTGAGAGAGCTTCAAAGAAAGTTGTTTTTTTTTGGGGGGGAATTACAGCATGGCTGTATTTTGCTAATGAATCTGATTGATAATTCACTCTTCAGGACACGTAAAGTTGAGATGCTTAAAAAAAATCCAGGTTTGTCACCTGTTCGGCTTCCAATTCCTGTTCTTTGTCTTCTTTCTAAATAGCTTCTCCTCCTTGCTGGTAGTACTTTTTAGAATGGTGCTAGAGTAAAAAGGTTTCCTGTCCCCCTTTAAACACACATAAACACTTGGGCCCCCAAACCCAGCCAGGGACCCTCAGAGTGAATGCCTCCATATTGTTGGTTTTGTCCATTGTGATGCTAATGAAAGCCCAAGACCCTTGAGTCATCTATCACGCATGACAGGAAAGCAGGATATTGTCTGGACTTGACACCCCACACTGGAGCAGGACAGTAGACTACCCTGCTTTCAGTGGGCAAACCAAATAAGACGTAGAGATTGACTGTATGTTTACATTCTGGACAACCTTATAAGCGGTTCAGTTAGTGTAGTCTTGATAACGCTTCCAACATACAAGCAAAGACATCCTGATCTACGGATTCTTTCCTTTAATGCGCAGAGTTCCTCGGCGCAAATTGTGCATTTGTAAAAGCCGTTCGCTCTTTGTTGCTGCTTAAACAGCCCAAGGTCTAAAGAATTGTCTCGAATAATTGCGTGGCAGTTCGTTTACATCCAACAGACGTGCTGAGCTTTCATGTGGGCTGAATAAGCTTAGGCACTGGCAAAATTGCGATTGTGGTTTTTTTTTTTCTGCTGTGACAAGTGACACTTAAAAAATTACAAGCTAATGAGAATTAATGATAGATTTGGAAGTGGGGCTGAGGTGAGGTGGCGCTCTGCGGGGCGCCTGAACGTTGCCTCTCGTGTCCCAGAGAAGAGGGAGTGCACTCATGAGGAAAAAGCCACATGAAGCGAAGCCTTGCGTGTGTGTGAGAGCTCTGCCGGCTGACTCTGGGCCTTGAGCTGGAGCGGCCCAGCGTGCGCTGACATCATCCCTGGCCGGCGGACCAGATGTGATCGCGGTCGGGCTTGAGTTAAACAAAAGTGCTGCTGCAGGAAATGAGCGCTTAAAAAAGCGCTGAGCGAAAAAAGAAAAGAAAAAAAAAATAGAGACGGCCACAGAGCGACGTGTTATTAGCAATCAAAGGATGCAACCGAGGCCATTAAAATGCTTTAATACGCAATAACCTAAATGAGGGCTGCTGTTTATCACATGGGCTTGAGTCGAACTGCGGGGCTTTTCTTTGATTAAATCATCTTTGCTTTGACGTGCCGGCAGGGAGGAAGATGGGGCTTTATTTGCCGCACCCCCTGAGTGTGGAATCAATGGCAATTTTCCCTCATCCTCCTGCGGAGTGCTAGAAGTGAAAGGCGGATGTTAATGCTAGAGATGGCAGCTACGATGGGGGCTATGAGAGAGGCTGCCCCAACTCGGTGACCTGGGAGAAGGAGGAGTGGCATGCCACGTGTTGCTTCAGCCGTGGAGGAGGAGGGCTATGGATTTGTTCACTCTGCCACCATATCACTCACAAAACCCAATTCTTGCAGCACTTTTTATGTGGTGATGAGGTTGATTATGAAGTGACACGTTTACCCATTTTGTTTACCATAACGACGTGCTCATTAACTGGCGTTTCAGTTTAAGGCTTCGGCTGCCAAGGCAGACCTCAATAGAGGCTAAGTTAGGATGCATTAATTGTGATTACAAATTTATACTTTGAAAATAAAAGTAAAAAAGACCCATTGCCATTGCTCTTGGGTGTTTAGGCAACTCTGAGAGAGAGCCAACAAAAACACAGAGGAAATAACTTGCCATGGAGCGGATTAAAAGTGGACCGGTCGAGCTAATGAAATCTCCCCCAAATGAAAGGAGTGTGATGGAACATGGTCAGAATGTGCCAAGGGAAAGTGAATGTGTTGTAAATCAGGCTGGTCTACACTGCAGCAGCAGGGGGTGGAGGTTAGAAGAGCGATGGTGGGGGGTGGCTGTGCAGACGGAGCAGCTGTGTCAACCCCACCGATTCAAGGAGGGTCTGGAGGAAGGGAGGGTTGAAAGGGGGGGCTAGACAGGACTTTTCTCTAAGGGCAGTTAACCGTTTCTTGCACTCAACTGACTTCCACAGGCCGTCCGCAGACCGTGCAGAAAATCAGTGCTCCGCCCTGGTCAAAGAAAAAAAAACCAGGCCTGGCGGCTGGATTTAAACTCCTCCAGCATGACCCATACAAAGCTGTAAGGTTCCCTCTCTGCATATGAAGGCAGGCCAGGCTGAAGGAGTTTCTACGCCACAGTGGGTGTGCTGAAAGCCCCCCAGCAGGGAGCAAGGGAGGGGGAGGCGGGACGGTAGCCTCGAAGGGAGGCGTCACCGAGGGTAGAGCTGCATCTCTAATTGAATGGAGGAGTCAGCTGCTGGAGGCCAGTCCTGGGAAGAGAGGGGTGCCGCAAGGCTCCATTGTGGGCCACACTGTTTGAGGGCTATTGATATGGTACAGGACCTCCAGGGTGATTCAGATCCAGGAACTATTTTCTTCCTACCAGAGAAGGTGGAAAGCACACTTTCACTTTCCACCCAGGCCCAGGACTCTTCCTTTTAGGGTTAGATTGTAAATACCTAATTCTTCCCCTGCTGTTTTAAGTGACAAAATCTCCTTCATGGAGTTCACATCCCATTCCATACACCCCCCCGCCCCCCCACAGTGAAGAATCTGAATGGGAATGGGTTGGGGCCATTTTTGGACACTTTGGTTCTCTGCCCACCTTGTTCCGGTAGGAGGTGCTGTAGCGTGTATTAGATGCATATTAGTATCAGACTCGCTCCTGGAAAAAATAACATATATGTGGAAGCAGCTCCATCTCTGTCTTCCCCTGCCAAGTGCCCGGAAAACTCTGTAATAATAACAGGGAGCCGGGCTGTGGACTTTTAAAATGTACATGTGGAAGCAATAGGGGCTCTAACGTCAGGACGTCTGCCCAGATTTAAACTGGATGGAAAGCTTAAAACATAAATGTGATCCATCAGTTAAAGTTGCACTTTCTGTTTATAGAATACGGGTTAAAAACAAAACAGACCGCTTGAGCTTTGATGTTCCAATGTTTATAGACTACGCTGGGTAGCAGTGAGCTTCGTGTGATTAGCACTGAACATGCCAGGTCTGTCCAGAATGTTTCCTTTTTAATACTTTTATTAAGAAATCTCCATGGGGGAGATCGCACTCATAGTTGTTGGGCCACGTGTAGGGGCTCCGCTCTCTTTTCCTCTGAAAATAAAACAGTAGTGCTGATTAGTTTATAAGACACAATGTATTGCCCCATATAAACTTCATGGGGGGGAGGCCTTTGTCGCAGGGATTTGGGGGGCTTTGAATGTGGCCTGCCTCTCTCTCTCTCTCTCTCTCTCTCTCTCTCTCTCTTTTTTTTCTTTCTCAGGCTCTCTTTCTTTCTGCCAATGTTGTTTTGCACTGCAAACACGGGAGAGAAAGCGCACTGGCCCAGTCCCACTGAGCAGGGTGGCTTTTTTTTTTTTTTTTTTTTTCCGAGCCGGTGAAAAGAATGAATTATTCAGCAGTAAGCATGCTTACAGCTGGCCGATTGTGAGCTTTGATCTAGGAATCAGGCGTCTGCATGAATGGCCTTATTGTCATGTTATGTGTACACAGTGTGTGAATTATTGAAAGTGGCGAGGGCCCCGGCTTCATCTGGGAGAGATTACAGTGCAGGCATGCTGGGGTGGCAGGCTGGAACTGCAAATCCCCCAGATGCTATTTATTTGTCTTGAGGTCACATGCTCTCCAGCCGTCGGCGCGGCCTTAACAAAACGCTTTTGCGGAAAGTAGATGAGAGTGTCCTCACGCTTCAGCTCATCTAATACACACGCACACGCGTGTCTAATATCCGTACGAGCCCTGCCCCAGGGCTGGGCCGCAGCACACACCTGTCAGTCTGGGCCTCACCTAAGGGGAGGCGTTCTCATCTGTTTTTATCCAAATGCGTTTGGCCTTGAATTGAGATATATATTACAGCCTATTTATATAAACGTTTTGTGATTACAGTATACATATGTTTAAACTACAGAAACCATTGCATCACAATCAAGTCAAGCAGCATCCCACTGGTACGCCAAGATTAAAACGCCTATTTTTATTTGTTTGAATTATTTCTCGATTACAGCTCATTAAAACAAGTGAGACCCTCTCATTAAAACAAGTGAGACCCTCTCATTGAAACAAGTGAGGCCCTGTCGGAGCCAAATCGTGTATCTATTTGTCTTTTCTTTTTTTCCCCCACAAAATTAAAAAAATGCCAGCTGCCCTTTACATTGTATGTAATGTTCGGCAAAAAAAATGGCTCAAGGTAACTTTGAATAAAATGCTTTTACTTTAAATTCCAGAATAAGTCAAGTATGTTTTTTCCTTCTCATAAACGTTTTTGGAGATACAGTGTTTCAGGGCCATGTAGAGACTTCAGCAGATGCGGGTGGAGGGCGGAGTGAAAGGGTCATCCTGGTGGTTTATTCAAAAAAATAATAATTATTTTCTTGTCATCTGTCAGCTGTTACAGGGAGGGTTGTGTGACAAAATAAAAAAAAACATGTCGAAAGCAAAAACAAAATACTAGCACCTAGAGCCGCTTTTTTTTTTTTTTGCCAATGTTTTGTTGTTTCTTGACATGAAATAAGTGGGTAAAGGTCCTAAATGTAGACTTGAACCTGACCTTAGATCTGACTAATGTGAGTGTAATTCAGTACTCTATTTCATTTATGTTATTCGTTCATTAAGTGAAAAAAACATTGTAATAGAAAGCCGGTGTAAGGCAAAATCCCAATAATTCTACACTCTTAGGGGCTAAGAACTATTTTTTGGTTCCGTTTCAGTTCTGCTCACACTACACCATATTCGATAACTTGCAGTCTGTCGCTTTAAGAACATGGCTTGAAGAAAGGAGTATGATTTAAGGCTAATAATTAATCAGAGACCATTATGTGTTAACCAGTAGTGCATAGAAAGGTGCTCTCTCTTTCTCTAGTGAAGTACAACACACACACACACACACACACACACACACACACAGATTCTTTTTCATGCGACAGGTGTGTGTAATGGCAGAGGCTCAAGAGGCATTACCCACCAGCTTTACTGGCTTTCACCTGGCCCACCTGAACACAACGAGTTCCCCCTTAGTGCACAGCAGACAGGGGCTGCAGTGTGTGTGTGTGTGTGTGTGTGTGTGTGTGTGTGTGTGTGTGTGTGTGTGTGTGTGTGTGTGTGTCCCCACCACAGCCTGCAGCATCTGCAATACTTCACTTTATACACTCATTCACCTATACACACACTCCTGTATAGATTATTCTTTAGAAAAATGGACACAGTCACGCACAAACGATTTTTGTCACTCATCCACCGCTGCTGGTAGGTTCACTGTTGGGGTGTAACTCACAGTGGCTTGTACTGTAGTTTTATTACTGAAGATCTGCCTGTTGCTTATCTTCGTCCAGCATTTCTTCATGGCACCACACATTTTCCGCCAGGCCGGTTACAGCGTGGAGATGAAAATTAAGGGCAGAGCCCTTTTTTTGTTTGGAATTCACCACATGCCCATTTAAAAAGGCTTGTTATGTTACAGAGGCCTGATTCGAAAGATTTATATATATATTTAAAAATGAAAACAGTTCGGTGACAACCATTGGCTACAGCTGGACACATAATTAGAGTGGCTCCTTACCTATAATTTGTGTAATAGTTTTGGGGTAGCGGTATGTTATTAACATATGAAAAGGCTAAGCAGGGGTCATTGTGCCTCGCATCGGCAATTAGGGGGGAGAGGCGAGGGCAGAAGAATGTTTGGAGCCGCCATTAATTGGAAATCACTACAAAGCCATGCTTTAATTATAATTTAGTGAGAACAGCACTGCGTTAAATGAACATATTTCCTCCGCCATTATGGGCTGTAACAGTATGAATGTCGGGATCTGTTTCCTTTCATGGCGTGAGGCTTTGAAGAAATTGGCATTAAATTAGATTAATCTGAAAGGCTATAGACTTGGCCGGCTTTTTTCATGGTAATACTGTGTGCGGGGCGCGTTTGCATTTAAATGAAGCATGTTTGTTTATTTGTGAGACGGGAAACAGGTCCGCGCTGCCTGTACACCGGTCATGAATATACATACATAAAGAGGGCCTTATATTTTAACTCTGTATTGAAGCGGTTGAATAGAGTGCTGCATTCTTATCATGACAATAGCAAAGGGGCGGGCGATATGACAATATGCTGTAATGATTATTTATGCCCCGAAATGCTTTTTCTGGAGTATCATCAGGACTTAAAGAACACTAAACATCGGTATGGCATCACAAAGGCAGAGCCTACGAACGACAGCCAGTATATTAAACACAGAGCAACAAGTAGCTGGATGTCAGTCCATTTAGATAGATAGATAGATAGATGGATGGATGGATGGAAGGATGGATGGATGGATACACCGCTATACATTGAAATTTCAATGAGCTTCACTGAAAGTGCATATAAATAATGTATAAGAATTTAAAGTAATATATATATATGTATATATATATATATATATATAAACACAGACGCATTGCACGTTCAGAACTGGACATAAGAGATTTGCATATAAAGTCTTAGGAATGAATGTTTTGTGTTCTAATGGCCCACGGAAAGACACTGTTTATGGCATTGTGTTGTTTTAATTAGAGAGATATAGAAGTCAGGCTGAGAAAAAAAAAAATAATCCAATCCAATCTTGTAATGAATCTATCCTGAAATAGCACTCGCTCACATTGTGTGATGTCATGTAAACTGTGTAAGCTCTTCTGAAGTGAAGTGCTTTCAATTAAAGAGCTCATATTCTACACTGTTCCACTACATTTTTTTTCCATCCACTTATGACATTTTTGTGTTTTATATTCTAAAAATAGTAATTTTTAAAAGAACATTTTCAAACAGTATTTACCTCCTAGTATCAAAGAGTGTCACAGTGTCTAAGGCTGATATATGTAAATGACTCATGTTCTGATTGGCTGCCCTGTGAATCATTTACAAATCAGTGTGGCTGCACTGCTGAACTGCTGTAGGTGGATGTATGTAAATATGGTGGGTTTTGTGACATTACAAATACAGCTGTTTCTTACAGTTTTCATATACACAGTATATGGGCTGGGAAGTGAATACTGTATTTAATAGCATGTATCTAATAGTGTGTATTGCATCACAAATATGCACAGAGTATATATATATATATGTGTGTGTGTGTGTGTTCTGCTTATTAAAATAATTGAGGTACATTCAGTTTTCTCAGATTTGAGCTGTAATTTTTAAGAAAATATCGGTTGATATTAGGGCTGTGCGATATGGACAAAAGAAACCTATCACGGTTTTCTTGAACAATATTGCGATTTTGATTTTAATCACGATTTTGACACACACAGACAGGTTTTACAGTGTGAATATGAAACATTTTTCCAAAGGATAACAATTAGATCTTTATCAAAGACCTGTAACATGTCTCT
>JBBPCY010000037.1:4839500-4851673 GCA_037974405.1 Brachyalestes nurse
CACACACATACAGACACACACACACACACACACACACACACACACACACACACACACACACTCACACACAGTGCCCAGCTGCATTCTTGACAAAACTGTCATCGTTACGCATCATCATTAGACCTACATTATTACAAGCAAATAAAACAGAAGAGGATACTGAGTGATTAAAGCCCTATTAGGATTGGATTAGTTTCACAGGGGGAGATCTGCAATAAAGATTTTTTTTTTACAAATCACTGGAAATAAACCTCAAGCATTTGGAAGGCAATGAAATTAAATTCATTTACCTCATGTTTGCTTTAGAGGCGACATTATGGAGATGTGTATCCAGATGGTACTACAATTATCAGACCACCCCTGAAATCCGGTAATTTGGCCTGTCATTTTGGGAGGAGGGAACAAAAACACTGCCAATCCCCAATGGAAATGTAATCACATCTGAAAGTGCTTTTTTCTCTGCTTGTTAAGGTTCCATTAAAAATACATGACGCAAATGACATAATGCTAACCGAGGGCTACTGGACTGGATTCATTGTGAGCCACATGGTTGGCCAAGCAGTACACGGGGGTCTATTAAAAATACATGATAAAAATGACATAATGCTAATCAAGGGTTCCATGAAAGGCTCAGTGAAAGCTCAGGATATCAGATGATTCTGATCAGATCTGGGGTTACGGCTATTTTTAGTTATTATTATAATATTAGCTATTCGAAAAATACTGGGTATAATCATCTGTCATTCACAATGGATGTGATTCACTGTAAGAAACATGGTTGGTCAAGCAGTATATGGGGTACTGGAGGACTACTGCCCTGCACTGTTTGGTCACTTCTTTGCTTTAACAACTCTTCTACTAATAGAATATTAATCAGTGGGTGTGTTTGAGTAGGAAAATCGCCAAACTACCAGACACCAGTCTTTGAACACCCATGCTTGTACATTTCATCCCTAAACGGCAAGTGTTTGGAGTCCAAATAAATTGATCTGGAGCTACTTAGCTTTCCAGTCACACACCAATGAACCACACAAGCAGATAATCAAGTCTCGGCACCATCAGACACTCCTCCACTTCCTAAGAGACGGGCCTCTAATGAGGTTAAAACTCTTCTGTGTTGAACCTTTCAGAGTTAATGCTCCCTATTGTTCCCATGCAACTCTATGGCAGATGTTCTTGCTGGGGTCTACAGGCTGGTGCCCCTAATTGGAAAATCATGAGCTTGGATGGATGCAAAACTCATCCGTAACTCTGGGTTTACTGAAAGAAAACTCTCTTGGAGTCGGTTGTCTGCACCCATGGTGGAATGTTAGACAACATGCTGTATCAGATAGCGTGAAGGCCTGTGTAGGTGGAGTGCACTCACAGAGCCAAACATTAATGCTAAAGCACAGCTGATCTGACACTGTATCTCATCAAGGCCACACCGTTCATGTGTCTTTTTTCTCTAGAGGCTCTCTGTAAGTCGTGTGTTGTCTACAGTGTGATTTTCTGGTTTAAAGACTAGGAAACCCCCCTTCTAATGATGCAAGGATAGGCGGGATTAGAAAGCACACCTGGTCTTTTAGGGCCAGGCTGTTTCATACCTTTTTTGATGATCTGATGAATTCCTAAATGAGGCAGGAGAGAATTAGAAGAGAACAGGTGAGACTAAATTACTCAAATGACATCAGAAATGAAATAAGTCATCAGGCAACTAGCTAAAAGCTACATTTAGCAACATAGCTCCCTGGCTAACTAGACACTTCACTTATCAGGTGAAAGGGTAAACAACCTGTTTGCCATCCTATATGTTCTAAATAAAGAGAGTCTTTACGATCTCTTAATGACAGAGGTAAGAGTCACACCCATGGTAGAATTTTAGCTATATTTATCAGTAGTGACTGAATTTATTAATAGTAACTGTATTTATTAATACTAGCTGTAATAATAATAATAATAATCATCATCATCATCATTTATTATCTATATAGTGCCTCAAACTCAGGGTCACTTTACAAAATAGTTCAGTCATAGAACAAGAAACAGTGTTTACAGTAGTAGACAAAAACATAAAACAGTCCAAATTTTGTGAGATATATTTGTGTAATGCATGCTGGGTATTGTAGTGTGAGACATGAAAAGGATATAAACTCATGAAGCCTGAATGATATCATGCTATGCATATTAAAAAAATATATACCATACTATTATTTGAGGGTAAAAGAAAGTTCTCCAGGTTGTAATGGCCGAGAATGGACATTCTGGCAGCGCTTCAGAGCCGCCACCACATGGACATGCTGGCTAAATGGATTCCTCTTCAAAAACACGGGATTCAGTTACAAACCCATGAGCTGCAGAGCTCGCCCACCCTTCATGTCGGACTCTGCGTGAGCTTTGATCGCTCAAATGTCACAAGCTGACGTTGGTGGCTTCATGATTTATTCTAATGTAGACACCAGGATGACTCCAGCTTTTAGCAGCTGAATGTATTGATGCACCATGTTCATCACTCTGTTATGCACTCGTGCCTGTATCCTTCTCATCTAATTTAATATTTCTCAGACAGCACCATCAGATCAAGCAACAGTATATCTGTAAGCGGATTAAGGGCCTCCCTGTCCATATGCTCTGATATCTGTGAGCCTGGGCTTAATATGGGAGCTTTAGGTCATGTGCACTATAAAGGAAAGCTGTAATTTTACACATTTGGGGGTTCAAGTTTTTTAAAGGGCCTATATTCTATAAGTATTAGGGCTGGGAAAGTTAATGCATTATTTACTTAATGCCAACAATTATTTTATCGCGTGTTAACGCCGGTTTTTATTTTTATTTTAAAAGTTCGGCTTTCACCGAAGTAATGCGAGTGTTGAGCTATTTTAATTTGGACAAAAGTAATGGGACGCCTGACCCCTGGGAAAACTAGCGACACGTACAGCGCTCCCATTACTTTTGTCCATATAAGACGCCTGACCATTACACCACATGTTGATAAGAGTATTAAAAACATTATGTTTAGGACAGACTTAAAGGTGCGATTAATCGCGAGTTTAACTGTGGCAAACATGAGATTAATCGCGATTAAATATTTTAATCTACTGACAGCCCTAATATACATATATATTTTTTGTGACCTCCCATTTTTGTCTGGTTCTATGTTCTAAAAACAGTCATTATTAATTTTTACATGTTAATTTTAAACCTTAGAATGAAATAGGCTGTGACTGATCTATTTAAATGAACTCTGTTCAGATAGAAATCATTTAAAAAGCCAAACTCCAATTTTGTCATTGTTCGCTTTTTTGGAATAAGCAACTGCAAAAACGCTGTGTCAAAAGATTCACAGAAATTTCAAATGAAAGGTGCAAAAAATAACCAAAATAAAATCTTGTTGCATCAAACTACACTGAAAGTTAGAAACGCGTTCTCTTTCTCTTTTTTGTCAGACAGTGTTTTTGTCCTGACAGTTAGAAACAGTCAGTGTTAATAGTTTCCCTGCATTGCACACTCCAACACCACACCTCTCTACAGTAACAACACTTCCTATCACTTCAGTTCGAATGAGTGGACCAAAGGCAAAATGAAGAAGGGCAGTCACGTGTCATTTTTAAAAAATGGACTAAAAGGGTTGAGGTATGGTCAGTGTGATCTTTAGCGATGTTTATATCATACATTAGGTTGTGAAATAAAAAAAGAAAATATGTTTATAGTTCTCAGTCATGTACCTCTAGGGATGCTTGACAAATACAGCCATGGAAAAAAATAAGAGACCACATCATTTATTTTCTGACTTTTGCTTCTGCAGTTTGTTGGAGTGTGTCAGTGTAAAATCTGCATGTCACTATAGTTTTATACACTTGATTCTACACAAAAACATAATAATACATATAAATAATTTATTATACCTTGGAGATGTTAAACTACACACACATTATTTTACAGCTGCAACAATTAAAACAGTGATGTTAAGAGCAGAGTGTGTGTGTGTGTGTGTGAGACTCTGTTTCATCCATCAGAAACACACACACACACACTTGTTGCACTCACAACACATATGGAGACATTTCTTATTTTTACACACACACACTGCAATAGTTCAGAAAACAATAGCAAGCTGTGCATTTTACACACACACACACACACACTGCCGCAAACTGTACGGTGAACAGACAAAAAGACAAAAGTGGTATTTTTCCATGTCTGTGGTATTTTCAAAGTTTTTTTCCATGTCTGTTTATGAATAAAACATGTCACAATGTGCCCTTTCATTTAGAAATGTTCTTCTATTGGAAATAAGACATATATAATATATAATACAATACGTACAAAGTCTATCATTAACTACTTTCTGACCTTGAAGTTGCTGATGAAGTGAAGAGTATAGTTCATGAAGTGTGATGACTATAATGCCTATTGTCCTGCTAGCCCACATGCTGCCACGTACCCTCGTGTACATATCAGGGCACTATCAGGTATCATCAGTGTAGAAAGGTACATGGTGGGTTGCATTGCGTGCACGAGTTGTACTCCAGGTGAAAGCAAGCCCCCTGAACAGCAGATTGTAGGTCAAGTGGTAAAGTCCAACAGATGTAACCAGAGATGTTAACTAGCATCCACGCCTAATCCTCCAGTGACCATACCTTAGCAGAGTCTACAGAGTCAAGTATTGCATTCAGTGAAGTCTTTTCACTTCTTTGGGTTGCTCTTTCTCTCGGAGAAATGTCAGAGTCTTTTTGCGCACGGCCTCTGGGGAGGGCCCCACAATGCTGCCTCTGTGTGTGTGCATTTGTATGCTAGCACCTCGATGATACAGTTACAAAACACTCGCTATGTTTTGGAGTAGAACAGGGAGGAGCGTGGTGGGAAAATATGTGGAGGTTCAACAGGTAATTTGCACTGTAGCTTTACTCTGTGAAAACATCTTGTCATTTCAGCCTAAAAAATGCCCTTCATGTGGTAAGTAGCGGATTAACTGACTTTGTTCAACACAAAGAAATTATGTGATTACACAGTAGTGCATAGCAAAGCAACTCAAATGAATAGAGACAAAGATCATCAGTTCAGATATCACAAAAATTCTTAAGTTTTCATTTCCAGGTTTTAACGAGAGCTGGGCCTAAAGACCCTGGGCCCTATGAAAATGGAGGGTTTGTTCATTTTGTTGACAGGTGGGGGGATTAGGGTTATTTTTCGTTTTGTTGACAGGGGAGGAGTGGTAGGATTAGTTTTGTCGAGTGTTTTTACTGTTCATGACAAGAAAAATAGTTGCACTTCATCCACTCATTGAAAAACTGACATTAGCTTAGACATGAGTGGGAGGTGGGCCGTAATATGCATGGCCCTTCGCAACTGTTGTAGTGAGTGTATAGGGCTGATTGGCTCTGGTTTTAATACTTACAAGCCAAGAGATATTGTTAGTCTTTTGCTATCCATTCAGTCAACACTAGGGGTTGCATAGACAGGTTGGCTAATAAGTCCACTGATTGGTGCTGTGGTCAGCAGTCAACTATTGGATATCAGTGCCTGAAGTACAGAGACAGAAAAAACTGTAGTGCACAGGTAGGAGGATTGTCACAAAATCAAGTTTCCTTTGCTATAATACTTTATTATACTAGTGTGGAAATATTATTCAAGATGAAACTAAGTTAATTTAAACACTGCTCTGAAATGTAACCTTGTAAACCAGACCAGGTTTAAAGAACCACTTTCTTTTCTTGGCTATTTGACTGACATACAAACCAACCAATCACAGAATAACAGGTGAGATTCTGAAAGCTGTGAAAGTCTGTGTACTTTTTTAGTCAGAGTATCTGAAGCTGAAATATACAGAAATAGAACAAGTATGTAAATAAACCATATATCACTTGCATATGTCCCCTTTTTGCAAGCTTCTTATATGTGAAAATATTTAATTTTTGCATAAAATATTTTTACTTGTTATTTTTTTACTGCTTTTTACCAAATGTTCCACCCAAGCAAACGTTTGGCCTGATTGTCTCTGCTTAATGAGCCGTTTGAGGAACGATTCATACTAAATTACAACATGCTTTTGTAACTGCGACCTCTGTTAAGCACTCTGAAGGATTGGAGGGACGGGAAATTCCATTCTGTACCATATCTCTACTTCTTGTTTGCCCTGAACCTTAAAAAGCTTTCCCCTTTTTTATTTGTCAGGCCTTGCTTTTGTGTGAAATAAAGACCCAGTCTGGTGGGACTGGTGCGTTCTGGCAGAGGTCTCTCTCCAGTACCTGTTCACTGCCCTGCATCTCCGCTGGTCCACGGCCTCTTCGGGCCCAGCTGGGTACAATGCTGCCATTCTTCTGCCACTGCAGCCCTTAGCTGCCCAGATAGCATCAGCTCTCACACATTGTTCTCCTCCCCAAGGACATGCTTTTAAAATGTTGGCAGAGAAACAATCAAGGTGAAAAAGAAAGAAAGAGTTGTTTTTGGAGGGGTTCGGTTCATTTCGTGAAGTGGATTCGAGTAAATACTTCCAGTGTGCAGTTCGAGCTGATCCTCAAGAAGCTCAAAATAATCTGTTTCTTCATCAGTTATGAACATACACTCTTAAAACAGAGGTTCTTTAGGGAATCAGATGTGTTTTGCTATGGCATTACGCCAAATGACACTTTTGGCACCTTTTTTTTAAATACTTTGTTCCTTTCAACGCCCCCACCCCCAGGAACCCCTAGCCCTCGCTACTGTGTGTGTGATGGTAATCTGATCTGGTCGAGTCTTGCTGAACTGACATTCTTAAGGCAGCATTAGCATTATTGTTTAATGTTATGATTCGCTGGTTCATACAGGGATGTAAAATGTTCTCACAGTAGATAAATCCCCCACCCACCGCCTCAGCCACTACTTCTTTTGGTCACCAAATAGCAAGCACCGAATTCCCCGCTATCGCTGTGGCTGAATCTGGCAACGTACCCGTCATCACACACACAGACACACACACACAAAACAGTCTGGAACTCGTGACTCACGTCTCAAAAAAGCACAAAAAAGCAGCTCCTTGAGGCTTGAAGCTTACTTTGAAGGCCTGCCGGCATTGTGGACGTGTTGGAATCTCGTCTGGAGAAAGAGCCTTCAAAACTCTAGCCTTGGCGAGAGGGCCAAAAATCTCTCCCATCTTCCAGTGTGTCTGCTCAAAGCACACAGTGACTCAGCCCGGCTATTGTAGGCGCGTCTGACCCCGGGGCGAAGAGAACCGTATCACACCAATGAATCAAATGAATGCGCAACAAGCCGACTTCTGCCCAAACCCAATTTGATCCCAGATAAGCCGTCCCTCAGGTGTGCGTACAGTTAAATAGAAAATGTGACGGAGATCTGAAAAGGCTGTGGAAGGCTTTTTTTCTCGTCCTCGGGACACACAAGGACACTGCCAAGCAATTAAGCACTTTCTGGTGAAGCAGTCGAACTCTGCTAACCACCAAAACCCCCTACACTACATAATGAACGGAGACACCAGTTAATCAAGTGTTTCATTAGTTTAATCATCTCAATTTACCGAGACTACGAGGAATTTTAAGCAGTTCCAGATTTGCAATTTGTATGTGTGTGTGTGTATGAGTGTGTGTGTTAGTGTGAGGGCATGTTTGTGTATTAAAAAGCATATTTACTCCAGTTAGTAGTAACCTTACAACAACAGCCGCAGGGCTGCAGCCTGTTTCAGTACTATAGTGCAGCAAGAACTGTTTACTGTTTTATTAAATTCTGTTCATTTTTGTCAGATACACTGATTCATCTGTTTATTGTTTATTACATGCCATCTGATGAGCAATGACTGAGCTACTGAAGCATCCAAATGGTTCTTTGAGTTGTTATGGCTGTATATAAGAACTAAGAGCTAAGAACTTTTGTTCTATATTGCGCTAGAAACGGTTCCTGCACTGTTAGAAGCCAAAGAGCTTTTCATGAGTACTGCAGAACCTTTTAAGAGTGTAGGAAGCTTTCTTTTACAGGCCCCTTGGTTCTACGTCATGTTACACCGAAGAATTAGCTAGAACTGAAATAATCTTAAATGTACAGTGTCAGTGCCTGTAATTATTGGGCTGAATAGAAAGTGCTACAGACTTTTCCCCCAGATGTGTGTATCCCATTGTCATTTTAAGCTTAAATGGTGGGTAACACTGCAGGCACACGTGTTGAGAACTTGTTGAGTTTAGACCAAAAAAAGCAGGGATTAGCCAGGCAGTTAAACTAGCTGCTCCATTCACTATGTTTATGACCATTAAGTGATTATCAGCTTACTGCACTACAATGCGTCAACATTTGAAGCACTGAACTTTTTTAGAAAAGTTTTAGCATTCTGGATTAACCTGTAGCCTGGGGAGCCTTTATTAAGCCTGAGGTTCTGCTGTGCTCTGGTTGGAGAGATCTTGAACAAAAGCTGAAAAAAGGTGGGTTAATACAAGTCTTGCACTGAAAACCGAACACTAATCCGTCGTCCTGAAGACACTCAAATCCCACTGGAGACAATGTAGGATCCTGGAATCACATTATAAAGCACGTGTTAATGTTGATAATGTTGAATGTGTTAATGCTGATAAAATCATTTTGAGAAATTCCAGTTTAAACAACAGAAGCTGTGTTTCCTTTTGAAATGGTTGTTAAAATTGATATTTCAGACATGTACCAAAGAGAAATAATGTAATACAGCGAAATCATTTTATAATTATAGGTGTTATATAAGATTATATACTTGTGCCTTGACATAGTATTGAAATGATCGAACACCATTCTTCCCAAAGATATTTTCACAATAGGGTTTTGATGGATCATGGTGCTATATAAGACATCAGTCCCAGATAGGATGGAGGCAATGTCAGTCTGAAATATGTTTAGGAATGTTGGAAATGTTTCATCATCAGATAAATATCTTACACTACAGGACTTGCGAATGTTTGGAGAGGTTAAAATAATCAAGCACGCCTGTGAAGGTCTCCCATCACTTCAGAGTTAGACTGTAATATATAACGGCTTTATTATTATTTACACTTCCTCATGTTTATAGAAAATAGCAACCGACTTCAGACATACAGTCCAAAAGTCTGAGATCGGTTGGAAAATCTGCGTTTTTTTCATCTCAGTCTAAAACAACGAAAGTATTAGTTAACATTTCGAGCATCCTCAGTTCAACATAAATTGTTTTGCTAATGTAATATTAGTAATGAAAAATGTAAAGAATACAAAATAAAGGCATTTCTATTGGTCTAGTGGTCTCAGACTAGAACTAATTATACTGCGAGAATTCAGATACATTTGCCAGATACCTCTGGCATTCTGCAATTTAAACTTATAGATTTAGACTGCACTGAGCCTCTGGAGGTCATGCATTGCACAATAAAAAGCAAGAAACAAAAAACTTCCAAAAGTGAAAGACAGAGATGGCTTTTTAGTGGCGATGGGGGAAGCTCTGTGGGTCCCTGGGAGATGCTGCTTTCATTAGATGGGGCGTGCAGGTCACTTGGCCTTGTGTTGTGGTTCCTGAACAACTGAGTCGGGAGATGAGATGGGACTCAGTGATTGATGTGCCCTAGAGCCCCTGGCTGAGAGGCGGACCATCAGGTAGAGACGCCCCGTTGCTGACAGATAAGGGAGCGAATTGACACAAAGGCACACAATAGCCCCCTACGTCACGCCTGAATCCCCTTTGTACCGACTGATGCTCTCCAAGCCCTTCCCACCAGGAGAGAGAGAGAGAGAGAGAGAGAATCAGGCAATGGCCAGCATAGATGGACATGAGCCATTCAGACTGGAGCTTAATGTGTTACCAGACACTTCTCAAGGAGGAATATGACTGAGAGGAATTGCTGAGGCCATCCATTATTTACTACTGACAGGCACCAGCCTTCATCAGCCTTTCAAAGCAGCCCACTTCAGAGACCATTCAGCTGGAGGCCGACGAAGCCGCTCTGCTCTTTCTAACCAGCTTCTCGAAGGATGTGGGCTTCTGAGTCAAAGGAATGACAAAAAGCATGTTTTTCTCAAGAAATGGTGGGATTTAACCCTTCGAAGTCAAGTCAAGAGCAAATGCCTTATCTTTGCTGTGTAATTGCATAAAACAGTCCCGAGTTATTATTGTTATTGCACAGGACTAGAATAACAGAATGTTATCTACAAAATAGATTTCATATTAAGTGACTCATATTATGAAATAATTTGTTTTCCTCACTTGAGTTTATTGTAGTGCATTGACACGATTACAGTTTCAAAACCTAGTACTCCTGAGTTCATACAGTCTATATGTGCACATGAAGATGCAAGAAAAGACCCATTTGCAGTGTCTCAGCACATTTATCTGCACTGTATGGACAAAAGTATTGGGACTCATCTGTTTTTCAGGGTTTAGGCTAGACCCCTTACTTCCAGTGAAGTTCAGTCTTAATGCTTCAACAGACCAAGACATTCTGGACAACACCATGCTTCCAACTTCGTGGACCCAGTTTGGGGAAGAACCTTTTCTATTCCAGCAGGACTGTGTCCCAGAACACAAAGCAGCTCCATAAAGACGTGGCTGGAGGAGTTCAGTGTGGAAGAACTTGACCATATTAAAGTCTATGTGTTTGAATGGATGCCTGTTGTGTTTAAAGTCCCTGTTGGTATAATGGTCAACCGTCCCAATTCTTTTATCCATGTTGTTTACATCTTCAGCCTAAGCCTAAACCAGTATAGCCCTGAACGATCACAATAATGTTCGAAAGAATATTTCAGCCCAGACTGCTTTTTGACCTGGAAAAAATAGAAGGAAACCAATCAGAACAGAGATCATTTATATCACTCTCAAAGGCACAATAACAAAAGAGCCTGTTTAATTAAAAATAATAAATTGAGGTTGAAAATGGTCATATAAAAACGACATATGACTGTTTTTGGTACAAAACACTACATATTCTACATAAGTGGACATCAGGGGAAAATATATATGGGCCCTTTTAAACTTGTGAACAGTAGATCTCAAGCCAACTAGAGCTTAAACCAGAGCTTCAAGCTACATGGCTCAGATTGTGACTAGGAGCTGCTGTTTTTGCCAAGCACTTGTGTTGTAAAGCACATTTACACAAAGAGCCCATAAATCCCTCTGTTTTGTTCAGTGGAGGATTTAGTCTTTATTATTATTTAGTCGTTTTATTAGATGTAGATGAGAGCGCTGTACACTGGACGAGACCCTCACTGGTGCTTTAATGGTCCAGAGGACAGTTTAAGGATGCTGTCGTGGGAAAAAGTGAAGGGGATTCTTCCCAAAACATGAGAAGTCAATTTATATTATGGAAAGAATCCACTCTGTTTTGGAAATAGCAGTTCCCAATAGATTTGTGCTAAACACACAAACCTCACAGCGCATTCAAACATTCAGCCTCGTCTTGTTTTCGGGTCTGCATTTGGTCATGCTTGAGTTGCTGGCTGATCCTGAGTTGTGGAGGTATTACAGTGGTGGGAGACCCAGCTGGGGAGTTCCCAAATCTGTTTGTATGGTGGACAGTGAATAATGTGTGATGAAACACTGTAAACACTCTTCTGTCCCAGATCCTTGTATTGCAATTGCTTCACTTCCGTCTGCATAAAAAACATGATGTTAGCACACTTCTGTCCTCCACAGTTGACTTACTTTGGGCTATACTTGTAGAATAGGGACATCACCATAGAGTGTATAATACTGTGCTGAACTGTATCATATTGCATCTTATTGTGTTATACTGTAATGTAAAATGACCTAAATGTTTGTGACTAGTATGTTAGCTCAGGGCTAACATATTAGCTTGTGAATCAAGCAGTGGTCCAAAACAGTAGTTGGCCATTTTTACAGTCATTTATTGCAAATTTATGCCAAATGCATTGACTGACCTAGCTTTCATTTCATGTGGATTAGCTAACATAACAGAATTAGCGGTTAGCATTCTCCGCCGAGCATGAAGAGCTGTGCAAGGACATTGTGTTAGCAGTTCACTTCATATGACTTACAATAGGCATGTGCCAGGCCTCACCATCCCAGTGCTTTGGTACAATATATGGACAAAAGTATTGGGACACTTTTTCAGGGTTTTGGCTAGACCCCTTACTTCCAGTGAAGGACAATTTTAATGCTTCACTATACCAAGACATTTTGAACAACAACTCTGTGGACCCAGTTTGGGGAAGAACCTTTTCTATTCCAGCAGGACTGTGTCCCAGAGCACAAAGCAGCTCCA
>JBBPCY010000037.1:4865573-4880194 GCA_037974405.1 Brachyalestes nurse
CTGGTCCACACAGAGTCCTGACCTCAACCCCATCCAGCACCTTTGGGATGAACTGGAACGGAGATTGTGATCCAGACTTTCACACCAACATCAGTGTCTGACCTCATAAATGCTACAGAATGAATGGACACAATTTCCCACAGAAACTACAAAATCTTGTGGAAAGCCTTCCAAGAAAAGTGGAAGCTGTTATAGCAGTAAAGGGGGATCAACTCTATGGATCTGAACACAGTGTCATCAAAGTCTCTTTTGGTGTAATGGTCCCAGTACTTTTGTCCATACATTGTTCATTTATCACATGATTATGAATACAGAAATCATGCACAGATGGAAAAGCATTGTTAATATGCTCTACTGTACCGCAGGTGATAATTCCCACATCGGCATCGGGGATATTATGGACGACCCCGGCTCCAGCAGCCCCAGCAATGATGAAGCAGCCATGGCAGTAATCATGAGTCTGCTGGAGGCCGACGCAGGGCTGGGTGGACCGGTGGACTTCAGTGACCTCCCATGGCCTCTGTGAGAGGAGCCTGATGACCGAGACTAGAGTGAGGTACTGGCCGGAACCGGTGCTCCTTTTCCACCATGGGTCTGTATCATCGGGCCAGATGTTCCAGAAGCATCTCAGCCGAATGATCGCTGTGTGAGGAATATATTCTTCTCCGAGTTACCAGAGAACTTCATTACACTGCAGAGCTTTTTCTGGAAACGGCAACTACGCCAACAGCCGGCAGCGGAGCCACTACAGCTGAAAACAAGCCTCAAAACAGACTTTCACAAAGCACTTAGCTCCTTTCCTGGAGTGTGAAGAAACCTAGAAAAGAATCCAACAAAAGTTTTGTGGTTTCTATATATAAATATATATTCATGTAAATGACACTGGAATCATCCCACTTCTCTCTACATGTCACTTTTCTTTCCTTTTTGGTGTACTTACATGCAGAAAGCTCTTCTTGCGTATATATTTTTTTCAGAATATATATGGTATTATAAGTGTATTGTATGAACAGTGACATTTTTAAAATAAACTTTTTTCTCTTCATGTATATATATTTTTGGGCTCGGTCTTAAAAAAATACAAGAAAATGTTATAAGGAGAGGTCATGATTTTGTTCACCAACCTCCTTAAAATCATAATTTTAACAGGTATTAAGAATTTTCGATGATTTTGTTGAATACCGACTGAAGGTTTAACACCAGGCACGTCTGTTTTACAGCTTTATTTATACAATGATTCTCAAGCTCTGAACAAATGAATCCTGATCACATGAATGTATGTCCTGCCATGGAGAAAACAGAAAGTAACACTGCATTCATTCACCAGGCAAATAGAACCCCTTTGGCTATGAGCTGCAAAGGAGCATTGAGGGGAATTCTCAAACCGGGATTGTGGGAGAGCTTTCCGAGTTAAACAAACCAAAAAATAATAATAATAAAAATAATAGTAATATTTATAACACAGTGGCACCACCCAGGATACATCCCAACCTTATCAAATAAGATAAAATAAAAATATTATAAATCATAGTGTCAATATAATGGAAATGGAAAAATGAACAATAGTAATAATATAATAATAGGCCCAATTACAAAATAAGTGAAGTCGTTAATTTCCTTGCAAACAGCTAACAAAAAATAAATTTCCTTTGGTCAAGTAAAAAACAAAAGAGAGAAAAACAGGAGAGCACTGCCCATGCCAGTTTCCCGAGTCCCTCAAGAGTATGTTTTTTTAAAACATTTTTTTTCCTCGTACAGTAGACTAGATAGTTGAGGCTCTAAGGCTGCGAAGGAGGTGCAGAAGGCAATCCGGTTATGGTGTCACTCTCGCTCCATGCTGCAGCATGCTGTGGAGGGTGAGCGGGGGGGGGGGGGAGGGAAGAGTCTGCTTTTAGAGGGCAGGTGAGGCAGCGTCGGGGTCGGGTTCGTTGTTGTAGTTGTTGCTGTAGTGGTGGCCTGGGGGCGGGTGGTTGGGCAGAATGTCCAGTTCGTCCACCTGGGGGCCGGGATGCATAACCACCAGCTGGTCCTGCGGAATGTCCGCCGCCGCCGCCGCCAGGTTGGTGATGGACTTGCTCTTGACGCACTGGAAGTCCACGTGTCTGCTCTTGCCCTCCTCCTTCTCCCAGGACATGCGGATGAAGGGTCTCTGGACGTAGTTGTAGATGACCTCGGGCCTTCCGCCTGGGCGCTTCTTCACTTTCTCTTTGTACGTGGGATACCCTACGAAGCCAGAATGTTTTCTTTGTATTTAAATATGCTTTGGCCAGTGTGAAGTCAGCTTATCAATATTATTTTCCTCTAACTGTTTACGCTTAACTGTTCCATAACAAAAACAATATTTTGTTACTGAATGCTGCTGACCCCACAGAATGCGGCCATGGGGACGTTTCCCTCACCTGTGGCGTCTGCATACACACTGTCAGAAGCGTTTTACCTTTTGTTCTCTTTACATTTGTCATCTACACTGTCTGAAATGATGCATTTTCTGGATACTCTGTCAATGTGTGTGTCCATATTACCTATTGCAGTATAAGGTGCCCTCTTTAGAAAATTTTTTAGAAGTCACTGAATTTGTGACAAACAAAACAAAAACTTACCTTCAATGCCTAGCCTTATTTTCTTCAGTCCTCGTTCTTTTAAAACCGATTTGGCAACATCTCTGTTTTCAATGTACTTGAAGAAACGGTAAAGTTTCGTACTGTATATTACTGAAAAACAAGATGAAACAAAGTGCATTTAAGCCAAAGCAGCAGAGGTTATCTTCGAGAGACACGGATAAAGACCACACGCAGATTTATGAACTCTTAAAATGACTATAAAAAGATATTGGCCTTGTTACCAAAACAAGGTGCTTTACAGTTTCTTTAAGGCTAGATTAACAAGAGACAATCATCAGTTTATGGTTCTGCATGACTGGGTGTGGCAAAGGCTTGATATGCTGCTTGATTTATACTTCACAGGTCATTTCAGACATCATTAGCAAAAAGTACAAAATAACTGAGTGGAATTCACTTCTGGCACAATTCAGGCTGACCTTTAGGACCTCCCAAGAATTAGGAGCTCTTACAAAGTCAACTTTAAACACCGAGTGTGTAGCGATACTCACTTTGTGAATACTCCTCTCCCATTTGGGGAGGGTACTCCTCGTCCCAGTCCACTACGTCGTCATCAGTCAATACAACGATGTGGCACTCCCTCTCTCCACTCTGGGCACTGGCCACCATCAGCGGCAGCACCATCTCCTCCAGGTAGAACTCAAACTGCCGCCGGGCACCATCATTCGACAGCTCGTGCATCAAGGCACCTGTGGAGCGTGCCACAGTCAACTCAGAGACAGACAGACAGGCGCAGGTGTGTGTATAGCTGAAAAGTTGCAGGTCCCTTTTTTCCCAAACCACATGGCTAAACCCTGCTGGAGGATGATAATCACTGCGCTGATACTGTAAGATCTCAGACACGCACCGTTAGAGCGAATCCAGCTGAATATTAAGCCTATTTGTCAAGTCGGGGAATGACGCAGATTATATACTCACTCAGGTCCCTGCACTTGATCGTGCTGTAGTCGAACGAGATGCACAGATAGTCGCATGCTTCCCTCAGCTCAGGAATGGAGATTCCATCAGGGCAGCGGATTATCCCAGATTTATAATAATCCTGCCAGTTAGGGAGAGTGCAGACAACACAAAAGGAGCCATTACAGAGGCTGCATCGTTCAAAAACCTCAGCCACTAAAAGCAAAATGGCACAGGTGCCAAGACTCTTAAAGTGCTGACAATGGCTGACTTTGGAGCCAGCGAAGGTGGCGATCACTCAGCTGGAGAGAAAGGCGCAGAGTTTTGGGTGACCGTATAGGAATGCAGATAAAACCTCCCACACACGTACGTTACCTACATCCTCCCTCGCTCTGGCTGTCACAAAAAAAAAACGATTTAAAGCAGAGGTCAAGAGGTGCGAAGGTATTTTACCAGATACTCAACGGTCCCATTACCGACTCCCTCTCGCACTTTCACTCCAGCGCACACCTGTGCCGCAGAGCCATTCTACAGTGTCCTGAAATCAACCCCTTTACATAACCGCATGTAACAGACACCAGGGCATGATTACAGCACCAGGTTGGACGGCAGCTTTAGGCCTCCAGGGGCTCCAGGACAAGGCTTGAGCATATTGAATCTAGGCTGATGTAAGAGTTTTAGCAGCATCATTAAAAAGCAGATGCTGACAAGTATTATGCAATGTTACCCAAAAACAATGCATAGCACAGACTGAACTTACGGTTCTTCAGACTAAATAGATCACGCAGCAACTGCTTTGACAATGCGCTTATGCAATCAGCCAAATTTTTTTTTATCTAATATTATCAAGGAGCTTTATGAAAATTAGATTTGAAGCCATCGTTCGCAGCGGATTAAAATGTGCTATTACATTCCTGTAAAAAATGTATCCACATCATACGCTTCACTGGTCTTGCCCTGTCCTTAGGATCAGCATTAAATGCCTTCATAATTTAACCAAAGCCCAGCACTTTTAGCTGCACTGGAAACATTTTCTTATTCCATCACCCAAACGTCCACAGCTTAATTGGTGAATAAAAGCTTGCAGCTTTACGGTCAGAGGTCACATAAGCACCATTTGATTTCCTAAAAACAGCACAGCAAACTTACCAGAATGGCCCTGAACACAGTGGAGCTGATGCCCTCTGCTACCTCAAACTCTCCTTTCTCGTTGGGACGTGTGAAGTTGTGTTCTCTTCCTGAACCAAACATTCTACGAGACAAAGCGTGTTTGTGATTGAGAATGTTTCTCTTTTTATATATAAGTTTTAGGAAACAGAGATACATCAATTGTAAAAGTAATAGAACTTGTGCAGCATCTTACCTGCCCAGCATTGTGTTGGGCTGTGCGGTAAAAATTGAGGGGTCCACTACAAAGCGTGTGTTGTCCACGATCAGCGTGACTCTCTCTGAGGTCCGGATGCTGCGGGCCCCCTCCTTGGCGTTTTCGTAGACGAAGACCATCTCTCCCACACCTGTGCTCTTGAACGTGCCGTCTGAGCTGGACAGGCTGCTGTTCCGACTGCTGACCACCCCACTGCTGCTGCTGGAGCCGCTGGGGGAGACTCTCTGAGGCCTGGGGCTGCTGGGCCGTGACGAGCCGCCCTCCCGTTCTGCAAAAACACTACAGGTTCAGTGTGCTGTTGGCAAAAAAAGAAAAAAAAAGAAAAGGCAGCTGGTGGCCTAGTGGTTAGGAAGTTGCCCCTGAGATCAGAAGGTTGTGGGTTTGAATCCCAGCACTGCCAGTAGCATCTCTAGGGTACCCTTGAGCCTTTGCTCAGTACCAAACCCACTCATTGCTCCCCGGGCGTCACTTAGTGAAGGGGTTAAATACAGAGAAAGAATTTCACTCTGTGTGCTGTGGCATGTTCACACACAACTATAAGGGGCCTCTTTACTTTACATTAAGCTACATAACAATTAGCACAAAAGAGAAAACAATGCATTCTATGTCTACTCATTTTCTTCAGTGACTCAGCATTCTACCACAGCTGGCTAAGTCCCTTTCGCTTTTTCAACAAAACTTTATCAACATCTCTCTCTGATAGTGATAAGGGAGGGGGTTCTCACCACTAGTGTGCTGACGCGTGGGTGAGGTGACATTGCGGATACAAGGTGTGAGCTGGCCTTCGCTCCGTTCGTGGGAGGAGTCTCGTGAGCGGTCACTCGACCGCCGGCGATCTCGAGAGCGGTCACAGCCCCCGCTGGCCCCATGCAGGCTCATCTTCACCTGGTCAGCCTCAAGAGCAGACTAGCAGGCCTGGCTTCAAACGAGAGAGAGATAACAAACTAAATCAATACAATTCCAGGAAGTGTGATGCAGTAAACAGTAACTGATACGATGACATTGCAACATGAAAGGAAATGACCTTAGTTATTCTTAACGTCTCAGTTAACCTAAAATACAGTTTCAATGTCTGCTGCTACCAAGCAACTGAGGACATGCCAGTGTGTGTGTGTGTGTGTGTGTGTGTATATCTATACACATACATGCATTAATACCAATACACACACACACACACATTTATATATACACACTTCTTTATTTATATTTTACTATTACTTGCACAGTGTATTTTTTACAATATCCTGTTGCGTTGTATAGTTTTTGTTCTATTGGTCACTGCTTCTGCTTTCTTTTGTCCACTTTGCTGCTGTAAAAATGCAAATTTCCCACTTGAGCGGCTCATAAAGAGTAACCCACACACAGTCCACATGTAACTAGTACATTCATAAAATCATTAAACAAACAAAACCAGTAAAACACCAAATGCTGTCTGAGGTTAAAGGATAAATGTCTAGTGAAATAACTTTCACTAAAGTTTCTGAAGGGCTAAGATTCAGGCAGACCGGTCTCACCAGAAAATCTCTCACTACAATAAAAACTCCAATATATAAATATCTCAACTAGTTTGCGAGTTGGAAAGAAATGCTATTGAAGTTCCCCTTTCCGATCAAAGAGCCTGTTTCCAGGAACATATGACACCCTGAACTAAATCATGCTCTTAAGCTGCTGGACCTTTTACTCTAGGTTCAACCTCAGTCCTTATTCAAAGTTAAACAGTTAAAACACATGAAACCATGAAATTTAATTGAACTTGCTCCACTATGAGAGCTGATATGAGATTAATGTAAGGAACATTACCCTGTCAAGTGTGACAGCTTCACCGAAAAACCATTTTCGGACTCAATGTTCAACATTTTCGCAAAACCACAGCCCTACAATTTCCTGATACAATGCAAACAGGCCTACTATGGCCAGGAAATTCCAAAGATAGTTCTCACTCTGGACCACCCTGCAAAAAAAACAGGGAAAACATCAAGTGCACCCCCTTTGGTCAGTTACTGTTGGTCTGTTTTTACAAGAAGAGGATCGGTCATTTTTACAGATGTGATCACTGGGCAGTACAGGATCATGACTGATCTGTACGCTCGTCTAGTTTATGAGCAGGAAGGCTTGTTTAAATGTGTTATGATCACAGTGTTTAAAAACAATACACAGTTAGTGACCTTTGAATCCAGGATGTGGGATATTAAACCTTAACTACTCAAAGCGTGACCAGAGTTAATTATTCAGGAGAACAAGGAAAGCTCAAACCATTTAGTCTATTTCCATATTTTATGACTTACTGATCTCGCTGAGAATGTGTAACTTTTGAGTCTGAGGTAAAATAATAAGCACAGTCACTTCCTTTTGTCCCTCGTATTGCAGGTTCTGATCATATGACAGGGGACGTTGTGGTCATCACACGCACTCCAAACACCCGTCTGGATTCTTCCTGCACTCAGTCAGGTCTCCCATGTCATCAAATGAAAAGTTTCAGCACCTTCTCTCATGGCAGGCCAAAAGACTGTTGAACCAGAGCTATGGGATCCTCAGAAAGAAGTCTTGGCTAAATTCTAGCACCAAATAACTGATGTGACGTGTACAAGCCAATGATATCAAACCACCACAAGACCTAGTTTACTTACTTACTTAATAAGAATCACTGGATCCAAGTTATTACATGAAAGCATGAACACAATCACTGACTAAACCTCTGAATTAGCAAGACAGCGAAGCATGTTAGACCCAGTTTACTTATGTGGCTAGATAGTGAACAAGAATCACTGATGCTAAATTATTAGATAAAAGCATAAAGCCAAATTTAGTGACAAACTCTGAAAACAGCAATTAATGTTACACCCAGTTTACTTACCTACGTAGCTACTTATCAAGAACAACTGGCCCTAACTTATTACATTAAACCATAAACCCTAAATCAATAAACCTCTGAATTAGACAGCAAGTCATGTTAGACCCAGTTTACTTACCTAGCTAGATACTGAACAAAAATCATTGATTCCTAAGTTATGAAATCAATAACCCTAACTTCACCCAACCCTAACCCTAAATCAATTACTAAACCATGTTAGACCCAGTTTATCATATTAGACCCAGTTTACTTATGTAGCTAGATGTGAACAAGAATAACAGGTCCGAAATTATTACATTAAACCGTAAAACCCTTCAACATTGACTAAACCTCTGAATTTGCTGGATGGCAAATCATGTTAGACCCAGTTTCTTTACCTAGCTCGATACTGAACAAGGATCACTGGTCCTCAATTATTATATTAAACCATAAACTCTAAATAATTGACAATACCTTGGAAAACTTCAGGTTTGCAAGACAGCAAGTCATGTTATGTTAAAGCCATTTTACCTATCTAGCTACATATTAAACAAGAATAACTGGTCCTAAATTATTAGATTAAACCATAAAGCCTAAAACAATAACTAAAACAATGAAAAGTTTAGACTTGATAGACAGCAAATGATGTTAGACCCAGTTTACTTACCTACCTAGATACTGATGAAGGATCACTGGTCCTAAGTTATTACATTAAACAAACTCTAAATCACTGACTAAACCTCAAAACTAGCTAGACAGCAAGTCATGTCAGACCCAGTTTACTTACCTAGCTACATGTTAAACAAGAATAACTGGTCCTAAGGCATGACATTAAACCCTACACTATAAAGCAATGACTAATGCTCGGAAACCTTCAGGCTAGACAGAGCAAGTCATGTTAGACCCTGTTCACTGATGTTAAACGAGAATCATTGGTCCCAAGTAATTAGATTAAATCATAAACCCTAAATCAATGAATAAAACCCTGAACACTTCAGATTTGCTAGACAGCAAATGATGTTAAACCCAGTTTACTTAAGTTTACTTATGTTAAACAAGAATCACTGGTTCTAAGATATTAGATTAAACCATAAACCCTAAGTCAGAGCTTAAACCTAAAAAAACTTCACGTTTTCTAGACAGCAAATCATGTTATGAGAACCTTTATGTTAGCTCTGAGCATTTGGGCTGGTACGACAAAAACTACGACAAAGACTTGTGGATTTATGGATATAACGTTAGATATTTATCATTCAAAGTGGCCACCGCTAACTAACTGAGGTGAACATTTAACTTAGTCGTGTCTAGTTTATAAACCATCGAAGAGACAGACAGAAGGTGCATAGGCTGGGTTAGCTGTGTTTTCTTGTTGGCTACTGATAGCTAGGTCGATCCAGTATCACTGGAACTCGACCACAAAGTTGCCTAGAGTTCATGTGAGGAAAATAAAACCACGAATGCTGTTCAGTAAGCTTTATAAAGTCCGGGCGTGATTTGAGTGAAGAGCCGTTTTCGTGGCTCTGTTAGCCTGTTAGCATCGCTAGCGTTAATTTGAAAGGAATTTGAACTGAAGAAACGTCGAAACTACGACTCTTTTGGTGGAAAAATACAGATTTTCTTACCTCTAGACCGTCATAGGGGCTGGTATTTAAAGGAACGCTGTTCTGAAAGAGTCCGGTACATAAATTATGTCAAATTCCAACGATGTTTCTGCATTTTTGTCCAAAAAAAGAAGAGAAATCGATCCTGTGCTGACACAACTCAGCACAGCCAGAGAATAACAGAGCGAAGTCTCGCGAGAACGGAAAACAGAATATCAGGAAACAACAAAGTAGTCGTAGCCTCGCGAGAACTTATAACAAGCAGCTGAGTGACTAGACAGTCTTATCACATAATAATAATAATAATAATAATAATAATAATAATAATAATAATAATAATAATAATAATAATAATCTGCTCCCTTCTCAGTAAGCTCACTTGAACCTGTTCCTATACTTTAATCATGGGGTGTATTTCTCACTACAGGATTTCTCAGTTGGCCACTAAAACTAAAGACAAAAAAGAAGACTGTCCCACATCTGTCTGCTTATTGGATAGGTTGGACTTCATCTATTTTTTATTTTATTTTTGTATTTTACATGCTATATTGATCCCAGAGGAAATTACTTCAGTCCTCTGCATTTAACCAATTCTCCAAGTCGACAGTGGAGCAGTGTGTGGGGACGATGCCATGCTCAATAGTACCTCAGTGGTGCCACTAGCAGTCATGGGATTCAAACCCACAACCTTCTGATTGCAGGGATAACCCTAACCACCAGCCTTTAGCCGTGCTTTGTGAATTTTTGTCCTGATGCAGATGTTTTCAACATCTTAAAAAACAAAACAAAACCATGTAGTATTTCATGTGGATAACCATAGCATGGATAGATACTTTTTAAAGCATTGTTGAATGTAAAAATAAATAAATAAATAACTCGAGGACATTTCTTTTTCATTTAGAATAGGACACAACATGAAGACACAGAGTAGAAGCTGTTCTTCACTTGTACTCGTTCATACAAAGAACCTTCTATATCCCATTCACTCAAAAAAAAAAACCAAATAAGTTTATGCTTATACAATCAAATAGTGAAATAAATAAAGACATTAAAAAAAAAAATAAATAAAACAATTGCAAATCAGTGCACTTTTAGCAACAAAGCTGTCGTTTAATGCCTGCACAGAGACAGGACACTGCATCGCAATCTCTGTGGTGACATTAAACATTTAGAGTGAAAAACACTTCTCTTTTTTTTGTTTGTAAGACCAAACATGAAGACGTCAGAGTGGTAGCTCAAGATCCGGCTCGGATTTTCCCAGGCATGGCCATTTCTGGAAAAATAGTCCTGTTTTTCCCTTTCTGTCCTTTCTGCGAGTCGTTGACGGAGGGGATGAGAATAGACTTCAGCTTCACTTGAAGCCAGTCCTGCCTCTCTAGAACTTGCTTGCGTTCTCCAACATTGTGCATGAGCTGGACTTCACTGATGGACCTCTTTCTGTGGGGAGATCAGACCTGGTCAGTCTCACAGCAACACCACCAGTAATAAGAAAAGAGCTAGTTAGTATAGTATCCAGACAAAGTTATTTTGGAGTAGTTTAAAGTGAAATGTTTAATTTTAGACAAACTTACAGAAGACTGTTCACGGTGGCAGTCATGGGAAACTTTTAATGTCTTTAAAAAGCTTTAAAAAACTTTAAAAGCTCCTTCAAAGAAAGTTACACGAAATGGTTATGAATACACTGTCTGATGTCTGAAATATTGTCCTATGATTGTCCTGAGAAATGTCATTTTTGAAATGTATTTATGGTGGAAGGGTACATCCAGGGTGTTGTGTGGCAAAGTAGTCCCTCAAAAAACTTTTTCTACTTTAATTTACCATAACATATAAGTAACAGGTAGGTTCACTAGTGATTTAAGACTGGTTTAGTAAATAAAATGATGACAGTTGTGCTGTCTATTATTACATTTGCCTGTTTCTTCAATCACTTGAAACATGAATATATCTAAATATATAGTATGAATATACTATATACGTATATATATATAATAAAATTACTTTATTAATACAACTTCCCACCCCTGGCCGAAGCACTACATGCGTTACCTACCTGACTGGTGCTCCCTCCACATGAACCAGACTGCACAGGCTCCAGAGCAAAATCATTACAATGGTTTTGTCCAGGACACGTATTGAAGACATTGTATTAGCTGTAACGTAGAGAATGTTGCTTAGGACTGTCAGACAATTGAGAATTGATGTTAAAAAAAAAGAAACCAACTCACAAAGCTGTAACTTGTTTGAAGACGCAATTAGCTCCATGTGTTGGTCAGCGTTCGTTTTCGCGTTTGGCCGCTGCAGCCCCTGTCCTTTTATGCCAAAGTCCCCTCCCCTTGGTCATTGATGAGCAATTCCGATTACTGATGGTGATGTCACCCCATGCTTTGATGGGGACAGGCATGTATATGATGACACCTCCACCGACCCCCTGCCCCACCACTTCAGTTTTCAACACGTCCGTCAAGACCTCCTGTGATCAAACTGCTGGGCGAATTAATGTCATGCATGGACGGCTGCGATGTTCGCCAAAGCGAATGCATGCGATTTCTCATTTACTGGAACTGGAAAGAATCATTCTGAATGACGGACGTATGGAAGATATAAGTTGGTGCAAGCTGGCATCAGAAGGTGGTGAGATGTAGGAGAAGGCCAGCTGTGAAGCTACAAAGCAGAAATGAAAGTGGCCCTGCACGCCGTGGTAAGGACTGTGTTTAACTGTAGAGTCCATCTACGTTCCTCCGTAATTTGTTTTCTCCAAGATAATGACAGCCTAAAATCCACCTGCCGCCATAAACAGCCTTTGGAAGAGCGTCAAATGAGAAAAGCCCCTCTCACTCCTGATCCACCATGCAGACAGAGGCAGGTTGAAGATTTATTAACACTACTGTTCCCAAACTTGATATGTGATATTGTTGCAGTTATCCAGGTCAAATGGAGAAAAAAAAAAACACACACTCTTTGCTCAGTGCCTGCTGCGGTGCAAAACAAGGCCTACCTGATGCTTTGCATGATCTATGATGATCTATGGGAAGTGGACAACCTTGTCATACTCTCAGGGAACACATTGGGTAACCATGAGAGAAGTTTTCTAAATGTGGCCGAGGAATGGCTATGCCATGACACAAGTTGTAAGTCCCTGAAAGAATCCCAAAACGATGTGCAGGGCAACAAATCTCTCCCGTAGTAATGAAAGTCTTCTATCTTGGGTTGGGAGGCCATGGTGTGGTTCTCTAGTGTCACAATAGTGCATATTCCCTTTCTGCCCATTAACTTTGATCAGGTATCTCCTAAATCAGAGCGGGAGAAGGTACATATTGAGGGCGCCACAGCTCCGCCCCCGAGACCAAATGGCGTAGCGCGTTGACTGGAATTGCTCGAACAATGCTCAGGATCTCTTTCAAAGGGCAAAGGTTGATTTGTGTGATGTGTGTCATGCAGGAGCATTGTGGTGGGTCGTTATGGTGTCACTGCATGCCTCGTGTCCAGTAATAATAGCAGCTTATTTCATGTGTGGTCAGCATGACGTTATGCTGGTCTTTCTCACTGCATGTACGATTGAAAGTCAGGATTACGGATCTGAATAATGATAGATTGCAATAGTACAACAGCTGATAAATGTAACTGATATATTGTGTTAATGTTGCTGGGATTTTTCTGTTTCGATTTTCCTTTCTCTCATCTTACTGTTTTTGTTCAGTGTTGTTTTATTTTATGTGTTTTCAGGTCTGTATTTTACAGCCCTTAAATAAATAAAGTTACTAAGTTACTAGTGAGTTAAACTCACTAACAGTAGCTGGATGGCAAAAAAAATACAAAGTATTTTAATGTGAGCTTGGTGCGTTTCTCCTCGAGGCCAAAGCAACACCGCAGTGGACGAGCTCGGACCACAACAGCTTCAGCTTGGAATCCAAATTTCACATGTAAACAGCTCTGTCCTCACACCCAAAGCTGTCCTTGCACTGGTGAAACTCAGCCCGCGGCACACGTGGAGTCGAGCCGACCAAGTTGTTCTCATTACCTCATGTTGGTACAATGTTTGTCATCCCACTAATGGTATGCCGCTGCAGCCGTGTGCACAGGAACTTGGCAGGGATTAAGGTGAAGAATTGCTTACAAACCATTAACTGGGGGGTCACCCCCATGCAGCTCTGACAACCACACCGCATTAAAAATCAGGCAGGTTTCCCTCTAAATTTGGAACAATTAAAACAGATATATAGAAAATAGGTCTATATATAACCTTTTCAGCTGAGTTCAGGCTCGGCATGTTCTTTTAATATCAATAAAGCATGCACTATTTTTGTCAGTGGGAATCTGAACTAATGCAAACCTGCGATTCTTTGCAAGACATTAATAATGCATGAGTGGAGATAAAATACCGGACCCCTCCTGGATCCCACTGTAAGTGTGTGTCTGAGCCTATGCTGCATGTAACACAATCTGTAAATGTAGTCAAGGCTATAAAAACCTTTGATTTTTTATTACAGATATTAATACAAGACTCTGCCGTTTGAACTGAACTCCATTTATGTGCTGGTGCACTTTCCCTCGATTGCATAAATCAGTGCAGCCAGTCCAGAAAAGGCACTTGTGCTGATGAAAACACAAACAGTAAAGAAGGAAAAGAAATACACCACATTGCAGTTATCGGAATAATGTATAAATGTGTGCAGAAACTATGACTTTGTTATGTACCTGACTGTAGTGAACTTAGGAGAAAATCCGACCCTTCAAGTGCGTTCAATTATTTAAAGATTAAAAAGATTTTTTTTTCATTGTATTGTTGATAATTCTGGACAGCGCTGTTTAAGTGACATTTCGAACGATGACAAATGCAGCATCGACTCTGTTTGGTGATAATTGCATCTCTAAGTCTCCCCCAGATCTTTTTCTTGCAGTAGAGGAGGAAAAGAATCACTAGAGAAATTCTGTTTTCAGGGTCTAAGCACACAGTGACACAATTTGATTTATATGTAAATGAGGCGCAAAGACTAGAAGAAAGTCTTCCAGAGCAACCCACCATTCCTTTAAAGGGTCGATATATTGGACAAACAGATTTTCTTCGCTTATTTTAGATTTTTTTTTAGATATTTGATTCACTATATGGGTAAAAGTATTGGGACGCCTGACCATTACACCAACAGGGACTTTAATGACACCACATTCAAATCCCTAGACTTTAATCTGGAGTTGGTCATTCTTTGCAGCTAGAAAAGCTTCCACTCTTCTTGGAAGACTTTCCACAAGATTTTGGAGTTTCTGTGGGAATTTGTGTTCATTCATTCTGTAGC
>JBBPCY010000037.1:5060470-5072416 GCA_037974405.1 Brachyalestes nurse
CTCCATAAAGACGTGGCTGGAGGAGTTCAGTGTGGAAGAACTTGACTGGCCACACAGAGTCCTGACCTCAACCCCATTCAGCACCTTTGGGATGAACTGGAACGCGATTGTGATTCAGACCTTCTCGTCCAACATCAGTGTCTGACCTCATAAATGCTCTACAGAATTAAAGGGCACAAATTCTAACAGAAACTCCAAAATTTTGTGGAAAGTCTTCCAAGAAGAGTGGAAGCTGTTCTAACTGGCACAGGGGGGACGGGACCAACACCATATTAAAGTCAATGTTGGTGTAAAGATGAGGTGTCCCAATACTTTTGTCCATGAACGTGAAACCCGACCCCCTCCCCATTCGTGGCGTCATGATGACGAAAGCGCCAGCAGGGCGGGTCGTTCTATGGCGAATAAAGTTGCTCGTGCTGCTGACGTCAGACCCTCACACAGCTCTCTGCTCCCAGCCGGTCCTGCCAGCCTGGAGGAGCTCACCAGAAACCCAGCTTTTCAACAAAATCCGGCCCTCCACCTTTAACTCACCCCCTTTTCCCATTCTTTTCCCTTTTTTCTCCTTTGGGACCCACAACACCAAGAAACTGAAGGTCTTTTAAGGAAGGTAGGACTTGTTTTTAATCACCTCTGCATGGGGGTCTGTTGTGCCTGCTAGCGTTTTTAAAGCCAGAGTTCCTCTAAAAGCTGGATCCTCGCTTCTCTGACAGGGTCCCGGTCCTTTGGGGATTTCTAGTCTGTATTTTGGTTTGTTTTGGAGTCGATGTTGGGTCTGTGAGTGTAACTTTGGCTCGGGTTTTTCTTCGCGACGCCTCGACCAGAAAATGGCGGACCTGGCTAATGCTAATGCTAATTGACTCTCGCTGCGTAGCTACCGGCCAACAGGAAAAAGTATCAAAATAAGACCCATAACGGCGCACTCGGAGTGTTTATCAGATACTGTAGTATATAAAGTACATTATGGGATCATATTATTTTAAAATCTTGATTTTTACTTCCTATTATCGTTATTTTTCTGCTCGAGCTAGCAGGCTAGCTAGCTTTTTCCTCCAGGACAATAAAATGTCTGGTTGAAGGCTTTAAAGCTCCTTATTCCCAAACTAAGCGTCCTTTTGAGTCTTTACGGTCAGGCACACTGACTAAATAGTGTATTTCACCACGAAAAGCTATTTTAACTGACTATTAGAACGTGTATTTGTTCGTCTTCGTTCTGTACGTCGTGTTCCCTTCCATGGAAGAGGAAGGAACAACATGGCAGAAGCCTTTGTCCCTCTCTCAAGGCAGCCAGGACCAGCAGGCCACACAGGGATCTATCAGTGTCTTTGATTTTCAGCAATGACCGTTTAAACATATTACCCTCCAATACGTATATTATTAATCAGGCAAGTGTCCCAAACTGGGGTGTGTATATATATATATATATATATGGATGTTTTCTGTATGTTTCGGGGGTATGTCCCCCTCCCCCATCTTTAGACCAGGGCTTCAGTAGGCCTGGGCTGTTACTGAACCTCTCTGGTAACAGTGGCGTGTGTTTCTTCCAGGTCGTGTTTTCCCACCCCCACCCTTTCTACATTATTCTTTTTGGGTATCATTCGTTGTCAAGCCGCCAAAGTGGAGAGTGTGGTCGCAGAGGGGGGTGCTTCTCGTTTCAGGTGGGTTGACTTTTAATTCTACCTTTTGAAGAGAAGAGTGATGTGTCCATTTGTGAACACACTACATCACACAGTGTGAACAATGTGAAATTCTTGCTCTGCATTTAACCCATTCACCTAGTGAAGCTGTGGGCAGCCACCAAATGGGGCTGCCTGGGACTGGTACCACTGTGATGCCTCTAGCAGTCCTGAGATTCAAACCCATGACCTGATCGCAGGGACAACTCCCTAACCACAAGACCACCGGCTGCCGCGGTTTCGTCAGTTGGACGAAGCTGGATTTGGTCTGAAACTTTTTGTTTTTCCTCCCACTTGCAGTGCTTCTTCGGGCGGAGGCGGAGGTAGGGGTGGACCTCAGCACTATCCCAAGACTGTAGGCAACAGGTATGTTTGATTTCTTGTATTATGCTTTTCTTGTGTCCAGGTTGTACACAGTTTAGGGTAGGTGTTTTCTTAAAGTTGCCTTGTTTTGCTTTAACAGCGAGTTCCTGGGGAAAGCCCCAGGGCCTAGCGTCCAGAAATGGGTTCCTTCACGAAGCACTAGACGAGAGGTTTGCTCCTCCAACGAAAAAGAACGACATGATGCAATCTTCAGGAAAGTGAGAGGGTAAGGTCGAAATTCTTATTTTGTGTTCATTTGGGGTGTCAAAGTATCTGCATTATGAATAATTAGCGTTTTGCTAGATATCTAATGCACCTGCCTTGTCTTAACACCGGCGTTCCAGCAATTAACCAGTAAATAATCAGTGACCCAGACACAGCATAGTCCTGTCTTGTGGCACACTGCTTCTTTCCAGCTGTAGTCTCACTAGTAGATCACGCAGAAACATGCATAGTCTTAAATAGTCTTCAAAATATTAAACATTGGGGGAAGTCCTTATTGAATTGTGGGTGACACAAACATGGTTAATATTCTGTTCAGAGTTACAATTAATGTTTATGTATCAATTGTGGGTTTTTTTCGCCTTTCAGCATACTTAATAAACTGACCCCTGAGAAGTTTGACAAGCTATGCCTTGAGCTTCTGAATGTGGGCGTGGATTCAAAGCTCGTCCTCAAAGGAATCATCTTGCTGGTGAGTATCATAGTCAGTCACACTCTTCGCCCACTTTCTCTTTGTAGCTTTTTTAAAAATAGATATGCAATGTTTTGGTAAGTTTTCGGCCTATAAACCATCATGCTTTTGTCTTGTCTTCCATTTCAAATAGATTGTAGACAAAGCTCTTGAAGAGCCCAAATATAGCTCGCTATATGCTCAGCTATGTCTGCGTTTGGCAGAGGATGCACCAAACTTTGACAACCAACCATCTGAAAACCAGTCATCACAAAAGCAGAGCACTGTAAGCATCCTGAAGATTTTTTTTGTTGGAGCTCTTCTTGGTTGCAAGGTTTTGGTTGCATTAATGTTTTTCTTGTTGTTTTAGACATTCAGGAGACTTCTAATATCAAAGCTTCAAGATGAATTTGAAAATCGTGCCAGAAATGTTGACAGTAAGTTGGGTTTAAAGAAAAAAAAATACTTTTATTTTCTTGTTTAAAATGTACAGGCATTTATGGAAACATTTCCCCCCCCCCAGTCTACGACAAAAACGATGGACCTCTTTCCTCTGAAGAGGAGGAGCAGCGTGCCATTGCCAAGATCAAAATGCTGGGCAACATCAAATTCATTGGAGAGCTTGGCAAACTTGATCTCATTCATGAGTCTATCCTTCATAAGTGCATCAAAACAGTAAGTTGGAGGTGATTTTGAACAAAACATTTGCAGCATGTTTTGAATTTTGTGATGTAGTAATTTTTGTTTTTGTTTAAAGCTTCTGGAAAAGAAGAAAAGAATCCAACTTAAAGATATGGGGGAGGATTTGGAGTGCCTCTGTCAGATAATGAGAACTGTGGGGCCTAGACTTGATCATGAGAAAGCCAAGGTGAGTGTTTTTATTGACTAGCTTACATTAGGTATGGTAGAACAGCTTTTTGGCGGCTGTCTCTCTACTGGTCCGCTTTAACCCGTCGTTTTTGTCTTGTAGTCTTTAATGGATCAGTACTTTGGCCGCATGCGATCCTTAATGAACAACAAGGACTTGCCTGCGAGGATTCGTTTCCTGCTGCAGGATACTGTAGAGCTGCGAGAGAACAACTGGGTACCTAGGAAAGCTTTTATTGATAATGGACCTAAGACTATCAACCAGATCCGCCAGGATGCAGTGAAGGTTTGTGTGGTGTGCATTTTAAAGAGTTTGTTGTATGTTACTGCTAAGTCTCTGTATGTATTTACTTATTTATTTTCTCTTTCCAGGATATTGGTGTGTTTATTCCAGCTATGAACTCAGGAATGAGGACTGACTTCTTCCAAGAGAACCCTTTCATACCAGCACGGTTAATCAGAGAGACCCTTGGAGGGTTGGCGGATATGTTTGGACAAATGCCAGGTACTTTTTGACCCGTGTCCCCTTCTGTTCTTAGTTCTGAAGTGTAGCATTTTTGCTCATCTTAAGTTTAATACTTGTTTTTAGGTATTGGGATAGGAACTGGGCCTGGAGTCATTCAAGACCGGTATTCCCCCACCATGGGCCGTCATCGTGTAAACCCGCTCTTCAATGGCCACGGTGGTCACATGGCTCCTGCTTCCCAGTCTCAGTTTGACAAGCCTTTCATGAAACCCAATCAGGTAAATACTGACCTTTTAATTGATCTCTATGCATGTGTTCATGTCTGTAAACCAAGAGTGTGCTCATTTGATTTTTTTCTTTATTTTTGTTTTTTCTTTGCTTTATTTCCAAGGGGCAAAATCTACTTTTCCAGAATCAGGCTCAGCAGCAAGCTCAGTCCAAGGATATGCCACCACGATTCACCAAGAAAGGACAGCTAAATGCTGATGAGGTTTGTGTTTTGTTTATGAAGGATAGCTGATTCCTTCACTCAGATTGAACTGGAGACTCACTATTGATGCAGTGATCTCTTAAAGATAAAGCCATTTTCATTTCCTGTGCAGATTAGCCTGAGACCTGCTCAGTCATTTCTTTTGAACAAAAACCAAGTGCCAAAGCTGCAGCCGCAGATACCCACCATGATTCCTCCCAGTGCTCAACCTCCACGCACCTCAACTCCTCCGCTCGGACAGGTAATGTTTTTTTTTACGTGATCTTCCAAAGCTGCAAATTAATGATGTTCCTCTTAAAACCGTTTTGCTCTCTTGCTTTAGCCACCACAGCTTGGCCTGAAAACCAATCCGCCACCCATTCAGGAGAAACCTCAGAAGACAAACAAAAAACCACCACCTGCCAAAGAGGAGCTGATCAAGATGACTGTGAGCACAATTTTCTTAATTCTTTTTCCCAACCTTAAATATTGCATTTGGGTCTTTAAGGGATTGACTCCTTTTGCATTTTTCCAGGAAACTGTTATAAAGGATTTTCTGAATAGCAAGAACATCGGGGATGCTGTGAATGGGGTGAGGGAGATGAGGGCTCCCAAACACTTCCTGCCAGAGATGTTGAGCAAGATCATTATCGGCTCCCTGGACAGTCCAGATGAAGATAAAGAGCATGTCAGCAGTATGATCCACGCACTCCGTACTGAGGGGCTCATCACTGGGGAGAGTTTCATGCAGGTGTGAAGGCATGGCTGTGTAGTTGTATTAATTTGAATGGGGGATTTAAGAAGTTTTAAAATTTCATCTGACACAATGCCGCCTTTTTGCAGGCCTTCCTAAACGTTTTGGACCAGTGTTCTAAGCTCGAAGGTGACATTCCACTGGTGAAGTCTTATCTGGCACAGTTTGCTGCGCGTGCGATCATTGCTGAGCTCTTGAGCATTGCGGACTTGGCCCACCCTCTGGAGAACGGCACCCACTTCCCTCTGTTCCTGCTCTGTCTTCAGCAAACAGCTAAGCTGAAGGATAAAGAGTGGCTGGCTGACTTGTTTCAGCAGAGCAAGGTCAACATGCAAAAGATGCTGCCAGGTACATGATGTCTGTTCTTTCAGAAGCACACATTCAGAATCTGGTCCTGGTGCTTTTTTGTTTCCCCCTGAATTTCTATTGTTAGATGTGCGTGTATATTAAACATGTCACGTTGACCTGCAATCTTCTGTGTGCAGAAATAGACCAAAACAAAGACCGCATGTTGGAAATCCTGGAGGGGAAGGGGCTGAGCTTTTTGTTCCCACTCATGAAGTTGGAGAAGGAACTTTTGAAGCAGATCAAAGCAGACCCGGCTCCTCAGTCCATCTACAAATGGATCAAGGACAACATTTCTCCCAAGCTTCACACCGACAAGGGTTTTGTCAACATACTGATGACCAGGTACAATACTGTTTGTTATTTGTAATTATCACTTGTCTGTTGTGCTGGCCACTCAATTATTTTTTTCTTAAATCAGCTTTTTGCAGTACATTTTCCACGAGATGTTTGCTAATGAAGACGACGAGCAGGTAGCAGCACCTTCGAAAGAACAGCTCGACCAGGAGAAGCAGCTGCTACTTGCCTTCAAACCGGTGATGCAAAAATTCCTGCATGATCACGTGGACCTGCAAGTTAGTGCTCTGTACGCGCTGCAAGTGCACTGCAATGCAAAGGCTTTTCCCAAAGGTATGTGACTATAGGCAAGTTATTACAATAGTCTTGCGGGATGTTTCTTAGGTTTTTTTTGGGAGCCTCTTGCCAGCAGGCAGATAACGGATAGTGATTTGTTCCCAGGAATGTTGCTGCGCTACTTTGTCAACTTCTATGATATGGAGATAATTGAAGAAGAAGCCTTCCTTGCCTGGAAAGAAGATATTACCCAAGAGTTTCCTGGCAAAGGAAAAGCATTGTTCCAGGTACTCTAAATGCATCTTGAGATTTGAATATGTATTTCTTAAACACTCAACAACTAAATGCTTAACTGAACCTTTTGCTCTCCTGGCTTTTCTCTCTTTTAGGTGAACCAGTGGCTTACCTGGCTGGAAACGGCTGAAGAGGAGGAGTCCGAGGAAGAAGCTGACTAAGAAACCAGCCAAAGCCTTATGGTGCAAAAATGAAATTGTACTGCTTTTCTCAACCCCACTGTATTTGTCCCGCTCTCCTCTCCATCCCTCCTTTTTGTTTGTTATAACCCTTTGCTCTAGTGACCTACATTCTCCATTGCTAAAGTAAGTCAGGCTTCCCCCCCCCCCATCATTAGTCATGTAATGGTTTTCTCTGTTTATGAACCACCGAAGAAATGGTATTAGTGGCTTTTTTTTTTATGTATTTGTAAGAACCTTTCCTGCTGCTGTTCACTATAACACAACTGTAGAAACGCACTTTGTGCTGAGTGTCATGAGTTGTTGCAATACGCTCCCATGATTGTTACAAAGAATCTTTAATATTTGGAAACCATACGTTTTTAATAGTCGCCGGGTTTGTTTCTACCTCTGTAGTAATGGGTTGTGTGCTGTGTTGAATTTGGTCCCTTCTCAAACGAGGGGGTGGGTGAACTCTCCAAACCTGTGATAGAAAAACCATGGTTTATTTTCTGGCTCTAATCTATTACTTGTTTTTGGGTTTTTTTTCTTATCCGAAAGCCATGTGGGAGTTTGGGGGGGAATGGTTATACCACTTTTTTTTTTTCTATTTCTTTTTTCCTTTTATAAACCCATGTTCGTCCCCTTGTCACTTTTTTTGATACTTGAAAATTTTTTTTCTCTTTACAGCATGTTCAGGGATTACCAAACATGGCCTGTTTAGACGTAACGGCTTTTGATTAAAACAGCAACGTGTTAAATTTTTAAATTAAAGAATTTTTAATTGGTGAAATAAAGCTGAATAAGTACTGATGTCTGGAACTGGAGATTGTTTCTGCGAACCATTCTTCTTTAGGAACCTAATGATCTGTTTGCCATAATATCAGATATTTATTGAACCTTATCATGAAAGAAAAATCAACTGATGCTTTATTTGTAGGTAGAACAAAACTTGATGCACTCGTGGCATACATCTGTACAATGAATTACCTGCTATTTAAAGTGTTATTGTGAGATGTAAGAGCTCAGAATGTTCTGTGTACCACTATTGCTTAACTTTCAATAAAAGCTACACACCAGGATCCTGTGGGCTTGTATGTTGATTAGGGCTGGGTACATTAACACATTATGTGGAGGTAGCTCAGTAGGTAGGACACTTTCCTCTGGACCAAGAGGTCGTGGATTCGTATCCTACCTTCAGCACCACCACTGGGTTCCTGAGACCCTTAACCCAAAGTTGCTCCAGGGAGGCTGCCCCCTGTAGTTAGGGAATGGAAGTCGCTTTGGATAAAAGCGTCTCATAAATGTTAAGGCATTATTTACTTAAGGCCGGCAATAATTTTTATCACGGGTTCCTTTTATTCTGAAAGTATTTTTGTGCTCTGCTGGTTTTCGCGGGGCCAGGCGTCCCATTACTTTTGTCCATAGAATTAGTCCATTACTTTGTCCATGTAATATGGACAAAAGTAACGAGACGCTTGACTGTAGCAGCCGAGGGTAACTTATTTTATAATTAACTAGATCAAACTTGAATGCGCTGCAATGGCAAATAGCTTTGGTTTTATATTTGGTTTGTTTACATTAACGTTTAAGTTGAGATTTACAAGAAACATTTGAACTGGAACTGTGTTAAAGGGAATACTGCTGTTAAAAAGCTCTTAATTTGCAAACAATGTCATTGCACTTCTGTTCATATAGCAGTGCTTTAAAAATAAAAGTGCGCAATACACTACTTTTTAATTATTTAATTTTGCGTATAATGCGATTCATTGATTAATCGCAGAAGACCATGCGATTAATTATGATTAAAAAAAATTGTCAATAGTTGCTTGTTTGATAAATGCTGAAGAGTCGGGTGAATAGGAAGGTCTGACTCCATGGACTCTCTTCTGAAAGGTCGAGTCTATTTATATAGTACATATCACACACAATGGTCATTCACGGTGCTTTACAGGAATAGAATAACAGGAATAGGTGAACAAATGTGTGTAGTGTACATGTCTTTACAGTAATAGAATTAGTGTGTATACACACACACACAGCCTAGGTTTGCTACAGTGACCTGTTAAGATGACTCCTCTGATGTAGAACTGTCGAAAACTGTTTCCTGACAGTTGTTGACTCAAAGCAAGACGCCAGCTCTGGAATAATGTGTCGAAGTAAAGAACAGCGCTGGAAACTTGGGAAACACGATGTTTGGCCACCTTTTGTCTCCAGAGTGCCTTTCTTTCTAAACGGACCCACCATTATGTGGGTTGGCTGGAAACTGACCAAGCGTTTCTTTGTTTCTCAAAAGGTAAAGAACAAGTGCAAGATGACTCACTGGACCCTTTTACTTTCCTCCACAATTCTAAGTTCTGTCTGGTAATAAATGCAGCTTTTTCGAACCCAATGAAGCAGATTTTGTTGAGTCGTCGCCTGTCGATCTTCAACAGGTTTCTTTTGTTAAAAACATTGTTTTGTACACATCTGAATGCAAACGCTGTACGCTAAAACTTTACTAACTTTGCAACCACAAATGGAACAGCCACCTACTCTCTGCCACAAAGGGTCCTTTGAACAAGGCCATAGAAAAATCACTTTGGTTCCTTAATAGAAAAGGCGATTTGTAAATATCCTTTTAAAGGCTTTAAGAAATCTCACAATTTTAAGGTTGTTTAGCAATTTGTGGGTTCTTCCGAGACCCTTTACATTCTGTAAGGTAAGGTTCTTCATGCTGACCTCATTTAGAAAAGGTTCCTCAAGGCCCCAAAAGAGTGTCATTCACTTTTTCTTCCACATCTTTAACAAAATCTTGGATTGTAAAATGCTGTTCAACTTAAATTGAGAATAAAAAAGACAAATTAATGCGGTTTCACTTGTTAGTTGTATAAAAAGACAGTGGCACTTCTTAAAAATGTTTTTTTTTTATTATTCCAACACAGTTTATAAATGTAGACATCTTGTACGGGACTCTTTCTTCCGAGTAGTTGTGAATGAGCTCGGTTTATATGAGTAATGAGAGTCAAAAGAGAAAGAAATTCATCAACGGTTTTTGCAGTTTTACTCAAAATATGGGGTCATAACCTTCTCCTCCCAAAATAACAAATGATCAGGAACATCATCAGAACATTATTTGTAACTCCACAATCGAATGTTTCCAAAAAAAAAGCAGAGAGACGTAAAAGCTACGATGGTAGAAGGGAAAAGAAATTGCAATGACTCTTTTCTCCGAAAGCCAGATGAATTAAGCCCGACATTAAGAACTGAAGGACATTTTCTACAGGGCAATTCTCACTTTCGGCTCAAATTGTCCAGCTAACTTTGAAAATAGTTTTGTGAAATCACATTATGGCAAAACAAACATCAAGCTCAGTCACTGTCGTCCTCAGAGCCTCTGTTGGAGGCCGCGTTGACGGACCCCTCAGGTTCGGACTCGTTGTCGGACCGCCGCGGTGATCCCTCGTTGTCTGAGCCTTGATCTGAGGCCGCTGCCGGAGATCCAGGCTGAGATTCGTCCTCTGATCCCTCAGAGCGGCTCCTCTTGCTCTCGTTGTCCGACTGATCCGAGTCTGACTGTGGCTGTGGCCTCCTCCTCTTCACCGGCCGCTCGCTGCCGGATTCCTCTTCGTCCGAGTTGGCGGAGCGCTGGGGGCTCGCGGCCTCGCTCCCGGAGCGGTTACGCTCTCCGTCCGACTCGCTGTCAGAAGCAATGCGCTTCTGGTGGCCTCCGTCCTCTGAACCAGAACCGCTGTCTCGTGGGTTCCTGAAGAAGAAAGCAACGTTTTAAGCAAAGTGACGTCTGAAGAACCACCTCTCCTCTTCAAGGAGAACCTTGGTGACTGACTAGGCCTCTCGTTTCTGCTCATTTACCTCCCCCATCCCCCTCTCCTTAAATAAAAAAAAAATCTCCATGCCTTCCTTACTTCGCCTTAACTTCTGACTTTTCTTTGACAGGAGTTGTTTAGGTGTACCTTGGCCTGCAGTAAGTTGGTTGAATAGCGGACGCTGATTTAAGTTTAGCTTTACAGGTTTGAGAGAGACGTGGACTTGAGCACAGATGTATGTAAAGTGGCCCTTTAAAGTTATAAATGAACACATCACAGAACACCGTGTGAACGATAAAATTCTTTAACTGTATTTAACCCATTCACCAAGCGAAGCATGGGGCACCCAGTGACACGCACCCGGGTAGCAGTGTGTGGGGACGGTATCTTGCTCAAGGATACCTCAGTGGTGCCACTTGCAGTCCTGGGTTTTGAATCCACAACTTTCCGCAACTCCCTTATCACCAGTCCACCAGCTGCCCCAAGACTGAACAAGCTCATGTTCTAATCACGTCCGGCAGGGGAGTCAAGCTCTGGTCCTGGAGGGTCCAGCACAGTTTGATGGTTCTCCTCCTCAAACACATTCACTAAACCTGACAATTAACTGGTGAACCAGGTGTTTCTGAGGAGGGAAATCACCAGAACCTGCTGGACCACGACGCTCCAGAACTGGAGTTCCACACCCCTGACTTATGGCGTTTTCCCGCTGGCACAAGGAACCACAACGTATCGTGAAAAATGTTTTTTCCATTACAAATAAAAGGCACTTTTCCATAGTTACACAGAAACCTTGCTGTACCTAAACCATACTGCGATGGCACAGAAGCTGTAGGGGGCTTTGATTTTTTTCTGAGATCAATTTAAGTGGAAGTTTTCTAATGCTGTGAAACAGAAAGGTGTACCAGGCCATCACTAACAAGTTAGCCGGGGTAGGTAGTCTTCGCATGGCTAAATAATGTAATAAAAAAAAAATAGGACTATATGAAAACAAGTCTTAAACAAAAATTACAAGACCATAACAACAACAAAGCAGCTCTGATATAAAAATGCTCTACTGGTACGATTCTATGCGGTTTTGGGACAAAGGCCGGTCATAAACGGGGCGGAGAGAATCAAATCAGAAACACCATTACACTGGAAAATCAAACCATGCTGCAAGTTCCGCGCCAACGCAGCACGGTTTACATACAACTGTTCCTGAATGCATCTGGGAAAGTGTTTTTATGAGTTATTAAGGACTTTAGACATCCATGTCCATTCACAACAGACAATCCACTTGTTCGTTTTGAGCAGAAACGGTATTTTAATGTTCCTGTTGTTGTATTTTAATGTTCCACAGTACCAGTCAAAAGTTTGGACACCTTCTCATTCAACGATTTCCTTTGTTTTTATTATTGTCTACATTGCAGATTAATATTGAAAACATCCCCTATTGCTCTGATGACAGCTTTGCACACTCTTGGCATTTTTTCAATCAGATTCATGAGGAATGGACCTGGAATGGT
>JBBPCY010000037.1:5145860-5164890 GCA_037974405.1 Brachyalestes nurse
ATTTAAGCTTATTTTAGCATATGTATGCGTTTATAGGAAGATAAACATGCGCACATTAGCAATTAGCCAATAGGCTAGTATCCACGGTCACTTTCTTAAATAAATACAATATTGTTAGGTCCTATGTCCCGTCGAATTTTCACAATCCATGTTTTTTATGTTCTTTGTCCTGTGGCAATTTGTGAAATGACATATTCCCTATATTCTGACGGCTAAACAATGACATTCCGGTACAAAACAATGCGCCATAGTCAACACTGCTGGACGTCTATCCCTCACAGCCTCGCTTTCGATTCAACATAGCCGCGGGCTGAATAAGGCGTATAGCCACGCGTGAACACATCACACCCCAGCACATCACACCACACCCCAGCACGTCAAATTCTTTCTCTGCATTTAATCCAGTGAAGCACGGGGCTGCCACCAACGAGGGGCGCCCGGGGAGCAGTGTGTGGGGACGGTACCTTACTTAAGGCTTGGGATTCTAACCCACAACCTTCTGATTGCAGGGGCAAAACCCTAACCACTAGGCCACCAGGTGCCACAAAAACACAATTCACACCTGGTCATTTAATGCATCTCGAATATCAGGCTTAAATCTGGATGAGGCGAAGCCACATAAAATTGCATATGTAAACACTCCCAATGCGCATTCACAACAGCTATAAACCCTTTCACTCAAATAACTAAGGTACATTTCAGTCAGATGTTATGGTAGCGTGAATGCATCCGTCTCCCCAGGAAACATCTGACAACCAAAACCTCTCCAGCTACTATCACAGCGCCCCCTGCAGTCCTGCTAATGGAAGAGACCGCCTTTCAGGACTTGAAGGCATCACTGCACTTTCAGTTCATCTCCTGTCTTCAGTTTTATTTTAATTCTATAGTCCACTCTGAATGAGCCATTTGACTTAAATACAGCATCAGTTTAGTTAAACTTTACCTCGCATTGTCGTTTTTCACCCCCTCACTATGATGTACTGTTTTAACACACATATGATAGCAAGGACACAGGAAGATCATTATTCTACGCAGCCTCTTCAATTAACACTCACTGTGTTGTGCAAAACTGTGCTTTTCCTTTGAATAGAACAAAAAGCAGCACAGATTGATTGTTGTAGATGAGCTGATTTGCACATTCGCCACATAGTCATTTCAGTCTATCTTACCGGAGATTAATTTGACCACCAAGTGAAAACTCATGGCTAAAATCTGATCCGGATACAATTCAGATACTAGTAACAGGAAGGGATCAGGTGTAAACAGGTGTAAACAGGTCTAAAAACCCCTTATCTGTGTCTTATCCTCTTTCTTTTAGGAAGCCAAAAACAGGCAATAGCCGGAATGAGAGACTGCCATGTCTCTTCTAACATGTATTTTGTGCTGTACAGCTCCATGATTGGATGGGCTACTCAAATCTCATGATTGTGACAGACAGTATATCCCCCGCAAGTTTAGAAAAAGAAACAGAGAGAGAAAGAGAGAGAGAGGCTGAGACTTAGTTGTTTGAGGTGTCTTCTCTGATCAGTAGACACTGTAGGTTCAAATCAGATTAAAGAGCGGAAGGTGGGGACTCTGCTCTGACCAGTATTAGCACCCCTATGAAAGCATAGCAACCACCTAGGAACACCTTAGCAACCACTTAGCGAGACCACAGACCCACCGTTTCCTAAACAGGGGCTCGACAGCTGCTTCACCAGGCGGTTGTCTCCTCTCCTCATCCTCTGTTTTCTCAGGCCTGCAGGGACAGACAGAGAACATGATAAGCAAGCGTCTGCTGCAAGCCTTACGCCAAGACCCACAAGAGATAAAGGATGCATTAGAGCTGCTTAGAGCACAGGGCACAGATTAAGAGAGAGAGCTCCACATTTTGTGTTCAGTTCGAGGTTAAAAGTAACGGCCTCCGAAGAGCCGCCCCTACCTGCAGCCCCGCGGTGAGGAGGGAAACGATGCTGAGGGGAATTCCCTGAGGGGAACGGGAGAGAGAGGCAAACAGAACCTGTTCCACTTCACAAACACCAACAGCCTGCCTTTCACCACCTCAATGGCTTAGCACACTAACACCTGTGGACGTAATGAACGCACCCTCACTGGCAAGACACTCTGCTAGTGGCCATCTTTTACACTTACTCAATGTGGTTCTATGCTCCTGTGCAATAACAACATATATATGATGCAATATTATGTTATTCATCCTGGAAGGTTTACATCCTCATCACACTGTAATCTTGTGAAATTTATGTATGGTGCAATATTATCCCTTCTGGATAATATTAGCACTTATATTACACCCCTGTATTGTCTACTTTCTGAACTGTCTCAGATTCGCACCCCATTCACACTACTATCACACTGATACACTGTCGATTTATTGTCTTGTTTCTGTCATCCCTTGCACTTTGTTCAATGGTGTAACTGCCTCCTGTGCAACAATAATCATACTTATGGTGCAGCACTAGTCACTAGTCATTGTTTTTATGATCATTCTACTTCCCTTTATGTAAAGCACTTTGAATTACCCGTGTATGAAATGTGCTATATAAACTTGCCTTGCGTCTACACTATACTGTTACACTACATTACTGTTATATTGTGTCTATTTATCGAATTGTTTCTGCCGTTCCTTGCACTTTGTTCAGTGCTGTAACAGCCTCCTGTGCAATAATCATACTAATAATGAAATATTAATCACACTGGAAGGTTTACATCCCATCCCCACTACTGTTACATTGCTATACTGTATTTTTTTGTATGGTTTCAGATTTACATCCCATCCACATCGCTGTCACATTGCTATATTGTGTATTTACTGTTAATTTGTTCAATGCTGTAACTGTATCCTGTACAATAATAATATTTAAAATGCAAGAATAATAATTCTGGAAGGTTTACATGCACACTGCTGTAACATCGCTATATTGTCTAATTATTGTACTGTTGCTGCGTCCTGTTTAATAATTACAATCGTGGTACAACACTATAATGTTTACATAGTGTCCACACAGTACTGTTAAATTGTGTCCATTTACTGTCTATTATTTCATGTTGTAACCTGCTCTCTGTTGAATGTTGCTATATGTTGCACCGTGGTCCCTGGAGGAACGTTCTATCGTCACACTACGTACATGTTCTCAGCTGCTGGTGATAATAAAGTAACCTAGAACCCTGCGTTAGCGTATTAGCATCGAGAAACTTGTGTGCTAGCGTTAGCCTGTGCTCGGTTCATCTGCTCGGGGGTGAAGCTCGAATATCTGCTGGTGGTCGAGCATCTTGCAGCAATTCAGAGCTCCAGCAGCATACTCACAGTGCAGATATCACCCAGCTCTCTCCTTGCAGGATTCAAACACAGACGGTTAGTCGTCGTATGTCTCTCAGAAGCCAAGCTGCAGACACGGCTCTCCTTTAAACACCCTACAGGAGTTCAGCTCCCGCACCTGCAGGTCTGAAGGCTGCTGAGTCTGGATGTGAGAAGGTCTTTGCAAACAGTGTCCTCAGTCACAGGAGTCTGAGGTGCCCCCCTGTGGGCAGACTCCTCACTAGAGGACACCTTCACACTCCGAGTGAAGCTACACTTCATATGGACAAAAGTATTGGGACGCCTGGCCATTCCGCCAACATTGCATTCAAATACACAGACTGGCAGCGAACCTCGGAATCCAAATTTCATCATATACACTACATGGACAAAAGTATTGGGACGCCTGATCATTACACCAACAGGGAACTTTAATGACATTACATTCGAATACATAGACTTTAATATGGAGCTTGTACCCGCCCCCTGCCGCTATAACGTCTGAAAACGTACCCAGGTGTGTCCCAATACTTTTGTCCATAAATTGTATAATGTTGGTCACTGGAAAGCGCTGACAAATGTTTTATATATAAAAGGTATTCGAGGTTAATATGTCTGTTATCATGGTGTGTTATGTAATGTAGTAGTGACAGAACTCACCATCAGGTGTTCTTGTGTCTTCATCCATCACAGCGACTGCACTACAGTTCCCAGCATGCATTTCGCTAATAAGTCATACAGTTCCCCCACACGCACACACGTGTGGCGAGGAAACCTAGACAGGCAGCGTGGTCTCAGATGTTCAGACTGGTAAATGCAGTTTGGTGAAGTGTGTGTGTGTGGAGAATTGTTTGCAAATGTCCACCTTCAAGAGATCGCATATGGAGAAAAGTACTGGGACACTCCTGATTTTCAGGGTTTGTGCCCCTTACTTCCAGAGATGGACAGTCTTACTGCTTCAGCAGACCAAGTTTGCATGTGCTGCTGGTGGTGCAGTGGGTTTCCTCCGGGTTCTCTGGGTTTCTCCCACAGTCCAAAGACGTGTGTCAGGTGAATTGGGGATTCTAAATTGATCGTAGGTGTGTGTTTGTGTGTGTGTAGGTGTGTGTGTGTGAGTCCCTGCCTCGCTCCCGTAGACCCCAGGATAGGCTCCCTGTACCCACGACCCTAGTAATGATTAAGTGGTTCCAGAAAATGAATGAAGTAAAAGTGAATGAATTCATTCACTATCATTGTCTACATACAGGTTTGTATAATGTTGTGGTTCTTATGTTGAATTGCTGGGTTCGATATAAGAACCACAAGTTTTTAATGCACTAAAAGTGACATTCTTATAGAAAGAAGTTTAGATGTAGAGTCCAGAGACTATGACAGAGTTCTCTCTCAATTTGTCTCACTATCCTCCCTCAAAAAGTACCAAAGTCTTGATCCTCTGATCATTAAAAGTTCAAAAATCCCCCAGTTTTGTTTTTCTTCACAGCAAGCATCCTTTTTACAAAAAAAAAGGAGAACCAAAGTTCATCATCATTAGCTGGTTGCTCAAAAGGAAAATGAAACATGTCTAACCTGAAGCTTAAAAAAACAAGGGGTTCAGCATGTTATGAAATACAGGGCAACTGAGCCCTTTAGGCGTCCACACCTTGATGACTCATTGTTGTTTTTACCTGGAGTGGGTGTGTTTACTGGCACCATGCAGCCACGACTTTCTATTTATTTTCTTAAATCAAAGTTCTCTTCATGTCAACTTGCTTGGGTTCAGAATCTAATCCTACAAAGACCAAACTGGACAATTCTAATAAATCACAGCTGTTTATTGCCAGCCAATATGCCAGAAATAGAAAGAGTCTATGCCCACAGTATAGCACGAATGGGACATTTATGAACAGGGCTTTCTGCTCATGGTCGTATGTGTATTTTGAAATAAAGTAAAGTGACGTGACCCTTATAGTCATGCATGAACACACAACACCACACCACAGCACACAGTGTAAAAATCTTTCTCTGCATTTAACCCATTCACCAAGTGAAGCAGGGGGCTGCCACCAACGAGGGGTGGCGGGAAGCAATGTGTGCGGACGGTACTTTGCCCAATGGAGAACCTCAGTGACGCCACTGGCAGTCCTCGGATTCAAACCCTCAACCACGTGAAGCAGCGGGCAGCCAGGAACTCGCCCGGGGAGCAGTATGTGGTTACGGTACCTCACTCAAGGGAACCTCAGTGATGACACTAGCAATATTATAGTAGGATTGGAACCCGCAACCTTCTGAATACAGGGGCAAGGCCCTAACCGTTAGGCCACCAGATGCCGCAATTTTCAATTTTATGAAAATGGGGCCAACTATTCTATCGACTAGTCTATTTTTATGAGAGTTATTAACACACACTAACATTTTTGGGGCAGTTGGTAGCATGGTAGTTAGTGAGTTGCCCCCATGCAATCAGAAGGTTGTGGGTTCCAATCCTACTATAATTCTACTAGCCCGCTGCTTCACTTGGTGAAAATGGGGTAAATACAGAGAAAGAATTTCACACTGTTCACACTGTGTTCTCTGCTGTGGTGTGTTCACGTGTGAAGAGGCCACTTTACTTTACACCACTGTCAGTGAACACTAGGTGGAGCTCTAATCTTATAGATTCTGAAATCCTCACCCCCTGCTTGTATCTTATTCATACGATCTTTCATTGTGGTTGTGTGCTGAAAAACAGTTCCTGTCCAGTTCATTACCCCAAAACTGACCCTGGGGTATCTGTGACCATCAGAGGGGTCGTCTGTGACCAGTTTGTGTCAGAGAGGAAGTTCGATGGCCCTCTTTGTATCCTCCATACATCCCTCCACACAAGTCCCCTCAACCTTGAAGAGAAAAGTAAAAATCCAAAAAAACACATTTGTTTATTGGCCTTTTTGGCCTTTTTTGCCAGACAGGGTAAGCCCCAGCACAGACAGCCATTAATACTGCTTGGCCAGATGTGTGTGTTTACTTTTCAAATTGCCTGAGGATGAGGGAACTTTATAGAGAACAAGTTAAAATCGTTAATCCCGGGCATGACTTTTTAATGGTCAAGACTGGGCAGAGATTTGCTCCATAATAGCTGCTTCAGACTTTATGAGTATATTTTACAAATCTTCCTAATCTTATATAAGGTTTGATAGGGAAAATGTATGGACAGAGAAAGTCAACTGTGGCTCAAGACAGGCCAGACTGATATTTACTGTGGTTACACTGGAAAAGAAGCCGGTGTTGCAATTACTCAAATAATTAATAACAAGAAAGAGAGTGGTTTAAGTGCTTGCTAGCTAAATTTCTACAGGGCAGAGAGATATTTTTGTTTTATCGGCTCAAAAAAAACACCAGCTTCTCCTTTGCTTTGCCCAGGACCTGTTTATTCTAGTACTGAATGAATCAATGAATGGTTTGGGGCTTTTGCATTAAAACAGCATGGGCTCGACAATAAAGCTGCATAGTTGAAGTTCCATCTCATTAAGAGAGGAATGGTAATGATGTGTTTAATAGGAGAGTCCTACAGGGGGCCTTACTCAAGACTGCGAAGGCCTTTGCTCTACATCTCAAAGGAATGCTGCATCCCTACACCTCCCTCAGAGAGCGGCATCCTTGCGGACAGACTGCCTGACTTCTGTCAGTTGTTGGTCTCAGTCCAGGCCCAGTTTACACTCCGATCCCAAGCCAGTGTCGTGCCGTGCCATTCAGTTACACTGCCACCCTACACAGGTGCACATATGCAGAACAGGAGCACATCCTTTAGGCCTCAGTAGGCCATTGGGAGCTACTGGTTATGCTCACATTACTACTATCAATTTCTGAATTCAGTATATTTTTACTTTTGTGCTCAGATCTTCTCCTTTGACTGTTCACTTTTGTAAGCCATTATTGAAAGTGACCTATAGTTGTTCATTTTAGCCCCAACTTCACAGCTACTGACACTTAAATTTGTCTAAATTGGCCTAAATTTGTGGCTCGGATGAAGTGGATCAAATCCGATTTGAAAGAACTCGGACGTTCACATAGCTCAACTAAATCAGTTCTGTCACATTTCTCCCAAAAACTCCACTCAAGGCCATATAAAGCCGTAAGTCAGTGAAGAATAGGTGTGTGTGTGTGTCCATACAGCCAGACAGATGAAGGAGAGCACTTTTGTTTTATTGCCCTCACTTCCTGCAAGCCAGAACAGATGAGGCCGTGATGATCTCAGCTCTGATTTATGCAAAACGTTTATTGGTTGACCATGTTACTCTGACATGACAAAATAAATCACATTTACAAAATATATTATTACACACATCGGAACACACAATTCTCTGACCACAGCTTGAAACAATATGACATTTATGACATGAAATGAATAATAGACAACATACGTACAAATGCCCTTATTTTTTCTTTCATTCCTGTACAAAAATAGCTCTCTTTAAGTAGTAAAAAGTAATATAAAACAATTAAATAACAATATCTTGACACGTTTTTGGCTTATATACATATACTGGCAATAATAAAAAAAAACATTACATATAGATTGCACATATCTCTATACAAAAAAAAAAAAATAATAATAATGTTCAAGTAGAGTACAATCCTTATGGACTGGCAATAGCATCTAGCAATATCCTATAAGTCATTCATCCCTCATACAGTGTCCAAAAAGATGGTTTGAGACAGAAGACAGCTTCATCGCCTTTTTTTTTCTTAAAGTCCATCCCTGCAGAATCACCGACACGCGCCTTTCCCAGATGGCTTTAAGTCCAGAGGTGTTTTATCTTGCTTCTGAGAGAGTGTATGAGAAGACATTTGAGTCCCCTAATCCCATCAGATAGTCCGTAAGAGGAGCAGTGAGAGGACACTGGAAATTCTGTCCAGTGGAAGGAGGTTTGTATTCCTGACCGCTGCCTGTGGTCAGTCCATGGTGCTGGGGATCAGTGCAGTGATCTTTACACTCACGCTCAGTGCTCCGCCACAGCTCCAGCTCCTGACCACAGCATCCCTGTCTCTCTCTCTCTCTCTTTCTCTCTCTCTCTCTGTGCCTCTGTCTCTCTCCCTTTCACAGTGCGTGGTGGAACAGCTGTTGTTTTCGCGCTTCAGCTTTGGCCAGGCTTCCTCCAGCGAGGCCTGCTGTTTTTCCCCCAGCCGCTCGGAAGAGAAGCTCTTGGCAGGAGTCTGAGGCATTTGTAGAATTTGGTCCAGGGAGCCTGGCGGGGGCGCTGCTTCCCCCTCCGTCCTGTTCCGCGGCTACCCGTCCTGTTCATGTCCGTCTGCGCAGCGCCTCCAGCTTGCGCAGCCTCCACATGGGCCGCAGCGGACCTCCCTCCTCCTCCTGCTCCAGGGACAGCCTCCTCTCGGGGACAGACCTGCGCCGCCGCCCGTAGCCCCCCGGGCTGATCTTCTCGACGGGGGCGCTGGCAACCTTCATCTTGTTGTTGAGCTGCTGCAGGCGGTAGGCCAGGTCGTGCACGGTGCAGGTGCCCAGCGCACAGCCGGACCTCCTTGGCTGGTTGGGGGAGCTCTTGGAGCGCTTCGTCCTCACGCCAATGTGGCTGGCACTGGAAGGGAGGAGAGAAAAGAGTGGACGGTTATTCTTCACCTGCATTTACCTGGCAGCTCGCAGCCCTGAAGGACTTTAGGTCCTTGAGCTCTAACAGCCTGTCATAGGGGTCCAGACTTGAATTCCTCACCTAATGCCTCACATATTAGCTGTACACTGCTCACGGTCATTACTGAATAATCCACAGTGGTTACTGAGTAATAAGGCCAAACATGATAGAGTTAATACTTTGTGTTTGATAAGCTAAAACAAAAAAAATCTTGTCAAGCACGATGGACCTTGTTTACTTTCATGCTCCAGTTCCACAGGCTAGAGATATGCTGGTCTGTATGGAAAAATAACCGGCACCAGTTTTCTTACCTGGAATGTGGAAGCAGGGTGTCTTTGACGTCCTCGGGTCGGACAAACTGCCCGGGATCTGCTTCCCTCAGAGCGGACAGGCTACTCAAATCCCTTTTCAGTCTCTGTAGCCAGACACTAATCAGCAAGAGAAACATGAAGCCCATTAGACAAGCTGCAGATGAAACCATGAATGGTCCAAACTTCGTAAAATTAAAGTGATTCTTTTAAGATAAAGCCCTCTGGACTCCACTTACCTTCTTTTCAAAACTTGGCTGAGGTTGAGTTTCGCACTGTCTGCACCAGGTGTGACAGTGACCAGCAGGCAGCAGGAGAAGAGCGACAGAAGGATCGGGTTCATTTTGGCTGATATCTGTGGAGAAACAAAAAAAAAAACAAGGTGTTCAGTCTCCATCAGGCTCGAAAAAGAAAGCCATCAACCTGCTTGCAGCTCCCTCTTTCTGTGACAAAGGTCTAAAAATCCGGTGTTTGCCCTCATCACACAGTTATTTAAAGTGGCGAGCTGGGGGTCATGCTCTTTACAAATAAGTAAACGTTCCACCACGCTTCAGGACAAAGGCTACACAGCTGAGCTTGGCTGAGCTTTAATCTTTCCAGAGTCTCTATCTATTACAGCTTGTGCTCCAGTCCATAAAGATTCAAGTCAAAAGCCAGTGCTGGAGTAACAGAAACTTGCAAGACCAACTGACCCTGACTTCACCGGCTGCACTATATGCACACACAGCGAGACTGCTTATCTCAGTTAAGCGCACTTGAGCCCCGACCTAATAAATATAAAGCCATCAGCTGGAAGAGCAAGGAGCAGACCCCCCCTGAAAAAGCAATGCGTCCGTACCTGTGAAGCTGTGGGGTTCCCTCAGGGGTTCGTGCAGAGGCAGTAATCCAGCGGCTCCTTCGCTTGCCGTTCGCGCTGAAATGCTGCTGTGACACTCAGCTAATAGTCTGACTCTCCACACCAAGTGTAAGGCCATTTATACTGCAGCACGTAGGAGGGGCTGGCTCCTAACCCACGCCCCCCCCAACATCACCAAGCCTGTATTTCCACTATTCAGCTGCACCAAACATCAGTGGAAGTCTGTTTCTGTACTCCTCCTTGTGTTAAGCAAACACAGATTGGAGTCATTCTATAAAAAAAACATCCAATGAATATGAAGTCATCTAAATAATTTCATATGTAAAAAGTCAGTCTCTGCAAATCTACAGTACAAGTAAAAACAATCAAACAACAACTGAAAGAATCCTGCTCCTCTGAGAGCCTGGTAACATTGCTCATGTCTAAAGTATTTGGGTGGGTAAAATGAGTGAATAAAGACGAGCGAAGCAACAAGGACGCCGTGTTAAATCTGGATTTCATTTCCAAATGATTAACTTTGACTCAAACTATTTCGGGAGAGCAACCCTAATTGACATTTTGTGCTAATTACACCTATTACAAAACAAGCCAACGCCATGAATTATGGATCAGTTTTGTACTCTGACAAAGTCTTTCCTCCCTGTTCTGTAACTTCACTTCTTCCAGTTCCTAGAGTAATGTGATTGGATTTAGTCCTGTGATGCAACATTTAAACAGAATCACATCGCATTTTACTGTCAGTATATCTTCTCTCCTGGAGTCGTTCCGAGGGTAATGGATGTATTCAGAAGAAGACAGGGTGACAGGGCATTATCTCAGTGCTATTATTACAGCCCTATTAAGCTGGAAACCACAGACGGCAAAGCTGCTGTTAAAAGTATCCCATGTCTTTCGTGTTAAAATGGGAAAATTGCTTCATTACCAGAAAGAACACTTTGCTACATCGAAAGAAATGTAAAATGAGAGACATGTGGGTTAACACCATGTCAGAGAGGGTCGTCAAGCAGATGTAGATTACAAGCCCCCTGGGGGGGTGACTATTTTAAAGGCAACACAAAAAAAAATCCTGGATTCCTTTAGGATTACTTGGCTGTATTGGTTTTGTTTTGCAAAACAGTTGATTGGTGAGGTCAGGTCTGAGCTATGCATGTCGATTTCTTCTTTTTGAGCGCTCTTCAGCTTCATGTCGGCTTCTATAATTTACAATTTGAGAGTACTGGATGCGTCTGGAATGCCTTATAACATAGCATAGGCATTAGGCATGAGTCGGTGTGACAGTTGGGATTTCGATGCTGGATAAACGGAGGCTTCGATTTCTTGGAACACAAAAAAGATTACCTCGGACCTTCAGATCCGATCAATCGCCTGCTGGCCCCGTGCGCATCACTCCTTTGGAAGCGCTGGAATTTCCTGCGATTGTTTGATCAGTGACAGACAAACATGGGTGTTTATTAAAGAGCTTGACACTTGCGGCGGGTGTTGACAGTTTGGAAACGCTAATTGACTCAAGGCGAAAAGCCCTCATCGTGGACTTTCAGTACTTTTATCCTTTTATGGGCCGATTGAGAGATTGCACAACCGACTGACAGCCCTATCGGTGGTAGTTTGTGACTCAGTCCCAATATGGTTATTGTTTGCCGAGTGTGAACAACGATTAGACATGTTGAAGGAATGCGGATGTTTAGGTGAGAACCCCTGTTTCAGAGGTGTGTTGTGTTGCAGGTGAGGTGAATCGTTCTTTGATGTGAGGGTATTCTGTTCTCTGGAAATTTGTACACCTCAAAATAGGATTTTTTGCCGGTTATCCTCAAGCACTGCAAAGATTCCCGGTACAACGAACGGATGATTTGGATGATGGTGGCCCTGAAAAATGACAGCAGCACCTCCATCTTCATGTACCACCATAGACTTCAACAGAAACCTGTAATCCCACCCGACTGCTAGCAAAAGGTGTCTGACTCATTTTACAAGATGCAACCACCTCCCATAAATCCAGGATGAGTAAGATATGACATATACGGATGGGTCTCCAAGCAATTTAAGTTTTGCACGGAAGCCACCAGTCATCATAACTACATTCCCAATAATCACACAGTTGCCTTAAACAATGCTGAGTTTTCTGCTGCCTTCAGAAAGTCTATATTCAGCAAGGCTATATGTACCAAACGGTTAATTTGTAACTATGACTTCAGGCCATTCAGGCGCTCATATGCTGACCACATGGAAAACGAAAGCATGGATGACTGGAGAATACCTGCTTTTCTCTGTTATATTGAAAAAAACACACTTATAATAGTGATATTAAAACAATATCACAATTAAAACAATATTAAAACAATATAAAATGTATCAGTTTTGTACGTCATACTGTATCGGAATCCACTTAACCAAGTCTAATGAAGATCATTTAACACCTTGGTGTCTTGGTGTGTGTTGCATTCAAAGGAATATTGACAAGTAACTGGAATTTTTTGCTTGTGCTAGGTTTGATTGATTTTGCCACGTCTTGCTATGTCTCTGCTTCTTTTGCATCTTTTGAGTAACATGTCAGTTGTCTTAATTTGCCAACATGTATTGCAAAGAGCAGAAGAGAGTTTGTGAATCAAGCTTCCAGGAATGATAATAATAATTTTGCTTTGTTCTTTACATTTTGCATGAAATGTAACACATGAAAAATAGAAAAAATGGGGAGAAAGCACAGATGTGCTTGCATGCACAGTAGTTAGATAGAGGCTAGGTCAGTGTATGGTATCTCCTCTTCACAGACGTTAGTTTGGTTTTAAAAAAGTTGGGGACTGTTGTCAGGAACGATGAGTGGTTTACTGATTTTTCAAAAAGGACAAAATGTATCAACCTTTAAAACAGTAATGGGAATATTATTTTAATCATCCTTTAAAATATGGTGGGGACAAAATTAATCAGTTTTTGAAAAAGTGGTAGGGGACATGTCCTGGGTGTGAATGATGCCAACACTGCTCTCCTCTAACACACACCACCACTTTTAGAAACATCAGTAAATTCCCCATCCCCAACAACAGTCCCCAGAACTGTCTTTTAAACAAACCAGCGCACTTTTGAGAGCAGACGCCATCCTCCGCTGTGGTCGGGCCTTAGCTTAGGGGTCACTTACCTCATCCACACACGTCTCCGTGGATCAGACTGGTGATCCCTGCCCTCGTCTGACGTCTTTGTATCCAGTATGTACAATATGCACACCTCTCCTCTTTTTTAAATCTGATGGAGTAGAACATTCTCCTCTTACATATGGGTTAGTGGCTATACAAAATGATTTTGGTCATGCAATTTTAGGCTAGAGATTTCGTGTGCAAAATCCAGTGGTCTGGCCTTGAAAGACCTTTGACTCCCTCACGCCTGCATCCCTGGGTCCCTTCAAGACTGGTCCACTCTTTATAGCTTCCTCCCGATGTAATATTTAAAAAAAAATCCTATTACTATTTTTGATTTACATTTTATAATCCCATCGCGTCCCTGCATCCCTTAGCTCAGGAGTGACTTTCCTCATTCACACAGCCCTGTCCTAACCTGATGTCTTTGTGTCCAGGATCCAGTGCATCAAAGCACTCCTGTCCTGTTTTTTCTGACGCAGCAGAAAAATTTCCCACAATGTATGGCTTAGCAGCTTTAGGTCATGTAATCTTAGGCAAAATCCAGTGGTCTGACCTGCATCCCTTCAAGACTGGAGTTTTGTGGTACTTTTTTTAATTAACTAATACTATTTTTGATTTCCTTGTGTACCTGCAGGACAGGAGATTTGGACTGTACACCGCCTGGGTTCCTGCAGGACAGGAGATTTGGACTGTACACGGCTGGGTTCCTGCAGGACAGGAGATTTGGACTGTACACCGCTGGGTTCTCTGCAGGACAGGAGATTTGGACTGTACACCGCTGTGTTCCTGCAGGACAGGAGATTTGGACTGTACACCGCTGGGTTCCTGCAGGACAGGAGATTTGGACTGTACACCGCTGGGTTCCTGCAGGACAGGAGATTTGGACTGTACACGGCTGGGTTCTCTGCAGGACAGGAGTTTGGGTTCCCAGGCCCACGCCCATGCAGGAGCAGGAGCAGCCTGGAAATGCGCGCATGCGCACTGGCGACGTTTGTGTCAAACATGGCTGTGCTGTGGAAGAAAGAAAAATGTTGAATAGTGGAGGAGGATTTCGAGAAAAGAGGCAAGCATGGCTAGGTTGGCTGATTACTTCATTGTCGTCGGGCACGACCAGGAGAAGACGGGTAGGTGTGCGGGCCGTGTGTGAGTCCTGGGGGGCTGGGGGCTGGGGGCTGGTTTATTCAGGCCGTCTGATCTGGCAGCGTTAGCTTTAGCAGGGAAGCTACCTAAGATCTGCTCCAGCTCTAGAGAGCCCTCTACTTATGAGGGGCTTCGAGGGGGCAAAACGCAACCCTGACCAGGCATGTGTGTGTTAGCAAAGCTTTGAGTGATACTAGTTGTGATATACAGCATTTGGAATAGCCTGCCACGTACTGCTGTGTGTTTTGTGTGTGTGTGTCTGTATATGAGTGTGTGTATGAGTGTAAATAAATCTGTGTATGCCAATCAGTTTCACTTTCAACCTCAGAGGAGAGAGTGTGTGTGTGTGTGTGTGTGTGTGTGTGTGTATTTGTTTGTTTGTTTATGTATGTTTGTGTGTGTGTAGATGTGTGTGAATAAATCTGTGTATCCTAATCCGTTTCACTGTCAACTACAGTGTAGAGGCTTGACAGTGAATGCAATAAAAAATATGGAAGAGCAGGTGTAGTTTATGATTGACAAACTTGGTCCATTCATCAGACCTCTACTTTAATTCTAACATGAAATAATAACAACAAAATCCCCTCCCACACTCACTCTGAGTCAGTTAATGGATGGACCTGTTGTGGGAACTGCCCCTGACTTCATGTGCTCACAGTACTCTGTCTTCTCAGTGTTTAGTGTTAAAGACAGCATGTTCGCTGAGCCAGTTCATGTTTGTGTTAATGTCCAGTTAAGTGCTGCATTGATTTTTCTTAATGGATAATGCACAGGGATCTGTGTGTCATTGATTTTTCTGTCTGTTCGTGTGGCGTAGCTTTAGGAGGATAGTCCAGCTTGGGCTGCAGGGGAAGGGCTCAGTGCAGAGAGAGAGGGAGAGAGCGAGCTTCCTTTGTTGTGGAAAGCGGATGCACAGCCCAAACCAAGAGGAAACAGGCGTGATTATGAGTTCTGAATTTACGCAGTGCAGTGCTGAAATCCCGGGTGGTGCAGAGAAACCTCAGTTTGCTTTGCTTTTTGCCTAAATAAGCCAGAATATTCTCCCTTTTTTCCACCTCTTCTGTTCTCCTGATGCTCAGAGGCGTTTGAGTGGAAAAGCTGTGTGTGTGTTAATCATGTGTTGAGTGGTTCAGGCAGTTCATCATCACTGTTGTTGTAGGCCAAAAATGTAGTGAATGCGTTTTCAGACACAGGCCCCAAAGTGTGGACTGTTCCTCCTCCTCCTCCTCCTCCTCTTCCTAAGTCGTATTGTCCAGCTTATGCAAGTCATGTCTCAGAGTATTTATGACCGGCCGCTGTTCCAGGCTCCACATTCCTATTGATAATGTGGAGCGATTTGTTATCGCTTCATGGAAAACTCCATGTGAGATTTGAGGCGGTAGCAGAAGGACTGCCGCAGATTTCATTTTCAGACTTTGTCTCCTCAGGATGCGTAGCAACCAAGCAAGGCGTCAGTGGCCTACTTTGGCTGTGCTGCGATGCACGGAGCTCAAATAATGCGATCAGTCTTCTCAGCAGCTTCTGTTGCTCCCCGAAGAGGCTCAGCTTTGGGTAAACATTGCTCAGCCTTAACAGGGAGCCTAGTGAGTGGGCAGCGGCCCTGGCCTCTGTCCAAAGGGGACATCAGACTTAAAGGGGACATATTATGCAAAACTCACTGTAGTTATAACAGGTCTATGGGCTACAAAACATGTTCATGAAGTTCTTTGCACAAAATCCCTCTCACATAAAGAGACACCCCAGGTTTATTCTTCACAGTTTCAGGCCCTTTTAAAATGAGCCGTTTGGACGGAGGCCCCAGTGTGACGTCCCACTGGGCCAATTAGCATAGAACCGCCCCTCATCTGTCGAGACCCCGCCCACTAGATTAGTTGAAATTCGTCATTTTGTCATTTTTGCAACACTGACTAACATACCAACAGTAACCAAGGGAAGAAGGATGCTGCAATCATTCAATGCGGTGCTTTTAATAATGAAGGATTTGTGATTGGAAATCATTGGCTTTTTGTCACCAACTGGGGTTAATACGAGCCCGTACCCTGAGGTGAGACTTCTCTCCGAAGACGTAGAAGGCTGCTTGCTGCTTCAGAAGTTGCGCTTGCAGACTTTCAATGCCTGTAGGGGGTGCCAGATCCTTGCCTGCCAACCGTGCCCCCACCTCAGTGCCCGAGGGGTGCTGGATGAACCTGCTGCTGGAGCGAAGACTCGCCCAAACACCTTCAACAGAGACAGGGACAAGGAGGCGGCATGAGTTAGGAGTATGTAAGCATTTGTAACACAGAGTAACAGACATACGAGGCGCTTTGCAAATTACAGGACGGAAAATGGGGGTGGGGGTGGAGTTTTGGGGACAGTGCATACCTTCTACCTCAAGAATAAAAATCAGCAGCGGTTCCACTCTATCACCAAAAACCGACCCAGTTTATTGACTGCCTATTCAGTTACACTCTCAACTATATGCCAGAATTTCGATCGTGGTTTACTCCCGACTCAGTGACAGGGTTAGAAATAAATACCAAAGTTGGCTCAAAGTGCTGTCTTCAGCTAAAACATGGCAGTGTACATGAACCAGAACACCACAAAAAAAAAAAACAAAAAAAAGAAAACAGTTCTTGAGCCAGCACAGACCTGCTCTTCCACACCACAAAAAGAAACTACAGCAAGTTCTCGCTTACCACACTAAAGACATGCTACACACTTATGGAGGGGGACTGGGGCCTTGGAGAGGGGTATGTGGTCCCCTTGCGGTAAAACGCATTACACACGACAGAAACTGGGTTAGTGAAGTAGATCATGGCCACTGAGAAGAGCAAGATGGTGTTAGGATTTCTCAAAAGCAAACTGCAGATTAGTTAAAGTCAGTAAACAGAGGGACTATACCTTGATTGTGGAGTCTTCCCTTAGCTGAAGATTTTTGGTTTGTGTGAGTGAATAGTTTGTCCCTGTACCCGAGTACTGGTTGATTAACGGTGCAGGGGGAGGTGGAGGGGGCACAGAGAAATCACATCAGATGCAGAAAAATCACACACTGACAAACAGACTCCTCCAAACACAGGCAGAACAGTCATCAACAGTACAGCCTGAGCTACAGAGTTACTGTCAATGATCAGATGGCTTAAAAAGATTCATGTAATCTTTTGTGATTGCAAAAGCCTTTTCAACGAACACAGTCTAGAAAGATGGATGGACATGACAGCTGGCATGCATAACATGAAGAGTTTGGATTGTTCAGAGGTGTGAGGTTATAGGTATAAATCACCATACTTAAGTACTAGAGTATGTTTTCAGATACACACACAATAAAAAAATAAAAGAGTTCATTTAAGCAGTCGCATTTCACTCTGATGTCCAATTTGAAGTCTTTTCTGAAGCACTAGTGCTATTATCACTCAACTATGAGTAAATATCCCATCACTAATAGTACCCACCACACCTCTGCACATACAAGTCAGTCTGAGTTGATGAATTTGTGATGTAGGTGACAAACAGGTGACTCAGTGGCATGGTTTTGGGGGGAAAACACCTGAGCTTTTTAAAGTGTTTCTGTTCTTAGTCATCCTTGTAATCAATACACCTGCTAATGCAATGATGGCACATTCCTCTAAGATAGACATCACTCTTTGCTGTTCTGCCCTAAAACAAGTTGTCACTTGCGGATTAATCCAGATTACAACATCACTGACAGTAAACAAGCCACCAAAGTCACGCCCTTTCCCTCAAAGTGTCATTCCTGGAAATAACAGACGCTTTTTTCTGAAGGTCGACCGTTATGCAAGAATGTGATCACTGATAAAAGCAGGGCCAATTAAAACTACTCACAGTCACAGAACACAAACACAAACACAAAAGACAGCAGGAACTAACAACATGAAATCATTTCAGCCTGTGTACCCTGTAAGGTCTGAAGGCCTGAATCTACTTCAGTGGTCTCTACTAACAGTCTCCAATTCAATGAAGTCCATCCTTCCCTGCCTAAATCTCTATAAGTGGCTGGGCTTGTGGATCTCATGAAACTCATTCTTTGCTCCAGAGGATTACATGAACAAAAATCTGCAAAGTTCAGCGCTGTCAATGGAGAATTCAGAGCAGGCCAAAGCCAACAGAGAATGCACAAGTGTGTGTGTGTGTGTGTGTGTGTGTGTGTGTGTGTTCGTTTTTGTGGGAAGTGAGAGTGTGGTCAGTGATCTGACGGGACACAGAGAATGAGAGATCAAGATACAACATGAAGAGCATCTATCAAAAGACAAATGGGATAATGAATAATCCTTTGAGTCAACAAATGGAACTGATAGTGGCCCACTCACCTCCTCTGGTGAAGCTGTTGGAGAAGGAAATATCCAAATGGACAGGGGCCATCTTTGGTATTCTCGATGACCTCCTTTCGCTCGCTATGAAAGACATTTTATTTTTGCGTTACAAACACCCTGCCATTTTGAATCTCTGCCATGATCATTATGTGTGAATCAAGATTCAGGAACACAAGGAAGCCCATGATGTTTCTGTTTCCATCGGATGTGAGCTCTCGTGGACAGTGCTCAACACGTACACGTTAGGGCTGTGCGATATGGACAAAAGAAACCTATCACAATTTTTTTGAACAAAATTGTGATTTCGATTTTAATTACGATTTTGCCACACAGACATGTTTTATAGTGTGAATATGAAACATTTTTCCCAAAGGAAAACAAATAGATCTTTAT
>JBBPCY010000037.1:5166758-5178656 GCA_037974405.1 Brachyalestes nurse
GCATGAGGGAGCTGTGAGCTTTTGAAGTTGGGTACAGCAGTCGGGGAAAAATTGTAGGAGGGTTAACAGGTTAAACACCATTCCAGGTCGATTCCTCATGAATCTGATTGAAAAAATGAGTGTGCAAAGCTGCAATAGGTGATGTTTTCAATATTAATCTACAGTGTAACCAATAATAAAAACAAAGGAAATCTTTGAATGAGAAGGTGTGTCCAAACTTTTGACTGGTAGTGTAGACAAAGTAAACTGTCTTCCAGAAAAATTACTTTCACTCACATGATACGGTACATCAACAGTTTAGCCCACAAGCTAGCAAAAATGAATAAAAAAACAAATGACCTTTGTTTTACCTAAACAAAAAGAATGATTTTGAAAGGGAGGGTGACACATCCCCCACTGCTGTAATAGTTCCAGTGCCCATGCCTTTTCCACCAACAGGGAATTGATTCCATTCCGGTTTGCACAAAACAGCGATCCAACATGTGTCTACCACTTTTTTTTTTCTTTTTTTTTAGTTCTGTTGAACAGTGTGCAGTGCTCTCTATTGATTATTTTTTCAATTGCATTCTTGATCAGTTGGCTTAGTGACATCATTTCAAGCTGAATGATAAACGGGGAGTCTGCGTGTCATTATAAAGCTCCACAAGGGGGTGCTGTTAGGTCGCTTTTGTGGTCCACACTGAAAGAGAGGAAACCCACACCAGCAGGATCTCAAGATTGTTCATGTTTGTATTGATCTAATTAGCAAGGAAAAATTAAATGTTTCTGTTATAAATTGTGTATGTATTCGTCAAATTACCTGTCAGATTAAAGTAGTGATGTGATCTGCAGTGTTAGCCCAAACTGAAAGTTCACTCAAGAAAAAACTGAAAGTTCACTCAAGAAAAACAAACCGCCTTGTTTGATTTGCTGTCGGGTGTTGATCTTGTTGTTAAAGGAGTTCCTTGTTTAATATTTTCAAACATATTTTTTAATTTTAATATTTTTGTTGTTTGTCTGAGAGTTGTAACAGATACACAAGCTGAGTAGCAGGGAAGGTGTCACAAACATATATTTTACTCTGTGATCTGTTTTCTTATATTTTTTCATTGTTAATATACATTTACTGAGTTCTATGTTTTGTTATAAAGTCTTGGGTGTGCAGGTCATGCAGACATGGGGTGAGATAGTGATCGAAGAGGAAACTGGGCAAACGGTGGAAACTCCTAAACCTCATCCCAAGAGATAAGGAGAGCGTTATGACCCTCATTAGGACATCCCAAAGTGAAAGTTAAAAGATAATCTCAAGACTAGGCTCTGAGCTTCTTACAAAAATCAGTAAAATACATTTGTGTGCTAGTTTTTGTAAAAAGTGATGCATTTGTTTAAACCGTGTGCATGAAACAGCCAATGGCCTTTACCTTTTTTTTTCCACTGAACATAAATCCTGGCTGGATGCCATCAGACACTGTGTATGTGACATTCCACACTGCACACGGGGAGCCATTGCCTAGCATTTGTGGAATAAGTTGTAATGGCCGTTCAGTGGTAAGGAAGTGTTTACCTTTTTACAGGAAAGTGGAAAACTGAATTTGCTGGCCACATCAAAGCCTTTTTATTATTGCTTTGATTTTATTGGCGTAAGGACCTGGAAATCTGTCACACATTGTGTTCTGATGAGAAGAGATGTTGTGACACTGGTGAGAGTGTTGACTGAGTGTGTTTTGCTCTCTTTCAGGTACAGCTGTTTGCACTGAATAGCGTTTTTTGCCAATAGCTTTCTAAAGTTGTTATTATCTTAAGATGTTGAATTAGAATAAATACAATAACACTAGCGCAGAAAGCAAAAACGCAGACAGTGATTTGGGTTATTACCTCCTGCGCTGATGGACTATGAAGAAGGTTGCTAGCGATGCCTGCCAGTAAAACAGAAAGCAAGATGTACAGGACGCCTGATGAACATAACAAATGTCATTCTCGGCAGCTCTGTGAGGCACCAGAACACAATCCTTCAAAATTCAATTGTTTTTACGTTTAACCTTCCTTGTGGGCTGTTATTTGTCACCACTTTGAATCAGAAAGTACTGGAACAAGTGTGCAGGCCAATTAGCTGTACCTTTAGCTCCGTACAACACTGTACACTGTGAGTCAGGCCTGTAAGCTTTGAGTAGGCCTGAACGGTACTCTAGTGTATTTTTATGGATGAATATTCTAATGCTTTTTCTTAAAATCTCTTTTAAAATAGTATTGGCATGATTAATTGACTGTAATTTTCATTACTGCAGTTTCAAATGTATCTAGTAGGGGAGCAAAGCTGTGACTGAACAGTTGGAGCCTCTTGTTCAGTCACAGCTTTTGTGACCCAGAGTGTAAATTTAACAAATTGGATAAAAGGTTAGATTTTTAAATGTATGAACTTTGCTGACACAATCACACTAACTGCTGATGGGCAATCACACAATTGTTCCTCTTATGTTTTTTTATTATTTCTTATATTACTGTTTTATTCTGCCTGTTTTTGGCGCTGCTTCTACCACAAGCCTGTATTGCATTTTGGCAAAATTCTAATACTGATGTGTTCCAACGCTAATGTGCGTGTATTCAGATTTTTGATCGGTTGACTGGGGCCAAGTATTGATCTTTAAAAATGTGATCTTTGTGGTTGCGTTGCCTCTGTAATGTGTGAGGAGAGAGCAAGTATTGTGACAACCATTATGGCGACAGCGACAAAATGTGGAGCAACAAGTCGGTCATTTGGAGCAAAAGACACAACAAACTCATGAACAGACTTTACATTTACAATTACGGCACTCATCAGAAGCTTTTATACAAAGCGACTTCCATTCCCTAACTACAGGGGGCAGTCTCCCTGGAGCAACTTGGGGTTAAGGGTCTTGCTCAGGAACCCAGTGGTGGTATGATGAAGGTAGGGTTAGAGCCCATGACCTCTTGGTCCAGATGCAAGTATCCTACTTACTAGGCCTCCACCACCATCCTTCAAGACACTAAAGCTCAGGTCTGTTATAACAAAACAGTATGTCACTTTATTGTGGTTTAATGAAAAATTATCTTTGCATACGCTTTCCCCAAGTGTTTTCGGGCGAGAGCCGTTCGCTCCACCGGTTTTCATCCGTCCTTCAGCACAAACGGCTTTGATTGGTGTCTGACCCAAGTAGCAACCACTTACCGCACTGCAGTAATCGGTATTAAGTCTGTATTGTCTCTGAATGTTTTCATTCCCATGTGTTGGTTTTGCATGACCGTATGGCCATCAGTCTACGATATGCAATCAATGCCAGCGCGGTACAGGAAGCCGTGGGAGGATTTGCCCCGTCACTGGTGTGTACTGTGCTTCCGTATCTGCATCTTAGGAAAGGTTGAACTGATTTACGTGTGGTTCCAGCTGTCAGGCCTGTCAGCTGGCTGTCAGATTTGCATCCTCGTATGGGACACGTGGTCACTTGCCATTTGGAATCGAGCCTTCAATCGGTGTATGGAGACAACTCGGTCCGCTTATCTTCTGTTTGTTCTTCTGTTCTTTTATCTTCTGTTTGTTCTATTGTTTGTCTGGTTTCATGGGTGACCTGACTCAACCAAAGTGGATCAAACTTTTGATAGATGTGTACCTTGGTGAGCTTTGTTGGCCCATCAAGTCCCTTGGAACAGTCTTGGTGCTACTCATCTCTCCCAGTGATTATTTTTCCAGCTCCGCAGCCCTCTGCGATCACAGGCTTGCTTCCTGGAATGTGGGCTTTTCTGACATCACAAATGTGCTAATCTTTGATGGCCTTTGCCATGCAAACGGTGGCATCGTGGTTTGCATGTGTATCTCCGTTTTGGAGCATGCTTTGCGCCCTAGCACTGGAAACGGCAGCTGTGGAAAGTGCGTGGAAGTCAACCTGGGTATTGAAATATGGATCTGACAGGGAAAAATGTTTTCCAAAAGCCCTCTCGCGATGAAGGTTAGAGTGTACTGGAGTGGAGGCTGCCAACCTGTCTCCAGCATCCCACCTGTCGGAGGATTGGGCCAGTTCAGGTCAGGTATTAACGTGGAGAATGACGTAAAAGGACGCAGAATTCCTCCTTAAGCACTCGCTCAAACCCACGTTCGGCTCTCCCTCCTGCGATTTATTACGAACAACCACCGCTGAGAGAAATGGCAACATGATAAATGAGTACAAAAAAAGACTAATGAGAAATCTGGCCTCCTTGAAAGACACAAATGATGAACTGCTTGAATATTAGTGCTTCTGCACACTGTTACTTGTCTTATTCTTCTAGGTCTGTTTCCCTGTATTCCTAGACAAAACCGATGGACCGGAGCCAAACTCTAAAACACTCGAGGGCTAATGCAACATCACGGGACACATTGATCCATTTTAAGAGTCATCTTTCGCTTATTACTCCCAGGGCATTGCAGGGCCACACCTTAGGACAAGTTTCGGATACACCATGCCCTACCGTGAGACATGTTTCTGGGTCAGAGTGCTGTCGAAGTGGGGAAAAATAACTTGAACAAAAATAACAGATATTGCATCAGTCTCCGTGTTTATGTTGTTCTCATGCCGCGGGCTTTACGTATTGCTTAAGTTGTTGAAAGCTGTCCAGCTTGTTTTTTTTTTGTTTGAATATGCTTCTAGCTGTTTCAAATTATTGTTACATGAGATAAGATGTGTCTTGTGCACGCAGCAGTGCTCTCGTAAATTGTATAAACGTCGCTTCCAGCTATGCCGGTCTTCGCGTACGGTGATTTTTTTTTTTTTTTATAGTGAAGAATGCCAGCTTGGAATATTTGCAGTGTGTTATTGTAACAGGATCCTTCAAAATCTATATGTTTTTGTGGAGTTGTGACTCAGTCAGGGTTCCTCGCTGGCCTTCCAGCTTGTCTCGTGGGTGACAACCAGCCGTGTGGGGTGATATGATACGCTGTGGAATGCGAAGAATTCTTTCGCTTATACATGGTTTAGAAGTACTGAACCGCTTTGGAATTTGAAACATATGATTTCAGTTTAAATGGGCTGTGGACACCTGATGTGTTGTCATCCCTGGGCCGCTGCTCTACCCCAGCCTGTTGCCCCAGTGGCGGCTGGGGACTGTCTCAGAGATTTATTGCTCCCCAGACCCACAGAGAGTTCCTCAAAGGTCAGCTCTTGAAGAAGACACTGACAGCTGCAGAGATCTAGGCAACACCAGTGGTGTACCCTGTGTGATACAGCATATATCTGTCTATCTCTCTCTGTATGTCTATTTATCTGTCCATCTCTGTCTGTCTTTCTCTGTCTGTCTTGTCTATCTATCGATCTGTCTATTGATCTGTCTGTCTATCTGTCTACTGATCTGTCTGTCTATATCTGTCTGTCTGTCTGTCTGTTTATAAATCTATCTGTCTATTCGTCTACCATCTATCTGTCTGTCCTTACTTCTATCCATCTGTCCATCTATCTATCTTGGAATAAAAATCTGTTTGTTTTTTCTGGGAGCCAGTTCTCATTTTCTGGATGAGATTTTCCTTAGAAAACACAAATCTATCAGCAGTCGTTCTTTAAAGCAGTAAACGAAGTGCTGAAAAGCCCAGGCTTCTGTCCATGTTCCTTTTGGTCCTGACGATCCCGTCAGCTGGGTTGCTGTGTATGGTGTAGGGATGAGACATGATTATCGAATAGTCGAATATTCGATATACGTTCGAATATCTAATAGTTATTTCGAATACCGTTTTAGCCATATCTCACTTAAGGGACTCGGAACACGGAACAGAAATGATTTCCTAACCAATATTTCAGGTAACGCATTAATTCAGCCTGAAGGTGTCGCTATCAGTCAAACTCCCTACAGGCACGGTAGACTAGGCCCGCTTAGCTCATAGGCTAAAATAACAGAAGAAGAGACTTTACCGTGCGGCACAGGGCCGGCGTCAGAGGGGATCTACCGGGCTGACATCTAACTGACTGGCTATCGATGGTGAACTATACTGGCCCTGGACTTTCTTTACCAGCTCGGCTGAGGTTCCGGGGGGTGAGTTCAGCTCATAGGTGAGTTCCTCAGTAAAGATGTTTGTTTACTGTACTGTGATTCGGAAGGTTCGGAAAGAAAGCCATGCACAAATTTTAAAAATCAAACAAAAAGTAAAAAGGGCTCTGTTCTGAAGGCTAAAAGCGCTCTGTTATTGGCGCCGGTGTACATCATATTTACGTTAAACGGGAGTGTCGTGTGATTAAACAGTGATTAAAATACCTGTTTCACTCACTCTGGCATTGTGTGTTTGCGCGTGCGTGTTTGTGGGCAGGGGAGGGGGTCGATTTTCGAATAATACTTGAATAGTTCTCATCGATTTTCGAATAGTGTTTTTGCCAAAAAGTCACATCCCTAGTCTGGTGACACGTAATTTCATGTGTTATCGAAGAGCATTATTTCAGATGGCTGCAAAATTGAATGAGGGCTGCGGTTTTAATGATAGTCTTCATTATCGACAGTGTCGTCTAACTAAGTTGGAATTGGGGAAGTTTTAGCCTAAAAACACAGAGCTTGTGAAAATGAATGTTCTTCAGTGTGACCTGTTCAGTGTTTGTGTAAGATCACGTGGCTTGATTTCAGCTAAAAATACCAAACCTGCAAAATAGAAAAGGTGTACACAGGTTTCCTGTGTGTGTGTGTGTCTGTGTGTGTCTGTGTCCAGGTAATTTGATAGCTTAATTGATGGATTGATTGGACCCACACATATGAGGGACGTTCAGAACATTCTTATACAGCAACTCTTATACGAAACTGCAAGAGCAAGTGGCTTGCCAGACAGAGCTGATATATACGAGGGGCGTTCAAAAGGTTTTCGCACTTTTGTATTTTTTGAAACCGTGAAGGCTGGTAGAGCAGTAATTGGGCGTGTCTGTGAGTGTCATGTGATCTGTGGATCCATAAATGTCCCAGTATTGATGACCTCTTATTGTTGATGGATATTATTTTTCTGGATAGCAGAAACTTTAACTATTTTTTTTTTTAGTTTTCACACAAGGGGACCTGTTCACCTCGCCGCGGTCTCCCAATACTTTTGGTCCGCGACCTTCTGAATTGCATATCTCGGCGGGGAAAGCACTCAGACACTTCAAACTCTCCAGGAGACCTTTCCAATGAGCCCTCATTTGTATTTTTAGCCCAAGTACATCAGGTTTTATTCTCCGAAAACTGGGTGTCCCAATACTTTTGTCACTCAACCTTCCGAGTTGCGTATCTTGGCGGGGAATTTAAATTTAAAGACGGGTTTACCTTGAAAAGAGGTGAATACGGGTTTACCTTTACATTTTCTTTAAGGGTAATGCATTAAACTGAGTTTAAAATGAAATTAAAGTGTTCTGGGAGCATGTTTCGGGGCATATTTAGGGTTTACACCATAAAAATAGGCATTTTTAGGCTTTTTTAAACACGGTTTTTCCACTATACGCGGGTGCTCTTGGAACGTAACCCCCGCGAAAAGCAAGGGATTACTGCATATCACTGTCAAAAGAAGGGATCTGTGTTGTAACTCGAGGACCCCCTGTATATTTCTTCAAAATTGTGGAAAAATGGGTGAGCTTACAGATCTGAGCGGCTTTGACAAGCGCCAGCCTGTGATGGTTGGACGACTGGATCAGAGTATCTCCAAAATGACAGGTCTTCTGGGGTGTTCCCAGTATGCGGTGGTCAGTACCTACCAAAAATGAACCAATGAAGTGCACCCAGTGTAGCGGCGACAGGGTCTTAGGCACACAAGGCTCATTGATGTACAAGGGTTTTGAACCCTGGCCCGATCCAACACACTACTGAAAACTTTATTTCTTTATACCTTTTTTTTTTACCCATTGACATCCCATTGTAGTGAGAGAATCACTCACTTCACCTCTCAGTAATTTTAATTTTGATCAGTATAGACAAAGTGCAGAAGAGAATGAATGAATATGAAGTAAGTAGGTGGAAACCTAAAGTGTGCAGATATAAAGTGTGAAACATAAGTCTGTACTAAGAATAGAGTTTAAGAGGTCAAGGAAGAAAATAGAACTTCTGTCGTAGGTTATAATTTTGCAGACCAATGTAGTGATTTTAGTTATTGACTGTAGCCAGTAGTTTCCTATTTGGAGGTCCTTTGCTAGTCTGCATTAAATTCAGCAACAGAATTGTCAGCACTGCTGTTCCCTGGTCAGCATGTTTACAGGAAGCCGAATCCACGTCAAAGCCAGTGTGAAAAGTGAGCACGAAGACAGACAGACAGTTCAGTGACGGACAGAAGGCGATTTGAAAATTCGTTTTAGCACCATGGCCATTCATCAAAATAGCTGCAGCACTTTTTACTCTTCGTCCTCACATGGGTTAATGGAATGGCAGGTCATGGAATGGCCAAGTAGCAAATCACTCTTTAACTTTCAATGTGAGTTTTCCTTTAGAAGAAATGACCCGCGACTGATCTGTGGGTGGTTTGTACTGAGGGCTGACTCGTCCTTGACGCGTGTTTGACACGGTTGCTTGTGTTCTCCTAGCGAGTAGGAGGACTAATGATGCAGTTAAGCTTGAATTTCACACTTGTCTGCAAGCCATAACACGTTAAGAGTGATTCTTCACAATTTTTTTTTTGAGAAATGGCCTGTTGATTACTTGTTAATGTTGAGAAGTTCTACAGTAATCCTGTATAACTCTGAATATTTTCTGTAATTTGATAAGAGTCAGCCATTAGAGTTTAATGCTGGTATACCATATGCCCATGGCAAGTTATCTGGAAAAAAAAAAAAAAAAAAAAATATATATATATATAGGTGAACGTTGTTTTTCTATTAGAAGGAGATACTTTTTTTTTCTGCTAAATAGCTAGGCAGTTCTGTTTTTCCGTCGCTGACTGCCAAAAATGAAACAATATCGTTTGTTTCTTTTTAGTGTGATTACAGACCAGTATCAGCTACTCTGTTTACCATGAGTAATGCAGTCATTTTAACTTTCCGGTTTTGGTTTTGTTTCTTTAAACATGTACTGAATGGTAAATTGCCACCCTCAAAGAATTGCTTGACCAAAATTGCTAATGTGGCTGAAATGAAGGAGCGCTAATAGCCGCCAATTACCATGACGTCATTTGCGTTATGCTAATTGGCGGCTATTTGGTTGCATACATTGTTAGGGAAAACTGCTATTGTTAGCATTCTTGCTCAAGCTGCTCCTCTAAACAGTTACTAATTTGGAGAAAGGAGAACATCTCATGTGTCGGTTATTTGACTGAAACTCTTGAGTACAGCCAAGGTGCTTTTACCTCTTTCTCCCGGTCCTTGTTCTTGATTTGTGGACACCTTTAAACCGGCCGTGCTGCTGCCACAGTTATCACCTCGTTTTCTGTCCTGAACTCACTGTTGGTGTTGGCTAGCATAAAGGTGTGAGAACAAAATGTGGAATGTAGTGTCTTTACAGGTCTAAAAACTTCCACATCATGTGACTGCCCTTCTCATTCTCATAATCTGCTTGCGTTAAGTCTTGTGACTTTATTTTCCGTGCAGTCTTTAACAATATTCCTTGAATCATGATTTTATACGGGTAGTAATCTATTTATTGACTGTGACCGGATCCTTTCCAGTCCTTTTATGATCTTTTATCTGGTATGTCAAGAACTATTGAACTATTGGACATTTCAATGCAGTTTTACTCTCAGTAAATTCATTTACTTTATTGATGGCAAATTTTCTTTTGAGACAGACGCTGGAAGCTTTCTTTTAAAATGACTAAATATAGTAAAATATTTCTGACTTAAGCTTCGAGTAAGAAGACCATTTAAAAAGTGGATGCCATGTAAAATGAATCGCTGCCGACCAAAATAAAGAATTGCAACAAGAAAAATATATCGTTTTTTCCTTTGGCTTGGTTATTGAAATACATGAATATTGGAACCTCATGTTTATGTTACCATTGTCTTCTAATAAGTCTTATTCAGTTTAATAGAATTAGAGTTGAAATAATTGGCATGTTTTTAACTGGGAATGCAATGTAGAACACCAGAATATGCTTTAAAAATTACCACAAAACAGTTACAGTTTATTTTTAAGACTGGGTTCGCAGAATTTTGCAAGACTCCTCTGGCAAAATATACAGAACGGATGCCAAACTATCCATTTGCTGAACTGTCCTGTGCATGTGTCAAGTGCACACGTGTAGCTGTCTGCCAAAATACTCATAATATAACAGTTTCTCTGAAATTGAACACGAGCAAACAATAAATAAGGAATACTTAGGAAGCAAAGTAGAGAAAGTGAAGATAGTTAATTAACGTTTGTAATGTTATACCTCTTATTCTAGCCATACCTCAGACTGCTCCTGCCTGAAGTTGTGTTAGTTCTGGTTCAGGTTGAGTCTTGGATCAGCAGCTCTGCAGCTTTGTTCCGTACACAGTTCAGATTCGGAGGCGTGCATGTTGTGGCCTCTGTGAGCTAGGCTTACCTCTCTAGGGGTGGGATATGTTACACAGCAAGTGAGCAGTCTGTTCTTAAAGTTGGAGACAAGAAAGTGATCTGAGTGACTTTGACTAGGGCCAAGTTTTGATGGGTAGACAAGTGGGTCAGAATATCTCAGGTCTAGAAAAGGCAACAGGATGCCCTTTGGGAGAAAAGGAGAAAGTCTGCCAAGGCAGTGTGATGCCCTGGACAGTATTCCGCTGGGAAACCTTGGGTCTGGCGTTCTTGGGTCAGGGCAGCTGGTGGCTTAGTTGTTAGGTAGTTCGCCCTGTGATCAGAAGGTCATGGGTTCGAATCTCAGGACTGCTAGTGGCACCACAGCAAGATACCGTCCCCAAGATACCCTGTTCCTGGCTGCCTGCTGCCTCACTTGGTGACTGGGTTAAATGCAGAGAAGAATTTCACACTGTGTGTCGTGGTGTGTTCACAAAAGGTGACAAAAATGGTCACGTTACACTTCATGTGTATGTTACTTTTACACTCACCCCCAAACATTGTTGCAGTCCAAGTATTTCAGTATTCCCCAGTCAGTTGAATATGTATCCCCAGTCAGTTCAGCAGGATTATGTTCCATGTCTAACTGTTGGTTCTCAATCCTACTGAGCATCTGTCGGATGTCCTGGACAAACTTGTCTGATCCGTGGAGGGCCCACCTCACAACTTACAGGACTTAAAGAATCTACTGCAAACGTCTTGGTGTCAGGTACCAGAGCCATCTTTAGAGGTCTTGTGGAGTTTATGTCTCAACCGGTCAGAGCTGGTCTGGCGGCTGATTTGAATGTAATTGCTGATTGTTGTATGATGCTGGTTAGCACATTCTCCAACTTTTAGGATTACAGCAGGGACCGACACATTTTTGACATGGCTTCTAGTGGAATTCCGTGGTCACACGCTGATCTGCCACATATTATTTAAAATCTAGGGGTGTCACATGATTAAAAAATAATCTAATTAATTACAAGATCTTTGATCTAATTATCTAAATGAATCACACACATTTTTGCTGTATTTAAGTATTTAAGAATTTAAATTTTGTGCGTATGAGTGAATGAATACTCAACATTTCTCAGACTTTCAACATTTCTTTTATTTAATTTTTACACTGTTCATGTGCAATAATGGTCACAGCACTGAGGGTAAAAATGCTTCAGCAAGAACAGTGGTAGAACTAAGTCTTGTTAAGTAAATAGACAGCATCTTAAACTCTAATAGGGATGCCTTCTGCATTAAGATAATTAACCATTGCCATCCACCATTACCTCAGTCAGTCTTCCTTTCTGTGAATACATTTTGAAACTTGGACTACAGTCAAATATAAACAAAGTTACATTCAGTTGTTGTTGTCAGTGTCTTCCATGGATTTGCTACCTAAAATGCATTTGCTAAAATAGCTTTAAATTAGGGCTGAAACGATTATTCGAGTAATTCGAATAATTCGATTACAAAAAATGATCGAGGCAAAATCTTTGCC
>JBBPCY010000037.1:5189271-5218018 GCA_037974405.1 Brachyalestes nurse
ATTGTATTTATTGCATTTTTAAATTATACCTTTTGTAGTTAATGTTACGTGTATGCACCTAGGGTCTGAGAGTAACGCAATTTCAATTCTCTGTATGTCCAGTACATATGGCAAAATTGACCATAAAGTTGATTTGACTTGACTTGATCTTCTGATAATAGGACCAATGCTTAGACAGTTGCACCGATTAGAAGCCTACTGTATTATTATTTTTTAAACTCTGACGTTCTGAAACATTTTGCTCATCTCTTTACACCCCTATCAAATATAGTACATGACATGGTGGTGTGAATATAACTGTACTACAGTGGACAAAGGCTCCTGGAGCAAAGTCCCGATGATCCTGGAAGTGGCAGTGAAGAAGCGATTAGCCCTGTCATGTTCTAAGGACCAGCTATGGAGGGTGTGATTTGCCGTGTCAGCCGAGGGTGTAATGTTTTTTTCTCTTTTCTTAACTTGCCTGCTCTCAGCAGGTACTACAAGTCTGGATTATTGCCCCAACATGTCTGCCTCTAAAGAGCAGCTCTTTACTTTAGCAACAGCCTCGAGGGCTATAACCGCGACCCACTGTGGTTTTACATCATAACAAGAATGACTGACTGGCACGTGCGTCCTATTTATTGACACCCAGGTACACGCAGCCAGCCCACTCTCATCGCTTGGAGCGAAACCTGGGCTGGCCTCGGGCCACATGCCGAGCGTCTAGTGGAAACAAGGCACAACAGAAGGCATACATGTGTTTCTAAGGGCCTGAAGACATTCGAGATGGATGAATGTCACTCTCCCTGCCTTTAATGCCTGGGTTAGCCTCCAGATCTGCTTCTGCCTCAACGTGCTAGGGATGAAAGAGAGTTACCGGCACCTCCTCAAGCGCCATGGCTTTGGGACTTTAGTCATGTCTTGTGCTGGAAAACTCTGGAGTCCCATGTTTTATTTTTGCTGACTAAAGTGGATTAATGTGGTCCCTGACTCATAGGCCTGAAAAAGCCATACTTCCCTATTCAAGGAATGACAGTGAAGGATTGTTTCCACGTATTTTAGGAGACATCCGGTAATATACATTGATACGTATGTCTTAATGTCTTAATGGGCTCATAATATGGAAAACGTCACGTTGTTTTGGTTTTCCTTTGAGTTTGATTCCTTTTCGAACATCCCAACATTTGGATTTGCACCACGCAACCATAAGCGAGTGCACTGTTCCAATTGAGCCGCGCTCAGTTTTATTTACTTTAAAGCGTTTTTTTATTATGTCATGCTCTAGTCAATGCTTGGTGTTGACATGGGAGACAATGTGCAGGAAATAAATCAAAAATTAATGAATGGTTTGTTAGATCGGCACTGTATAGCCTGAGAACATCATAGAACGTTTATTCAGACTAAAGAACTTTGTAATGTTGTTTATAAGGATTGTTTGAATAAATGTGTTAAGATGGAATTTGAAATTAATTTGACAGCTCATTTTGTGTCAGTACTTTACGTTACGCTCATTTGATTTATCCATGATAATGAATGGGTATTGCATTCTCTTCACTTGGGTTATTATTAATAAAAGTGGGTTTTATTCTGTACTTTGGGTGACGACGGACTCAGTCATGTCAGTTTCAGTCAGAATTACGGTGACATTATTTTTTAGGTGGGGTTGGTTTGGGCTGAGAGTTGTCAATTTCAGATGCAAACTTCAGAGAGATCAGTTCAGGCTCAGTAACAGAAAATTGCTTGTTTAATTTCAAGTAATAAAGTTGAAGTTGAAAGTTCGTTCTTGAGGTCCAATCACAGGCTCATCTATAGAGTATCATAAACGAGAATTAATCTGTTGATGACAAATGGCTGCAGTGGGACATTCTTTGAAGTCCAGCTCCAGTCACTGACAGTAAAACCAATTTAATCCCTTTATGCTTGCTTTGTGTTGAGAGGACTGTGATGAAACACAACATTCCTTTTTGGGGCCCGACATCCTATAATGAAGGAATTTGACCTCCCGGCACGGGGCAGATTGTAAACGTTTGTGTCATCTCTCTTGTCTGCTGGCTTTGACTTCTTGAACTGCTCTTTTCCCTCCAGAGTCCCTGTTGTAATCTGGAATGTGGCACGTACTTCCGGGAAGGAGACCGGGAGTTATTCTGAAAATGTGTAAACTGTTGTAACATGGTCTGTGCGATGTCTGCAGTTTGTCCAGTCGAGCCGTCCCCCCAACCTCCCCCCCCAAATTCGGGACAAGGAGGCTCTCTGGATTGCATTTCAAGTTAATGGCCCTCACTAGGCTGTGTATGTGGAGTGCTTGGTTTAATGAGCATATTTAGTGCCAGCATCCTCTGCCGGTGCGTGTTTACCCCCCTGGTGGTAAACCTGAGTCACAGACAGCCAGTGGCCGACGCAGCCGAAGCCGATATGTCTCCCGGCACGTCGTTTCATTCAGTGTTTGTTAAACAAGAAAACTAAAACATAAAACAGTGCATTCCATCTGCCAGGATGCCTTGCAAGGGAGAATAGAATCATGTGTTTGTCAGGAAGATCTACACATGAGTAATGGACGCTCCGCCTGCCATGGAAATCGGACGCCCCCGAGGAAGTGGCGCTGAAGTCGAGACCCTGCGCCGTGAGCTCATCAGGAAGCTGCCAACGAGGAAAACTCTACCAGCAAGTATAAGACTGTAAGACTGTCCACTGGCTCAGGAAATGAATTTTTTTTTCTTGGTTACAAGACTGCATGTGAACCGAAACTAGCAGAGTGGAGTATTTTAACTAGCAGAGTGCTGTGAAATCACGAACAGCTGTCCTGCTGATTGAAACATTTTCTATGGCAGTTCTGCGTTGGCTACCCTTGTTTCATCTATCAATTGTGAAAACCAGAAATACATAATAGCATAAAACACACTTTTTTACGTGTGCCCCCCCCCCCAACGCAAACATGCTCAATGCTGGTTAAAAATAAACCAAGCACACAAAACACTTGTGCGCCCAGAGCTAGAGCACGCCGCGCTTGAATTGCTTAGTGACTGCAAGCAAAGCATGACCAAACAGAAAGGCAGGGAGCTCATCCATACCTCGTCCTGTTATTTCCTGCCCTCTGTCAGCGCGGGCTGCTGAAGGGAAACACTCAGAGGCTCCATGCCAGTTTCACTGACTCAAAACAAGCCAAACAGCTCGCTGGCACACAATTACAAAAGAGCCTCTGTCATGCCAACTTGCCTGTCCATGAGCTTGATGTTTGTCAGGAGTGTTTCAGTCTCGCGGGGGTCCCACCTTTTTCTGAAAACACGCTTCTGCTGGAGATTTACTTAGAAAATGCTCGGTACGTCCACATTTCATCTTTGGAATGCTCACCATTTTAACGTAATGCAGCCAAACAAAGGTGCTGGACACATTTTCCATTTTTCCCATATTTCCTTTATCCCCCACAGGCTTTGCTGTTTATCTGTAAGACCCCCTGGTAAAAGTTTGACCTGTGCAATGGAAATTGTCTCGTATATTTTAATGAATATGTTCAAATAGTGTTTTCCTTCCAAAATAATGTGGGTTATGAGAGGGTGTGTGAAAAAAAAAACACAAAAACAAAACTGTGGTCTGCCCTCAAAACAAGCGTAGGTTTTATTTTATAGAGATTGTGAAAAGGCGTTAAAAATATTTGCTTCAAAATAAAAGCACAAAATCCTCAGATTCCGAACGTCCCGACCATCCCAAATGTCCAACACCACCTTAAAAGAGTGCCATGTTCTGATTTAGCTGCTCCCTATTTTATTTACTTTATACCATTTACCTAATTTATTTTTATTCTGTCATGCTCTAGTCAGTTACTCTAGTTATTTTACTTTAAATACATTTGACAGCTTATTTTGTGTCGTTATCTTATGTTACATTTATTTCTTGTGTTCATGATGATGGGTATTACGTTCTCTACAGGGTAAATTCAGTTATAATTAATAAAAGTAGGTTTTACTGTACTTTGGGTGATGACGGACTCATTCATGTCAGTTTCAGACAGAATTTTGTTGCGTTGCCTGGATGTTATTTTTTTTAGGTGAATCCCACAGATTGAAAGGCAGTCGCTCATGCTTGATTGAAGTTCGTTCATTATCTATGATGCTTATTCCGAGCAAGGTTGCAGGGATGCTAAAACCTATTCCGGCTCTCATTGGGTGGGAAAACTCCCTTGGCACGCTACCAGCAGGACAGAAACACACACACACACACACACACACACACACACACACACAGGTGCAATTTAGCATCTCCAGTTCACCTGTACTTGTCTTCAGACTGTGGGAGGAAACCAGAGCTCCCAGCGGAACCGCATGCAGGCACAGGAAGAGTGTGCACAGCCCACACTGAAAGGAAATTCCACCGCCGCAGATGAGAATCGAACCCAACACCTTCTTGAGGTGTGGCATTGGTGTGAACCACTGCACTGCTGAACAACCGCTTTTTTGTTGTCTTCTCTGTTTTTTTGTTTCTGATTTGGTTTCAGTTCCTGTAAAACATCTCACCCATGTCACACACCCCCCCACCACTCAAAGATACTAAAGCCTCGTGCCGTATTTGTGCATACCGTTGAACCGTTAGGCGGCTGTGTCATCAAGCTCTGCTTTATGCTTTCAGTTTCGAGTTCTGCGACAGAGGAACATCATTTCATTTTGGATAACCCTGTAAGATTGCGCCGTTAAGCGTTTTTGGAAACTTTTATGAGTCACGCACAAACTCTTAAAAAGGTGTCTCGACACCTTCTGTCTCTGTCTTCAGTCCCAGTAGGTTGTGGAAGCGTCTGATTTTCAACATGGCCTCTTTTCTTAGTTAAGGTGTGTGTGTGTGTACAAACTCTATAGCAATGTTTAGCCCAGACATATTGAACCTTTTAAGTAGCCCTTTGCTGTAGATTTCAGGCATTCCTCACCAAGCACTCAGTCTCGAGTCCCAGTTTATTGGTCTGTCTGGTCAGTTTGTAATTACGGTCTCCATAAAAGTGACTGGACGAATTTGTTGGACCTGTGTCCTGTCTGAGCTGCTGTGTTTGCAACCAAAATCTTTTCTGGTGCATTTCTATGGACTTATCACATGAATGTGATCTTAATACCGAACGTATATTATAATCTGATTTTTTTTTTTAAAAAGTTATTTGATGGTACATTTCATAAAGTCTGATTGAAAAATCATTACTATCTCTGGCTTATTTTGGTCTGGTTTGTTTTTGTCACTTTGCAGCCAGAGCACCTGCTATGGCCACGAGAGAAAAACAACTCTATAGTAACGCTATAGGTCAGTGACCGTTGTGTACAGCTCATCCATTGTTTGGAGAGCATGGGGGGAAACACCGCCACTTCCAGTCAGAAGCAGGGTTCACTTTCTCCTTCCTGGAGAGTGCCAGGGCCTCGTGACTGCTGACACTGACCGGTTCTGTCCAACCTGCAGTATGGAGGGCTTTGTTTTGTCAGGTGAAGAACACAAATGGACAGAAGACAGGCTGGTGATTGGAGGGAGTGCTCAAGAGGCTGAGCTAGTCTCTTGGTGAGCCACAGGAAGCACCTGTCCCAAATGTGTTATCGCTCCGGTTGCAGGCAGGGGGCTGCTGGGTGACGCAGGCCTGTATTGTGCCACATTTCGTCCCAGGACAAAGGTGTTTACACTCGACTGGTCAAAGCAGACTGAACTCTTTAAAGTGGTTTGTTGTTATGTTGGTTGTCAGTACTTGAGCAAAACATAGGTATTAAAGTTTGATTTTTATTAGTTTTTCTTTAATCATTTTATTTTTATGAACATGTAGGGGAGCTCTGGGGGTTGGGCTTTTGTAAATAGCCCAATGATGGGGGTTTACAAATAGATAGCGAATGGGGGGGGGGGGAGCTAAGTTCTGTTTCTCTGTTGGTTTCATGGCCTGGAATTTTCTGTACTTAGCAAGAGGGATATCAATCAGGACTTCCCGAAGTCTTCCCGGAGATTCATCCATCTTGATGGGTGTTTTTTCCCCAGTTTATTACAGGAAATGGAACTGAAAGCAAACTGGCTGCAGTGAGTAGAAACCCAGTCTCTGAGGATTTCTGGATCTTTGCATGCTCATGTCATTCACATTGAAACATTTAAGGCTAAGATTCATTCCGAGAGTTGTCCGTGTGCTTCTAATTTGTATCATGTTTTTTGAAAGACACAAATATTCGCCTGAAGTCATGAAATCTCCCCAAAGGGCCGTGCGAGACGAGAGCTAGGCGGACACAGCTGTACATAGGGCCGTGCGTGGCTTAAGTAATTGACACGTTATGCTAACCCGTCGAATTAGAAATGTGGCCTTCCACCCCTTATCTAAATTGCTTGCATACTTGGGAGTATCATCATCAAGCCAAATTCTGGGTTTCAGTATCGGTTTTCAGTTTTGGTGTCTCCATATTACTCAGCCCCCGAGGTCTGTGGAGAATTACAGACATCCCTCTTGACCGGCTAAAAATATCTATCCCTAAAGTGAACCATGTGTGCGGGATTGCATAACCCTGCCAGCAGAATATCCCAGCAGTATTGTGTGCGGAACAATCATCAGCCCAAATGTATATAGTTTGGCTGTGGACTCAAAGTGTGCCGAGCATCAGTTTCCTCTCTCAGCACCACAACATGGAAATGCTTAGTGTAGATTATATACAGTTCGCTCTTACTGTGAGGCAGTGCAGCCATGTAGTCGTTTTTGTCCCTCCTTCTTTAGGTTTGACCCTGAAGATGTTCTCAGGAAGTGTGTTCATTCAGGGAGTTTGGCGGGTTTCCTCCAGCTCCACTATGAATAGACCCTCCATCTGGGCCCAGCTGAAGATTTCCTATCGTGGACCTGGTGCTGGCCCTATCTGACCGAAATAGACCACCCCCACGTCTGGAGCGCCGCGTACAACATGATAAAAAAAATCTACATTGTTGGTCAGAACCCCCAACGCAGCCTAGGCCTCCTGCGACACCCCTTTCCTCCTCTTCCATTGATGTTATTGTCATGTCTTCCTGAGATACCCTGTTGTTGTCATTCCAGGCATTGAGCTTCCAGTTTGTTATTTTGTATGCTGTGTTTTGGATAAATATCTGTATCTATCAGTCTCTTGGAAACATGTCCTACTGTGTAAGATACTCAAGTGAATATCCGTAGCTCACGTCACGAACCTGTTTTTATTTAATTACGTGTTTGAGCATTAGCTTCCATTAAGGTGAATGGCCCTTCTTTATGAAGGCTCACGGCCTGTTACAATTAAGGCTTTTTTTTATTATTATTATTTCTCGAAGAGTGCCTATCACTTTTTTTACCAGTACAAAGACACTGATTCCTGTATGATGCACTCTTTTAGTGAAGCCTTAGTGAAGGTGAGAAATGAATGTTAGGTGGGAAGGGGTGTATTTACTGTCAGCAACAGACTGGAGGTTAGTCCAGTAAATGACATGCATGAAGAATGTAGATCAGACAGCCAGTCATCGGTGAGACTGTGGGTGCAGAAATCTGATAATAAATGCAATAAAATTGGTTGATACTCCTTTTCTCATTTTGATGCTGAAGTAATTGGGTCAGTACTATAAAATGTTTTGATGCCCAACCTTGCCTAGAAGGGTCTGTCAGTAAAAAAGCCTCTGAAAGGAAACTTGTGTTTGTCCTCTCATCCTCCCTCCTACTCGTTCTCACTCTCCGCAGCTCGTTCGAATTTCTGGTTATGTTGTTTCTTATAAATCGTGAGTTGGAGAAAAGAAGTTGCACACTTTTTTTTTTAAGTAATGGGGAAATGAGAAAAGTTATTCTGAGCACACAGACCACACTCGACTGACTCCTGTAGTTCAGACGCACCGACAATGTTCTCTTTGTCCTCTAGTCGGGACAATGATCCCACGCCATTTATGGTTGTCATTAAACAGAAAGGCACGAGTAATAGAATACAGCAGACGGCGAATGAGGGTCTAATTTGGTTGTGCTGTTCTTCATGCTTGCTCCGCCGCGCCGATTCTTAGCAGGTCAAGCCGCAGATCTGGTGTCACTTTTGCGGAGTAGAGGACGTGCCACATGACGCGGAACCCTCACCGACAAGTGCAGAAATGTTGCCAAGCCTATTGACATCAGAAACACTGGAACACTTCAAGTGCCGTTGTCACTTGACTGGGAGCTAATTTGAGCGCAGGGTCTGTCCCCTCCCCGTGATGTGACTCGGCTGCTTCTGTGCTGTGTGTGTGTGTGTGTGAGTGTGTGTGTGAGATGTTGGATACACTGTTATGAGCATTCTTTCTCTGGTCACCCTGTGCTGTGTGTGCAGAGGTCACTTCTGAGCTCGCCGCAGTGGGGGCCTCTAAACCAGAGATTTGTTTTTAGCATCACTTCTCCCACCCCGATCTGCCTCGTTACCCATCGCGGCCGCGGCTCCTCCCTATCTCTGCGGTCGTGCAGAACACACATCGCTATCATTCTATTGTTCAGGTGTTTTGGTTACTCCAGTGACCTCCAGTCCGTTTTCCAGTTAAACCAAAAGCCAAATTGTTCTGCGTGAATTAAATATTTTGACTCCAGCTCTGATGATGACCTGTCATGGGATCTGACTTCATTGTTGGCTGTCTGTTTGGGTCAGAGAAGCCCAGGGTTCTGGCGGCGTCCCACTCTAGAGCTGCCTCGAGTCCACCAGGAATGTGTTGTCCCAGCAGATCTCTCGGACGGGCTTTGCTGTCAGGCTTAAGCTAATATTTACTGTAAAAGAGCGCTGATGTCCTGAAGAATATGGCTGTAACGTTTATCAGGCGGACTTGTAAGGAAATCTGACGTCACAGCTGTTATCTGGATGTTCTTTCTTGTGAATTAAAGCACGTGCCAGTCACATAAACTGATGCTTCGTCTTTTAAGTGGCTTACTCCAGGCCTGAGCTCCTGCATTTCCCAGTGGAGCCTCCAGCCAGTCCAGTCATAACCATGCGAAGCAGGCTGTTGACACGACTTTAGCCAAGTCACACTCCCACCATTACTTCAGGCCCTGTCTCTAATATGTACTCAGGTAGACAGTAGAGGGTTCATCCGTTTTCCTCTGGAAATTTATGAGATGCTTCGCATATTTTCTCTTTTTTTTTCCGTAATTGTGTTGGAACCCGTCCCGATCCGATGGGAGAACAGGGGGTACATCCGGCTCTTCCCCCGCTGCCTTGCAGCGTTCCTGATTTCCTGCCTGCTATTGTGTCTGCTGTTGTGCAGTGACATCCTGTTCGAGCCCTCGGGTCACTCCTCCACTCTTTCTCTTTCTGCCTTTACCTTGTGTTCCGTCCGTCTCTAAATATCTTTTCATATCTCGCTCCCTCGGTTTTCTACGTCATCTGTCCTTCTCTTGCTCTCCCTCCTGTCTTCCCCGTCGGACTGTTGTTTGCAGTCTAAACACTGCACTGATGCCAGACCCCACTGGGTGCTGGCAGTAACCCCTCCAGGTCTAGCGCACTGGCTCTCTGGCCTCTCAGACTCACACTCTGCTCTCCAATCTGTCTCTCTGAAGAACGTGCCTTTTATCAGCTACTCCGCCGTTGTGCTCGACCTGTTTTGTGGTTCTGAATCTCTCAGACTGAAGTCTTGGACAAATCCTTAGACTTGTAGTAGTGTGACTACATTTAGTAGCTCCCCCCTCCTCAAAGCCAGTGGTAATATTTAGTAAACCTCATTACATTTGTCTCGAAATAAGGCCACTACCTCGCGTTTCTTGACGGGTCCTGCTCCCATGACGCAGACAATCTGTAGGGCACATTAGAGTGAGCAGCAAGGAAAACGGATTGGTGCCATTTCCTGTCCTCTGATGAGAGGATGTAGTAGCTGAGGGAGGACATCCTGCTCATTTATTCATCATAATAAACACATTACCACCTTTTATGCTTATTACCAGCACCCCAGCACCTTGAGCCCATTCTTACAAACCCCCTATAGTCTTTCCAGTAACAGTCCTTCCAGAGAAGTTGGGGATTTTTTTAAAATTCTTGGTTTTTTTTAAAAACGAGTTCCCAGAAAGAAACTTCAGCGTCTGCTGAGTGTCATAAACGCAAACCTCAGTGCCATGTTATAATGTCTTCTACATTCTATTTGGGAACTAGTTGTGTAGTTAAAACCTTGCATGTCCAATATTGTCTGTAGACATTTTTTTTTATTTAATTTGAAAATACCAGCTGCCAGTTATTGGCCGTGACATTTGAGTGACTGATGGACCTGCGGAACGTTCTTCTACTGCAAAAATGTTTTGTAAAGTTGTGTTCTATTAGGAACAAGATATGTATAATGTGATAATGTAAATGTAATGTAATATTTTCTGTTCTTTTCTCAGTTCTGTCAGCCGGGGGGATGGAGGCTGTCTCGTGAGCGGAAGCCACCGACTTTCTTTACGGTTGTGCTGACGGACATCGACTCGGACAGACATTACTGCTCCTGTTTGACCTTCTATGAGGCTGAGGTCAACCTGCAGGTGAGAAGTCATTATCATCCCTCTACCAACCTTAGTTTGTATGACCTGTTCACACTGGTGTACCTTCCTGAAAGCACTTCACGTTCCACTTCATTGTGGTCTTGATGTACTTAAAACTGGTTGTGAGAGAGAGGAGTCTTGTGATCCAGCTAATCCAGGAGAAGCTTCTCCCCCACAAAGCGTCTCATAACGCTGGTGCATGAGATCGATACTTAAATGGGTCAATGGTGGGCTGATTGACTAACTTTGTGAAAACTGAACCAAACTGGAAAGAACTGAACTGGGGAAGTCTTTCAGTAGGTTAGTATTTACAGCTGCACAGTTGTTTGTGTGTTCTTTTGGGCAAATGCTTCATTGTTTGTTTGGCTTGAAATTCTGTGTTTTTCATGCATTGAATTTTTTTCCTGCCCCTAAGGAACAGTTTTTTTTTATTTAGCTACTTAGATCACGTGCATGATGGCTTCCAGAAGCCCCTACTTGAGGGCTTTAGTACGAAAACACTGGGATTCCAGGAACGGGTCCAGGAGATGTGAACTGGAAATGAAACTTTTCGGCCTGACTGGTAACATCTGAAGTGTCTGTGGACGCGGCCGCGGACAGTCAGGGTTCCTTCAAAGCAGGTCTCTCTGAACAAAAGGCTAACTCTATAAAACGCTTCGTGATGGCGTTACTGTAATTGCTTGCTCATTATGCCATGTGTAATATATGGTCCTTGGTGTTTTCCCACATCCTGATGGTACGCATGAATGTGGAATGCTCGGCATCAGGATTCGACGTTTTGTTTAATTGGTGGAGCTCGGGGCACAATGGTCATGACAAAGACTCGCATTGCGACGAGGTGAATCACTTCAGCCGGCTCCTCTCTGTTTAACTGTTCCGAAAGGTTAATGAATTCACCTCGTATTCGTCAATCAGTGCGTTTACTGCAGGCGTCGGCCTGCTTGCCAGCATGCAGTTATTGGGGACATCCTGTTGCTTCAAAGCTCCAGTCCAAGTAAGAGACTGGACGTATACATGCCAACATAAATACACGTAATGTAACGGCCACTGTGCGTTTGTGGCCTGGCCCTTTTGAAGGTTATGCAACGGCTTGGCAGGAGTGAAGGAGCAGAGCACATCGGGCCTGCAGGCTGTGAAGGCCCACAGCTGTCAACTGGCGCAGTCTCGCTCTCTGTCCTCTCGCAGGAGATGTCCTCTGCATTCTCTCTTTCAAAGAGATCCTTTAATCCTCTTCGTTTAGGCCAAGTCCTCTGACAGAGCGCTCTGCAGGCGGTTGGAGGAGCCACCCAGATGTTTGCAGCTGTAGTGTCACCATGTGCATTAGAACCAAAGAATTACTCTTTATTAAAAGATGGATTACCAAGAGCATCCCTCTCTCCTTTTGACACTGAAAGCTTGTCCACGTTGTTTACTCTGATATTCCTGTCCTGAAGTCTAGAGGTCTTTAATAAGAGTCTTCTCCTGGCTCATAGTTGAATTTTAATCACGAAAAAGGTATCCAGAAGAGTTGCATTGCGTTTTTACATCGTGTGCCATTATTCGTTATATATATAGTTACATAGTTAATGTCTGTAGCAACCTCTTGTTCTGAAGCTGCTTAGAGTTGCATCATTTATAGGGATGTTATTAAATGCAGTTGAAGATGTTGCTTAGATTATAAAGCCTTTTTTGCGAATCTGAGGAAAGTTTACAGCAGTAGTGAAGTCTGTAATCACAATAAACAAAATAACCTGCAACCCACACACACAGTTCCCAGCTAGCAGCTGGAAAAAAGCTCCCCAGACCACAGTGGAGTCACTCACTGTGACTTAGACTTGGGCGAAGGTCCCTCTCATCCCAGGAAGCCTTGAGCAGACAGCCCAGGAAGCCTTAGAGCCATGAAGTGAAGTGGCAGGTATATTGTGCCAACATACTGACACTAGAACACACACAAAATTCAGTGAATAGTTGGGGAGCTGGAAGCCTAAAGAATATAGACACAATATAGTAGTAGCCGAAAATAAGTTACGAAGAAGCACTAACTGTCATTATGCAATGCTTTGAAGGCATTTCAGTCCTAGTTGATTTCATGTTTGATTCAAGGTGCAGTAGAACAATTTAGAACTCGAAGCACTGAAGTAAACGTTCCCTTTATCTGTTTGGAAAAAAGCAGTTTGGAATGTATTTTCTCTCATAATTGAGCCAAAATCCTCCCAATAATGCTGAAATGTGTTTCCCATCTATGGGGGTATTTTAATCCCATGCTCCTCACAGATAAGATGCTGAGGCTCTCATGGCATGTTTTCATTGTCTGAGCAGACTCAGCGGAGGCCAATAAAGAGGTTAGTCAGAGGGGTTTGAAACGTAGGCACCAATATGAGCTTCTACACGTGTGGGAGGCTCAAATCGGACGATTAGAACCAGGCTGAGAGTGGCAAGACCCAGACGTTGACCACTATCCACCTTCTTCCTCCTTTTTGTCCGAAAAAGAAAAAGGAGACGAAGGTCACAAAGTTTCAGCCAATTCCGTGAGTTCATTTTCTCATTGTGTTTGTGTATTTTTAGTTTTCTCAACATTTCCTTCAGCTCTTTGGGGATTAGACCAAGAATCAAGTCTAGCACATTTTTGTCCACAAAACTCCGCAGAGCATGCTGAATAATATTTTCTTGGCTTTGTGCATGCCTAGGCAATGGAGACTGAACATGCTATAGTTGTTTGTGTTGGTTGAGCTATTTTTGCATACAGATTACATCTTTTGACACAGTTTGGCAGGAAATTTGGTTCCCCCCCCCCCCCCAAACTCACACTCCGCCTAATTTAATTTATTAGATTTCCAGCCGCCACAACTTTGGTGCACAGGTTAAAATAACACCAAGCCATTGGAGAGGACACTTGGACCAAACATTCAACAATTATACACTAACTAAGTGTTTATTTATAGGCCAGCCCCTGGGTTTAGATTTCCCTTTGGGTTCCTGGACTTGGCCCACGGTCTTGTATCACAAGTTTGCCTGAACTTTAGCTTCGGTCCCGGGGCAACATTAGCTCTGTCAGCAGGCCCTCATGCTCGTGCCTGAGAGGTATGCAGGCCCCGCTAACTTAATTTACTCCTGTTATCTTGCTAGCCCTGTATCTGGGGGAAAAAAAGGAATGACATTTGGGTGTAAACATGGACCATTGACTTTAGACCATGTCAAGTTCCAGTTTACATCACAAATATATTAGCACTATGGCTGGAGAGTTCTCCGTAGAACGAGGCCGAGTGTGCGTACTGCGAGCTGGTCACATCGTGCTCTCCAGCAGACTAAGCAGAGATTATACGGGGATTTCACTTTAATCATATTTATGCTTTGTTTCCCATTGCTCTCTCTCAACTTCTCATCTCAGATGACTATCAACCCTGAATGATGCAGAATTACCAGAAACATTCTCTCAGCCTCACCGACATTCTGTCGTCTTCCGCTGAGGAAGCAGAGGATTTAAACAGGCCTATGTTTCAGTGATTGAATTTCTCAGTACTAAAAACCTGCCGGGTCCTCAGGGAGCCAGCAGACCGTCTCTCTGCAGGGTTTTAGCTGAAGGATGCCTGTCATACCTGCTGACAGGAGTCAGGACACCAAGGTTCAGCCAAAGTTGGTGTTTGACTCATCAATTAGGTTGTTTTGATCTGGAAGAGGATCACATAAGGGGTACCTGGTCTGTTGGTTATCTGATCTTCAGGTCTTCAAGTCTTTGCCATGAGAAAAACTCATTCTTTTATATCTCCCAGGCTTTATCAGCATATATAAGTGTGTAATTGTGTATAACTGCTTTTAATCATATCCGTGTTCTCGTCCAGGGCACGAAAACCCTGGAGGGTGATGTGGACGAAGACGAGGAGGAAGATGGTTTGATCCAACCAGCACAAGTGTTTGCACCCAAAAGTCTAATCCTGGTGTCCAGGCTGGATTACCCAGAAATATTCAGGGTAACACATGCACACAGCTACACACGGCTAAACTGATTTGTCTAGTGTGTGATGGTATTTGCAGTAGGCGTCCATCCCTTCCTCTTTATTACCTTAGTGTATGCAGCTGGTGGCCTTATTATTGACACTTTATTGACAGAAGAGCAGCAGCAAGCCAAGCCGTTTTCACTGAGTGCGGCCATAAAGCAAAATTTGGGTGTTTTTTGATCATTATTGTCGTGAAATGAACTGTCGAAGTGTGTGTAATTGTAACAGTGGTTAGAAACTGAAGTGCATCTGTTTTCTTATTTCCGTCCTTTTCTAAATCGTGTATCGTAATCTCGGACTCTATAATAAATCACTTTTATACATCTACTTCATGTAGATATTAAGATAATGCTAAGCGTGGCACCATCTTTGACATTTAGCTGCTATTTGGCCTTAATAGCTGATTAGCTGTTTTGCTTTCTTGCTAAAGGTGCCATCAAGAAGTGTGAAATAAACAGACTCGCTCTGACGCCCTAAAAAGTAAACAAATATTCCTCACGGATGCCCTATAACGGTGTTCATGCGTTTCAAATAGACAAACATTACTCACTGCTGCCCTCTATTGGCGTTGAAGCACCACTCATAAGTTTGTCGTATTTATATTTGCGCAACTTTTGTTTTATATATAAGATTTGCGTTATCCCAGCTGAGAAAATTCACCCGATTCGCTGGCCGTTGCAACATAAACATAAGACTGTGAAGTAATTGCCATTGACCTACGTAAATATAAACGGCTAAAATAATTGCGTATGGCTTGCATAATTGTGCTCTGCTAATTATGTAATAATTGTCACAGGTCTAGAGAAAGCTACACATCAGTTCTGTCTAAGAATGTTCCTTTCAGTACAGCCAGCATCTCTGTTCGAGTGTCGGACTCATTAGCGTCCTGCTGGAGCAGCAGCTAGGGTTGGAATAAATCAACCCCTCGCTGGCCTGCAGGGTTACAGTGCTGCAGTTGGGAAGCTGAGGTTTTGGAGTGGGCAGGGACTGGAGAACTAGCACGTAGCACGTAGGAGTGCAGAACCAGGAAACACTGAATCCAAAGCCTGATCCGCAGAGACCGAAGACTGCTTCAGGTTTTATTTTGTTGGGTTTTTTTTTTTTTTTTAACTAGTCTTGGCCCACATTCATGGAATAGGTGAGAGCCATTGTGGAAGATGGGTTGTTGCCCTCTAGTACACACCAGAGACATTTACAACTATTTACAAGCGCATACCAGATTGGCGAGTGTAGTAATTTAGGCACTTAAGCAGACATTCTTATGTGTGAAATTAGCCCCCTCGGTGGCATTTCCTGTTCCTGATGCTTTGTTAAATCCCTGTTAAACTTATGAAATGCACTGGTGTGGAGCGTGTGACAGTGAGAAAACCTTTTCTGTTAAGTGTGCAGTGTGTTTGTGGCGATCTAGGAGGTCCGAATGTGTTGTTTACTCTGTGTCTGTGTCTGTGTCTGTGTGTGTGTGTGTGTGTGTGTGTGTGTGTGTGTGTGGGTGTGTGTGTGTGTGTGGGTGTGGGTGTGGGTGTGGGTGTGTGTGGGTGTGTGTGGGTGTGTGTGGGTGTGTGTGGGCGTGTGTGGGTGTGTGTGGGTGGAACTAAGAATCAACAAAATCTCATTCCTCAAATTCTTTTTCTCTAAGTCCCCTAAAACCAGCCTCTGCACCCAACTGTTCATTAAAATAAGTTTAATGTTTTTGCACTAATTCAATCGCTCATGGCTTACAGAATTGACTGGGCTGCCTTTAGTGCATGGAGAGGATTAATTCTTGTGAATTCTTGATATAGGAATATAACTGAACGGTTGCCAGCAGTAGTCATGCAATGACTGACCTTGTTGCATCATCTTTCCTTATTGAGTCAGTGAGATTGTGCAAGAATAATGTAATATAAGGTGGCAGAACATAGAACGCTTTTTCCAAAGAGCAATGCAGGATGCATCACTTTACCATATTGGTTAAGAATGGTCACTAAGTCATTATATTTTCATTATATATTCATTAAAACCTACTTGATAATTTAATTATATACTCATTAAAACCTACTTGATATTTTAATAGATACCACGTTCATGATTAGTTAATTATATAAAAGCACTTTAGCTGCAGCTACTTTATACAGTGGGTGACACCACCACCCTTCAGGCAGCAGAGGTTTGATTCCAGGCAAGCACACCACAGTACACCAGTAAGAGTCCTTGGGCAAGACTCCTAATGCTGCATCCAACTTTGTCTGTAACTTGGCTAAAAAATTGTGGCTGGGAGACCAAAAGTGTCTTCTAAATTCATAAATGTAAAGGTAAACTGCATTGTTATGGCCTGCTATTGCATTTCTTTTTCATTTCAATAATTTCATGTGCATGGTTGGAAATCCATCCAATATTTGAAATGTAATGTTAAAAATGACCTTAATTGGTTTTAATTTTACTCCAGTACTCCCTCTGACCTTGTCTGTCAGGATTTTTTAGCAAAGCTGACCTTTGTGTGTGTGTGTGTGTGTGTGTTTGCTAGGTTATGAGCACTGGAAAGGCCAGGTGCTCACAGCTGATGAGCTACAAGTCCTTTATGAAGGGATCAGACTCAACAAAGTCAACCATTATGACTATGTGCTAACAGGTACACTTTTTTTATCAACCCACTGTTTCACATTACCCATCAAATGAATATCTGTGTTAAAACATCATAACGCAGATGTAGTTGAGGAATCAAGAATATCAGTGGTTAGTGAGTGTTGTGATATTCCAGCCTATTTGCTTCAGTGTGGCCTCCGGCTTACTAAAGTATTCCATTGATTAGACAAAATAGCTGTCACCTAAATCTTTATAATTGTGCATAGTAATAATTTGCTCATGTATTTGTAGAAGCTTGAGAAAATTGTGGTTTGGCCAAAAATGTTCTCATGACTGCTTGTGAAAAGAATTGCAAATCATTAATGTTTTCTTATTAATTAGGGTACTCTAGGGATGTGTCTTTTCTGGAAATGGTGGTGGACATTGTGCAGGAGTTGAAGGGAGCTAACCCCAGTCTGGTGTATGGTAGGTGTCTTGAAGGCCTCAGTTCTCCACAGCTGTTTGATGCACCAGATATTGCAAAAACATGTAAAGCCTACTGTCTTTGTTCTGCTTTCCAAACACAGGATGAATTGTTCTTAGGAATTGTTCTCAATCCTGAATTATTTGTTTTCAATATACAGTAAACCCTTGCACTAAGAGGGAAACTGCAGATAACCTCCAAATTTTTTTTTGCTTTGTGATGTCCGGGCCTCGTCCGCTACGCCTCCTCGTCCTCGTGCTGTTGGTTTATGTTTGGCTGCGGTGGTTAGAAAGGCACTCAGACACCTGAACAGAATGAGCCTCCACTGCTCAGCACCGCCCCAAAATAAACAACAGGCATGGCAGACGAGGCCTGGACATCACAGCTTTTTTTCGTTGCAATATATAATTTTTCATGCATTTTAGTGCTAAATTATTAAGAAAAATATCACTTAATATATTACGTAAATTCAGCTACATTTCCATATAAAAAAAAAAACTATACATTTTTTGGTACTTTTTAGAGAACACAAAGAAAGGCGTCTTGGGATGGTGAAATGCCGCTGTGCTCAGAGGCGGGAGATTTGAAAGTGGCCAATCCGAGAATGTTATTTATTTCTCCTCGCTGCTGATTGGCTGCTGTCTTTTGATGCAGCGGCTGTCCAGAATTTCCCCTGTGGCGCGTCTCATGTTCTCATGTTTTTCGTAAATAGAATGGATTTGTTACTGTATTTACCCTGCATATACCAAAGAAATCGACAGCGCATACCAAAGAAAACGTCCGTGCATGAATTACAGTACAGTCTATACAGGGGTAACATCAGTATTTACATTCTAGCACTGCGATAGCAGTTCGGTGTAGACTGTACAGTACAAATACGGATCTACCGTTTTAAGGGTAATAAGCTCAGTTTAAAATGGAATCAAAGTGTTTTGGGAGCATATTTAGGGTTTAAACTTTAAAAATAGACTTTTTTTTTTTACCACATCACAAATTTGCGTTTTTCCCTGTTCGCAGGTGCTCTTGGAACGTAACCCCCACGATAAGCAGGGGTTTACTGTATATAGTTTTCAATCTTCAGCAGTGGTTCTGATATATCTGTACACTGAACCTGACAGAGGGTCTGTTAATGTTCATGCATTCTTCTTGTTCTTCTAGTGTGTGATCCAGTAATGGGTGATAATGGAGCGATGGTGAGTAACACTATTCTGGTGTTTCATTTTTATATGATTGACTAAAATTATGATTATAAATGGACTTTCTGTATTTATGCAGCTAGCTTTTTTATAATATTTAGGTCTATCTATCTATCCATAATAGTATATGGTAAAATACCCTTTAAATTTGTTTTTCTAAGCCTGCAGAGTGTTTTGTAATCCTGCCCCTGGTACTGCCACAGTACTGTATTGATTTACACACCACTCTATTCCACTCATCAACTATTGTAGATCTTTCAGCTGTTTTCCGGCAGGGAACAGTGAAACTGTGCAGTGCTCTCAGTGACCAGGATCAGGATTAAGAAACACGGGTTACAATAAGAGTTCACATTTTCACTCTGCACAGCTTAGTGTTCTTCTAGCATTAATTACTATTAGACTCCATTTTCCCTTCATATAGTCATTATAGTAAGATAGCACTGTGTTTTTTTAAATGCTGTATGTGTCTTTGATGTGTCCATCCAGGATATATGGCTCTTCCTTTACATGTGGTGCACAAAACATATGCCCTCAGTTTATAGTAGTTAATCTAGGTGTAATAACAGCTGGATGTATAGAGAGAAGTGGGGTTTTTTTGCAAATTGAAATAATAAATCCCTTCTTGACTTGAATGAAATTTAGCATTGAGTTGTGTAGGTCCTTGGCCTCTTTTAGGTCTAGAGTTGCGCGTTTGCTTTACTGTCTCATATTACAGACTGTTCCCTGTGCGCTGTTTCTAGTACGTTCCGGAAGCCTTGCTACCTGTGTATAAAGATAAAGTGGTGCCAATTGCCAACATCATTACACCCAACCAGTTTGAGGCAGAGTGAGTTCACTTACCTGTTATTTGTTTTTTTTTGTTTTGTTTTTGAAAGCATGGTTTATAATCTTGTGTCATGCCTATGTCTCCACATCTTTATATGTAGGTGTATATACTATATAAATAAGCTGTATTTCTAAAAGTTTGTAGACACCCGCTCTAGTGTTTCCTCTGAAATCATGTTAAATTACTCATGTAGGGTAATCTTTCTGCATCATAGACACTACTTCAAATCCTCCCAGAGGTATGGGGTGGAGCTCCATCCCTACAGGAAATGCAGTTTCTTTTTTTTTTGCAGTTCTTCATATTCCAGTACTGATACTTGTCATTAAACAGCATGATCTTAATCTGTGGCTCCTCCTGAAGGTCCCATTCTGTTGGTGAATGATTGTCTCTTTCTTCAAGCTGTTGGTGTCCAACAAGTACACTTTGAAGTAGCTGAATGACGTAATTAGAAGGGCGGTCTGGATACTTTTGGACAGTGTGGGTCCTCAGTTTGGGCCTTGGATGCTAACTAGCCCATCCAAATTTTTTTGTTTTTTAATCAGCGTTCAGTGCATAATGAATCCGTGTATGTAGACATGCTGAATACCTGGACTGTTTGTGTGCTGAATCATAACACACAATGTAAATATATACAGTATTCATGAAAGTGTTTCAGTGTAAATTGGAAATAGTTGTTAAAACGTGTGAAACATTGCCTCCCAGTGGTGGAAGTTGGAGTTACAGCCATTATAGTATTTTAAAAAATGCAATCAATTTAAAAACATTGGTGAAACAATGTGTAACATTTGGGATTGCAGTCTATAATGAAAGCGTTCCTGTTTGGTTGACAGCTTTGCACTGTGCTTTTTTTGTATAAATTACTTCTTTTTTTGTGTGTCTGAAAGGCTGCTGACAGGCAGAAAGATCAGTACGGAGAAAGATGCACTTGAAGTGAGTCTCTACAATATTGATTCTGTGGCGTATTATGGAGAAGGTTTCAAATCTGCATTTAAAACCATCAAAAACTACATATCTGTCCATTTGGTGGAGCTGGGCAATGTAAATTACATTACATTCCATTTATCTAGTGGATGCTTTTATCCAAACCAACTTATGATTCTGGGAAACACTCAAGTTACAAGACTGTGAGAACCAGAGAAAAGTTCTCAGTGCTACAATTTTTAAGTAGGTTGTAATGAAAGAAAGATGGTGCACCAGGAGAGAAGGTTTTTGAAGACAGATATACCTCAAGCATCACATTGTCATATGTTCTACTATGATGCAGTCACTGCCTTGATGATTAAAATTAAAAGGTATTATGATGAACATAAACGCAAGGGAAAAACTATAGTGTTTAAGGTGGACAGATGGTTGTTGTGTAGCTGAAAATGGGAATATTTTCACTAATTAACTATGCTATTAACATTACTGTGCTATTACAAGCATACCATTTAAAAATGTGTGTCTTGTTGTGTGTTCCTGCACAGGCCATGGACCTCCTGCATGACATGGGTCCAGACACTGTGGTCATCACCAGCTCTGACCTGCTCTCTCCTCTGGGGGATCAGTACCTGGTCGCTCTGGGGAGCCAAATCACTGGTAAAGCCTATTCACATTTTCTTTATACAGCTGGTAAAATGGTTAATTAAAAACAAAACATCGTATTAACAATGGTGTGTTGTTCTCTGTGTAAACGCTGCTGTTGCGTTCAGGTCATCATGGAACATTTTTTGAGAGACTGCTGGTTTCTTTCTTACCTTGCTTATTATATGTCTGAGGGAAATCTTGTGTGCTGTCTGGTGATTATTAGTTGTTTTCCCATTAACACTAACATATTATATATATAAAATATAAGAATGTACACTTACACTCTGAAAACAATGTAAACTTACTATAGGATTACCAAGATGAATATTAGTAATATAAATATGAATAGTATTACGTAAGGAAATGTTTTGCCAACTATTGTAGCCTGTACCTCTCACTCATTAATTTGTAATGTGTCAGTAACCTCATTGTTTGCTGGTGTGTTTGCTGCTGTTTTTCAGTGACAGCGAATGGCACCGAGGCGAGGCAGCGGATCCGAATGGACATCCCCAAGGTGGATGCTGTGTTTGTGGGCACAGGTGACCTGTTTGCTGCTATGATGCTAGCCTGGACGTACCACCACCCAAACAACCTTAAGGTACAGGAATGCCCAGATAGACTAAAGGTTCATTTTCCAGCTTTGTGATTAAGAAATCTGAGGTGCAGCATAGTGATTTCCTGAAGTAGTTGAATCAGAAGTGTTTGAGCAGAGGAATCGCCAAACCATCCTGGACACCGGGACCCTCAGAAGCAGAACTGATGGGCCCTGATTTACTGATTCTATGAGAGAACACGAAACATAATTTAGGCTTTTCACCAGGGCCCACTGGTGGCCATGCATATTTAGGTGCTTTAGCCCATCTGTAGATGGAATGAGGAGCCTGTCTGTATAAATAAAATGAAGTTTCCATACACATTCCTCATTTGACTCATTATGACTCATATCACATTGTGATTTTGACAGGCTGCCTGTGAGAAGACAGTCTCTGTGGTGCAACATGTCATTAAGAGGACTATCAGCTATGCAAAAGGTAAGGAAGAGACTAAAATGAGGGCACTGGGCCTCAGAAAATGTGTGTGAAAGTACATGTGTGAGTGAGTGGATAAAAATCATCCATATAAATGACGGTTATCACCACAGAACTGATTATGGATCAGCACCCCCCCGTTTGGAAATACAGACCCTGTTGTCAAAAAACGATATTTGTCCATTTTTATAGCTCCTTATTGAAGGGTGGAATTTGTTTTAAGTGGGCTTAGAGAGGTTTGGAGAGGTATATTCAGAAAAGATGTAGGTGACTCTCTTAACACCAGACTTGTCTTGGCTGACCAACTACATCTGAAGAAAGTAGAACATAGAAAGTAGAAAATGTATATTTTGCCAAAGTATTCCTTTAGTGCCCAGTAACAGTACATGGTTTTATCCCTTGTTTGTCACTGACGGTTAAAGAGAATATAACATTATGCTAAGTATTATTCACTCTTATAAATTCAAACATTGTATGTGTAACAATTTGAAGAATTTTTTTTTTTTTAAATAAATAACCAATCCAGTTCTCAGAGTTGTTACTTGTAGGCCATCAATGATATCTCCTTGTTGCACGGTCTTGGTACCAACATCCTGACAGAAGATCTTTTATTTGTCTTTGTTTGTCAGACACAGCTGGACCTGACCTCAGACCAAGTCCAGCACAGCTGGAGCTGCGGATGATTCAGAGTAAGAGAGACATTGAGGATCCTGCCTTAACTGTAGAGGCCGTCCTGCTGTAGGATTTCACCCCGTCCTCTAATCTGCCTTGGATTCTGGCCTCCTACTGAACTGCAGTGTGGCATCAGTGGATAAAAACGGTCAAGCTCCACATGGTACCATGTTAACAGTTAGTGCACTGTTTTTGCTGAAAATGCATTAATATGTAGAACAGGTATGACTGAACCATGAATGACTGAGAGTATGCAGCCTTCAGATTGCTAGAGCCCCTGGGCCGTCCAAATACTAACCCCACAATTTACTAAAACACCATTACTTTCTGATTTACGGATTAATGGAACTCACATTCCAGCCTTTGCAGCCATCCGGATGTTTTAATATTTTAGGAGAAGAATGTTAGTATCTCTATTTAAAGGTCTGATCAAGAATTCCGTAATATATTCACGTTGATGTTTTTACACGGTTGATAGCTGTCATTCTACCTATAGATGAACCACTTTATTAGGTACACCTACCTTGTACATTACACTTACTGTCCATTTTATCAGCTGCACTTAACATGTTGATGTACTTGGTAATTTACTGTAAGACTACAATATCACAATATCGTCCAGATGATCATTTGCATCATATATCAGCTCCCTTTACTGATCTTCCATTCAGTTTGTGAACATTTCTATCATGGTCCTGTTTTAACTTTTAATTGTGAGGTGAACTGATGTCAGGTTAAGGAAAATGTTTGACCTAAACTGCTGAAAACTGGTGGCAAAAGTGACATGGGAAGCATTCAAGCCCAGTCTAAAAGGATTTGATGAGATCCAGTGGTCTTACTTTGGCATACATTTTTGTTCAGAGTTGGTCCATTAATCAACCATCATTATCGCAGCCTAGGGCTCTAAAAAAGTAATTTTCACTCAGACATGAACAAAAATATAAGTTCATTCTGTGAGCTGCAAATCCACTAATGGTAATGTTATCCTTGTAAAATGTTCTTTTTCCACCCTCTCTTCAAGCCCCCATGCATTCCCAGGCTGACAGAATGATTGTATATGGAGGTTTTGAAATTGAGAAATTGAGATTTGAAGTCTCTTTGCCAAGTGCCAATCCTGAAAATGCTGCTGTGTTAAAGGAATCAAAATGAGGGCATTTAACCTTATTATTAGCAATAACTATTGTGGTGTTGACACCATTTTATCTATAATATAGTCGTGATAATGTTATGAATAAACCTGCAATCTTTTGGTTAAATGTTCATTATTTCATTTTTTGTGTCATATCTCTGGTGAGCCAGTAGATGGCAGTCTTGGACAGTGATATACCATTAATGTGCAAATTTTGATGTTAAACATAGAAGTGACGCAAACAAACACTTGAGTTTTTAAGAATCAGGATTTTTTAATTTCACATACATAGTTCTACAATGTAGATAAATGTGCCACTGAGTCAAACCTCAATACAGTGCAATAATGTTATCAAATAATTTAAATTCAATTAAATAGAAATTTGGAAAGGCTAAAGTAAGATAATAAACATATAGTGTGTAGGGACCAGCTGGACCTTGCTCAAGGGTACCTCAGTGGTGCCACTAGCAATCCTGGTATTCAAACCCATGGTCTTCTGATCGCAGAGGCAACTCCGAACCACTAGTCCACTAGCTGCCCCATTAGGTGGTTGGTGGATTGATAACTAAAATATCGTTTTGTTACTCAGTTTAAAAAAAGTGTACGTTTTCTTTACTTAGGAAGTTATTTGGGCATCCTTGTATTAAACATAATGTACCTTTAATGATGAAAATGTTCTGGAAAAAACACGGTAGCATAATAAATGTGTGGAAAAGGAACTCATTTTCCTTTTAAGCCTCTCTGTTAATCATACAAACACATGCAGACATGAAATGGAGTGAATGCTCTGTAATGGAGGGTCATAGAGTTATTTCCAGTCATTTAAATCCTTATGTGTGGTTATTAATAATACAAAGTAATATTCCTACTCTTAATGGTTTTCTCTTTAGAAAGCACAATTCCCCTTTTTACACACACAAGATATTTATAAATATCTGTAGTGACAGTGCTGTCAGGAAAGGATGACATCCACATTTTTCACTTCTCCTAGTATGGAAAACTGGTTGCACAACTGGATCTTTCGAGGTACTGGGTGATGATGGTCCCTACCCCCATGCCTACACCCACCGTGGGTTAGTAGCTTGCCCAGGCCAGGGGTCCTCGTCGTGGACTGATGCAGTAGCTTCTAGTGGGACACTATTATCCAGCCCGGTCAGGTCAGCCTGTATAGGCTACAAGCAACTTAATGTGACTAAGCTAAAAGGTAAACACTACACCCTTGAAAAAGAAAGGATTTATTATCAATAAGAATTATAGATTAAATAGCTCTTTATTAGTCCCATTGTTACAGCAGCAAAGTTGACATTTCAGAGAGAAGGAAGAAGCAGCATAACTAATAGAATAAAAGGTATACAACAATATAAAACATGCACTATATACTAAATATATGTATACACATAGTGGAGCTAGGTATGTATGAACACAGTGCATATATGTGTATATGTAAGTAAACAGTATATATAATGGGTGTCATGCAATGAGGGGAGGGGGGTACATCACCCCCAACCGGTTTTTTTAATACGTTATTTTTTTCTGTGATTTGATTGAGATGAACACTTTAATTTGACACCCCTAATATATACATATATCCAGTAACAACCCTCGAATTCCCGGTTCAGAGTTCATTCATTCACAGAAATATATTCAGCATTTTCTTTCCTTTTTTCCTAGCAGTATATCATTTTTCATGCATTTGAGTGCTAAATTATTAAGAAAAATATCATACTAATTTTGGAGCATAAATATAAATAGAAATTCAACTACATTTCCAAATAAAATTATACATTAGGTACTGTCAAGAGAACACAAAGAAAGATACCCCTGTACTCAGAGGCAGGAGGTTTACTGTATATATGAATGAACACAGTGGATGTGCATGCATACGTGTATGTATGGAGTTTTCTTAGGTGCCTAGTAGCAGCCAACATTAAAAGAAATGGTATTACTGCATCAGAAAAATTGCATGTTGCACACGGTAATCTTGTAATCTTCTGCATGGGGTGGGGGATGACAGTTCGGTTCCCAATCTGCTGTCACTCACTACCTCCCCAGGGTCCAGAGGGCATTCTAGAACAGAGCTGGCCCTCCAGATCAGTCGGTTTTTCTCCCTTTCTCCGGTGGAGATGGTGCTGCCCCAGCAGATCACACCATAAAAGATGGCTGATACCACTACAGGGTCATAAAAGGTCTTCAGGAGCAGACCCTGCCCTCTGCAGTACGTACAGGAGAAGTCTGATGGGGAACAGATTCAAAGCCCGAACCGTTCTGTGCTGCAGGAGACCCTGTCCGACACACAGACCTGGGTTCTCACATACAGCGGTCGGATAGTAAGGCAGTCCAGAAAAAGCAACAAACTTTCAAACTAAAAGGATTTTTTAAAAGTTGTGTTAAGTAAATAATGCGTTCGTACGATGAAGTGTTAACATGCCCAGGCCTAAGGTAAATATTATTAAAGCTGTTAGTGAAACTGATTCTTTCCTTATTTTGTTAGAATTGTTTGCTAGAAGTAGCTGTGGCCTACAAAGTCTAATTGTCTCAACCCTGGTCCCGGTGGCCTCCAGCTTTACACACTGAGGTGTTTTCACTGCTCCCACCACACCTGATCCACTAATCAGCTCGTTAACAAGACTGTTTCTTAAAGAAGCAAAAGAACTTAAACATGCAGGACAGGGTGGCCTCCAGGACCAAGATTGGGAAATACTGGAATATCTTAATCTTCTCGGTCTTATTCCTGGAGCACTACTGCCCTCCAGATTTGGGTTTTTCCTTCTTTAACATGGTTTCCATATCCTGGTCGCCACTGCTCTACTTATTTAAATGCTTTCCCTAAACACAGTAAAGGCATGTTCAGGAGCTGATTAGTTGGATCAGGTATATTGAGAGCAGTGAAAACACACTTTTCCTCTCAATAGCTTTTTAACTAGTTGTGTGTTGGAAGCAGGTCTGCTGTAACACCAAGTGGTCATCAACCCTCCTCCTGGAGATCCACTTTCCAGCACACAAATGAATCTGATCCAGCCAACCAAGGTCTTCAGAAGATCATAATGAGCTGGGACAGGCACATCAGGTGGTCCACTGGAACACTGAACTCTCTAAAAACAGTTAAAAGTGACTTTGTCATCAGCAGGTGTGGTCATGTACAGTTTGATCAGTTTAATGAGATATTTCACCATGGACCAACACAACGGTGGAACACTTTCAGTGTTTTCCAGTTCCTGAGGCACACTGCCCTGCACATCTGAGCATTTCAACATGTCTGATCCAACTAATCAGTTATCAGCCCTTACTGTGTTGAAGTGGGTTTGGTGAAGAAGGGATGACACTAACAGGACCAGGATTGGCAAAAAAAAAAGTCCCACATAATTGGAGAGACTCAGAACTATTTCACTTTCTGATCAAACAGGCTTATAAATGTAATGTGTGAAGAATATTTTAAAGGTCATTGTGTAATTATAAAGATCATTTATACCCTTTATATTATATAAAGGTTTACATTTACAAAAGTGATTCTCTAAAGAATAATTGACTGAAAGGTTATTTGGGGAAGCCAAAGTCACAAGGCTTCAAGCACTGCTTACAACACACCAGATCCAACTAGTCAGCTGGTTATCAAGCCCTACTGTGTTGAAGTGGGTTTGGTAAAGAACGGAAGGTCCTAAAAGGACCAGTATTGAGGGGAAAAGTGCTGCAGTGGGTTATTGGAGCAACTCACTAGAACTCAGTTCCTGAACAAACAGGGTTATGAATGAGATGAGCGTGAAGAACCTTTTCAAGGTTTAAGGAACCTTCTCATAACAGGTCATTTACTAGATTAAGGTTATTTACAGATACTTTATGGAGGTTCTTCAAACTTTACTGACGCATCTTGTTTACAATAGTGGTTCTCTAAAGAACAGTCAACTGAAAGATTCTTTTGGGGAAGCCAGAAAAGTTGTGGCTTCAGGCAAAGATGCCTTTCCGTGACTTATCAAATGAATTGGTAAAAAGGCAAATGTTTCATTCTTATATGTACTGATTTCAGCCTTGTCTGAAATGAATCTAATATGTTCCAAAAAAAGGTGGTACTTAACCATAAGTTATACACCCATGAAACTGAAACAACGTGTGTGTACTCGGGAGATTTTGATTCAAACATGTTTACAAATGGGAGTCGTCAGAACATCACTGATGATCCACCAGCTGAAACCAAGCTGCTGCAGAAAATGTTCTAATGAAACTTACACTATAATCTTTACCTCATCCACCATTGATCTTATCCAGAGCTCAAAAAGAAATTGTTCTGTTCAGTCCATCCAAGTCTTCATCTTCTGACAAGAAGAAGCCAAAGGACCAGCCAGAGCACCAAACTTCAAAGAAGCCACCACTTATAAACCTGATAATTGCAGGTGATTCGACAGTCCAGGCAATTTTCTCCAGAATCCAAAAATTCTTCTAATTATTATTCTAAGTCACTTACTATTGATATTGTTCCTCTTACTCTGGTTTAAACCAGGATCACTTAAGATCTCATAATAAATCATGTTTTTGACCAAGATGGCTTTTTTCATTGCTGCAAAGAACTTATCTTTGCATCATCTACTTAGCTTCCGAGACAAATCCCCCCCAAAAAAGATTGGCTTGTGTGAGATTTGGTGGAGTAGTGGTAAAGTCCAAAAGAAGATGTTGGTTCAAATCTTACCTAAAACACTGGAAGGAACAAGCTTTTAAGACAGTTATACCCAGCCATCTATAAGAAACGCCCCTTTTTCAGGACTGTGTATTTCAACAATAATGCTGTAAAAATCCAAATACCTTTACAGATCTTCATTGTAAAGGGTTTAAACAATGTTTCCCATGCATATTCAATTAACCATAATCAATTAATTAACATGCACCTGTGGAATGGTCGTTAAGACCTTAACAGCTTACAGAAAGTAG
>JBBPCY010000037.1:5218118-5231269 GCA_037974405.1 Brachyalestes nurse
GTGTGTGTGTGTGTGTGTGTGTGTGTGTGTGTGTGTGTGTGTGTGTGTGTGTGTGTGTGTGTGGGTGTGTGTGTGGGTGTGGGTGTGGGTGTGGGTGTGGGTGTGGGTGTGTGTGGGTTCTGATTAAACTCCATGCCTGCTGTTTCCCCCAGGGCTGTTTGGGGCTGATCTACACAGTTTACATCGACACTCTGAACTTCCCTCTGGAGGGTCTGGTGGCCAACCTCCTCACATGCACAGTGCCTGTAGCAGGAGGCTCCCAGGTGAGGCTTTACATATGCAAACAATTCTTCAAATGCCTGGACCCTGAGACAGCGCCTCTGGCTCGCCCCTGGGGGGCCTGTAGGGGGATGCCAGCGCTAAGAAGGGTCAGCCAGGGTTAATTAGCTCGCTTAGTTCTGTACCTTAAGTATTACTGTGTCGGGGAGGAGGCGTCTCACCTCTCCTGGTATTTTAACAGAGCCGGGAGGGAACTGAGTAGGATCTTACACTTTCCTTGTTTTCGTGACCTTCGAGAGCACCCTTTAAAATTCACAAAATTGTTTTCTCCGTGACGTCAGCGCTGTAGACTTTTTAATGGTATGCGTGCAGTTTTGTCTTCATTAGTTTGCTTGTTTGTTTTCTTAGAAGCCCTTCTGGCCTCTGTGTGAAAGCCACATCTAAAAACAATCTCACGAATGTTGCAAACGAGTAGAATTTTGGTTAAAAACAGTAAAACTGAATTTCAGATATAATAGAAAAATTGTAGCATGTGGATACTTCACTATATACAGTTTCTGGTGTCGTTCACCGGTACGTTACACAGTTCCAGCGCTGAGATCAAACAGAACAACCTCAGGAGCGGAACAGACACATCCCTCAACGTGACCCGAACTCCAGGAATCACAGGAGCCCATCATCCATCCAGCCTGAGCTCTGCATGCTCAACATCAAGTCTTAAATGGGCCTAGCTGATGCCTGTTGGGACGACTTCTGCTTGTATTCGCCTCTCGTTAGAGCGCTGAGCCATAGGCGGGTCCTCTAGGATTTGCCTTCCAGCTGGAGACAGCTACCACGCGTGCCTGTTTTATTTTGGTAAACCTGTGATTTAGGGTTTGCTGTGTGCCGCTGCTGGACCGGCTAAAGTTAATTTGCTTGGGCAGCTGTGATGTTACAGGACAGCAGCAACATGGGATAAATTTTAAGAGGTCTGAGGACATAATGGAACTTTCTTTAATGCATACGTGTGCAGACCCCTTATGTAATCTAAGAGCCCTGTGGTTCATTTCCTAGCCTACTTTTTAAGATCCAGAGTTATTCCATACCACTGGTTCCCAGTCCAGTCCTCACAGGCCCCTAGACAATCCACATACTGACTTGAACTCTGAACACATAGGAATACAGCAAGAATGTGGAGTATCTGAAGGTCCCTAAGGACCGGTCGAACCCCTGTAACTGGTGAACACCTGTGACTGCTGTCATACACGGGCTGTCATAAGTTTTGACTTAACCCTTTAAACACCAGGGGCCTGTTGATGGTTCAGACTTCCATTTTATATTCTCATCACCTGTTTATGTTAGTTTCATGGTAGGTACAGGTACAGCTGCTAAGTAATATGCAGTATGATTAATAAAGGAGTATCTGAGTATCAAGTTAGGGGGTTCATTCTTTCATCACTCATTCCTTTTCATTCATATATAATGTAATGTAGAACAATCCATAACCATACGTTCACATGGCCACAGAGTGACAGGCCACCAGTCATCTCCAATGGGATAGAAGATTTGAGTTTTTCTCAACTGTGACACAGTGAAGCAACAATCTAAATTTTTTTTACAAGAAAATGCGAGCTCTGATTGTGCAGTTGCTATGGTAACTAAAGGGTTATTGCTAGGTGGTTGCTATGGTGTTGCTAGGTGGTTACTAATGATTGCTAATGTGCAGTAAGACCAAAAAACAAATATTGGAAAAATAAAATAAATCGGTCCGGAAGATTCCTCTTTTTTTTACTGTAAAAATCCCTGATCATCATAAAGCTTTCGGAAAACTTCAGCTCACACAAATTAATATTATCAGTATTATCTCGCACACGCGCTCTCTCTCGCACACACACACACACACACACACACACACACACACACACACACACACACACACACACACACACAATCATTCTCTCACTCAGTCACTCTCTCTCATTTATATATACACGTGACTGGACTCGGCATTTTTACAATCAGAAATAAAAATATGCTGACGCACTAATGGTGGTCTCAAACAGTCGTGGGGTCTGAGGTCTCAGAGTTCACCTTGTACCAACATATAATTCTTATTCACAATAGTATCACACAAATCATGATATATAAATATATATCTATATATATATACACACACACACACACACATTTTTTTTTATGTACTTGTACTTGTCAGCAACAAGAGCGACCTCGAACTCACCCGTAGGAGGTTGGGGTGACAGAACTTGAGGTGACATAAGTGACTTGTTGGCTGCTGGTGTGAACGTATGGTGAGAAATAGTCCTGTAGTGCTGCCTCATGTGTTCTGACCTGAAACTCATGCTGGTGTTTTTTTTTTGCCCATATTTGCAGAAACTTTTTTCTCTAGGAGCTGGAGACCGACAGCTGATCCAGACCCCGTTAAACGACAGCCTGCCTGTAACCAATAAAAGCGTGGCTCTCCTCTTCCAGCAGCTAGGTAGGTCTCTTTAACTCACCCAGCTGACACAGGTACAGCCCCGGCCTCTACACTGACACCTCCTCATGGGCTGTGAATGTGTCTGTCTGTGGGTTTAATATGTCCAAGAATTTGATCTTAAACTGTATCCTGTTTAAACACATTATTGTTAGTTTTTAACCGAAGTGGCTCAGATAAATGGCAGCTTCCTGGATAATGCTGCTTGTACTATCACTTATATCAAGCAGGTTTTGATCCACTTTACGTCTTACTTGCCTCTTATGGGATAAGCATGGTCATGGAAAAATGTGAGCGTCTAATCTGGGATAAAAACACAGCCTTTGAAACCGAATAGACTCTAATCTCCAAGATTAGCCATGTGAATATTTAAAAGTCGGTTGAAGAAGTGGGATTACTCGGAGATTGTTGTTTGTTGTGTCCTTTTCCTTGCGTATGAAAGCACATGATGTGGCTTTGCTGTGGTTTTATGACTTCACATCGCCGCCTGTGTACAGTAGGAGTCACGTGAAAACCCTCGCTGCCAATTCTATAGAGTGTACAGACTGTACAGTTGAAGGTGAAGTCGAAGAGAATGAACTAACATTTACTTTTGGGCTCTAAGTGAAGCAGAGTTCTTTGATCCTGTAGCTTTTATGGTGCAATAAAGCTGTAAGAGGTCATTTCACAGTGTCTAAGCTGACAAATGGTTGTGAAACCATACACGCTTCCTTCAAGTGCATTGTGTTGAACATGAGGCAGAAATAAAATTGAACGTGTTCCAAGCAGTGGAAATTCTCTTATGTATTAAAATGTAAATGACTTACTTATTGCATAAGGAATGGTTTTGCATGAAAGCAGATGACCGTTGACCGACGGAGGAATGCTGTAATAGTTAGCCTGCTCCCGAATGATTTGGAGTAAGAGCAGTGCGTTCACCTATTCACGTACAGCGCTCGTACATTTACCTGTGTAGCATCATGTTGATACTCAGTCTGATGGACAAATTACCTGTACCTTGACGTTCTCCTGAGGCATGGCTTATTTAAAAAAAATACGGTCCACATGTTCCCCATATTGAACATGAGGCACCAGCAGTGATTGGCCTCATATGTCTGAATACTTAATGTGAATTCCAGGGCTTTCCACAAGCATTTCGGATTTTGCTCTCTCGTTTGGACATCAGAACGTGGCTACGTGCTCTACGTGGCCAGATTTTGTTGTTGTGAAATAAAAAAAAAAAAAAACAAGGTGGACTTTTTCAGTATCACTCATAACCTCTGATTGTTCAATACAGAGGTGAAGGAGTTCGAAGAGCACTGTGTGCTCAACAGCTATTGCGGTTGCACGATAGGGAAGAACTAAGGCCAAGGCAGCAACGTAGAAACAATGGCTTCCAAAAATGAAACAGCTGTCCCCGGTGAAAATACACGTGCACACGTGCATATTCCTATACAGTAATCCCTCGCTGTTCACGGGGGTTACGCTCCAAAAGCACCCGCGTACAGTGACAAACCGCCTTGTTGTTGTGTTTTGGTTTAAAAAAAAAAAAAAGTAAAAATGCCTATTTTTGTAGTGTAAACCCTAAATATGCCCCCAAACATGCTCCCAAAACACTTTAATTTCATTTTAAACTCAGTTTAATGCATTACCCTTAAATTTAATTCCCCGCCAGGATATGCAACTCGGAAGGTCTGAGTGCTTGCACCGCAGAGAAATCGCGTTTGGAGTGTGGGGCTCAACCCTGGTGTGAAATTCGAAAAAAGTGCTTCCAGGTCGGCGACAGTCTGCCCTGAGTCCCCTTGTGTGAAAACATCCAGAAAAATATATTTATTGCCACAAAAAAGCAAAAAAAGGCAGGGGATATTTGCAGTTTCCGCGTCATTGTGGGGGTTTACAGTAATATGTTATGATAAAGAGTTCGGTTCTCCAAAAAAAATCTGCGTGTGACTGAATACGTGACTCCTGATCCGCGTAAAACTGTGGGTTTACTGTAATATGATGTGATAAAGGTCATAGCCGGGATTTTGATTAAAACTCTCGGTGATGGGGTGAAACCTTATTGGTATGTCGGGGCAGCTCAGTATAAGACCTTTCTTTTCCCTGCCGCACATTTGTTCAGCCCGAATGATCACCATGGGACCCCGGGTCACCACCTTCCCGGGCCTGCAGTCGCTGGAGCTCCAGGCCAAAATACCCTCGACTGTATCGACATGCTCCTCCTCAACCAACGGCAACGGCTGTTTAAAGCTCGGCGGAGGTTGTTGTTCCTGGTCCTGTTGTTTTATGGACTACAGACTTTCAGCTACTCTTCCAACAAAATTTACCTCTATGGACTCTTAGTGGTTCCATCTCAGTTAGCTGTAGACGGCCTATCTGTCTGTTCATGAAGGCCTTCTCTTGTTATTTATCGGCATGAAGATTTCTTTCTCTCCGGGTCGACCTGAGGATAACAGGTTCCCCTTCTGAGTCCTGGTTCCTCTCGAGGTTTCTTCCTCCAGCTGAGGGAGTTTTTCCTCGCCTCTGTCGCCTTTGGCTCACTAGGGTCTCGGACCTGGACTCTGTAAAACTGCTTAGTGACAACTTGGTTGTAAAAAGCGCTATGTAAATAAAACTGAACTGACTTGAATTGAATATTGGGGATCCTGAGCTCCAGTCGTGGCGGGCCAGTGTCTGGCGCACTTTGGAAGATCCCCTCCTCAAAACACTCACTGATCCTGGAAAATAACAGGTAAGTTGCAACCAGTGTGTTTCAGCAGGGAGATCAGCAAACCAGCCTTACAGGAGATGATAACGATGCATACTGAACTGGTAGATCAGAACAGAATGCACCATGATGGCATTACAAAAGCATGCATCCTAACTTAATGAGATTAAATGTTATTACACATTCAAAAAAGAAAAGAAGAGATCTGGTTTAATAGCACTCTGGGTAGCTCCGCCCCTTCAGTTTTTAATCAATCTAATAAGTGTGACAGTTGAGAACCAACAGTCATGTCCATCATTAAAGTATTATTTAGCTAAAACTATTACTGTATAACATGAAGATCTGCAGTTGACAATACAACACCATATTGGCCGACATTATTCTACTTCCTGGGTTTTTATATCCTGAGTTCACAGTGTCAGTATCAGTCGAGCCCTCAGCAGGATCTTAAGTTGAGAACGTGACCAGCAGGCACCGAGGGGGGATAAACAATGTTTCTGAGAAATGTTTTATATGATATTCTGGAGGGTACTATACTGCAATCGAAAACACTCGTAATCTCGAGTGGGAACAATTGAGAATGTGGTTCACAGGGGCTTTGTTTTGGCACAGATCCACTTGAACTGTTCAACCTTGTTATGGACTACTTGTACTTTTTTTCATGAAATCGTTCCGAGATTTTTTTTTATTTTATTATTTTTTTTGTGGATTTAAGTTAGTCTGAGATTAATGGTGTGCTCACAAAATAATATTGTCAAGTGATTTACTTAAGCCTGCTAACCCTGGAACTCAAGCAGTCCCTTTCCGCTTCTTTTTCACATCGCAGAGCTCTGTTCGTTCCAGTTCTCCGTCTGACTCACGTTTTTTTTCTGCAGAAACCCTTAAGTTGCTTAATAGTTTTTAAAAAAGGCAGAGTTAAGATTGGATCCTGTGGTCATGGGGTCATAAGAGGGGTCGCGAAAAACAAACCGCAAGGCCTGGAACCATGTCAAGTAGAGTCATTACCTTTTTTTCGGTTTGCTAGGTGGTTTTAGACGGCTCACAAATTGAGCCGTGAAAGAGCCAGAGCTTCAATTTGGGGAGTCATGTCACGGATGCTGTCTTGTTCTCGTCCTCCCTTCTGGTTACACAACTGCAGAAGGGTGTATGTCTTTGTGTCTAAGCTCGGTTGTGCTGAGCGCGTGTGTTTAGTGGCCCTGCAGCAGTCTGCCGCTCATTAACTCATATAAATGTCAGCGTGCTCTGCTTATTAATTTACACTCTCCCCCACTTGCAGTTGTTCTTTCGCCGTGAATCATCCTGAGGTTTATCGAAGGGCGGGGCTGCTGTCTGGTTCTTTAAATCGGTTCACCGCCAGGTCATAAATCTCCCTACGTGTTTCGTAACAGATCAGAGCCTCGTCAGGTAGTAACCCTGAATCAGTATCAGAAAACGTTATTGATCCTGGAGGAAACTGCTTATCCTAAAGTGACCCCTTGTAACAGGGCTATTCAACTACAATAGCAAGTGGCCGGATATGAAAGTCACTGTGGGTTCGGGGGGCCACAGAATTTTGTGCTGTCCAGACTGTCGTTCCCCGCGGAGTGGGGGAGGGTTCTTACGCGGAGGGTGTTCGCGAAACACCCTCCGCGTCGGCCCAAATTTACCATCGACCCGATGGCAAGTCCAGCACTGTGTCAGTGCCGCTTTAACCGAGCTGTTTTAACGACGTCCGGTTCTAAAGGAGAACTCTGAACTCTGTTTAAGTCATTAGAGTAGATACATCACCGAGCTAAAACTACAAAGCTGTGTCTGTGTGACCGGATTCTCTTTCGTTACTGCGCTGCTTTTTTTAACACACCTGTTTTCTGACAAATCCCGCCTCTTTCGGCTGCGATTGGCTAATAATATGGCGACTTCTGTGCTCGGATTAGCTAATTTTATACAACACAGCAGATAACCAATCCTGGCGAAAGTAGCGTGGGACTACGAGCCAATCATGATCCAACACCCAAAATCCAAATATTATTATATCACACGAATAACACATTGATTTACGGGCAGTCTTGCGGGCCATAAAACATTTCAGAAGGGCCGGATCCGGCCCGCGGGCTGCCAGTTGAATAGGCCTGGTGTATGAGTTCAGATTTGGTGTTTTTTTCCTTCCCCTGGTGTGATGATGCAACATAAAGATTGTATTACGTTGGAAACTCAATGGACTGTATGACTTAAATATGTACCTAATTTCCATAAATGTATGTAAGTAGAATGTATTACATTGATTAATTCATTTTTGTCAAACCAGACATTTTGCTCATCTGGAAATGAGGCAGATGTTTAAATTCAATGCATTGGCTTTTCTGCTGTAGAAAATTAAGAGTAAACTACATCGCAAAGTTCTTGATCCCTGTGCCTTTAAAGCATTAGAAGAAGAAACACTGGAGAATTCAGGGGTGAATAAACAGCGGTGTGTCACTGAGAGGATGCTTTCCAGTCTGTCTGTCTGTCTGTTAGGAAGGTGTTATCAGTAGAGAACACCCGTGATGGTAGTCAGAGGCACCGAGGCGCAGATTTGAGCCCAGCCCAGGCCGGACGACACCGCTGTAATTGCCTCCATTGACCCGCTCAGATTTGAGCTCTCCTCTATTCAGGCCTTATCTGCGGCAGGCCCGGCTCTGAGGGGCTAACCTCCGCAGGGATCTGAAGCACGACTGCAGCCCAGATCACTATTCAAATAGCAGCCACTTAGCATAGAGAGAGCAAGTGAGATGGAGGTAGAGAGATAGAGGGAGGGATGAAGGGGAAATAATGGCCCGGGCTTGGAAAGACTGAAGAGAAAGCAGGGGAAGAATGACGAATTCTCCATCTTGGAGTGAAGGAAGCCAGGCACTTGATTTGTCAATGTTTTCTTCATATAGAGACTTTCTATGTTCTACAGAGAGTACACACTTCAGTATTACATTATTTCTGCACATTTTAGTGCACAATTTCTCATTTTTGCAATGTCCTGTAAGAGATTTCCCCCACCAGGTTACAAATCCTTTAGACAGAATACATTTGTACTGATTTGCAGTAAGTGTCCCCTTCTAAAAGGACAAGTGGAACTAAATTGTGCAAGCAAAACACAGCATAACAAAGCATTCAGTCCTGTGCTGCGCATGCACTCTCCCACTTGCAGAGACAACACAACCTCCCATTCAATGCTTCTGCATGCACACAATTCTGCATGTTTGTCCGTATATGTGTTTACTGGCCCGTTTTTTTCTGCAAGAGGTGCTACATGCAATTTCTTAGCTTAGCATTTTTACACAAACATTCTCATTCTAAAAATAACACAATGCCTTTGCCAAAAATAACACAACACTCTAATTTTCACTAATTGTGTAACTTTTAAGTAACTTTTTAAGTAAATTTTAACTTAAATCCTGTGACACATCTCTGGCAGCTGCAGTCCAGCATTCCCGCAACAGAACAGTTTCAGCATGGAGCGTCTCGAGTGTTCTTGTGTTTTTCATGTTGTTCTTCTTAAAGCCCTGTATTTTTGTTACTGTAAATTACATTAATTTATTACTGTATTTACCTGCTTATACCAAAGAAAATGACAGCGCATACCAAAGGAAATGTGCATGCATAAATTACAGTATAGTCTATTCAGGGTTAACATCTGTGCTTTACATTCTAGCACTGCAGGAGTTCAGTGTACACTGTACAGTACTGATACTGGTTTACCTTTACATTTTCTTCAGGGTAATAAGTTTAAAATGAAATTAAACTGTTTTTAAAGTGTCATATTTGGGGGCATATCTAGCGTTTAGACTATAAAAATAGGCATTTTCAGGCATTTGTTTTTACATTTTTTCACAATTCACGGGTGCTCTTGGAATGTAACCCCCGTGAATTTATATAAAATAAAATGAATGTGCTATAATGGCTCCAGGGTCCATGGTGAGGTGGACAATTTTTAATTTTGGTGCATACCAATTCATGTAGGTACTCATTAGAGTACTAGAGCAAAAATATTATGTCAACCCTGACAATTCTCTTTTTAAAAAGAAAATAATACCCCTTCTAGAAATAATATGATGCCCTTTTGGAAAACACAATACCATTTTGGAAAACAACAGAATGTCCTTTCTAAATGTAACACTGTGTCCTTTTTAAAAAAAAAAAATTACATAATGCCCTTTCGAAAAATAACACAATAACACAAAATAACCCACCCATTATGTTTCTCGGCTCAATTATTCAGGTTTTTCCTTTTCTCATCTGCCATTGTTTAGCCCCCTTAAACCCATTAATCATTGACAATCATTAGCCATATCTAGGAGATAATAAATTCTATTAATTTTATATCCACCTAAATAGAAACTCCTAGTTTGAAGCTCCAGATTGCTGTCGTTCAGAGACTGCTTTCAAATTGTTTTTTCCATGCACAGTTTGGTTTACCCATCCCTCTCATTCTCCATCAGAAGTCAATTTCTGACCACAAAAATATCTTGGCTGGATATTTTTGGGTGGTGGAACCCTATCAGCACCGATGTGTCTGATACACTCTCACCAGTGCTACTCACACTGCCATCATTTTCAGATTCACTGCTGTGCTGAGAATGGACCAACAACCAAATGATGTCTGGTCAGTTGGTGGGCCTGTGGTGGTGGGTTTCCACTGATGGATGGGGTGGGGTGCCTGATAAGCAGTCTGTAATGATAAATCTATAAAAAGTGAGATTATACAGTAGGTGTTTCTGGTAAACTGGCCACTCGGTGTGTAGCTGCTCAAGAGGCTGATCGTTGGTCCGTCTCTGAGCCCCTGCCTAGATGGTAGATGGGGTCAGACGCACAGGAGCGTAGTACACACTCCTTGGGAAGAAAACAGTTCATAGAGGTCAGAACACCTCAGAGCATGTGGAGAATAACTGACAGACTGACAGAGCCGCACTTGCTCACGGGAAGGTGGGACCGGGTCAAAAGTTCTGCGGAAAAATAGCAAGGGTTTGCATGTGATATGAATATCAATCATTTTCCATGAGCGTGGATCTGCATGTATATAAAGCATTAGAGTCTACTGTTTTTTTTTTGGCTAAGCTAAATTAAGCATTTTTTGAACGATATTTTAATGATTTTATAGCATTATTTTGACTATACTGTATTAAGCCTTGTTTTGACTAAATGATATTAAGTATTAGTTGAACTAGATTACATTATCATTTGAGCTAGACTATATCATAGATTATTTGAACTAAACTATATTAGTATTTTTTTAAAAAGACAATGGTAAGTATTGTTTTGACTATAATATATTAGTTATTATTTGAACTGTACTTTATTATGTATATTTTGGGCCATACTGTATTAAGTACTCTCAACATACTGTATTAACATAGAGAGTTAAATAATGAACTGCATTCAGACTGACATTACAGCTTTTTAAGCATTTTTTGTGAAATTTGCACTTTCTACAGCATTTCATTACTTGTTTTGATGAGGCATGAGTAAAGCATGTAAAGCTTTGGTTTCCATGCCAATACATATTTTTGTAACGCATTGAAGACATTTTCCTAGATTGACGCTTTCAACCCTCCACACTAGAACAGGCTGAAGCCCAGCTGCTTATGTACCAAAATCATGTAAAACTGCATTTGTCTTACATTTTGAAGTAAAAAAGTTTGAAAAGGTGCTGTTTATGTCCCAGTTCACACAATGGAAACTGAGCAAAAACAGCTTGTTTTGCAATAATCCTTTTTTGTGATACCTACATCTGTCTGCAGCAGTTTAGCGGTGCCTATTACACTGAGTGTTTCAGCCTGGACTGTATTTTGAATGAGAAACAATAGAGGCCAGTCTATAAGAACACAGCTCATTTACATATATATTATAGGCAAGATAACAAAAACAGCCTGTTTAATTCTATGGATGGAAAATGGTATAAAAAATGAATTACAACTGGTTTTGTTACATAAACCAAACAAACATCAGAAGTGGGCCATATAATAGTAAATACTTTCTGATAAATAGTAAATACTTTCTGATGAAGCTTATATTGTCCAATCATATAATGTCCTGCCTGTTTTTTTTTTTTTTTGTAAAAATATCTCTTCTGGCTTAATTTTGAGTAAATGATCATGATTGACAACATAAACTAATGCCATTGTTAACAGTTGATAATTCGCTTGAAAGTTCTAAAACTTCTACACAATCAACATTTAGGGTCTACTTGTATGTTTTATGCTCATCCTCCTCTTGTACAGCAGAAACAAGAGCAGAAAATGCCAGAATACACCTCCACCATACATCTCTATTAAGTGTAATGCGTGTCCGTCACCTGAGGATCATTGACTGATGCTGCCCTGCAGAGAAACGTAAGGAAGGGTGTTCAACTACAGGCCTCTCTGGTGAAAAACACTGGGTTCAGTTACCATGTTACCTGAGCAGCTGCCAAATTGCTTAGCAACAGGGGGTGGGGGGGCTATCATGTTTTTCTCGTTTTACCCTCCATTGAAGACACAGCCATGGCCAGACCACCTTCACATTCAAGGGGAGCACACAACAGGGCTGGGATTCAAACCCTCTAAACCTAACCCCTCCCTTAACCCTTAGAACATAAGTGGAGCAAATGATAAACTATCATTATACAGCAAAATAGCTCCTTATATAGAAATTCCCTCGATTTGTATTGATGCTTGAGGTGTCAGATATCATATTGAGTTTTGTTTGATGTTCCTATGTCACGTAGAACCAAAGTTATTGTGATTTCAAAAACATGTGATAATAATAATTAACCCCACCACTGCTGGGGTTTTAAAAATGATGTCATTTACAAATGCCCAAAGAATAAAAATGATTTAATTTTTTATTTTAGGCCTTAGAAACAAATGTAAAAAACACAAGATCTTTAAACCCAGAAGAACTTTCAGGATTGTCTCCGCCCACAAGTGGGTGGGGAAAACCCGGAGAGGGAGGGGGTCCGGAGAGCGGCCGAGCAGCGACACGCTGAGAGAAAGAGCAGCAAATAGGCAAAAAAAAAGATTTTACTAATATGCTCTGGATTCTAGGGGTAAAATGTCACAGTCATGATGTCATTTTTCTCACTCAGAGCCTGCTGGAGACATTTGTAATACCTGATAGTTATCTGATAGTGTGTATAGTGTGTATAATTATGCATCATTTTTAAATAATGTGATTTATTCTGTGTGTTTTTGTCGTTTATTTATGCACAGACTCAGGGCTACATTATATAACTTGCGATGTAGTTAATGATGCAATTATAGAACTACATTGAAATAATTTAGCCATACATCAGCGACGACGGAACCTCTAAGGGTTAAGACAGTGCAGTGTGTAGGAAAGGGACTGGATCCAGAAACAATAACTCCTAATTAGCAGAAACGACAGCCAGACAAAGCGGCACACATGGTGCGGCAACAGCAGGCGGAGAGATGAGTCTGGAAACTCAGCAGGGGTTTACTGTATCGAATACAGAACATCAGACATAATCTGCTTATGGTATGTCGACAGAGTGAGAGAAATCAGCGCTCAGTGTTAAACACAGAAAGAGACAACAGAGATCCAACTACTGTCTCTCTCATTCTCTAATTCCCTACTCAATTTGTTTCATTCTCTTCTCTCTCTCTCTCTCCCCATCTCTCTCTCTCTATATAAATATGTGTACCTGACCAGTTTCAGAGGAGTGTTTTTTGTAAGACACACAAACACAACCAAGCACATCTAACTGAAGTCCTGAACCAGTGAGGAAACAGGAGCAGATGATTCCAGATGATCAGGCGGTGATCAGTA
>JBBPCY010000037.1:5256662-5267552 GCA_037974405.1 Brachyalestes nurse
CTGATGATCCCAAACACATTAAGAAGGCAAGAAATTCCACTAATGAACTCTTGATGAAGAACTCCTGTTAATTAAATTCCAGTAGGTTTCAATATTAATCTACAATGTAGCCAATAATAATAGGCAATAGTCAATTTTGACTGGTACTGTATATAAAAATGTGTCCAAATAGTTGCGTTACTGAGCCTTTAACCCAGATTTTATCCCTCAGGCACTGTCATCAGGCTACAGCTCATTTAAATCTACTCGCAACTTTCTTGGCCTTGAAAAATGGCCTCAAGCCGTGGTTATTATTAAATGGCATTTGAACCTCACCGATGTTGCAGCAGTTTTTGTGAGAATTTTGTGTGTTATCCTCTGTCACTTCTGGAACATAAATTACTCTAAATTGTTGTTCCGCTGCTCTTCATCTCTTGGTCTTACTGGGTTTTTTTTTTTTGCTTGTCTGTCTCATATTAGCCCTGTGAGTATTTATCACTCCCTGGAGATCTCACCTGTTTCCTTCCATATGCCATGCTGGCTGCTGCCTGTTACTGAAACGTTTCACTGTGACACCCATCGTATCGAGTCAGAACTAGCAGAGGCGACAGCATGGGCAAGTTATGAGATCTGCTGTCAGCGTGAACACTTGAAAGGTCCAGTACGCGTTTGGTGGATTTCAGGTCGCTGCAGAAGATTAATTGAAGACAGCCGCTCTGCAGACTAAAATTCAGCTTTGTTGTCCGTGAGCCTGAGCCAACTCTGTACAATTGTTTGCATTCTTTGAGTCACAGTTTGTTCAGCAGGGGATTTGAGGGTTTTCTTTGTCAAACTGTTCCTCCGACTAGACGCACACTGATTTGCTAGTGTGACCCCTGCGTGCCTGGAGCTGTCCAGATCCTGACCTCCCCGTGTTTACGTCACGGCGCGATCGCGGCCCGTCTTGCGGTGGTGCTGCATGTCCAGAGCCGGTTTGGCCTGATCAGTGAGGTGTCATCTGGCTGTTTGCTGTTTCGTTTGCTGTTAAATGTCGGTTGTAAATGCAGTGTTTGCTTGAAGGTGGCTTTCAGTGTTCCTAGACACAAATGTTTTGCAGCACAGTGCCTTTAATTCTATTTGACAACACCCTCCTGGGCCTCTGTTAAAACACTGAAGCGGTTTATTAGGGTCGGATGGGGTTCTTGCGACTCCCCTGTGGACTCCGCAGAAGAATGTGTGCTAGTATTAAATAAGCAAGGACGCCAGATTATTTGTTACAAAATCCTTATAAATCACCGCATTAAGCAAGTGTGTTCACGGATCAAAGCCTGAGCGCTTTCCCTCTCGTCCCCTGACGCGATACAGACAGGTTTTATGAGACATGGCGAATCCCTCTGGCACTGGAGGCCTCTCCTCTCTCCGAGTTAAAGACCCGCATTCCCTTCGCCAAGACTGCGCCAGGGCCCCTTCAGCAAACCGATCAGATGTTTGATACCACGGGAAGGGACAGCCCCGCTGTCTCCGGGTTCTGTTTTACATGGACCTCCTCCTTAATTTCTTACTGCCCTCAAAGCGAAACATAATTGTTTTCTGTGTGTGTGTGTGTGTGTGTGTGTGTGTGTGTGTGTGTGCACCAGTGCAAATGCATAAGTGCATACTGAGGAGTGATGTATAGATAATGGACACTGTGTCCCTCCCACCTGCACTTTTAGTGCGTGTTTTCAGTCCAGCATTCCTGATTGTTTAGCAAGCAACACTCTCATTTTCCATCTCCTCCTACATCCCGGTCTAACAGCATGCCATGTGGCTGAAGCGGGTCATCTTGACCCCATCACATCTGTAACAAGACAACAGACAATTCACAGGCACACACAAACCCACCCAGACACTGGCTTCCACTCCAACAACCACCAGTCAAATGGCACACACACACACACACACACACGATGAAGAAAAATATCACAGGGCTGGCTGGCTGGGCTGATCACCTGGTGTGTAGCTTCCAATAGCAACTCTGAGGCCTTTCATGCATTTCTTAGCTGCCTCCTATTCACTTCATCTTTTCATGTCGGCCTTTGGAGTAGGAGTCAACACCACGGTCCTTTTTTTTGATCATCTGAGTCTACTGTCCTCACCATAGAAGGTTGGAACGTGCAGTGAAGGGAACCTTAGACATGGTCTCGCTTCTGCATGAGTCTTATGGAGGATGCTGTGTCCCAATGTTAGTGTATAAGAGGCATTTCAGACACCTTTAGTGAAGATATGCCATCTAAAGAGGCTTTCACAGGTGCTGTCCGCCTCCTTCACAGTGTCCGAGAAGCACACTGCACGACTTCACGGCCACAGTTTACATAAGTGGATGGTACGTGGATTTATTGAGAACTGGAGGTGGCCACACAGGGTTCTCAGAAGAACTTTATCCTGCAACAGGTAGCTTTCTGCTGCCCTCTAACGGAACAGAGGCTGAGTCCTGGTGCGAGAGACCTTGAATTTGCGCAGCTCTGCTGCTGTTCCTCTCGGTTTTCTGTCTCCGGGGCCATTTTTTCCCCTTACTGTTTTTCTATTGTAAGTCCTTATTCATAATGTTCTCTCTCTCTCTCTCTCTCTCTTTTCCTCAGCTGACACATTCTCTTTCCATCTGTCATTTCGATTGCGGCTGCGGTTTGTTTGGTTGAGGAGGAAGTGGGTAATAGAGGGAACCTACAGCGTGGTTCGCTCTGAAGCTCTGAGGAAAAGGGAAAAAAGCAGAGTTTGAGAGAGGGTGCACTAGCTGTGAATGTACACAGGCCCAAAACAATCCTTATGTCTTTAGCAGAGCCCTTGTGTGTCCCTTTAGATTCGCAGGCAATCAGCAGGTGCTGTGATTTGCATCTGAAAGTGTAGGAAACAACAGAACCCTGTTTTTAAAAAATCCTTGCTCTATGTGGGCAGTTACTGTACGTATTTAAAAAAACTTGGGCCACTAAAAATGATTAGTTGCTGATGCAGAGTTTTGCTTTCCTGCACTCTCCTTACCAGCCCAGTTGCTTTCGTGGGCTATGAGGCTGGTTGGAGCTTGCCAGGGGTGCAAAGGAGTGATTATGACTCCGCTGGCACCATAAATGAGCTGGTGTTTGTGACTGGCTGAAGGTCAGGACAGAATTGGTGCAGGTCCGCTAAATCGAGTCCTTCTTTTTACTTTCAGAAACTGGCCCCCGGAGTAAACCAGTTCGCCTACGCCTGCGTGCAGGAACACCCCATCTGGACCAACCAGCAGTTTTGGGAGGCCACTTTCTACTCGGAGGTGCAGAACCAGATCCGATCCCTGTACCTGAACACCAATGAGGAAAAGCAGCTCATCACAGCTAAGCTCAAGGTATAGACTTGGAGAGACTGGGAAGACCCGGACTCGCTGTCATTTGAATTATTCTTTAAGTTACTAATCAACCTTTGAGACGTTGTATATAAACAAGAAGCTAGTCAAATCAAAACAAAAAATGTTCCTGTGGTGTCTGGTACATGGACAAATTGATCGTTTGTAAATACCGAGTGTCTCTGTCATAAACACATCAGTTCTCAGCGTTGACAAAAGCGTATCTCCATGTAATGAACTACTGTCCAGTACTGGTGGGTAGCTCAGTGTGGTATTTCAGTCTTAGAAACAAACATTAGAATGAGGTGTGAGAGAATGTTTGCCACTTCAGTAAACAGCCTCTGGACAGTTTGAATTCTGAAATGGAGAGCACTGTGTCAGCTAATTGCTCTTCTGGTTTTTCGTGTCCCTGATGACCCGGCCGTCAGGAGCAAGGACCCTTGCCGCCGCCGGCCCCCAGCGAGTCGGAGCGAACGGCCATGGACTTGGCTGCTGAGCAAATGCGGCTCTGGCCCAGCCTGAGCAAAGAGAAGCAGCAGGAGCTGGTAAAGAGTGAGGAGAGCACGGTGTTCAGCCAGGCCATCCACTACGCCAGCCTGATGGTCTATCTGCTCGTGCCCCTGGATGCCAGCAAGAACAAGCTGCTCCGTTCCGCGCCCGCAGCAGACTGGGAGAGCGGCAGCAACAGCATCGTCACCAACAGGCAAGACGAGTCTTACAGCCTATAGTGACCAGAGGCAAACTGCTTTCACTGACACTACTAAGAATTTTACATGGAGCACTAATCACTAACTTTAGCACTTGGAGATCCCCGCAGTAATGAACAGTAATGATTCCTCTCCCAGGTTCATGTGTGTGAGATTTGTGTTAAAAGATGTAACAAGCCAGATCTTCAGTGGGGCGTGCAGGTGACCCCTGGTACTGAGACCCATTTGTATTCGTTTAGCAGGTACACTTATACAGAGCAACATACTAGGAGTAGTTGGTGTCCTGGTGGTTAGGGAGTTGCCCCTGCAAGCCGAAGGTTGTGGGTTTGAATCCTAGGAGTGCCAGTGGCACCACTGAGGTACCCTTGAGCAAGATAGCATCCCCACACACTGCTCCCTGGGCGCCATTGTCGGCAGCCCACTGCTTCACTCATGTGAACAAATGGGTTAAATGCCGAGGACTCAAATAAGGATCAGGATAGTATGTAAAATAAAATGGAAAAAAAATTATAAAATAAGAATGTGCAAACCCTAGATGCCAGAACAGGCTATTGCAGAGACTCTCCTCTCTCTAAAGAGCCATTAAATAGACTCAGTTGAGACTAAATAGACTCAAATGAGCACAGTTTTAAGCCACACCGTTATTGCAGAGAAAGGCCTTTCTTTTTTTCCATAAGAGAAGCAGTTTCAGGGAAGGTGCTGACAGCTCTGGGGGCGTCGGCTGAGGACACGCTGTAGCTGCTCAGGAGAGGGATCCAGTGCCACATTCCCTCTAGCTCCTCCAGCTGGCGCCCACAGCGGCCCGACTGGGGCTCTCCGCCTCAGCTGAGTGGGTGAAATGTGCTGGCCTGTTGCGGAGCGATCGCTCAGGCACAACCAGAAACAACAAACGTGGGGGAAACCCACAGCTTTTTAGTTGCAATGATATGTGTGAGTTTTGGGAACCTTTGCACACAAAAAAGAATGAAGACTAGCCAACCTAATATCTCCAGAGCCCCTCTGCTAAGTTCTTTTTTTATGTTTTTTTGCTATTTCCTTTTTTCCCCGCTGCACAGTAGCCATTATAAAGCACATTAGAGAAGCCTAGGCACTGGAAGCTGTCAGTGCTAGTAACTTCACCTCGTGCCAGAGCTCATGATTTTTTGTTGGTTTTTTTTTCCCCTCCATCTGCTTAGAATTTTCACAAGTGTTCTAAGTGAGATTTCTTAAGAGGTGCTTTATATTCATTCTGTGACACATAACTTGTCTTAAGCCCCTGTTGTCATTAAGATCTTTTTGGATGTCTTGCTTCAGACTTGTTTTGAATCCTTACGAATGTGTCTGGAACTCGTCTATTTGTAAACAGAGGATAGTTACATCATTTTTCCAGATACTAATGTTGTAGTAAGCCCAAGAGAGCCTGGTATCAAAGTTTTCCATTTGTGCATGAAGATGTTGTAGCCCAAGCATAATGGACTTTGTCCCAACTTTGAGTTGATTTATATGAAATATGTCTAGTGTTACTTCCTAAAGCAAGAATGTGATTGTTTTTAGAGTCACTTTGTCTTTAAAGTACCTGCGTTGCAGAATGGCCAGTTGTTAGTTAGTACCTTAAACATTTTAGTGGTGCTTTTTTCTTATGTTGCCTGTTTAGAAACTCTGTTATGAGAAATGTAAAAAAGTAAGTGTGTGTGTATGTGTGTGTGTGTATACATTACATATATATAATTACATGCACACTATCAACTAAAAAAGAACATTTTACCTTGTGGGCCTCAGGGCTGAAACAGTATTTACAATTTAATCATAAAATTCAATTGTTTTGACATTCATTGACCAGTATATCGGACCTGTAGTGTGGCTCACAGACTGTTGTACACTCTCCAGCATCGCAGGCAGCGTGGCTGAGAGCTTTGACACCGAGAGCGGATTTGAAGACTCTGAAAACAGTGACGTTGCCAACTCTGTGGTGAGGTTCATTGCGCGGTTCATTGACAAGGTCTGCACCGAGAGCGGAGTCACCCAGGACCACATCAAGAACCTGCACAGCATGATTCCGGGTGAGATATTCCTAAATGAGGTAGCTTGTCTGTTCAGAAAAAGTTATACGTCTCACTAAATGCCATTTTCTTGGCCACTTTAGTAATTGATAAGTTACGTAAGAAAAGAAATGGTCTTCAGACTTTCATTATGTGGATGTTTGTGTGGATGTTCTGGGCAGATGATTGATATTGCCCACATGCACATTTTTCTTAAACTGAGAACATTTTTAGTTTACGATGATAATGACCTCTAAATTCAAATAAACAGCTTATAAAAGCTTCTCATACCCAAAATGCTTATCCATTTTAACATAATTAATGGTCTTTAAGGGCACAACTTTTATACCAGCGCCGCTGGTTGTAAGTACAGGGGGTTCTCGTGTTACAACAGTCTCGACTAGAGGTGGGAATCGAAACCCGGTTCTGGTTTAGAAGCGGTTCTAATTTTGTGAAGCACCGGAATCGTTTCCCTCTGGGCGTTATCGGTTCCTCCAACGATTCTTTCTGACTTTTTCCTGTGTCACGCACCATGACGTCACACTCCGCGACTGGAATGATCGTGGAATGATCGAGAAAGCGACAGCTGCGTCTGTAACCAGTGCAGTGCTGTTTTAATTTGCAAGGGTGGTAACACCAGCGACATGTTAAAACATTGGAGGTCTGAACACAGCATTAAAATTCAAGAATGCCATGTGTTCGATTCTCCAGGGCTCGAATGCAAGCTCTGTGATTGAGTTCTGACATCTAATAAAATAGCTGCTTTCGAAGCTAAGAAATGGCCTAACTACCTTTTTAATGTAAATATGTATGTAAACTAACCAGCTCTTATTATCTGTCCACAAAAATATATATTTATTTTATTTTTTTGTTGCTTTCTCAGTCTTTTGTTGCGTTAGCGGCTGCTAGCCAGGCGTCTTTGGCTCGTTATTCTCGGCCACAGAGCGGATCCAAAAGTGAAACAATTACAGGGAACAGGGTCTGTTCTTTCCTCCCTCGGAACGGGAGCGTTTATTTACTGTCTCAAAAATAACATTAGAGTGGCGAGAATCACTCACAAACAGAGCTGCCATATAAAACTCCAAACACTCCCTGAAAAACTACATCTCCCAGCGTCCCTAGAGACTCAGTTACCCAGAATGCAATGTTTCTTAAGGTAACAGGCTCACCCTGTAACACTGTTTAGGAATCGATAATGGAATCAATAAGGAATCAGATCGATAAGAAGAATCAAAAATGGCATTGACAATAATTACTTATCGATTCCCATCCCTAGTGTTGACACTCGACGATTCGAGTTTACAGCGCTAACTCCCACTCGGTTTACACCATTAGCCTCGTGCTTACAGACTACGTGGGTGATCTAGTATTGTTGCGCAGTGGAAGAATGCGCAGTAACGCTGTGTATGAGTGATGGAGTTTTCCTTTTCCTTTTTCTGTGGATTATTTGTGTTTTTATGAGTTTAGAGTGTTAGAGGTTAGAGTGTGATTCTGCTTACACTGAAATTCGAGTTACATCGCTGTCGAAGGAATGCATCTGTGGTGTGGCTCGAGGACCCCCTGTATTTAATTACATTTACGTTTCCACAAATCTGGTGCTAACACATTAGATTGAATGAAACAAATGCAATGAAACAAAGGTCATACAGTAAACCCCCAGTTTTACGCGGATCAGGAGTCGTAGATTCGGTCAAACGCGTTGTTTTCACAGAAGGTGACTCGGGGCCGACCTGGAAGCACTATTTTTGAATTCCACACTAAGGTTGAGCCCCGCGCTCCAAGCGCGATTTCTCCACGATGCAAGCACTCAGACACTTCAAACTCTACAGTTCGATTGATCTCCAGGAGACCTTTCCAACGAGCCCTCATTTGTATTTTCAGCCCAAGTAGATCAGGAGTTATTCCCCGAAAACCGTTCACCTCGCCATGGTGTCCCAATACTTTTGACCAGCGACCTTCTGAGTATAAATTTAAATTAAAAGCGGGGAATTTAAATTAAAAGAGGTGAATATGGGTTTACCTTTACATTTTCTTTAAGGGTAACGCATTAAACTGAGTTTAAAATGACAAAGTGTTCTGGGAGCATGTTTGGGGGCATATTTAGGGTTTATACTATAAAAATAGACATTTTTAGGTTTTTTTTTTTTTTACCAAAACACAACAACGCTGTTTTTCACTATACATGGGCGGTCTTGAAACGTAACCCCAGTGAAAAACGGGGGATTACTGTACTTCATATACTTCACATCTCAATGGTTGTTCCAGTTCAGTTACTTCAGTTACTTAGTTGATTTTGAACCTAACTGTACCCAAACTAAAGAACAAAAATTCTACTGAAGTCTTAAATTGTAGCACTGCTTTGAGCTTACAGATGTAGGGATTTCAACACCAGCAATAGTTTTATGGGGTTGTATTCATTTGCTTGATTAGTTATTTTTTAATATATAATATACTATTTTACCATACCCACGCACACGAATTTAAGCATAAAACACAGCACCTGGCTGGAGTGGATATTTTGCAAGACAATTATGGTCTTTTTTTATGCGATGTGTGCTGACCAATCTGAGCAGTCCATACAGTCTAAACATCATCTCCTTATTGCGCATGCGTAACTCGACAGATGTACAGTATCACTTTGTGGTGCGTTTAGCTGATGTTTCTGATGTTCCTGTGTCCAGGTATTGTGGCCATACAGATGGAAACTCTAGAGGCTGTTCACAGAGAAAGTAGAAGACTGCCTCCTATCCAGAAGGTTAGTATGTTCTTACAATCGCAGATTTCATCCTTTGGGTTTTAAAGAATCACATTTTCATCTTTGCTGTCCCAAGAGTTTGTGTCTTAGCAGTACTTTGGGTTAAGAAAAAAGGTTTCTCCCAGACTTATTTATATACCAATGGGCCGAGCCATGTGTGACGTTCAGTGCGGAGAACATGCTGTAAGTGTTCTGCCAATAACACATTTCAGTGGCATGGAGCTAGTAAACAACCCAAGCCATTAGTCTGGAGATTTATGTGCAGTGATGCTAGAACTGTTCTCCAAATTCAGCTGGACATATAAGGAGTGCGAATGCTCTAGGTCCCTAAAACGCCCAGTCATTGCTTATTGATGCGTGAGGCACTTGTGACTAAAACCTCCATTGCTCTGTCTATAGAGGTGTCTCTTCATGAAGTCCCTGTGATGATTACTGCAGTCTACTGACTGTTCCCTGATTGTTCTCTGTGTGTGTTCTGACCTTAAAAAGCTTCTCAGGGATGAAGAGAGAATGCAGGACTGTCTGAGAGCAATGTTGTTTGTGAGTGTTGCAAGGCCAGTAGGGGAACTGTAGTGTGTGTGAGCTTCAGGGAAGGGCTTCGTGGAGAACTAGCTTGACCTCTCTTTCCCTTGGCCTCTCCTGTGTGATGTGTGTGCGATCGGAGGTCTTCCAGGGTTCCAATCCTCATAGCAAACATTTCTCCACTGGCTTCACAGGCCCATGGAGAGCTGCCCTGGCTTTGGCTATGAAGAACCTGGGCCGTTTCCACATACGAGAGCAGGTCTTTTGTTCTGATAACCCAGAAATTCTTACAATAGACTAGAGCCTAATTTTCACAACTTGGCCAAAGGCTTTCCTGTTTTCCCTGTTCTCACTTATCTGTATCTCTTAATGAGATGGATAATGACACCAGCGCATTATGAGCTGCCAGCAGCCTGGCTGACCACTTCAGCAGTCTGGACATTGTAAATACAAATTAAGACTTCAGATGTGTCACCACGACGTGACATTGTGTTAAATTGGACCATAAATAGTCCGCTGTGCTCAAGAGTCGTCTACATCACTTTTAGTTTTTCATAAATCATTAATAAAGAATGGGAGTAATGATAAAGGGCACGACCCCAGTGTTTTCAGAGAAGAACAGGCTGTCTGTTTTGAATAATATTGCAGTATCTCTGCTGCGGAGACTGCACAGTGTCAAACTTAAGCATAAAGTGCTGCCTTTCAGGAATGTGGTGTAGAAGGCATGGGAATTCATGACTTCTGATTATGCTCCTATTCTCTGCAGCCAAAGATCCTTCGGCCCGCCCTGCTCCCAGGCGAGGAGCTTGTGACAGAGGGCCTGCGGGTGGTCTTGGATCCCGATGGCCGGGAAGAGGCGACGGGGGGCCTCCTGGGAGGACCGCACATTCTTCCAGCAGAGGGGGCGCTCTTCCTCACAACCTACCGCATCATCTTTAAAGGCACTCCCCATGATGCCCTAGGTAAGGGCCGACTCTTATTCTGAGTGGGCTGTAATTATTTTAGTCTTATCAGGTTTCTCAGGACGACTTGCTTGATTGGCCTGGTTCTCTCATGGTTACTGTGACTCTGAATGGCACTCACAGTAGAACTATTTTTAGCATGTACCCAGTGCCCGAAACTACTATCAGTTTCTTATCTTTACAGTAGAGAGCTTATCATTCTGACACTTCTATATGTCCTTGACATTGTGTGTGTGTGTGCGTGCGTGCGTCCGTGCGTGTGTGTGTGTGTTTGTGTGTGTGTGTGTGCGTGCGTGTGCGCGCGCACGTGCGTGCGTATTTGTGTGCATACAGTTGGTGAGCAGCCAGTGATCAGAAGTTTCCCAGTGTCCACAATGACTAAAGACAAAAAGATCAGCATTCAGAACCAGCTCCAGCAGAACATGCAAGAGGGGCTTCAGCTTCGGTCTGCCTCCTTCCAGGTAAAGTACCGATTAACACTAGAACCGCCAACATTCCAGTCCCCCCTAGAACCGTCAAGGGGGGTCATTTTGACCCCATGCTGCAATAGCGTCAGCGATGCTAAGATGTCATTTCTAGAGCTGTGAAGTGGCTCATTCCCATCTTCTTTTTTAAA
>JBBPCY010000037.1:5296203-5306445 GCA_037974405.1 Brachyalestes nurse
CAGTCCCTCATAAAGCAGAATGAGGTGCTTGTGTAGGAATTTAACAGACACTGGACTGGAGTGGTTTCACACTCATAAGAGGCCACTGCAATTTATTTTTAAATCTGCATCTCTATTTTTTTCCAGAGCTGTGTATACACACACACACACACACACACACATGTTGATCGTTTATCTTTCGCATCCTAGTGATGGTAAAAAAAAAATCCTGCTTCTTGTAGAAAAACACATTTATATAAGGATCCTTGAATGAAAAGAAAGTGGAGATTCTTCTGTGAGAAGTACACACTAAATCACTAAAGCCCTCTGAGCCGGGCCGGCGCAGCCGTGTCTTCAGAGGGTGGCGGAGGGCGTTCCGGCTCTCTCCCAGCTGCCTTGTGCTGAGAGCAGGTGTGGGCTCTGACCAAACATCTGGACTCGGGGCTCGCTTGCCGCGCTCTCCAAATATAGCCAAGGCGTGGAGAGGGGGATCAGGCAGCTGGGGCCAGAAGAGAGGGATTAGGCGGAAGAGGGGGTCCCCCCGGAGCCTTTGGAATGGGACAAACTGGCTCTTCTAGAAAAGTGGTGGTTAACAGGCCCGTCGCTGGAGGCCCATGAATCTTCTGGATATGTGCTCGATGACTGAAGTCATAAAAACTGTCCTGAGAGACGCTTACACATTTATCTCATAGTCAGCCGGCCTGAAAATCATCGGGCCATCAGAGCTCATCTGGACAAGAAAAGGATGGATCTCGTTCCTGCAGCCCATTGAGAAATTGGACACGCAGCGGATATAAAAAAAAAACTGCATTTCAGTTCCTTTCGACTGTCACCAAGAAAAAAAAAGAGGTCATAACTGGTCATGATGCGTCGCCCCCATTCCAACACGGTGACGCGTCGCGGTCAGATGAACGTATCGCCGCATGACAGGGGGACTGAGATGCTTCGGATTGTTGCTGAGAGAAGGAACGCAGAACAGATGTTCTCGTCTGAACTTATCACAGATTCCGGCTGTTCTCATTCATACGGCAAATCAGCAATGTGCACAATGCAAGTGTGACACAAGCATGCAGAATGGTGATTAGCAGAAGAACACGCAGAGCACATTTAGCTTTGGCTCACACACCTGTCCATCAGACCACTCACACTCATCCCCTTTTCCTGGACGTCCATCGCTCACTGACAGGATGTGACTATTTTTAACAAATCTCATCCTCATACTAATGAGTCATCAGAAGATTTTTTTTCCTGTCATATCCGGCAGTTTAGCAAACAGAATGTGAAGCTGGATGCCATGATGTGCCAGACACCTTTAGTTTTGCCAAGTGGAGCTTTAACGGTTCGGTTAAGCCAACCTTGTCTCTTGAAATGTTGTCTTTATTTATTTATTCATTCATTTGATTTTTTTTTGCATAATTAAACTACATCATACAGGGGGAGGGAAGAAAAGAGAGAGAAGAAAAGAAAGAATAGGAAAGGAGACAACAGAGAGAGAGAGAAAAACTGAGAGAACGGAAAGAAGACAAAGAAGAGAAGAGCTTTTTATAATCTCTGTACATTTAATTAAAATCATCCACTGATCAGACAACTCTGGCCTGTCTGAGAGAACCTGATCGGTCCATTCAACAGACTCTATCTGTTATTGTGCTCTACTCCATTCCTCACTGGGCAGCTCAGTCACTGAACCGTGAGAAAATATTCGGTAAAGCATGCAGTGTACCAACTGAATTTCTGTTACATAAGAGTACATAAGCGCTGTTTGAATGAAATCTCCATTTGTTTTGTTGTTTTTACATCATTTGAAATGAATTTTGAGAAGGTATTTTTTCTTTTTTGAAGATACAAGGTTTTGTTCCAGCAACGACATTTTCTTTGTATGTTGAAGACAATTCCCTCCCATTCCATACTTTTACAGTTTAATCTTTAAAATCCTTTAGAAGCCACATATTTTCTTTAAAAAATCCTTAATAAAGTAACCTGCTTCATAACATATGTAATATCTTCTGACTAAAGTTTTCTAAGTGTTCTTTCACAAGGCAAAGATGCATTTCAGTTATACGCAACACAGTATATCATGCATTAGATCACGGATTCAAATCCAGTTCACATGTTAGTAAGCCATTAGCATTGCTGAGTTTTCAACACATTGTAATAAAAAATGTGTTAGTAAATTAAATGTAAAGTGACCATTCTGTCAAATGTGAACACACCACAGCACACAGTGTGAAATTCTTCCTCTGTATTTAACCCATTCGCCAAGTGAAGCAGCGGTGTGTGGGGACGGCACCATACTCAAGAGAACCTCAGTGGTGCCACTAGCAGACCTGGGATTCAAACCTACAACCTTCTGATCGCAGGGGCAACTCCCTAACCACCTGACCACCAGCTGCCTGGTGGCTAACTTAAACATGCTAACTGTAACTAAGGTTTAAGAAGAACTGATGCCGTATATATATATTATATATTAAAACTGTATTAAGGCTCTGGCCAGCACATCTGCTCTGGCCAGTTTATCGTGCATGTGTTTTAATGCACAGAGGCTATGAGTGCCCTGTTGCATAGGCTATAAGTCTACAGCTGTGTCCCAGCATTATGTGACAAACATCAAAATTATGACTTTTTATTCTCTTTATTACAACGTACTTGTTTATCCTGCACGCTTATTTTTAGAGCAACAAACCAACAAATTTGCAAGGTTGCGGGTGGTCAGCCAACCAAACATCCAGCCAAGATCAGCTCTGTGGTCAACAACTGAGTACTGATGAAGCTGTGATTATGCACCAGCAAGGTGGACCTACATGTTGGTTCTAATACAGAACATGTTCAGGGAAGTTTATGAATCCCAGAACAAGGTCCTCCCAAGGCTAATTTACCCCCAGAGGAGCTGCCCTATTCCAGCCAGGAGAGGCAGTTGCAGAAGAAAACAGGATTATTGGCTCTCACCGGCCCGTTTGGTGGCATTCAACTGTGACAAAGCCCAGGCGCTATGATGTCACTCCGCCTGCAGTGCTGGTGCCTGTAGCATCCACTGCCACACTAAGAGCAGCAGAAGAGCGCAACACTATGAGCTCATTTTGGAAAGCCATCAGAAGACAGACATCTGCCAAAGATTTCTTCCTGAACAGAGGTTGGAGGAGGAATGTTCCCATTCTGAGAGGCTTTAGGGGAGAATCTGCTGGAAGGGAGCCAAGTCAGCTGGTCCTGGGCACGGACCTTTCACAGGCCACGCGGGGCCACAGATGATATTTTTGCCCGAAACGGGGATGTGGAGGCTTGGACCCTTCAGTCACGGGGATCATGCCTTCCTGGAGCCCAGTGAGAACCACCACAATCACGTCGCAGTAAAACGTGCCCTGATCCGAGCGTGTCTGCCTCGCCTCCATGTTTTAAAAGAAACCGTTTCCCAACGACCTCTATTTATAAACTGTGGAAGTGGAGCCGCGTCTCAGACTCCTGAGCTCATTTTTCCACGTGTCTGCTCGATTGTTTGTGAGTTTTTGAATTATTGTCCTGGCCTCTATCAGTCGCTCTCTTTGTATGTTTTACTCTGAAAATAAAAAGCCGGGGGGGGGGGCGGGTTGAAAGTTTACGGAAAAAGTTGAGCACCGCCGGGACGCCGCAATCAGATTCGGGCTCCGGACTTGGATGAGACAAAGCCTGGAGGTATAGCTCCTGAATGACAGCCAATCACACAAACAAACAAGTCCATAAAAGGAACTATTGTGATGCATCGCTTTTGATCCGCCACATTCCACAAAGATGTGTCAAAGAGCATCACTTCAAGAGCCCTCGGTGTGAATTCAGGTCATGATGTCGGTTGTGTGTGTACGTGAGTGTGAGCACAAGTGTGAGCGTGAGTGTGCCCTGGAAACAAAGAACAACATGGAAATGATCATTTTGATGGTGCAGACGTATAGTTCTGCCTGTTTTATGGCACGTATTTTCTCCAGAGCCTCCACTTCACGGCGGGGCGTTGGGAGGTCAGGTTTGTGGTCAGGGTTAGGTTTAGGCTTGCCGTCTAAAGCGGTTTAGTTACACCAAGCCCTTTCTTTGTGTTGACAAATGGGGTAATACAAGTGTTTTTGTTTCTGTGTGCGTGTTTCTGTCCCCTGGTTCTGGCCCGTTTCCCAGAAAGCTTAAAAAAGGACACATCCAGGCATGTTACCCATATCATCTCCAGCTCTGGACCTCACGATGAACTTGCACCTTCATCACACATCGCTTCTCGTCTGCCGCGCTGCACGGCTCGGTTTGCCTGCGTTTGTTTGAGCAATGCCCACAGATCGCTGTTTCAGGCCAACAGTTCCTCTCTGTTACAGACATGGGGGAGCGGCAGAGCTTCATGGGGGCCAAGAACATGAGGATGGCGTCACGCACCTCTGTTTGTTTTGACACTCTCACACACCACTGAAGACGGGTGTCTCGTCTAGGCCATACCTGCCAGCAGTGTGAGCGGTGTCTCTTTGTCGCTTTTAGATCAACTGTATTTCATTTGTCACATCCTGTGGTTTCAGTTTCTATTCCACTTCTCGAACAACTGGGTTCAGACTGAGGTCGCGCTGCAGTGCAGCAGCTGAACTGATAGAAATAAGCCAACAAAGCAATGATTTTCCTCATTTTCACACTGAAAACTGGTGCGCCTGCCCCACAGGCCTGTCTTAAGTCATTTTCAGCTGTTTCTAAGTATACAGTCAGTGTTGTTTTTGTCATCCCCCCTCGCAGCGCTGTTTTATGTTAGACCGGATCATTCACACATGAGGCTCATATCTCCAAGGACTCATTGATTATTCTCTTCCAGGCTTTCTCAAAAAATATTCCGATCATACGCCTAAATGTTCCAGTCTCCAGAGTTCTTGGAGCTCTCAGAATAGCGTCTCGAGCCGCCTTACGGACTGTAACCACAACAAATCAGCGCCAGCCGCCCATATAAATATAGCACCCAAGTCAGTGTCCAAGATGGAGGGTGGAGAATGGATTTGGGACCCCGTTTACTTAATGAGGTCAGAGGTATGCATGCAGAATGAGCTGTAGGGGAGCCAGGTGGCAGCTGGAGGAAAGCAGTGCAGCCGCTCCAGCCTCAGCACCGAACAGTTATGGGGAAAGCGGTGGGTGGAGGAAATATCGAGCCACAGCAGGTTCATGAGGAGTCAGGTAGAAGTTTGCCATGTAACCTGCCAGGTAGGCCTGGGTCATAAAAAGTGTTAATCACAGCTGAACATTTGTCCAAAATCAATGCATGCATTGAAAATAATTAAGCCACTCTTTTTTTTAAATGTTGCAACTTCAGTACACTAGGTGGCAACATACACTTGTTAGGTGCTAGATGAAGAAAAATAAGTCTAGCCATTCACTCATAACAGCACAAATCTGTTAGGAAGTGTCGTTAAATAGTTGTCAATTTTCAGTATTGATATGTAAACAAAAGGGTAAGGAAGTAAGCATTGATATGGAAAACGATATGGAAAAATCTTTTCAGCATTATTTGAGTCAATATGGTCCAGCCCTACAACTCATCATCCTGGCGTTGTATCCCGCGCTGCAAAGACGTCTCCATTTGGCTCTGTCTTGGGCATCTTCCGGGGTGACGTTGGCGCATTTCATGTCTTCGTTGATCCGGTCCATCCACCGTTTCTTAGGCCTTCCCCGCGGTCGCCGCCCGTGCGGTTCCAGTCGCAGCCCTACAACTAGCAAGAGCAATCTATTCTAGCAGATACAATTTCCACAGCAATGCCCAGCAGCAGAACATTGACCCGGTCCCTGGTGGGACTGAAGCCTGTCTAAAAGCTCCCCAGCAGCTGCCACGCTAAACTGAAAGATGTTGTACAACACAAGCCAGACATGACATCAGGTGAGGGCATGCAAGTGGAGACAGATTTCGGCACACGCCGTGATTTCAGTGATAACAGAGATAGAGAGTAAATATTTGACGGTTAGAAACACAGCAATGGCCTGCGATGTTTCCCAACCCAGCCCTCAGGCACAATCTCCCAGTGATCTCTCCGAGCTCCCTGCACACCTGAGACATGTATTTAGTTCTTAATAGCTCATTTCATGCAAGATAAAAGTTCAGAGAGGATACACTTGCGATGAATGAAAGGTTACATTTACATTTACAGCATTTGACAGATGCTCTTATCCAGAGTGACGTACATGGGTGCTATTTAGTCCACAAGAAAACATGGCTCTCAGATGGGTAACCCTAAACCTACAATAAGAGCAGCTAGCAAGATTCTACCAGTAATTAATTTAATACACCACCAGGACCCTATCGGATCACACAGACAAGACAGTTTTTATTTTGAAAAGTTTGTGTTAGGTCAGATTTTGACATGAACATGAATTTGTTATCCTAAGTGCAGAGTTACCGGTGGGGCAGTAGTACACCCTTTGCATGGCACTTGATTACTGCAACTCTCAAGGTAGGACACAATCCATTGCCATGCAGAACCATTGATTTTGAATTTGGCGAGTGAAGCCAGGAGGATCTGATGGTTGACTATCAATAGCTGCAGAAATATTTAGAAGAATTAGAACCAAATCCAGTTTAGCCATTTTGGCTGTATGAAGCTTCTCAGTAATGGCTAGAAGCACAGTTTCTGAAGAATGTGCCTCTTTGAATTCAAACCGGTCCAGGTCATGAAGTCTATTTTCCGATAGATATAGGTTGAGTTTCTTATACATCCCATGCTCCAGAACTTTGGGGAGATATTGGTGTGTAGAGATACTGGTGTGCAGTTGTTCATATCAGTGATGCCAGCGTGGTCTTGGAGATGGTTTTTGAGGTTGAAGGGTGTCTTGTTTCCATCCAAGGGCAACTGCTGTTCAAAGCTCTGGCGAAGATTGTTGTTCTTTACAATACAAGGAAACACTGAAGTGTCAGGTCCGTGTGAGAACCAGAGGAAAGTTCTAAATCTTCATGTAAGAGTAGTGTAAGAAGATTCGAAGAGGGGACGATTGCATTAGGAGAGGAGATGCTCTCTTAACAGATGAGTCTTTGGGAGGTTTCTGAACACGGAGAGGGGTTCTGCTGCACTGGTTGCCTTAGGCCGCTCATTCTACCAGCGAGGAACCATAAAAGAGAAGAGTCTGAACTGGGTATGCTTTATGTGTAGGAATGGAAGAGCCAGACGATGTTCCATAGAGGAGCGGAGAGAGCGAGTAGGAACATAAACCTGTCTCTCAAACTGCTCTTCATTCAGACTCCAACAAAAAGAACCTCTACAGACTCTTAATTGTACCAACTCCAATCTGTAAATCTGTCCAGTAGTGTGTCTTCTGTTGTTAGTTTTCCCAACAGAGTCTCTCTTTCTCTCTCACTGAGTCGACCAGAGGAGGATGGTATCCCCTTTTGAGTTCCTCCTGAGATTTTTTCCACCAGCTTTAGGTAGTTTGTCTCGCCTCTGGCTTCTCACTAGGAGCTCATACCTGGACTCTGTAAAATTGAACTGAGGCACAAGACACAACTTAGCACCCTCAAGGGTGGTGGTGGACTAGTGGGTAGAATACTTGCCTGGGTTCCTGAGCAAGACCCTTAACCCCAAGTTGCTCCAAGGAGACTGCCCCCTGTAGTTAGAGAATGGAAGTCGCTTTGGATAAAAGCATCTGCTAAATGCCGTCTATGTCGAGGATTCTTATGCTGCATTCACACTGCCGGCAGCGAGAGCGTCAAAGTGGCCGGAAGTCATTCGTTTTCAATGTGAGCCAGTGGCGAGTGGTGGCACGGCGTGACTTGGACGGCAAGAGCATCAAAGACAGTTGAAATCAGGTCAACTTTATGGTAATGAGCTATAACACGGTTCGGCGGCAACCAATTGAAATGTAGAAGTCCACCACTTGAGCTTTGATTTGCGGCCCTTTTAAATACAAGACAAGCATTCAATCTATGTCAGAGCGTCAGAGCGTCAGAGCGTCAGAGCATCAGAGCATCAGAGCGTCCAAAAATCTCTGTCGTTGGCAGGGCGGCCAGGGCGAATTTTGAAGCTCTCGCTGCCGGCGGTGTGAACGCACGGTTACGCATGAGTTCACCAAAGTGCTGATTTAGAAAAGCACCAGAGGGCGCTGTGTGGCTCATTAAACCAATCCCAAGTGGTGAGCTCTTGCAGTTCCGCAGGCCTCAGTTGTGCTTGCATGTAAGGCCCGCAAGGCTGTAGGGCATGGGTTTAAAAGTCCAGTCCAGCTCAGTTTGGTGACTCCAACATCTGATAAGATGAGTGTGATAAGATCAAGTGTGTTGACCAAACAGTGATGGATTCTGTGAATGCAGGAAAGGACTTAAAAACCGCTTTTGTAGAGAATCTCATTTGGACATTCAGAGGGGTGCTTTAAAGAGCCCTTCCTTTCTTTAACCTTACTTCAACCTTTGAGAAGAACCACAATGATGCAGATTCAGGAAGAGGAAAGCATGTTATTTTTATTTAGCTGTTTCACGCCTGTGTTCTGACCTGTACCACTGAACTGATGCTGTTAGCACCATACCACAGACTCCACACAAACAGACTTGGGAATGACTCTCAGATACACTAGAAAACTTAAGGTACAAGAGTGACATCTAGTGGATGCATTTGCACATGTGCAGAGCACCTAACGGGGATTACATACCATAGTGGCCCGAGTATAAGACGACCTGAATATAAGACGACCACCCCTTTTCCATGTTCATTTTTGAGAAAATATCTAGTCCGCGAATATAAGACGACCACCCTTTTTTAAGAAGCATTTTTAGAACAAAAACTGGGTCTTATATTCGGGCCAATACGGTATTTTTAAAGAATCATGGCACTGAAATGACTGAATACATAAATCATCCACTTTACAATAGTTTTAAATGTTGTAAACATGTTAAAATATCTTTCAATAGTAAAATCAAATACATGGCAATATATAATAAAGAGCAACAGAATACAACCAAAGGTAGGAAGTCAACACAATTGAAATTAAACACCAGATTTTTTCAAGAGGTGGAGAAAAGCTCCTCTGTTTAACATCTAATTCATTTAATATGTGCACACTGACATTTTTGGAATGTCTATTAATACAGACAATAAAGAACTAATTCAACAATGTTAAGTGTAATTTTACAACAGCATCTGCATTACAATAAGTAACAGGGTTCAGAAATGTGTACATTAACCTGAAAACATGTCAAATTTATTTTTAATTTTTTTTTACTTCTGCTTGTTCTCCTGCCAATTCTTCTCTCTCACCTCTAGCTCGGTCTCTGTGATCGCTCCATGGCCCCAGTTGTATATTTGTTGGGGAACTTTGCTACCTGCAAATGGCATAAAACCACATCATAGATCTAGTAAAAGTGTACAATTCTTACATTTAATTAAAATGTACAGATATTAGGAAAAATGGGAACATCAGTATTGTATTTACATTTCTAGGGAGATTTACTACCCACGCAAATATGTGGAATCACAAATTTGGCTGATAATATATACATTATATACTGTATATATATATACACTAAAATTAAAAATCACTTCATGGTCAGGTCATTGTGTTGGCGGCAACATGGAAATGACATATTTTCACATATTTTGGCACTATCATCTTATGCCCTGATGTCCAAAAAGTCTGGCAAGGTATATCCAATGCATTACAATTCTATAAAAAAACCCTAAGTTTACATGGGGTTCTCCATATAGACATGCTTTTGCAAGCAAAAAGGGAATAATTAGAAACTGGTATCAATGAAACCCTCCACAAATACAAAACTAGATTAAAGTCATAAAATCTGATGAAAAAACACCTTTTGTTTAAAATTCCAAAATGCTATTCATGCTGGATAAAATGCTTTGGCTTTGCCATGACTACTTATCCTAATGTCATTTTTCTATGCATGCATAGATGTGATTGTTGCTACCAGCCCCTTTCTCAAACACTGTAAATAGTTCCACACTGAATGGACAAGGGTATTGGGACACACAGGGCTTGGCTAGGCTCCTTAAAAATAATGTTCAAAAATTCTTTATTTGTGGTGTAAGTATTAAAAACCTAAGAATAAATGCAAATAACATTAATGTAAAAATAAATGTAAAAAGTAAAAAGTGCATTAATGTACACTACGTAGACAAAAGTATTGGGAAACATATTTTTCAGGGTTTGGGCCCCTTACTTCCAGTGAAGATCAATCTTACTGCTTCAGCAGAACAAGACATTCTGGACAACACCAATATTCCACCTCTGTGGACCCAGTTTGGGGAAGAACCTTTTCTATTCCAGCAGGACTGTGTCCCAGAACACAAAGCAGCTCCATAA
>JBBPCY010000037.1:5306545-5317065 GCA_037974405.1 Brachyalestes nurse
GTTTGTGAATCTAAAGGCTGGAACCCTGAACCAGAGATTGAGTGGCTGGACAGTGAAGGAGCTGCTTTGGCTGCTGAGGATACAGAAAAGCTTAAAGACTCTAAGGGCTTCACTGTGAGACGCCGTGTCACTGTTTATAATAGTGACTCTAACAGGTTCTACTGCAGAGTTAAATACAGAGGTCATTTGAAGCAGACAGAGGTGATAATCTCAGGTGAGTGACATGGTGGTACATTAGCATGGTCATGTTATATGAAATTGGCGAGTAGTCTTACCATCCCTCACTATAAAATAAGTAATGGAAATATGCAAATAAAAAACTCATTGCTATTGCATGAGGTGTTTTTTCATGAAGTCGTCCAAATATGTGTTTCAAAAATGTTTTTGCAAGATGAACGAGCTTCTCAGCTCGCGAATTAATCAGAACTTAAGTAGCATTTACAGAATCGCAGCAAATGCATGTTGTGCACTGCCTTAACAGCAAGCAGCAAGCTCTCACTCTGAGAAGCCTGAAACCATGACAATGCATCTCTAACTAGAATATGGTAAGGAACCAACAGGAGGTGTAAGGTTTCACAGTGGTGGAGATAAAAATGTACCACGCTGCTGCTTTTTGCTATTTGCTATTGATAATCACAGAATTTCTTTGCCCCTAATTTACTTAAAGTTTGACGGCATTTGTTACAGAAAAGATGGATGGAATCAGGCTATACTCTAAATTCCGTATTTTGTATGTGCTTCTTAACTTTGTGTTATTTGTATTTTATTCTTGATGTAAAATACGATAAACAGAGAAGAGAAGACACACTGTTGTGAACAGGCTGCTACTGTGTAATCAGAAATCATCATCAAATCTGATCAGTCTAACCTTGCTCCTCTTCTTGATTCCTCCAAGTTCTTCAAGGGTAGAGGAGCAGTAGGAGGGGAGGGGTAGTACGGAAACAGTAGCGTGAGTTTCTGGACCGAATCTCAAATAGCTGCAGACTCTCAGTATAGTCCACTGCAAAAAATTCTGACTGCTTTATCACTTTCCTGTTGGTGTGAACAGAGTTAGTGTTTCCTAGAGACCTCACACTCTGCATGCTTTCTCTACTCAAACACTCTTGACCAGTAATGTCAAGTTAATGTCATCTTAATTAAACAGTAAAATATGTGCATGCTTTAAATTAATTAAAAAAACTATTTTTGTTTGTCACTTATATTATTCATGCAATTTGTATTTTTGCAGATAAAAGTTTTACAAAGTGGCAGATCAGTGTCATCTTCAGTTTTCTTGTTCCGTCAATAATACTCATTGAAATCATTGGATTAGTCACACTTGTCTGTTGTAGGAGAAAAGGTACGTATCTATATAGACCTAGACTGCATTTCTCACATGGTAACTAATATTCATTACTGTTTTGCTTTATAAGGATTCCCTTGTAATAGAAAGGCTCTTTTGTAGCTTAAAATAATGTTTTAATCATGTTTCACCAGAGAAACAAAGAATCCATAATAGTAAGTAAATATACAATTTCTTTTTGTAAACATTTTTGTACCTGCTTTTTATGTTAGACAGGAATTTGCATGCTTAGTGAACTTTTGAGTTTATGTGGCCTTTTCTCTGAGAAGTTCATATTTTGCAATAATTTTCTAAAAAAAATATTTCAGAAATTAGAGTTCAGACTGTATGCAGGTGAGTATTGTAACCACATGATTCTTTCAGTTAAAAATAATCTTTTTTCTTATTCTTTTTCTTATATCCCATTATACTTTTCTAGATCAGAGGTTATTTGGACTAGAATAGTGTGAAATATTGCCAAACAAATTATTATTCTTAGGTTTTGTGAATGCTATACTGTTCCTTCCAGGGAATTCAAACAACTCCTTGCAGAATTCATTCATTGTAAAATGTATATTCATGTATAACTTAAATTTCATAATGTTACAGAAATGACTTTATACAGCACAGTCTTTGAATTTATAATGTAAATCCTTCAAATGTACACTTTGTAATATTTCCATTTTTTCCAGTGGATGTGGCTATGGATGCTGGTACAGCTCATCCCTATATCAACCTGTCTGAAGATGGAAAGGAGGTGACTTATGGAAAGAGACGTTTGGATTGTGATGGAGCAAACAATTTTGATGACTTTGTATTTGTCCTGGGAAAAGAAGGGTTCCAGAGGTCATTTTACTTTGAGGTGCAGGTCAGAGGGAAGACTCACTGGGCTATAGGAGTGGCCAAAGAGTCCATTAGGAGAAAGGGGGAGATTATACTGAAACCTAAGCATGGATTCTGGACTTTACGAAGGGAGAACAATAAGTTTTCCTCCAGTGGCACTGTTTCCCTGAGGCGTAAGATTCAAAAGGTGGGGGTGTTTGTGGATTATGAGGAAGGTGTGGTGTCTTTTTATAATGTGAATGCCATGTCTCAGATTTATTCTTTTGTGGATCAGACTTTCTCTGAGAAACTTTATCCAGTATTAAGTCCTGGTTTCAAACATGAAGGAAGGAATAAAGCTCCCCTTGTCATTACAGCTGTACATAATTCTCCTCTCTAGAAAAACACAGACAGAGCAGAGCAGTCAGCTACTAATGCTAATAATGATTAGCTATGTTCTGTACAGCTGCTGCTTGAGGAGACTACTTGATCCAGATCAGGGTTATCTACTAAGTTACTGCAGCTGCTTCACTCATCGATTGTGTTGTGTTGGCTAAATGTTAATGTGAATTTTGTATGTTTGTTTAGGAACACAATGTTTTATCTACTGTAGTGTGGGTTGTGTTCTCCTCTTACAGTTAGGAGTTAGGAGTCAGCCCCCTTAACGGTCATGAGATTTGTTAGGATAACGTAATACATACACAGATATTATTCTCATTGCAAGTCAATATGTCTTTAAGTCAAACTTTATTGTTTGTGTGTTAAGAAATGCTGGTGGGCTGAAAATTTGAAGTAGTGCCACAGATTTTCAGCTGAATTACGATTTGGACTTGGCCATTGTTGAATATTTGCTTTTCTGTTTTTCAACCACTCCTGCTTTGGATCATTGTCCTGCTGAAAGGTGAAGTTTCTCTCAATTTTTAGCTTTTATTGGAGACTGAAGCAAACTGTCTTGCAGAATGTCCCTGTATCTCAGAATCAGAAAACTTGTATGTAGCACTCTTAATATAATTGATTTGTACATTTTCACTCCAGGTTCTGTCATTCTGTCTCTCCTTTAAAGTGACTGTTGGCCTCTTTACAGTTTCCTCTCACAAGTCCCCTTCCTGCCCGATGCTGAGTTCACACTAAGAATCACTTTAATTCATTCCAATGGTCATTCTTTTAAACCAAAATATTAACAGCACAAAATCTATATGTCTAATTTGTGGTCCAGAACAATCTGATGACTTTCAAGGGTTTTAAAGAGTTCATTAAAATTAAAAAGAACTGTCACTTTCAGTGAAAATGAAACAACTGTAAATACTAGTCTGTAAATGCTAGTCTGTAAATATTAGCGTGCTAGTCTTGTACTGTAGTGTACTGTACACCAAAGAAATTACACATCCACTAAACAAGATGAATTTTACTGGAGCACAAAGAGACCTACCATGCTGCATTTTAATGGTGTAGATTTGAATGGCATAATTTCATACATCAAATTTTTGTACCATATTTCCCTATGCAATTATTTTCCAAAAATGACTCTTAAGGCAGTACTGAGGTGGCAGGCCACTACCATTCCAGTGTAACAGCGATGCTGAAGATTATACCTGCCCATGTCCTGGTCCTACAGGGGTCCTCACCATCAATGAATGGAGTAAAGGGGGCTAATAAATGACAGAGAAACAGACAGACTACAGGCTCTGACTGTAAAACTACAAAGTGGACTTTTATGGAGTCAGTAAAATCTACAGTTAGATAGATACCATCATCTACAGTGCATCCGGAAAGCATCCACAGCGTTGTCCTTCTGGAAGGTTCTCCTCTCTCCACAGAGGACCTCTGTAGCTCTGACGGAGTGACCATCGGATTCTTGGTCACCTCCCTGACTAAGGCCCTCTCCCCCAATCGCTCAGTTTAGATGGCCGGTCAGCTCTAGGAAGAGTCCTGGTGGTTTCAAACTTCTTCCACTTACGGATGATGGAGGCCACTGTGCTCATTGGGACCTTCAAAGCAGCAGAAATTTTTCTGTAACCTTCCCCAGATTTGTGCTTCGAGACAATCCTGTCGCGGAGATCTACAGACACTTCCTTTGACTTCATGCTTGGTTTATGAACTGTCAGCTGTGGGACCTTATATAGACAGGTGTGTGCCTTTCCAAATCATGGCCAATCAATTGAATTTACCACAGGTGGACTCTAATTAAGCTGCAGAAACATCTCAAGGATGATCAGGTGAAACAAGAGGCACCTGAGCTTAATTTTGAGCTTCATGGCAAAGGCTGTGAATACTTATGTACAGGGGATTTCTCAGTTTTTTTTATTTTTAATAAATTTGCAAAAACCTCAAGTAAACATTTTTCACATTGTCATTATGGGCTGTTGTGTGCAGAATTCTGAAGAAAAAAATGAATTTAATCCATTTTGGAATAAGGCTGTAACAACAAAATGTGGAAAAAGTCATGCGCTGTGAATACTTTCCGGATGCACTGTATACTGATCAACTCTTTTCACGAGTAGGGTGATTTTTAGGGGCTGTGGACTGTTTTCCAAAACAAATAAAATTAAATTAAATTAAATATCCCTTTCTTCTCTACAGCGTGCTACAGGATCTATTTGACAACGCGTGGTTGGACATATACACCCGAGCACTGTTCGTGGAGTTCACTGTATACAACGCTAACGTCAACCTCTTCTGTATTGTGACACTGGTCCTGGAGGACATCGCAGTTGGTGAGGAAGGTGTTACACTACAGACAGTGAAATTATTTGATCACTGAAAGATAATGTTGAGTTTTGTTTTGCTCAGGAGCATTCCAGTATCACAGTGAGCTCCAGAATGTGCGTCTTTTACAGACCACGGATGACATTCGTACCGTGGTCTCTGAGGCCATCTATTTCTTATTCATTCTCTATTACATGTTTTTGCAGGTAGGTTCACTGTAGTTCTGCAAAATTCAATATCAAGGGGAAAAAATGATTTGAAATCCAGTCTTAAACTACAGTTTATTTTGCAGTGCAGGCTGATGAAGCAGCAGAAATGGGAGTACTTCAGGAACAAATGGAATCTGTTAGAACTGGCCATAATTCTTTTAAGCTGGAGTGCTTTTTCTGTTTTCTTCAAGAAGATGGTGCAGGGGAACCAGGATCTGAAGTATTATCTGGACCACAAACACCAGTAAGAGCACTATTTAAGTTGCTCCATGTGCTTTATTTACGCACACCCTGCAAGTTTGGCAATGTTCCAATTTTCTTTCTAGGTTCTCAAGCTTCTACGAGACTGCTGCAGCAGACTCGGTCCTGGGATACATTGTAGCGTTCCTGGTTTTGTTGTCTACGATAAAAATGTGGCACCTGATGCGCCTCAACTCCAAACTGAACATGATCATCTCCACACTACAGCGGGCATGGACTGACATCTCCAGCTTCATTGTGGTTATTTTCATCATGTTCCTGGCCTACTCCATTGTTGTGAGTGTCCCAACACACTTCTCTAAATACCCGTCATCAGATATTGCAGTTTACAACTGAATTTGTGACTGTATTACTATGATCATTGACATTTTTACTATTATTTTCTGCTATAGAGCAACTTGCTGTTTGGTTGGAAGTTGTATACGTACAAGACTCTAAAAGATGCTGCTGTGGCCATGGTCAGCTTGCAGCTTGGCATATTCAATTACGATGAGGTAGGTAAAGCTTTGTCCACACTTTACTGATTCAAACCTGAGCTACATTGCCATGTTTGTTGTGTCCTGCGAGCAGGTTTTGGATTTGAACCCAGTGCTTGGGGCGTTCATCATTGGTTCTTGCGTCATCTTCATGACATTTGTGGTGCTGAACCTCTTCATCTCGGTCATCCTTGAAGCATTCAGCCAGGAACGACGACACCACAAGGTATCCCCCCCCCACCTCACACTCAAACACACAATGTGCTTTTGAACTTCACGTGCATTATATGGACGCCTCTAATTGCTGAGTTCACGTATTTCAGCACACAGCCACACAATCTCCATGGACAAACACTAGCAGTAGAATGAGTCGTGCCGCAGAGATAAGTGACTTTAATCAAGGGACTCCTATTAGATGGAGCCATGTCAGTATATGACCTATCTGATCCTCTAGATTTGCCCTGGTCAACTGCTATTGTTCTGCACACCAAGCTTCATGACATGGGTTTCCAAAGGTAGCTACACATAAAATCACTGCGCACAAAGCAAAGACTGGCCTGTAACCGCATAAAGCACCCCATCACTGGGCTCTGGAGCACAGAAAACACTTTCTCTGGGGGAATGAATCACACATGGGCGGTGGAACCATTATATCACTTTTCAAAATCATTCACTGTGTCCCTCCTACTTTTCTCCTGGACAACAGTCGAGACATAGAGAGCAGGGTGCAAAAAATGTTTAACAAAAAAAAAAAAAAGAGCCTCAGTTTGTTGACAATGTTCTCTCACTCCTAGCCTTCAGAAGAGGAGGAAATTGTGGAACTCGTGCTTATGAAGACCTGCAACTTTTTGGGAATCAAGACTAAGAAGAAACATTAAAAAGAACAGTCAAAAATATGCCACCTCGTCTACAGAATTAAAACTTCATCTCCCTCTTTCTACTGTTTTGGTGTATTTTTGTACATGTAAAGTGGATAAAAAAAATCACAGATAAATATTTACCTTTACATACTCACTTCCAAACTTGCAAGGGAAAAGTATGCCTTTAATTTCTACGAATAAAATACAATTAAGAAGGGAAAGCATACCGCTCATTTTGGTGACTGTTTTACTGTTTACTTATTTCAATCCATTTTACAGACAAAATGCCTTTTAAATCTGACGCATGATGGGTGAATCTTTTCCTGGCAATGGTTCTGTATGTAGTGAACATGAAGTCTGGGCTCCAACACTGAACGTGTATTTTCTTGTTAAGAGTGGTACAGCAGACGCAAACAAGCAGAACAAGGATCAGTTCAAGAAAACAGAGAACATTCTTTAAACTGAACACCCCTTTCGCTTGTGTTTTTACTCAAAATGAAAATAAGAAGTCCTTTATATCAAAAGAGACAAACAATGCTTGACTAAACCGGTGATTTGTTGCTGGAGAAGGGAAGAAACTCAAACTTCCTTTCCACGTTAGTCAAGACTGTGTCAGTTCGTGTCAGGATTTAAAGTTCATTTCTTTTCCTTTTTGTCATCTTTCTTCGCTGCTGTGTCACCCTTCTCCTTTTCCTTGTCCTTGTCTTTATCCTTATCTTCTTTCTTCTCTTTCTTGCTGTCATCTTTCTCTTGGCCCTCTTTCTTCTCGGCGTCACGGTTGGCGATTTTGTTATTGATGAGATTGTGAAGCGCCACAACAGAACGGATAAGTGAGGCCAGGTACACCACAAGCATCTGGTCATTGGTCTTGAGGTAGAAAGCCTTGATGAACTCCTGCAGATTGACGTCAGGTAACAAATTGAACACGTCCTGCAGCTGGTAGATGATTTGATGGTTAATGGGCAGCTTGCCTGTCGCAACCTTCTCCAGGTAGCTCTTGATGTCTAACAGTTTGGAGTTGAGGCCTTTTAAACCGTGCACCTGATTGGTGATGCGCTGAGACAAAGTTCCTACAGTCGTGTCTTTGATATCCCTGTGAGACAAAAAAGAAAATTAATTAATTAAAAAAAAAACAAATACACTGACTTGTCTCCTTTATTCATAATCATGACGAATTAGCAAGCATTTAAAGTACACATCTTACCGAAGCAAGTGCTCAACACCCACTTCCTCTGCCTCCTCAGCTCCAATCTCACTGGTAACATGCTCAAATGTTTTAGACGTGGGAGTACCATCCTACAGTGAAAGGTGAACAGAATTCGCCATACAAAGTGTTAAGTCTAATAAAACTCAAAGCTAAGATAGTTTTGGTATATTTGAGGCCTCTAAAGCAGCTTATAAAACAGAAACCTTGTCACAGTGGCAGCAGTTTCAAATCACAGTACAACAGTATAATATTTCAGGTTCTGTGCACTGATTTTGCACTCCGGCCCTGGAGGTCTGGTATAGTTTGTTAGTTCCCTTTCTCAAACACACCCACTAAATCTTGTGATTAACAGAGGAGTTCAATCAGGTGTATCTGGAAAGAGAAGTCACCAAAATGTGGTGGACAGTGGCTCTCCAGGACCCGAGATGTGCACCTCGGTTCAACAAGGTCAGATTTTAAATGGCTGAAAGCTTGCCCAGCCACTTACAATTACCACCATGTTATACAAAATTAAGAAAGGAACTTACATCGTGCACCTCCTCTACAGAGATGTAGGCTTCAGTTGGCAGTCCCAAATCTTTAGGTTTCACATCAATGATGACTAAAACCTATCAAAAACAGAAACAGGCGTTAAACAACAAGCATTTAAAAAAAATACAGCAATATTTTATACAAGCTGATCAATTTAACAGGTGAAAACAAGACGTCACATACTGAGTTTGCACAGTATTGCTTCATAAGCTCATTGATGGCAATATCATTCTTGTGCAGTTTGGGCCCAGTGTGGTACCAGCCAACTATTCTTTCCCTGGCTGTAAAAGAAACATGTATTAATAATACTGTAAAATTATGAAGCCCATCATCAGTGTGTTGTTGCAGTATGAGAGGCCTTACCATTGACTTTCTTGAACATGCCATACATATTCTCCAGGTAGTCATGGTCCAGGAACCATACAGAATCATCCTTATCATCTTCATCAAAAGGTACTGTGAAAGAACGCAATTAATATTGTAATTAATTTTAATACCACTCAACCTTGAGACGATACGGTGAAACAAAGTACACACAAACTCACCTGCAAAGCTGTTGGACACATCAAGAACTTTCTTCTGCCAAGAGCCAAGGAGTACGCCCACCACTCGCTTCTGGCTTCCAACTTTTCCAATTCTGTACGTACAAAATCAAGATGTAAGCTTGGGAAGGATGCAGCTGCGAAGTTTATCATCCACAATATGAACAGGGCCTTTAATGGTAATGCTTTCGAATACATAGACTTTCATATGTATTCTCTTCTTGGAGGCTTTCCACAAGATTGTGGAGTTTCTATTCATTCTGTAGAGCATTTATGAGGTCAGACACTAATGTTGGACGAGAAGGTCTGGATCACAGTCTCCGTTCCAGTTCATCCCAAAGGTGCTGGATGGGTCCGAGTTCAGGTTTCTTTAGCAGCTGAATGCATTAATGTCTAGAAATAAGCATTAACGCAATAGCAAACGCATACAAGAAACGAAACGACTTCATTACCCGTATAAAATTGAATTAAAACTGACTTTAGATGTCAGAAAGGATGTATAAGTCAAACAAAATGTCAACAGTCTACTATACTGAAACACTTCTGATAGCATATAAACAACGGCGCTGCTAGCTCCATTAGCTTAGCTGCAGGAACCTTACATTTAATCTTCATATTATACCGCAAAAAGGATATATAACCAGCTCACTAACTGGTAACTTACGCATTTTAGTTTAGTATCTAAACAAGTAAATTTGCTTTTAGGGAGTAAAGTTAAACGGTAGGTGTTCCTTTAGCTGTAGCTAGCAGGTTGCTAAAACGCTAATGTTAGTTCGACCCCCTTCTAAGCTAACCTTATCTGTCCAAAACAATATCTGGTTTCACCTTCAAACCACAACAAAGACTATTAGCAGATTTAAAATTGAAAATAAAGCATATTCGAGCAGTTATTGATGCTGGTTAGGCTGATATAGCTGTGTAGCGTTAGCTATGCTAAATGACACAGCTAGCGCGAGAGTGAGTTAACAATTTTTCAAAAAGTCATTCTAGTAAAGATTGTATTACCTGTTAAAGTGGTCTACAACACTCAGTAGAACCAAGGGGTGGACAACAACCTTCTCCACAGCCAAATCAGGCATCCTGCTCGATATAATACACACAGTTAACGAAGAAATGAGGAGAAATTCTGAACGTTAATTGGAACTGGATGGTCCTCCTCGGTTTCTTCTCCAGTTTTAGATGTCAGGCACTCAGACCATCGCCTCCTGCTGCTGGGGCGTGTGTTCTAAACCTGCAGGAGAAACAGAAAAACGAAACAAAACCACTAGATGTCAGTCTGGACAAAGATTTTGAAGATGTGGGAATCTATGTCCATGCATTCTGTAGAGTATTTGACCAAATGGCCAATACACTGAAAACGTTCACAAAACAATGTCTCCATCATCAGACCACATACACTATATGGAGAAAAGTATTGAGACACTGTTTTTCAGGGTTTGGGTTAGGCCCCTTACTTCCAGTGAAGGACAATCTTAATGCTTCAGCAGAACAAGACATTCTGGGCAACATCATGCTTCCAACTTTGTGGACCCAGTTTGGGGAAGAACCTTTTCTATTCCAGCAGGACTGTGTCCCAGAACACAAA
>JBBPCY010000037.1:5327501-5342023 GCA_037974405.1 Brachyalestes nurse
GAACTCCTTTATCTAGGCTCCTTGTATCTTTACACACTTTGCAGCCTGTCAGTAAAACATTTGTTCACATTTCTTTCCTTTAATCTCCTCAGTGTGACAAAGATCAGACAGTCTGACAAAATAGTACTTCTGCATTAACAAGGAGATTCAAAGCAAAATATAAAGAAAGTAAGGGTGGCTCAAGACCTTTGAACACTACTGTACATCATGTCTGGTGAACCGAATTATCTAGAACCTTGTTCTCCGTTCGTAAACATGACTTGGAGCGTGACTTCAGATGACCAGCTGGACAGTGTGGTAAACACTGCCACCTGGTGGTGAGCTTTTGAGATGTATGATGGAGTGATGCAGCATTCTGGAAAAGTGATGGTGAAAGAGGCTCCCTGCAGGGTCCCTGAAAATAAAATAAGTTAAAAGCACACTTACAGTCTTAAACGAGGCTCCACACAGCGCACAAAGTAATCAAACTCATCATCCTCGTCCTCTTCGTCCCATTTCCTCCATATGTGCTTGTAGAAGAACCTGTGGAGAAGCGGAGATGGAGGAGGGTTGGACAATAGGACAAGATTGTGAAAAACTGTGTGAGTGAATGATGGGTACAGTCAGTACGTCTAGAACACCAGCCACCTGCAAGGACCATTTAAAATATAAATAAATTAAACAAAAGAAAAACACAATAACTGCATAAACTGCTTACCAACAAACAACTGATTGGATGACAGTTCATCAACCATACATTATTTATTATAAACCAATAGTACATTTTTATCATGTGGTCCTTTCAGTTTTTATATTTATGATTTGATACAGTTTTAAATGCAGTTGTTGCTTCGCTGGTGCATTTTGTTTGTTCTTCAAACATCTTCACACGTCATAAACAGCAAAACTGGGCTACAAGTATAGCAGTGAGGAGCCGGTATCCCAACAATTTGTTCCTACACATTTTTCAAGTCTCTTATTATCTATTAGAACTAAACTGGACCTTCAGAACCATGGACAGAGACCACCGTCAGAAGGAGTGTTTCAATCCAGATTGCTTTTTGAAAAGGACAGCCAATTAGAACAGAGCTCATTTACATATACAAGTGTTAAATTAGCAGTTTTGTATGACCAGACAAAAGCCTCGTCTAGTTTTGAAAGTTTTAATTTAAAAAAAAAAAAAAAGAATATATGCAGAATATGCGGTCTTGCAGATTTTTTTTTGATAACCGAACTTATAGTTTTACGCAGAAATCCCCACAATAACGCGGAAACTGCAAATATCCTCTGCCTTTTTTGTGGCAATAAATATATTTTTTTCTCCAAAAACCGGGTTTTCCAATACTTTTGTCATTCAACCTTCCGAGTTGCATTTCTTGGCGGGGAATTTAAATTAAAAGATGGGTTTACCTTGAAAAGAGGCGAATACGAGTTTAGCTTTACATTTTCTTTAAGGGTAATACATTAAACTGAGTTTAAAATAAAATTAAAGTGTTTTGGGAGCATGTTTGGGGGCATATTTAGGGTTTACACTATAAAAATAGGCAATTTTATTTTTATTTTATTTTATTTTTTCCAAAACACAACAATGCGGTTTTTCCACTATACGTGGTTGCTCTTGGAACATAACCCCCATGAAAAGCAAGGGATTACTGTATAAAATATGAAAACTTGGCTGAACTCAAACCCTGCCCTCATTACCTCAGGAACTGGGTTTAAGGGGGATTTCACCAAAACATCTCCAGCATATCTGACCTGCTTCCATGGAAAACAGGTTGGAGGAGAGAGAATGAAGTAAAGGAGACGAACCTGAGGTGTTCCAGAGCTAAAGCCGTCTGGTCGAAGTCTCCAGACTCCTCAAAAACCACGTGGAGCTCCTGAAGGGGCACGTTGCTCTGCGTGGCCTCCAGCAAGGTTTTCATGGAGTCCTCCGTCAGCTCACTGTCTCGGGTCTCCCACTGCAGCGGCAGAACCAGCTCCACCTTGGCTCTCAGCTCCTTATAGTCAACGTCCACCACCTACAAAACACACGACGGCCCATAAACCACAGAACACTCCTGAGTAGAGGTGTGAACCTTCACAGGCCTCACGATTCGATTCAATTACAATCGTGTCAACGATTCGATATCTTGATGCATCACGACGAACTCCAATAATTTTATACATTACTTCACATTATGTTTTCAAATACAAGCAGTGAGAAGTAAACTTTCGTTTTTATTAAATGTGAACAAAAATTGTGACCATTACACTTAATTGTAAACAGAAATAAATATAGACAAAGCTCATCAAAACGTAAACAGAAATTGTGCCCATAGCATTAAATTGTAACCAAAACAAGTAGAATAGGCCCCGCCTACATCTTCAATGAATATGGTCAAAATATTCTGCAGTGCTTCTTTTTAACTAGATTTTAAAAATCAAGCAATGTCATCATGATATAATCGATTATGTCCTGCCACTGCATCGATGCATCATCGCCCACGTCTGCATCGCAATGCATCGATTATGTGATTAATTTCAACACCCCTATTGAGCAGTTCCTAAAATGCCTGTCAATCAAAAAGTTTCAGATCACTCAATGGTCAGTTGCCTTCTATTTAAACATGATGCAAAACCATTTCTGAGACTAAAACTATGAGTATCGGCCAGTACTGATCCAATATTGTTATCCTTAGAAGCTGCTTTGCTTCAAAATAAGTTATTTTGTATATAAGTAACATGGTCTAACTACTCGATGACTCCTTTACTCCAACTGTTTTTACCTAATATTGACTAAAGACTATATATTTACTGTGATTTTGTTATTGATCTTATTATTTGACCTACTTTACTTCACTTTACTTCCTTAGATTTGTAGCAGAATTGGACTGGGCCCATCCCTTTTCCCCCTTCAATATTTGATCCAGTGTTTTCTACTGATAACGGCTTGATGCCCATACCAGGCACTGGATTAGTGCCATGTGTAATTTGAATGTAGCCTTGGACTTCCCGCTCGTCCTCTCCCCCTACTTCACCCTGGGCAGGCCCTTAAAAGTTACAAGTTCCGCAAAATGATAGAATATACTCAAGTAGTATATAAGATGCAGGTGTACTTCAATAAGCATGAAAAAGTTAGTCCTATGAAAAAAGGGAAACTTGTGAGGACGCATTATAAGTCCCAATATCAGTTATTGATTAAAGTATAAAACATATTGATTAAAGTATACAGTTGATACTCTACTGATACTAGTTTACTGTTTTTGAGTAATATTTTTTTAAAAAGCTGCTGGATTTGGACCAAAGTTGACTTGATTCCAGCTTATTTGAGCATCTGTTAAACATGAAAGGTTTATAAGAAGCTCCAGCCTGGTGGTCTCAGTTCGAGTGGTAAATGTGTGTTTGGATCGTTAAGCATTGTTTTGTGTTGTGCAACTGTTAAATCATGCAATCTGCCTTAATTTGTATGTTTCTCGGTAGTTCACAGCCTTGAGGTTGGAACAAATGTGTGTTCATGTATTAGAGAAAGGACTTAATTATATTTTTATTAAACAAAAGCCACCCTATTGCAGAGTGGAGTGGTTGTTATGTCTGAGCATTTACATAATCGTAATCCAGGGAAAGTTGCGAAAGCACTGAAAATCTACTTTTTGGAGAGTGGGTGGGGGAAACCTGAGCACTGAGAGGGAGAGTCTGAACGAAACTCTCGCTTTCAAAGGTGTGCTTTAAAGTCATGCAGGTTCATTCTAAGGTGACTGGAATGTATTAAGTAGTAATTATCTCCACCCTGCTTCTGTCTGGCTTTAGCATACTGTCCCCACACTCGACTCATTATTGTTTTCTCGCTGGCGGCCACTTGGCTTGTGGATCTCTGAGAGCGGACCGTTAACGAGCCCCGAGTGTCATGTGACGGACATTGGAAACAGCGCGAGAGAGGAGTAGCTAAGCATATGGTTGTGCATTCCCAGCAGGATGACAGAATGCCCTGGAGATGAGGCCCGCATGTTTATTTTTAGTGAAACTTTGTTTGGCATGTGTGTGATGGGGAAATGCGTTACTCTCAAAAGGCATTGTCTAGAAGTGGAGACCGTGGTACAGTATACAGCATGGCACAAAATTTTAGATGTATTTATTTGTTCTGCGCTCTAATTATTTCTGTTAAACAGCAATAAGCATTCAAATCAAATGTAAGGAATTGAAACTCAGAATTAGGAGATGTTGTCAGGTTTTACAGGTACTCTCTTGTTCCACTTACCCAGACCACATACTTGATACACACCAATCAGTCATAAGATTAAAACCACCTACCTAATATTGTGTCGCCTCCCTTGTTCTGCCAAAACCATCAAGGCTTGGACTCCACAAGACCTCTGAAGGAGGGCTGTGTTTTCTGGCACGGAGACATTTGCCACAGTTCCTTCAAGTCCTGTAAGCTGAGAGGTGGGAGCTCCATGGATCAGGCTGGTTCCTCCAGGACATTTTTTGAAGTGTGGCAGGTCACATTATACTGCCATTAGGGAATACTGTTGGCATAAAGGACGTTACTTGGTCATCAGAAACGTTTAGATTGGTGGTTTGTGTCAAACGTCCACATGAATGCCAGGACTCAAGGTTTCCCAGCAGAACATTGCCCAGAGCATCACACTGCCTCTGCCAGCTTCCCCACGTAGGCGCCACAGACAAACCTGGCTATCCTCATGACGTAAAAGACGATTCGTTAGACCAGGCCACTTTTTTCCATTACTGCATGGTTCAGTTCTTATGTTCACATGTCTATTATAGGTACTTTCGGCAGTGGAGGGTTGGCATGGGTGCTCATATATTCTGCATTAACTTTTTGTACTACAACAACTTTTCTGTGGAATTTCACCAGATGCCTCCCCATGTGCACCTAGTGGGTAGAGGTGTGAACCTTCACTGGCCTCACGATTTGATTCGATTACGATTATCATGTCAACGATTCGATTCGATATCTTGATGCATCACATCAATTTTATACATTACTTCACATTTTTATGTTTTCAAATACAAGCAGTGAGAGGTAAGCGCCCGTTTTTATTTCAAAAAACGGAAAATGTGAACAAAAATTGTGACCATTACACTAAATTGTAAATAGAAATAAAGAATATAGACATAGCTCATCAAAATGTAAACAGAAATTGTGCCCATAGCATTAAATTGTAACCAAAATAAGTAGTCCACATCGTCCACTTCTGCATCGCGATGCATCGATCATGTGATTAATTTCAACACCCCTACTAGTGGGTAGGATACTTGCCTCCAGATCAAGAGGTCATGGGTTTGAATCCTACCTTCAGTACACCACCACTGGGTTTCTGAGCAAAACCCTTAACCCCAAGTTAGTAAATGCCGTAAATGTAAATGTCATGTAAATGACCTTGTCGCCACTTCACCACTTGTCCTTCCTTGGACCCTTGGAGACGCTCTAATCCAGCCGTCACAGTCCGGTCTCTGTCGAAGTTACTCAGATTCTTATGCTTGACCATTTTTCCTGCTTCCAACACATCAGCTTCCAGAACTGACCGTTCACACACCGCTTGATATATCCCACCCCTTGCCAGGTGCCATTGTAACGAGATAATGCACGTTATTCGCTTTACGGGTCGGTGGTTTTAATCGATGTAAATGTCATTCTGAGACAAAGATGTTTCTTTCCTGTCTGGACTTTGACCTCTTTAAAGTTTCCATTGTGTATTCATACAGGAAACTCACAAAAGGCATGAACTGTTCTATGCTAAATCTAGGTCTTGTGGTCCTTTTGACTTTCAAATTTATGATAAAGCAATGTGTCTGTTCCATTTGATTTCTAACTTGGTTTCTGACTCCTGATTTTTTTTTTTTTTGGATGATTTGATCCTATCGCGCTGAAAGAAGAACACCTACACAGTCATGTTGCCTTAAGCATGATTGCATCAGAGTCAAGTTATGACTAGTATCTGGTGTCACGGTCAGGTGAAAACCTGTTTAAATTTGGCACAGATATGAAATCAGCAAAAAAAAACTTGGGCCTGCACACCCAGCATGTGGATGTGTGGATGTTGTGTTCAAGACTATTGAGCTAGCTTTGCAAATGTTCATTTGAGGGGATAATGTGTCCATGAAAAGACACTGAGGTGTAGCTTTGTTCAGCTGAGTATTGTTTTCAGTTAAGGGCCACCACAAGCAAGTTTGTGGGATGGCAAGTGTTCTTGAATATTTTTTTTTTATATTTCAACACTTTCAACACTTTCAAGGGCACTATATTTAACTTCTCAGCTAGTTGTACATTTTGCTCCCAGTCATTACAGAGCAATGTTAAATATACATGCATTTTTCATTTGCACTCATTGAGGGCCAAATGAATGCACAGTGTTGGAGCTTGTAAGGAATACAGACGTTTTCACATCTGTATTGTAAGGTCAGTTAAACAGAACATATATAATGTTGCTATGTGTAGTCATGAATGTAGCTCTTGAATTTGCAAGTAATTATTTAGGAGTTGTCTTGTTATTGATTGTTCACAGAACACAGTGAAATGTTCAAGGTCTTTTTAAGGGAGGACATCATAATGCATGAAAAATGACAAGCATGGCATGAGACCACAAGATTGGATGTAACTGTGTGGGTCTCATGGCTAATACGTGAGAGTAGCAGCCCAGTAGTCATAATTTTGGAAACAATACGCTAAATATCTTAATTAACGGATTATGCTTTATTTATACCATGTTTTCCAACGGTGGCTGCAGAAAGTGTATGACTGTCGTTTGGTTACCAATGATTCAACGTTTTACAGTCATGAAACCTCAGTTCTGTACTTTTGTTGAACGTTATACGTTGGAAAATGACTAAAGTGTCAATGAGTGTGACGATCTGATAAGTGTCACTTTATCAGCACTGAACCTCTGACTTCCCTCCTCCTATCTGGGTTAAGAAATGTGATAGTCATCGAGTGTCTGCAGCGCGTAAGTAGGCCTAAGCACTAATCATTATGAAGGAGATTTGCTTGGCTTAAGTGTTGTGTAGCCTTGCCCAAACCACTTTCACTTCAGAACTCTGTGCTGGTTAATGGTTAATGCTAACCAAACCACTGAAAGAAGAGTAACTTCTAGCTCTTGGAATATTTGCTATGCGCTAACAGTGTGCTGCATGAGTGGTTAAACCATCAGTCCCTGGCAACTGTCAGGCCAAACCAGCACTTGCTCCTCATCTAGTGGAGACGCAACATTAAAAAATCATTTTTTTTTTCTATTGTGAAAGATCAGTTTATGTTTTTGTAACTATGTTTTGTATCCAATACCCATAACCCAGTCATGGGGTTTATTAAAACGATTTATTAGTTTGGAAACAGTGAAAATGTCTTATTTTGCTCACACTGAACATCTCCACCAAGACCAAAGATTCTCATTGAAGAAGCTCAGTTTCCAGATGGCTTGGGTATCTGTCCTACAGGGGTCTAACAACACAAAGCAATTTCATTTACAGTATTGGATTTATGGTTTAGTATTTTCTGGATGTTTGAAACAGAATTTAAAACGATGTCTAATTATGTTGTTGCCCGTCTCACTGATGACTGTAGAGCTGGGAGTCAGGAGGAGTGCTGGATTTGGTTATTTGATTGGTGTTTGTTTGGGAACTTCAGTGTTCTAACATTGCATTTGAATGATGCAGCAGTTGTTTAGAGCCTCGCAATCTGAGTTGCTGAGAGGCAGCCTGTGATTTTCTAAAAACAACCGAAACGCTCCCATTTAATGGAACAAACTTGTGAACACCAGCTGTGATACTGCACTTCGTCAGCTGCCTTTTGTCAAAACATGATTAAAAACTGACAGGCATCGTGCTGAGGGAGTGCCAACTTACCTACTCAGACAGAACGAGGTCAGTTGTGGTCTGCCAGCCACAGATAGCTGTGGCATCTCTTAGAATTGCTTTGTGATCTCCTGATGATGGGGCCAACATGTAGATGGAAGCACCATTTGGAAGCGCTAATTAGTTTAAAATCCGCTATAAGCTACTGAAACTGTGTTTAAGTAGCAGACTTGCTTTCCAGTCTAAGTTGGACAGTTTTTGCGAAACTTTATTTAGTAGCATTTATATGGAGCAGTCTAACGGTATAGAAGTCTGCTGCATATTATTGGGTAACTAAGTGGCAAAATTAATAGAGTCCATTTGCTGTGATGCCATTTGCACATTTTACATGTATGTTTTGTGATGTCACAGTGTAACAATGCATTATTACACCCCAGCTGTTATGTTTGGCTGTTACCAGACCTCTTCATCAAGTCTCCTCTATCAAGACATAAACAGAACACATGTTCAGCAGTTGTTACTGCCGTTTGTGCGATATTTGGGTTTCTATTTTCAAAAAGTGGTGAAGGTATCTCTTGCATGCTTTTTGGACATGGTCCATTTTTTTGTAGACCTGCTGATTTCTGGAGTAGTTTAAACACTGGACATATTTATATTCCATACTATTCAAAATCCATGTTGGAAACTGCTTATTGTAAGAATCGGACAAGTCTGCAGAACTGAGAGTGAAAGAATAGGAGGATTATGTAGGATATGGAGCCTTCACATATCACATATGCTCTGACAAAATGTTATTGTATCTGTATTTGCTGCTTTGGCATTCTTTTGTCAGTGAATTGCATGAATGAACCTGTAAGCGTGGGTTCAGAGTTTTGATTTGAATGTAAGTACTGATGTGATGATGAATTCATTAGCCCGTGTTCCAGATGAGTAGAAATGGCTTACTTGTGGTTGTGCATAAAACTCATTCAGTACCACTGAAGTGAGCCATGGAGAGAATGAGTCTTTGGTTTCTTTCCATAGTGAGGTGGAACGCTCTGTTTGTGTAGAAAGTTATTTTTCCTTTACAGCTATGCTACCTTTCTGGAGCACTTACATTGTACTGTGGTTTGATGTAAAATATATGAACTAAATGCTACACGTAATGCTTTATTCTGGACCAAGAGAACCAAACTACATTATAAATGCACCCCTCAAGACCAAAGGAGCCAAACTACATTATAAATGCACCCTTAAAGACCACGAGAACCAAACTACATGTATAAATGCACCCTTAAAGACCAAGGGAACCAAAAAAAACAAATATAAATGCACCCATATATAAATGTGACTGAATATTTTGTTGCGATCTCTTTTCTAGTTAAAACGGTTCCTTGAATCAAAACGATCTGTTGTAGAAGGATCAGAAGGATCTGTTGTAGAGTAGGTGTTGTCATTCCATGCAGCTCCATCAGAAGGGACTGCCGTCTTACAGCAGTGTGTGAAAAGTGGAGCGAGCCCTCGTCTCCTGACTCCTCTGCCCCAGAGGCAGCCATGTGTGCAGAGTTCCAAATGTTAAATATTTAGGAAGTTAATCAAAGCCTCCAGGAGTTTGTTTTCCGTTCACTGATGAAGAGCACTCAGGTTACTGGCATCAGTTTTCTGCTTAAACCCAAGTATCACCAGAGTGTGCACCTCCGCGTCTAGCTCTCTCTCTCTCTCTCTCTCTCTATCTCTTTTTCTTTCTCCTCAGTTCTTCCTTCTCTAATCCGCCTGCCTTGTTTTCATATGAATTGATTCACAGGTGCAGGGTGGCCTTGACTAAGCATCATTCAGGTTTCCAGTTAATGTGCCTGGTCCTGTTATACTCCCCCTGCTCTAAAAGGCTCTAAAAGTCAAAGAGCTGTCCCAGTGGCACTGCTCCAAAAGTGATTCTTCTTTATGTCTCAATAATAGTGTCAGTGTTTGGCCCTCTAATGTAAAACGGCACTAAAACCTTTGGCAGTTGTGCAATCTCATTTTCCTGTGACCATTCCAGCTCTATGAGTCACCTGCGATTGTGGTGTTAGTGGGCGGGACCAGTTGGGCTTAAACTTAAGCTGCATTCTTCTCTCTCTTGACTGACAGAAAATTGGCTGTGCAAGAAATAGTGCATAGGCCGCTGGCAAGGCCAGGATTCAGTATCACTCACTCGTGTCCCTCTGAGACAGAACGACTGCAGGTCAGTGCACAGTACACTTGTAGATTGACCGTCTGTTTGGCTGTAATAAAGTACGAGCGTATTCCAAATTTCTTCATCATAGTGAACCAGAAGTGTGATTGTGTGGTTGCTATATAACCAGTGTTTGTAGACACACAGACATTGGTTTTATGGGCAAAAGACAGTTTGTGTTTAAAAAAAAATCTTCCCTGATTCTCTGATCTCCTGATTCAGAGGCAGCATTACTGCTGTGCTCCGATGGGGAGGAGGGGGGCACGAGAACACTCTGGCTCTTACCAAGCCATTTATGGTTAAGGACGGCTGAAAGTACACATAGCTGCGTTCACAGCCGTATCATCTTTAATTAAACCACAACAAACAGTGACACGTCGTTTTTTTATAGCTGACCTGACCTTTAGTGTGTTTTGCTCCCCGTTTGTTTCTTCGCGTTTGGTTTTTCACTTTTTGTCACACTCCAGAGGCGCCAAATTCAGATTTAAAAAGAATGATAATTATCTAATGCTGACACAATCAAGCTATTTAGTAAAGGCTTCCAATGGTGTAGCACTAAGAGACATACTTAACATCTATTGTTGAGTCCTATCTGGGGAGATGACTGGTTTATCCAGTAGTGTGTAATCACTGTGTCACATGGTTAACAGACATTATTTATGATGGGTCTATTTGAATGATGTAAAAGCACCAGTTGAGTCTTGTGGTTGAGTTCCCTGGACTGGTCACTGTCCTTTGACTGTAGGGATGTCACGATTAAACGGTTTCACGTTTAATCGTTCATCTAAAACGGCACAATCAATTAATCGTAAAGGCTCTTCACCGCCATATTTCAGTTGGTGCTCTTAAAAGTGTAGATCACGACCGTGATCTCAACAGATTGGCGGGACTCATCTGGAACGAAACCGTTTCACTAGCGGTGCACTTGTGCTAGAAACACACAGACAGTACGGTCAGCGAACAACGGCTCACTTGACCGCGCTAAACAACGGCAGAGGAAAAATCTGAATACGCTTTATTTCCACCAAAGAAGCGATGGAAGTCTCCGTATGGGAAATGTTAGGATACCCCAAGCATACAGATGGATATATTCAAGACGATGGGTCTTTTTGTGTCTTTCTTTTTAAAAAGACAGCCGTAAATAAAAGGTAAAAATATCGTGAAATTAATACATGCGAAATAGTCATGATAATCATGAAACCGTCATTATTTCCCCGACGATAATCGTGCCATCAAAATCTATTATCGGGACATCCCTATTTGACTGTTGCTTTCTTCCCACACTTTAGTCTAGTCCTGATTACATTTATCTCCCTCAGCTGAAGTGCCGTAACTCTCCATCAAAACCTTTGGCAGGGGATGGTTTATAGCAGATTAGGCCGTTTTCCTTGAAAAACACGGAGCAGTACTAATCAAACCACAGGGCTATCTTTAGTGCTGACCTGAAGTGGAGCTTAGTAATGAGCACATCATCCTTGGGTGTCTCTAATTAATCAGTTGACGTTCTCCAGACTTAATTAGATTGCTTGTTGAATCCACTTATGTGATTAATGTAGTCGAGGTGCTGCCTTAGCCTGAATGAGGAGAGACTGAAGGACACAGTAAAGGCTTCGGCATTACCCCGCACTTGAGCTGCGGGCAGACCGTGACTATTACAACTAGGCCTTCCGTCACTACAGATTAATAAATCCCCTTCTGTAATGAAACCAATTGCTGCTAGCATTACTGTGGAATTTCTAATAGCACAGTAGTACCAAACGCAGACATTTGGAGAAATACGTTCTGCATGAAAAGTACATTCTACATATGTTTTTTCAACAGATATTAAAAGAGTGGTTTTATCAAAATCTTTCCTTGCCAGTTTCTGGCTGAAAAAGAACTGTGGAACCAGAAATAACCTTTTCTTGCTTCAAATTTTGTCTCTTGCTGATGTAATTGGGAGCCAAAACAGCTTCAAACTACAAGAGGTGGGCGTGTAGGTGTTACTGTGTCCTGCCCAGTGGGGTGGTATGCTCAAAAAATTATACATTATGTGCCAAATGATTTTAGGGAGGCTTGCACACTCATACACACACACACACACACACAAAGATTAGTGTGTTTAGGCATTGCCTGGGAGTGCCTCTGTAGCTGGCTCTTTCAAAACATTACATTTTCAAAAATAAACCTTAGAAAGATTTCAGTGGGAACAAATGTGTGAACTTCTTGGGCTGACGATGGGCAATTCTCGCATGATTTAATTTTAGGGAGCCTAAATATTAGAAATGCGTACGCCAGAACAGCTGGTATAGATGTTAAAATATATTTTATCTTGTATGTAGTGTTTTTTCAGTTCTTTAGTGATCGACTTGTCCAGGTTCCCTATTTTAATTTCCCACCAATCTTCTCTGAAAGCCCAGAAGACCCATTCAGTATTGCAGCCTTCTCTTTTGCAATGTTTAGCGAAGTTTGGTGCATTGGAATTCATAGTTGTTGGTATTACTTTCAAGTCACAAAGTCTTCCGCATTTGATGAGTCGATTTCCACATTCCAGCGACTGTGTCAACAAGCACTCGTACAAAAGCTAGGCTAATCCTCGGAGGTCAACTCCTGGAGTAGTGTGGCTCCAGCGGCTGTTTTCCAACCAACCCCTCTGAGATTTAGAGATGGGTGGTTGATTCCATTCACTTTGTCCGTGTGCCATCCAAAGGTGATGTTTAATTGTGGATTTCATGGACTGATGGGCAAATGACTCTTTTATGGTCTCCTTTTACTTCATGCTGTTGTTGATCAATCATTCACACAGGGAGAGGAGCGATGGTAGCCTAGCTTAAAGGTTTCGGCTTTGCGTGTTAAGTAAAGTAATGTAAAGCGGCCCCTTATAGTCAGGTGTGAACACACCACACCACACAGTGTGAACAGTGTGAATTTTTTTTCTCTGCATTTAACCCATTTGCCAAGTGAAGCAGGGGGGGCTGCCACCAACGAGGGGCACTGGGGAGCAGAGTGTGGGGACGGTACCTTACTCAAGAGTAGCTCAGTGGTGCCACTAGCAGTCCTGGGATTCAAACCCGCAACCTTTGAGTGCTGGGGCAACTCCCTAACCACTAGGCCACTAGCTGCTCCTCATTTATGCTCCTCATTTTGTGTAGGCCAGTATTTTTTGTTCTTCTTACACTCACAGTTGACAACTGTTGAGTAATATAATGTCAATATATGTGAGGTCTGCTTAGCAGTAGGGGGTCTTCCTCGTCCCAGGATTGCTAATGGCTGTATAAATGCCTGCATGGTTACAGTCTGAAAAATGCGAGTTTGCGAATGAGTGAAAGTGTAGTAATGTGATTTGTAAATTATAAATCGTTACTGTAATACTTTTTTGATGGATAGTGTTTCTTTGAGTGTCTTCATGTGTCTGTGTGACTCTGTGTGCGTGCATGTGTGTGTGTGTGTGTGTGTGTGTGTGACTTCAGTGGTGGGGCTTGTGTAAATAGTTTGAATTCCACAGCGCTCTGTGGTCCTAGCTTCATCTGAGTCCACTGTCTGTCCCTCCCTTTGCTCCTCCTCCTTGAGAGCCCTCTAGTAAACACAGCAGACACAAGCGCGGTTCCGTACAGAGCCATTGTACATGCAAGATCCGTCCATTTGCAGCCTTATGTACAGAAGACCACTTGTTGTCAGTGACCTCAGATGGCACAGTAGGCTAACAGTCAGTTTGAAACAGACAAAACAATTCATTTTCTTATATTACAGAAAGATTGCCTGGAGAAAAAAACCCTTCATATACTGTTACTGAATTTAGAGTGAATGAGAGCATATCACTTCAATTCTAAGGTCCTTGGTGTTTATCCACTATACTATCCAACCAACTGCCCATCAATATCAGATCTGCACCAGCTGTAGCTTTAAGAAGCTGCTAAAACCTATAACATTCTCGTTTTCCCTCTTTTAAATATCTGCACTTCTGTTGCACTTCTATTTTCTTTTAGCGATTTTCTTCTTCTTTTTTTCTATTTTATTATTATTTTTAATCATTCAAAGCACATTGAATGACGTTTGTGAATGATAATGTGATGTGTAAATATATTTGACCAGACTTGACCAGTATACTAGTGACTGTAACTGTTGCCTTGGAATATTCCTGCCCTCTTTGAACACAGGGAATCAAATATATATATATATATTATATTTATTAGACCTTTAACGGTACATGAGTCATGGTTCGGTACATAATGCCGTATGGAGAAGACGTGATTAAAGTAAAGCGGAACTAAATTTACGTGTGAGTTCTGTTGCATTTTCGCCTCGGTGTTAGCGGCTGCTAACCAGGGGTCGTTCGCTCGGGAACTGAGCAGGTCCAAAAATGAGAAGATAGGGGGCGCTAGGTCTGTGCTCTCCTCCCTCAGAACGGGAGCTTTTATTTTCTTTCTTCAAAAAGAGCATTCGAGGGGCGAAAAGCACTCGCGAACGGAGAGGCCATGAAAAGAAACACAGAAAAACTTCCTCGCACTACGACACATACACCCCTGAAAAACTACATATCCCAGCATGCATGGTTCCTTAAAGGAACAGGCTCTGTAACAGTTTCATA
>JBBPCY010000037.1:5364443-5375693 GCA_037974405.1 Brachyalestes nurse
ACTTCAGCGTCGTGGGGGATCTGTACACTGTCTGTGACAAGTCAGCAGATGAGGGAGATGTAAGTACTTTCAAATAAAGTTTCATTTTGTTACGAGCAGCGTAAGGGGTGGGTGGAGCTTGGGATGAGGGGGCGTGGCCAGCAACAGCTTATTGCAGGAAAGGGACAGAGCCCTGAAACGGTGTGAAACTGTGGAGAATAAACCTGGTGATATCTCTTTATGTGAGAGTGATTTTGTTCAAAGAACTTCATGAACATGTTTAGTAGCCCATAGACCGATTATAACTTGTTTTGCATAATAGGTCACCTGTAAATGATTCTTGGCTTATGAGTGAATTAATAATTAACATTACAGACTTTCAGCATCTCTTATTTAATAACTGTATTTAAAGTAATCCTGTGCAAAAACCTACTATTGCTTTTCAAGTAATCTTGGTAATCTTGTGACTGTGTTTATTCTCAGTGTTTTTTTACAAACAGTGTGATAATGGTTGGTTGTATTTGAGTCTGATTCATGACAGCATATTTTTGTACCATCTCAACATAAATATGTTGACATTGCTCTGATAATGTCATGAAATCAACCAAGACTGGTTATTATAACCAGTAATAGCTGTTTTTATAGTACCTGAATACAGTAATGCCAAAATTGTTGCATCACAAATGGTTGTAAGAGGGATGACAGTGTTTCTGATGCACCCTCTGCATAAGACAGATATGCTGGACCTATATTGCACATCTATTGCTATGTGTGGGATAATGTATAGCCTGACACCACTGATTTATCTTTACAGTAGCTCAGAATGTGACAGGCAAACTATAGGCGGACGTACGCCTCCTGAACAACGAGTGCTGAAGAAAGCGTAATACTGCCCTCATTTGATGGACTTACTCCACTGTAATGATATTAAACATGTTCCGTCCAAAACAAAACTGCATTAGAGGAATACATATATGTGCAAGAGTATTAGGCACCTGAAAAAATTATATTTAAAAACGGGTTAGCTGTGCAGTTACCTAAATTAAACCATTGTAAAAGACATACAGTGTTAATGCAGTAATACATTAATTATGTTTGTCATTCTGTTCACTTAACCATTCTGTTCACTCCACTTCTCATTGTGGAGGACCAGAATTACTTGTAGTTATAATTAAATACCTGGTTTGGCTCAATCAAATGAGCTGCTGATGGACTTTCACAGATCCTCGCAAAAGCACAGAGAAAAAATCTGAAACCAAACTATGTTCGTCTAACTAGTTCACAAACTGCCAACTACGTTTTAGACAAAACTTTATACTTTTACTGCTCTCTTATTTGTTGCCATTTATTGTAATGGTAACAAAACTAGAAATATTAGGTCCCAACACACACACACATTTGTAAGGATTAGTCATTGGTGGTATTCTTTTTTTTGATGATTTGATGATTAGTGAAAGCTTGCTGTCATGTTTCTGGAGCCATTAAACTGTACAGTATGAACCCACCACTTAATAAAATAACACAACCAGGTGGTGAAAATGAAAACCTACACTGACAAACATAACATTTTAACATCAATATTTAAATGTGCATTTCTTTTAACACATCACATTGCTACTGTTTTCACATTTTCTTCTTTTTTATGTGGGAGTTATTCTGAAAGTTCGACTTCCATAACAGCGTATCATCATCATATGATAAGCTGAATGCGTACAAAATGTCAGTTGCAAAAAGAGCCTATTTTGTAAATAGTTGCAAAGTAATTTTTTTGGTTTAATTTATTTACGAACACCAGTGCAGTGCCATGTATTGGTATGAGTATATAATGTTACTAAAGGCCTCGATGACGTTCCTTACTTGTAAATACAAGTAGTTCAGCCGAGGTGCCAAGTGTGAACTGCACCATCAGTTTTACAGTAAGCTACTACATGAAGAAGGTTTTTTTGAGACAGTTGAGAAGGAAGGGGTTGCAAACTCTGGCTCACGTTTTGTCAACTAGGTTGCCGACCACTCGTTGATGGACAGTTGACAGTTTTATCAGGCCTGTGTGTGATGTAATAGGCCCTGATGTGCGTACAGAAATCGTTCAACTTTCATCTTTCCTTCAGTCATATTTTGATGCTCCTGAACCTCCTGGAGATGTCCATTCTACAGACCACATCATTCTACAGACCACACCACGTCATGTGGCATCACTAGTTGGAATGTACTATGTGGAGACTCCACAGATCACAGTGACAGAATTTTAAAGCTCCTAAGCAGTCGTGTGTTATCATATTCCAGTTTCCCCCTAAACTGTGCTTTTGTGTATTACTTTACTTACCTTGACTCTCACATAGGGCTGCACGATTATGGCCAAAATGATAATCACGATTATTTTTATCAATATTGAAATCACGATTATTAATCACAATTATTATTTTAGGCAAAACATTTTATTGCACTTTCTATTTCAAACAAACAGTAAGTGAACAAGGCATTCAGTTCGAAATGAAACCTCAAATAAAAACTTATAAATAATAAAATAAAATTTACCCTAGACAAAGGGCTAACACGCACATGCACACACACACACTCACACGCACGTGCACACTCAATTTTTTAGGCAGCTTAATGAAGCCCTAACCTTACTTTCGCCCCCTGGTGTTTGGCTGAATATTGGTTGAGAAAGTGCTTGATTTGACAAGCAGCAGAGTCCGCTATTCAAATGTTAATATCGCCGACGGTCATCTTAATTTAATCTTGGCAGCCAAAATCGAGATTGCGATTAAAATTTGATTAATTGTGCAGCCCTACTCTCACATTAATAATGCCGTCTTTTATTTGTTTAATTGTACTTGGTGTGAAGTTGTAAATGGTCAAATACTGATTCTAGACCATTCAAAGGTTTGATGCTTAAAACCTAGTCAGATCGAGACATATTATTCGTATAAAGTGTCAACAGACAAATGTACTGATTCATCCATAGCCAAGTCTTTACTGGCTATTTTGTTCTTTTGCCATTTCCTTTTAGAATCATCTTATTGTGAAAGTACCACCATATCAAAATGAAGCCATCACCTCTCCTGTGTCTGTTGGGATCTACGTGGTGACTAATGCTGGACGTTCCCATGATGTGCAGCCATTTACCTATACTCCAGAGCCAGGTCTCCTCACCAGCCAAGCCTAATCACCTCTCCCTGAGCCCCACTTGCCCTTTTACATCACCTCTCTAGAGATTTATCACACTGGGATTATCTTTATTAGATGTGTTGGTCACAAAAAGGCCAAAATTAAGTGAAAGCAGTACAACAGGCTTCTTAATGTGTGCAACTATCACAGAAGCCCAAAAGAAATATTACTGACCTTTAAACACATTCTCATTTACAGTTATGGATGTGTCTGTGAAAAAAGAGACCTTGACTCCAGTCAAGCCCTGTTCCTTTGAACAGATGAAAGGTAACATAACAACAGCTTACAGTTTTATTGTAATATTAATAATTAAGGTAAATTGTTCAGACATCCACAGCTGTTCGATTAGATGGTTTTACTTTAATGAATATAGTATAAAATCATGTAACACGTGTTGACTGCTTTTACAACTGTCTTTTTAAACAGTAATGGATAGTGGCGGGCTGGTCTCAGGCTTGCCTCTGGTCAAAAGAGAATTTGTCACTCCCATGGAGGTCTCCAGCAGCTCTGCAACCTTTAAGGTTTGTTCTTGCAAAATTAAGAATTGAGTAAGATAGTGATGTGGGAGAATGTGTTGGGATATTACTTTAAAAAGATACTGATTCCATTTCACTTATTGCAGTGGGATACCTTTAATCATTATTTTTGGAAAATTACTCTAAGTAAGATTAATGACTCGTCTTACTCTATAAAACACAATTTTGCACCAGTCCTTCTGTTAAACAACAATTAAACTACCAGTAACAAATAATATTACTGGAACAGGTTACTTTTGGCCCATTACTATAATGAACAAATAAACAATGAATTCTTGTTTCTTTCTCTATTGGTTTCCTCAGCAGACCTCGGATCTGATGAACTCAGCCCAGCAGACTCTGGAAATGAATAATAACATCCCTACCAACAGTCAGACATTCTCTAGCTCTCTGGCTTGTCAACCAGCAGAACAAGAGCAGCCTCAGAGTTCTGTTTTGTCCAGCGAGGAAACATTAAACACCATTCAGCAACAAGACATTGCGCCCAACAACTCCTACCATGTCTCCGGCAAACCGCTGCTGCAACAGGGAGCCCAGCAGTTCCTTTTGGATACCGAGAGTCTGACGCAGGAGCGGTCTGGAAGCAGTGCTGGTACATTGGTGGGACTCTCCCAGATGGATGACAGCCCACAGCATCAGCTCTCTCTCCTGCCTCCAGATGAGGTGGCGCAGCTCGAGCAAGCGGTGCGGCAGCTGCAAGCAAAGGGATTCTGCAACATTCAGCTTCAGTCGGAAGATTCGCTGGCGAAGAAGCAGCAGCATCGACTTCAGCAGCAGCAGCAGCAGCAAATACAGCAGCAGATCCAGCAGCAGCAGCAGATCCAGCAGCAGCAGCAGATCCAGCAGCAGCAGCAGATCCAGCAGCAGCAGCAGATGCAACAGCAGCAGCAAGTCCTGGAGAACCTACAGCATCAGCTTTTTCACCCCCAAGTTCAAATGCAATGCAGTCCAGATCAGCAGAGCACCTCGCAAAACATAGTGGAGAACAGCAGTGCACTCTTCCAGCAGCCGTCTGCACAGCAACAGCAACAGCAGCAGCAGGCCGCTCTTTTTCAACAAGCGAAGGATCTCATCTCCATTCAGAGCGGCTTTCTTCCACAGGCCCCCTCTCATTCCTCTCCTCCTTTGTTCCACACCTCCAATTCCTTGGCTGAGGCCCAAGCCCCTCAGGAGGCACTGTTTCACACACAAAAAACCTCACCAACCCAGGAGCAGGTCCAAGCTTCCATTTTCCAGAGCACAATGAATGTTCTTGATGGGTCCAGCTTGTCTGTAGAACCTCAAGCTTCTGCAACCAGTATGTTCCTCTCCCAGAGTGCCTTACCCAGTCAGCTCGCAGTAAACGACAACCAGTCACAGCAGCTGGGCTTTCTTAGCTCAATGCAGACGTCTGCCCTTGAGCCACAGTCCATGTTCCAAGTCTCCAACCAACTGGCCCCGATTCAGCAGAGCACTCCCATGGAACAGCAATCGCCGCAACAGGCCTCACAGCCCCAGCCAGGCTCTCTGTTTCAGGGCCTCTCCCAGTCACCAAATAACAAGCTCTCCTCTAACCAGCAACAGACCGGCTTGCTCTATAACTCCTTGAGTTCCGCAGTGGCACCGGAACAGACCTCTGCTCTCTTGTTCAGTGGTCAACCGCAGATGCCTTCGATGAACAGCAATAGTTTAATTTCGCCAGACCAGCAGAACGCCTCACTCCCCTTCTCCCAGACCGGCATGGTCACGGTCAGGCAGGAGGAGCCTTCAGAGCCCATGTCCTTCCAGGATCAAAGCACTGAGGTGGCAAATCAGTCTGCAAGTAAGCAAACGCTGTTCCAAGAACAACAGCCCATGCAAGTCACGCCAAGTTCAGGCCCTGCCTCTCAGTCTTCGGTGAACCTTTTTATGGCCCAGCCCAACATGCCAAGAAGCTTAGCTCCCCAAGACGCACTTTTCGCTCCACACAGTGATGTGGCAGGACTTCAGACCTCCACCTCCTCACCAGTTCAGCAGCCTGGTTCCCTGTTTCAGACGACAGTGAGCGGAAGCCTCGACCAGCAGAGCCAGAGCCAGCAGGCCAACATCTTTCTTTTTGAAATACATAACCGTATTGAAATACATAACGGTAAGCATGTGTGTATGAATATTTCATCTCTGTTGTAATGCGCCACTCAGACAGGATGGTGTAATTATTACTTGTGGTTCTCGTGTCATCAACCTCAGTGTGATATGCCTTCTCACATCTGTAAAGTTTATGGTGCCTACTAAAAACCGAATGATGCCTAGTCGTATCCGTCCCATCCAACTGATCCAATCTGACCTGTACAAACATTAGAAAGGTTAAAAGAAATTATACCCCCCTTCTGCTTTGATTTTTCTAGGATGATTTGATGGCTGTAAATACTTTACTACTGACACGCTGCATTAACAAAAGACTGTAGACGTAGATGGCTTGGATAAGACAAATTATAAAAAAAAGGCAAGAACATGTTTTCTGCATGTGATCAGTGGAACTCTTTTTTTGTTTTTCGGTGTGATGATGTAAATCCATGAATCCAGTAAAAGACAGATCAGAGATATCTTAAACTGTGGGATTTGATCGTAAGCGTTACATGTGTCCCGTGGTGATGATGTTTTATTTACCACGGGACTAAGAAACCCCTTATCACCCCTTTAGTGAAGAAATATTTTGTGTTTGACTGTTTGAGGACTGATGGTACTGGTTTATCTTATGTTCTAGAGTGCAGTCAGATGATGAACTCTCAAGGAACCACACTCTCTGACCAGATCATTGCCATTAGCCAGTCGGGTCGGAACCAGAGGGAGAGTGACGGGCAGATCCATTCCTTACTCAATCAGTCCTTGTCAGAATCTGGCAATGTACAAAATGTCCTCACCACCTCCCAGAACATGGAGAAGATTGACGACCTCCTTGTGAGCCTTCAGGAGCAAGGCAGCAACCTCCCTCATTCCTATTAGGACCTCACACGCCCCCCAGGTAAATACTTCTAATAAATGTTTATGATAAAGATACCGTTTAAAGTACATTATATGTAAGATTTTTTTTTTTTTTTTTAATGTCTAACCTAATTCTCAAGCATACAGTCCTGTGGAGATGTTTGAACACTCCACTGTTTTGGTGATTTTATGAAAGCAAGTGATGTTAATTTAACATAATATACACATAAAACTATACTCAGCAAATAAATAGATGTTCTGCACTAAAAATAGCAGAAAATGGCGTTTTCAAGTTTGCATCCTGTAGAGGTTTTGTTAACTTCTGTTCAGTTAGAAAATCAGACAGTATATACAGTAGTGGCCAAAAATGAAGGCCACCTGCATATTTTGCAACACTGCGATATGGTTTTTAAAAAATACGGAGTAACATACCATTAACACTACATAAAATCGGTATTACAGTTAATAATCAATTTATTTTGTGCTGATCTCGATGCCAAGCTGTACTGTCCGAGACGATGCAGTGTGAGGACTTCCTGTGACCATGTTTTTCAAACATCGATCCTCGCAAACTGTTGTCTTACGTCTGCGGCCACAATTTCAGGGGCCTGTGTCCCGTAGAGGACGATTTCAGGGCATTCTTGCGAAAATTTAATTGCGAAATTTTCAAATGATTTACAATGTTGTGCTGAGAATACCCTTCAGCATGCAAAGTTACTACTTTTACAGATTCACTGCTATCAGGCTTTTTACCCATACTGCAAAATAAACAGTAAAAACGGAAGTAAACAAAATAAAACTGGAAGTACGCAAAACACCACGAATCACAACCGATAGAAAGGAAATAAGTAAAAATATAAACAATATTTAGCAGTATTTGGCCACTGCTGTAATTCTAAAACAGATCTTTTGAATACAACAGTAGCTTCATTTTCTACTTATATTGGATTGACTTGTCTTTATTTGTTCCTTCAGACACGTTTGGAGAACAGAGTGAAATTCATTACGGATCAGTGGAGTCCTGATGAAGACGTGAGCTTTGTGAATGTATCGTTTTGATATCAGCGGAACAGAGAGGGGTGTGTAGGTCGAGACGTCAAGGAGTTACTACAGTCATGCCTTAGTTGAACAGTGTCACTACAAACAAAACCGACTGAGATATGCTATGTCTGTCCAGATAAGCACAGTGTACCTTTGTGGCATTTGTTCTTAGCTGTGAATGAAACATATCATAAAAGCTAGAATGTTTGCTGGTTTTTGTCAGTACTCGGTGCAAGCACTTTTTTTACAAAGGTGTATCGGCAAGAGAGCACATTTTGAGCTCCCTTTTCTGTGTGAAATTGTGACTGATGCATTTTCGTCTTTTGTTGTAAAACGTGTCCTTTAACCGTTTTATGAGAGAAAGGATTTTAAAAGAACTTATTTTGACATTTGATCCCAGTAGCACTTTATTTGTTTAGCTTTGTGTATCCCAACTCTGCCCTTCCTAAAAAAAAAGTCATAGATTTCTACTAACATGAAAAAAACCCCCATAATTTTCTTCTCATGCAGGTTATGTGGTCTGTGGAACGTAATGCCTTGAGAGTCCAAATCTCTTTCTCTTTTTTCTTTCTAATGTGTGCATTAGGGTGTTTTTGTGAAAAAGCATATGTTAGTTGCTATACGGATTCTAAGACATCTACACATCTCTCTAGACAATGCCTCTGTGCTTCGTTTGATTGTTTCCTAGCATGTGGCACACTGGTACTGGGCAGTTTGACTTAATTTCGCAAACAGAGGTGATTCTTTGGCTCCATTTACCGACATTTTCCAACAATCCCTTTATTTTACGTTTTTTTCATCGCTCATTTTTTAACCAGGTTGTCTCACCTTGGTGCTGTATGCAAGAGAAAAACAGCCTTTTAATATGCCTTTAACTTTATCGTAATAACTTTATACATAAAACCATATTCTTACTACAGAATATTAACATTCTAGCTTGTAGAGGACCAGGTAAGGCCTCGACTTCAGGCCTCAAGCCAGCACCACCTTTTACAAAACTTTGGCCAGTTTTATGGCTCAGATGGAAATGGTAGGTAGGGCTGCTTCGTAATGGAGGGAAGAGTAGAATGTGAAGTGAGCTGCATTATTTTGCTCTCAGAATCAATGCCAGGCTTGTTGTAAAGCTGCCAAACATCTTTTTATTTGGTCGCGGTAGGTGTCACATTATGAATATTGGGCTAGTTGAAAATCAGCTAGCAGAATGTTTGGTTTTTTTTTTTTTTTTGATTGATTTTCTTGTGAATATAATCACATGTATACATTACAGGGGCCCTGCCCTGTGTAATATTTGAAGCAATAGCTCATTTGAGCTTTTATTGCAATAATTAGCACCAGTTTGGGTTGTCGTGTCTCTCGTGACGTTATAACATTTTATGCCTAGTTTTGAATAGTGACTATTCTGACCTCTGTTTAGGTGGGGGGTGCTCTTTTAGGTCTTTAAAGGAGTCCTCTGCATAGGGAAGAGCTGTGAACTTGAATCGAAGAAAAAAGCTGTCTGTGATTGGCCTTCATCTCTGGACAATACTGAGTTTCATTGATTTGTTTGTTTTGTTTCTACCTGTCATTTTAATATTTATGTGAATATCTACAAATATTGTCTCTTTTTTGTCAGATTTTGAAAACTGTACTAGTACTTTGCTTTCGAAAACCCATTTCTAATTTATTTTTTGCGTAGTTATCGTCTCCAGAACCATTCAAACCAGCCTCTGTCAGCTCCATAATAGTGATTTAAAAAAAACCACCTCTGTATTATGTGATTATCCATCTTCAGCGTATCATGTATCCATTTTATTTGAGAGTAGACATGTAACAGATTTAACATTCCTGATTCTGTATGTTGACATTTCTTATTTTTGAGATTAGTTTTTTTAATGCAAGGTCAAAGCAGATGTCCCAGTCATATTTATTGGATCGGAATGGTGGAGATGGAGTACACTATATAAATATTTGGGGGAAATGAAGCCATATAAGCAAGAAAATGACAACGTAACAAAATTTAACACTTATAACCTCATCTGACTTTGGACCAATAATAATGTGTGTCATCATTTTTCCATTTGTTTTGTTTGTTTGTTTCTTATTGTATATACAATATTTAATCCTATATTTTAATTTAAGTATCCCATGAGCTTAACGTGTGTATGCAATGCATTTTGTAGACCTGTAATGCATTTTAGTCAGTAAAGAAAAGAAAAATATGAAAACGAATGGACCTTTCTGCTTCTCACTTTACACAATGAACTGCCTTGTGGTGTTCAGCTCCTCTCTTTGTATTTTTTAGTTCCTCCAGGTTCTTTTTAAAGACGTTATAATGTAACTGTGTGTCATAAATGTTACTACACAAAGATTAACCTCATGAATATCATCGGATAACTTTTCTATTTGAAGTGATGGCGGCTTTACGTGACAGCTGGGGTTAAACCAGGTTATTTTCTTGCCATTCCCACCCGTTTTGATGGTGAGACTTCAATAAGTAATTGTTTTCTCTGTCTTTATCATGAGTACCTGAAAAAAAGAAAGTGCTGTTTCCCAGGAATATTTGGTGTTTGTTCATCACATAATGTTTTCGTTTACTTTGATTTAAAAAAAAAAAAATAGTTTATATGTATAAAATCCATTTGTTCAGTCCAGATATGACTTCAGGCTGCTATGCAGTTAATGGACTCAATACTCACAACTTTTCTTTTGGAATATTCTTGCTTCTACTTGGTCAGTCTACGTTTTAATGGGAATGTAAGGCATTATAATTGTTTTGTTTTTTTTCCAATAATCCCTTACTTTGTCATAGAGATCATCATATTATGGTGGCAAGTTACTGATCAACTGGAAAAAGGAAAAACTGTTTTTCGGTTGTTTTCGTGTCTGTTCTACCTTTATGGAAGCGCTTGCAAACTCGTCAGGTGCTCCGGCGGGGAGCCTAGTGTGTTGGGGAAGGAAGGTGGTGACATACATATTTTGTCTATTTTGTTTTTTAAAAAAATGTAGTACAGTCTACGTATACATATTTTGTGTTTGTCTAGGCATTTGTACTCAGTTATTTTTTCTGTATTCTTGCTGTTATGAATAAAAATAGATAACTGTTCCATAAACCGTGCTTGGTTTTCCCAAGTGTGTGTCTATATATATCTATAATATATATCTATATTTTTTGCGGTTCCTATAGACGTTTTAATATCAGGATTAAAGTATTTTTATTTAATTTACAGTACTCTTACATTTACTGTATTTATCGGTTAACATGATTTATTTACATTATTTATTGATTGATTAAAAGTAAAACCCCTAACAGAAAAACACCTTCTCCGTGTAATTATATATGTAATAATCTATGATATATGTAATATTCAAATGATTTATGATGCACTTTATTGTGATTTGTTATGCACATTATACACGATATGGACAAAAGGATTGGGACACACCTCCAAATTATTAAATTCAGGTGGCCCCTTTTTTCCAGTGAAGGACAATCTTAATGCTTCAGCAGACCAAGACATTCTGGACACCATCATGCTTCCAACTTTGTGGACCCAGTTTGGGGAAGAACCTTTTCTATTCCAGCAGGACTGTGTCCCAGAACACA
>JBBPCY010000037.1:5375793-5390379 GCA_037974405.1 Brachyalestes nurse
TACAATATTTACTATACATCTATAGTAAATATTGTATTAGTAAATGTTGTAGTAAATATTCACATAAATATATTTTTAGGCTATATGTAAACAAGTTGACTAAGTGATATGTCTGTACACAATGGGTCTGAGTAAGTGATATGTCTGTACACAATGAGTATATAAGTAGATACATACAGGTACACAGTGGAGTGACAGGTAACAATAATGTTTTAAATTGCACATTTTGCCCAGTTATAGTGGTTCCTCAAGAAAGAAAATTGCACGTGACCCATCATAGTATTGCACATAACTAAAGATATTACACATAACTAGAAATTTGTACATGTTTCCTCATAATATTGCACATAACTACCATGGTGTATTGGATGTGTGTGTTTGTTCATTTGCTTGTGCGTGTGTGGTCAAAGTCTTTGTTGTACAGTCTGACAGCGGTTGGTAGGAAAGACTTGGGTGCACACCGTGGGTGCAGCAGCCTGCCACTGAAGGAGCTGCTCAGTGCTGTCAGATTCTCCTGCATGGGGTTAATTGTTCCATTGTAATTCATTGTCAAAATAAACACAAGATAACTCAGTTACTAATATAGTCAACAGCAACGGTCCTAATACTCAGTGGTATAGAAGTGATTTAGTGAATTTCGTTTCATAACATTAGTCTTTACAAGACTAGGCTTAATCTGGAGTTAATATGGAGTTTCACCATGATTGACAATTGGCAAGAAATTAAACGACTAGTCTAAATAGGTAGTACCTTGTGTTCCTCCTTACAAGTTGTCTGAGAGTTAGGACCCTTTAACTTATGTGTTCTTTAATTCTTGCATAATCCACAATGTCATCGGTCATTATTTAAAGAAAAAAGGAGTGTTACTTTGAAAGAATGACGTGCTAAGTGTTTGTTTGCTTTTTGCCATTTCTGAACACGGTGTCTTGGTGCTTCTGGTGTAGCAGTCTGACTCTGGTGTTGTACTGCAGGACTGGAATGGCTGAACACTGAGGGCCCTCTGTCTCTGCAAAAGGAGCTGGCAGGGAAAGTAGTGGTGCTGGACTTCTTCACTTATTGCTGCATCAACTGCATGCACCTTCTGCCTGACCTACACAAACTGGAGCAACTACACACTGTTAAAGGTAACTCACAATTACTTCCCCTCTTGTCTGGTTATTGAGTTTTAAAAGCTTTTATAGGGCCTATATCATGGATACTATTTTTTTTTTTTAGATTTTAATTATTTAAAGAGGTTGATGTGGCCAAAGTTGAAAGCTACCATTTTTCCCCAGTCCACACTGTCCACTGCAGAAGCGGCCTGTTTTTTTGTAATTTCATGAAAAGCAAGGTATTTACACATTTCTTCCCATTGTTCAGCCATCTCACTGTGATGTTATGAGGCATGTTCCATTCCAGAATGCTTTTGAACAAATGCAGGTCAGAACAGAAATCATTCATATGTGTCTTAAAGGCACAGTAAAAAAAAATAAAGCAACAAAGAGGATTGGAAATAAATTATGGCTGAATTTGTTCAGAAAACTACACACACTTGGACATCAGAGCAAAAAAAGTCAATGCAGGAAAAATGTAGAATAAAAAATGTAGGTAAATCTTTTGAAATCTCAGTTTTAAAAAAATATATAATTTTTAGTTTCTTGCATATTTTAGGCTGATTCCAACCACTAGATAGATCTCCCTCTGTCACACAATGGTTCCAAGCCGGAAGCTTGACAGCTACCACGTACTACTTAACGTATATCAACCGCCACATCCTTTTGAACTGTTACTAATTCATTAGACAGTTCATTTTACAGGTATTTCACATCGAATGAGCTTGTTACAACAGTAACTGAATTCTGTTGTATTTGTGCCCAAGAGCTACATGATGACACTGGGATGTACTTCATTTCCTAGTGATAAAGACAACTTTGGAGCGCTGTAATAAAATAATTTATTTTGTGTCATCAGAAGTAAATTTAGATAGGTATTGTAATGCTAAGCTGCAAAAAGCCATGGACCCTGTGCTTTTGGATGGAGAACACACAGAAGCAGTACTGTATGACATTAATGGCTGTCAAAGCTAACTACACCCTAATGCACTTAAAGTATATGAGAAAATGTGAAATGTTGAACTGTGGTGGTTAGTTGCTATGGTACTTTCAGAATGACCACTCTTTTTGGTTATTATATGGGACATACTTAAAGGAGCAGATCGTTTTAAATGCAAATTAAGAAACCCGATATGGTGTACCAGCCACCTTCCTCATTAATCTACTGTTTCAAACATCATGGTTTACATTGGCATCAGGTTCAGTTTAGTAGTAGTGTGCAATGGCAATTTCAGGCCTGCTCAGAGGCAGCTGAAAACCTAGAGCAGGGGTCACCAGACTTTTTGAAACTGAGAGCTACTTCATGGGTACTCTGCCATACAAAGGGCTACCAGTTTGATACACTAGAACAGAGTTTACCTAAACTTATCTAAACTTCATGTACCAGGGCTCCATATGGCGACTAATATGGTCGCCAATGCGACTAGATTTTTTATTTTGTGACTAGTTTTTTAATTTTAGTCGCCTATGGTAATCATCTCTCAAAACCAAGGGAAATTAAAATAAAAGTACAAGAAAAGTGACATCTCATAATGTGCAGATAACCTCAACCAGTCTGCCATTCCTACTACACTATCACGTGAATAATTCTGGGAATTTCTTATCTTTTTAATGAGTTGGATCATTTGGAACAGATCACTAAGAAGATCTGTTTCCTTTGGCACCCAAACGCATAGACAGACAGGGAGACCCGCATTCCCGGTGTTCCCAGTTCACACGATACGTCAGTGCGTCTGACATACTGCGAGTGGCGAAAGCATCATGTAAACTAATACAGGTAGACGTGATTTTCTGATAAAAACACAATAATGATGCCGGTTCAGCATCTGTTACCACGGCACACATTACAGGACAGCTTTCTCAAAGTGTGTCAAATCACAAACCCTGGTAAGGCTGAACTGTAGATTTCAATTGTATTTGGCCATTATAAAATCCCGTATTATAGTGCTTACGTTTAGTCAAAACGTTGTTTGGAGGCTGACTTGAACACAGGAATGCATAGTTTCCCAACTTAGCCTGGCTTAGCTAAGGTTAAAGTTTATAAAACGGAATATTAAAATGGCCAAATCAAATCAGAACAATTGTTCAGCCTTACCTATAAAATGTAATCCCTCGGAAACTGGTTTGGAGCGTCCAGCTCCATGCAGATCATGTGTGAGGCGTTTTGTGTGGTCAGTCTAGTAACATGTCTATGCCCAAACGGCTTTGTTTTCGGCTCAGAGAACCGACTCGTTCGCGACCGATTCATCTCTATTGAGAGCAGTGTTGACAGATTGAGTTTCGTTTGAAACAATTTGCACGGCCTGGCAACCTGTTGCAAAGCGCATTCTAAAATATAGGCAAAATATACATTACCTGTATGAAAAATAGTGTTTTACTTTGGCAACAATTTAGTACATGTCATGATTTATTGTTTCGTTTTAACGCTGGAGAAGACTGGAGAAATGTACCATGACAATATTTTTTTCATTTATATCACATTTGACAGAGATTATGGCTCCTAAAAAAATAATTTGGCTCCCAAATATTTTGTGTTTAGGAGCCAATGGCTCCTAAGTTTTTTATTTTTGTCTCGAGCCCTGCGGTTTAATAAAAAATGCATGCAAGTCTATTGTAAATCTAATATTACTCATAATTCAAAAAGTTGATGTGGCTGAAGAAAACTGATAGCAGATCTGAAAACAGCATGAAAAACTGGTTTAGAAAAATGTGTTGTGCTTTCTGATGATTACAAACCCATTTTTTGTAGACCTGTGTAATAAGGTTTAGGTGGTTTATCCCTCTGTGGGTAGGGGTTCACTACTGCTGACCAGAAGCACCCCACAAGCCTAGTCGAACATGCTCCAATCAGCTGTTCCCTTACCATTCACCATGGTCCAGACCTTGACAGGTGTAACAAGATAATCAATGATATCTGTGAGTGGTCACAATGTTTTTACAGTCATTTACAAATGCCTGACACAATGAGGAAGTGAACAAGAACGTACCTGACCAAGAGTTTGCCTGCGTAGTGTGATGGACGAACCCAAACGCAGACAGAAGTGAGAGTGTTGGTGGAAGCACGCAAGTTGTTCAGCAAACACTCTACAAAAGAGTTATGATTCCCACCGGAACCAGCGTTCACACTCATAAACACAAAAGGTAAGTGAGCACTCACGTGAACCAGAGATGAGACGGTAGGGCGAGAGGACTGACTCAATGAACGAGCAACTGGAAATGACCTACTTCCTGTTTATATACCTGCATGTGACAGTACCCACCCCCGGGACCACCCCCCCCCCAGGTTGAGAGGATACCCTGCGACGGTAGTCCTGTATCAGGGTGTGGTCCAGAATAACCGTCCGGGAACCCAAGACAGTTCTTCCTGGCCATAGCCTTCCCAGTCGATGAAGTACTGGGTGCCAGGAGCACCGCGTCTCAAGTCAAGGATCTGTCGGACGGTATACGCAGGACCACCATCACTGATCCGTGGCGGAGGAGGGTCCGGAGCAGCGGGAACCAGAGATGACATGATGAAGGGTTTGAGCTGGGAGGAGTGAAAGACTGGGAGAACCTTGAAAGATGCAGGCAGGTTGAGCTGGAAGGTGACAGGGTTGATCCGATGTGTGATCCAGTAGGGTCCGATGAAGCAAGGAGACAACTTCTTAGACTCTGTGCGGAGGTGAAGGTTGCGTGTGGAAAGCCAGACCCTGTCACCAACATGGAACAAGTGTCCCGGGGGGTGTTGGTGGTGATGTTGGTGGGTGTAGCAATGATGTTGGGCTTGCTGCCAGAGCCCCCGACACCTGCAGACCAACTGTTGGGCCGATGGTACATCAACCTCCGGTTCCTGGTGGTCAAACATCTGGGGTTGGAAACCATAACATACCTCAAAAGGGCTGTGTCCGGTAGCCAAGGAGGTGTGCAGATCGTGAGACAGCTCAGCCCAAGTGAGATAGTTGGCCCAGAAGTACTAGCGATCCGCAACGCAACTTCTCAGGAAGCGCTTCAGTTGTTGGTCGGTCAGCTCAGTCTGACTGTTAGTCTGAGGATGATACCCGGAAGAGAGACTACAGGTGGATTCAATCAGACGGCAGAAGGCCTTCCAGAACCTGGCTGTGAACTGGGGCCCTCTGTCTGAGACGATGTCCTTGGGGAACCCATGGAAACGGATGATTAATTCGGCGGTGGTTTTTGCAGTGAGGAGTCCGCTGAGTGCCATCAGGTGCATGGCCTTGGAGAACCTATCCACAATGGTTAAGATGGTGTTTTTTCCCATTGGACAAAGTCCAGTGCGATGTGCGACCAGGTGTGATGGGGAATGGGAAGAGGTTGGAGTTCCCCAGAGCTAGGTTGGTTCACAGTCTTGGACCTGGCACACACCGCACATGCCTGAACATACTCCTTAACATCCGCTGCCATCTTGGACCACCAGAAGGCATGTTTAAGAAGGGCGAGGGTACGAAGGAATGTCCTCCCGTATGTCCTGTGATGGCCAGTGAGTGTGCCCACTGGATGGTGTCAGAGCGGAGGCGTGAAGGCACGAAGAGTCGTCCAGGCGGCGTCTCTGCCAGAGGGGGCTCCAAGGTCTGCCCCTGGCAGACTCGACCAACGATTTCCGGTGGTAGCACAGGCACGGGGTCCGTCCGAGGGCTCTCCACCTGTTGTTGGAGGGCATCAGCTTTGATGTCAGCCTTGACCCTGGAAGGTAAGATAGAGTATGGTGAAACTGTTCAAAGAACAGCACCCACCGCATCTGATGGGGGTTCAGTTGTTTCGCCTGCTTGATGCCAATTAAGTTTTGGTGGTTGGTCCAGACAATGAAGGGGTCACTGCCGCCATTCCTCCAGAGACCACTTGATGGCCAATAGTTCACGGTTCCCTACCCTGTATCACTGTTGAGTGGAAGTAAATGTTCTTGAGAAGAAACCGCACGGAATCAGATTCTGATCTGGACCTCGCTGGAAGAGAACAGCTTCTACGCCCACATCGGAGGTGTCCACCTTCACAACGAGGTGATGGAAGGCTTGAGTGGCTTCTGAGGTGAGATGAAATGGCTTCTGGTTGCATTTGGTCAGGGCAGTAAGAGGTGCTGCAACTGAACTGAAGCCCTGGATGAAACGTCGATAGAAGTTTGCAAACCCCAGAAACCGCTGGAGCTGTTTAAGCGAAGTGGGTAGAGGCCAGTTTTGCACAGCATCCAGGTTCTGGGGATCCATGGCCACACCCTGTGGGTATATGACAAATCCCAGAAATGTGGCGGGATGCTAGTGGAAAGAGCAATTTTCCAACTTGCAGAACAGTCCATGGGCCAGCAATCTCTTTAACACTGCCCGGACATGCTGGGTGTGTTCTTCTTCCGTCTTCGAGTATTTCAGGATGTCATCTAAATATGCAAAGACCCAATGACCCAGCTTGTCTCGAAGAACATCGTTAATGAACTGTTGGAATGCTGCCGGACTATTGCACAAGCCAAATGGCATAACCAGCATTTCATAGTGGCCGGTGGGAGTAATGAAGGCCGTCTTCCACTCGTCGCCCTCTCTGATGCGAATGAGATTGTAGGCGCTCCTAAGGTCCAGTTTGTTAAAGATGGAAGCACCAGAGAGGGTGTCCAAGATGGTGTTGGTCAGCGGGAGCAGATGGCAGTTCTTCACAGTGATCTTGTTGAGTCCCCGATAGTCAATGCAAGAGCGAAGACGCCCATCCTTCTTTTTGATGAAGAAGAATCCTGCAGCAGCTGGACACGAAGTCCCTCAGTGACGTTCTCCTCCATGGCCTTTGTTCGTCCTTCGAGAGGGAGTACAGGTAGCCGTGGGGTGGTACCATCCCTGGTTGGAGGACGATCCCCAGGTCGTAGGGCTGGTGAGGCGGGAGTTGAATGGCTCTACGCTTACTAAAGACCTCCCTCAGGTTGCGATAGGGCTCAGGGATGGATCCTGCATTGATATCGGGGATATTGGGCTCCCCTGAGCATGTGCCAGCCGACGCCGGAAGACAAAGCTCCAGACAGGTCGGACCCCACTGCAAGATCTTCTGTTGGGACCAAGAAAACAAGATCTTCTCTTGGTGTTAACCGATGATGAGTAGAAGAGGTGAAGTCTGGTGAGTGATGGGGCTATGAAGGAGGGGCCGACTGTCTACGGCTGGGATAATGCTTCGCATCTCACTCCCAGCTGGACAGCAAAAGAATGATCAATAAAGTTGCCAGCCGCCCCTGAATCAACAAAAGCGGTGACACTGACCTGTTTGTGGCTGAGCTGGATGTGAGCTTGGATGGTAAAGCGGGAAACGGTCGGCCTCAAGGAGGCATAGATTGTGCTGCCAGGTGAGGACCTCCCCCTATTCACCTGGTCTGACCGTTTCCCAGACGGAGTGGGCAGACGGCACGGTTGTGGTCAGGGGAGGCACAATAGGCACAATGGCCCTCGCGATAACGTCGAGCCTTCCCGCAGGATTCAAAGAAGCGCATCCTGACTGCATGGGTTCCCCAGCTCCTGAGTGGGCTTCTGACGGAGGTGGAGGATCTGGGGAGATGAAGGTGGCAAAATATGAAGCTGCCGGATTTGCTGGCGGCAGGGTACTAGGGGCAGCCTTGGGGCAAGAGCTCATGCACTGATCAATGCACATGCACAGTTGAATTATCCCCTCCAAAGTGTCAGGAAGCTCTCGCCCGGCGAGTTGGTCCGTCAGACGCGGGTCCAGCCCCTCCTAGAAGGCCGTCCGGATGGAGAAGTCTGCCTATGTGGCCTGCACGGCGAGAGTGAGTAGCTCCTGTGTCCCGTGCACAGACATTCTCGCTGCCTCAGATGGTAAAGACAAGAGGCGACCTCCACCTCAGTCACGGTGCTGAAAAGCAGCCTTGAGTTGGTTAGTAAAGGTGGGGTAACAGTAGCAAGGATCTGTATCCGCCTTCAAGACTACCGCAGCCCACTCCGCTGCCTGCCCAATGAGGAGGGAGACGAGAAGTGCGATGTGGCTCCGATCCGATGGATAGCGTTCCGTCTGGAACTCAAAAAGAAGAGACGTGGTTAGAAATACATCGCACTTCCTGTCAATCCCATTCCATTTCTCCGGTAAAAACATTTTAGTGACGAACCATGCAGCAGAGAAGGTGGTAGGTTGAGGAGGTGGGACGGCCGGCTGGGATGAAGGCGCCTCGACTAGAGGTGGAGAGTCTGTTGCAGTAGTGTGACCTGTTGACGGAGGCTTAACACTTCCTGCTTCAGTTTCCCAATCTCTTCCCCTCTGATGATTAACCAGCGTCACCAGGAACCAGTCCGCTGGGCTCACTACAACTGGCTTGTTCATTCTGTCACAGTAAGGAAGTGAATGTACCTGACCAGGAGTAAACGCTCTTCAAAAGAATAATGATTCCCTCCGGAACCAGCGTTCACACTCATGCACACAAAAGGTAAGTGAGTACTCATGTGAACCAGTGATGAGAGGGCAACAGGGTTGACTCAATGAATTAGCAACTGGAAACTACCTACTTCCTTTTTATATACCTTGTGACGCGCTCATTTACGGTGTCCCATGCGCGTCACGTGACTGGTGCATGTGACAATGCCTGTTTCACATAACATACTGATTATATCTTTAAAGGGGTTGGCTACGCTAGAAACATCTCAAAATGTCAGTAGTAATTACCACAGATGACCACAGATGCTCTAATCTCATAAGAATCTTTTAATGTCCCGAGAGAGGAATATGGCCTGGCTTGTAAAACAGAACAGGCCATCCCACTGATTCTTTTTTGGGTGCTTTGATCAATTCAATTAACCGAAAAGACTCAAGGACCACAGTATATAAGTATAATTATGATCAATTGTCTAATTGTGGGACACATAATAAGCATAATAAGCGTGGCATAGGCTCATAAATGTTCAGCTTGGCTAGTTGCATAGGGCTTTCAAAAACACAGCAAATTGCCGCTTTGGGAGAATGATTTCATTGATGGTTATCATCACAGGAGCTCAATTACATTCAGTGACTCTACAGCTAACCTTATTTTTGTTCAGATAAGACAGTAGGTGATAGGGGTGTATAAGATGGGTAAAATCACCTACACAGTGAGTGCAAATTTGGCCAAAAGTACAGCTAACCTTCCACCTATTTTAAAAGGTATTCAGATTGCCCTTATTTGAAATTGTAGCTGTTGATTTTTTATTTTTTCAAGTTTAATACAATACAGTCTTTATTTTCTGTGGGTAAGCTTTTTCTTGAACTCAACGTTTCTCAGCTGGTTAAAGCTCTAAAGCTCTAAAGGTACAGTCTCTCAAATGCATTCTGACTTTTTAGCATACATCTGGTTAGGCAGTGTGTTCCTCACTCATATGTGGGGTCTTCCTGGGTCTATGGAACCTAAACTGTTGCGCCTCAAGTCTGAAGTCAATGTTCTATCTCCACCATTCAGACTTTTCAGATTCAGATTTTCTCTTCAATCTTACTTTCCTCTCGTGGCATTTCCAGGGAATGCTACAGTCCCACTGGCTGTCAACTTCTTTGTAACCTTTGCAGTGGAGGTCAGAGAAACATCAAACTTTTTGGAGATCATCTTGTAACCTTTACATTGGTCATACTTTGCTGTTACCTTCTTTTATACCTCCACAGATTCTCTATTTGTCCTTTTGGTCATTTCCTAGTTGACCAATCATCTTTAGAAATAATTTTCAAAACACAATTTTTCAAACAGAAAAATAAAAGCAATATTATAACCTATATATGTATAACTAATTTACTGCTATATGTAACACTAAGTATTTTATCAAATCTGTCAGTATTTTTAGTTTTGATCTCCGAACCTGTTCAGTTCCCCGGCGGTCACTGCTGGACTGATAATGGCCCGCCACCCAAACAATATCCTGTTTGTGAGAAACTGTCCTGTTTGTGAGAAACTGACCAATGATAAAGAGTGTGGTGAACAGTGACAATTGGACTACATTGTATTATTGCACACCTATATAGTGGACTATGAAATGGCCAGTGAGTGATAGCCCAAGGTAGGACATTACATACATACTATCTTGTCCTCCTTGTTACTAAATCTTGGTAAAATAAAAAAATTAATGAACCATACTGGAATAAAAAGCCAGATCTGTACAGGACTTATGATTAGCCCACGTTTAAAGTCGTCTGGTTGGGTTGGTGTGTATGGTGTGTTGTTTGAAAGGACTTTGTGTATGTGTGCGTGTGTGGGGGTTACTTGCTATCGGTCTGTTTATGAGCGGGGTGTGGACTTCACGAATATACTTGATGAAGCAGTTTGAGTCACAACTTTGGTGTATGCATGATTGCATGACTGCCTGAGTGTGTGTGTGTGTGTGTGTGTGCATATGCCATTGACAGGCTGTAATAATGTTCCCTGACACATCTAAAACTTGTGTGCTCTCAGAGGACATGTTCATAGTAGCTCATTTTAATCAAGCTATAAGAGCAAAAAACGCGAAGAGTGGAAAGTGAATAGGCTAGAAGAAGAGGTGAAAAAGGGAAAATAAAGTGAAAAAGAGATCATGCAGGAAATTAAAGCGAGTTATCTCACACTGTATTCCCTCTTTACATTACAGCACCTAAGGTGTCACACCTGCACAAACACACATACATACACATACACAAACACACACAGGACAATCTAAATTAACTTGAATTTGTATCCGCAGGTTAAGTGAAAAGGAAGTACATCCAGCTCTGACTCCTTTTCATTTTCAACAAATGCTCAGCAATCTGACTGCACTACGCATCAGCAATGCAGGAGGACAAAATTGTGAGTAAAGTGCGTTTGTGTGTTATCCATGTTACCAAATGTACAAACATGAGAAGACGTTTAGAAATGAACACATAATAGTAGTAGTTGTGCACAAATTCAGTTTTTTATATTGGTGGACACAAATCTGATATTTTCAAAGCTGGTAATCAGATTTTATGAGGGCTGTGTTGAAATACAAATCTGCCTGTGATCTTAATAAGATCAGAATTGACCTGTTTTGCTCAATTTCGGATCAAGAAGTAAAAAGATCTAAGCAACTTTGGAAGAGGGTTTATTATTAGCACATGGATGAAAAGCATGGGCTCCACAATGAAGGTGTGGTGTGGAATCTGCACTAAGACCATAGCATCTTCAAGCCCTGTTAGGGCCTCTGTAGGTCAGATGAGTTTGTCTACTACATCCCACAGATGCTCGATCAGACTGAAATGTATATATATATATATATATATATATATATTACAGTCAGTATATTGTTTAGTTAGTTGAAGTTTGTGTAACATAGATGGCAATACAGCTGCCCTACATAAAGCAGATTGAGGAGGCCACACTACACCAATGCAAGGTGTCTGTGGGCAAGACTCCTTAACCCCTTCAGACCCGCTGGGCAAAAAAAAAAATTTAAACTGATTCTGACTCCTCTCCAACATAAAAACATTTTTTTCTATCTCATGTTTTTAATAGTATTTCTTCATGTCCATTACAATGGATGCCACAAGATGGGCGTAAAATGTCAGAAAAACTTATGAAAAATAAGTTTTTCCACATGGTAGTCAATCAGGTATGACCTAAACATCTGGAATTGGATGTTGGCATGGCTTTGAGTCTGTGTACAGTTCTGAACACTATCATGCAACTTCCACCATTCTTTTCATAGTAGGCTAATGAACTGATAAGTTTACTTGAAACTTGAACTCGAGAAGACATCAGCTTGTGGATATTTTCATGTATCCTCATTTTTGATGAGCAGCCTTAAAGCAGTTTCGGTGTGGCACAAAGCACAAGCGGATGTTGCACTTGTCACAAAAGACAAGTAGCCTCTGGTAGCCTCTGGTATTCTTTTTCATCGTAATTTGGAATGTGGTCAACCATGTCATGTTGCACTTCAGGTAGAGGCCTTACATCCTGAACTGGTCTATGAAGTGGTCTGTGGGGGACTGGAGACATACTGGGTCTTCCACGTTTTGCTGCCACTGTTTTATGGACTCTCACCAGACACTGGGCCACATTCATCTTGAAGTGGAGGAGATCCTGGATGTTGTTGGTCTGGATATTGGCCCTCTTGGCGTCCAGCCTATACTCCAACCAACTGTTGACCACAGCCATGACAAAAGCATGTGTGAGAGAGTCAGAGTTCACTTTTTTGGCCGAATTTCTGTACGGTTCTATACGGTACAGATCAAACAGGTCAATGCCGCCCATTGCTTCATTGTATAGCTTGACCGCCTCTGGATGGGACAAAGTTGGAGGCCATGACAACAAGTCTGTTGTCATATCATTTGACCAGTGCCACCTTACCATCATGGCTTACAACTTCATCACAGCTTCATCGAGGCTTTTTGGCCATCTCTTTGTCAGACTGTAGAGTAGGCCTGGCAAAGCGAGAGACCCTTGCTGTCCCGGCAGCATGAATTTTCCTCTCAGCCAGCAGCTCCAGAAGATTGTACGTTGTGAAATAATTGTCAAAATACAACTTGTGGTTGGCTTTGGTGATTCGCTGCGTAAGATGGTACACCACTGCAGCTCCAAGTCCTAGCTGCTTGAACTCTTATACATTCTTTTCATATCTTACATATAAGACATTAAATTGATTTAAAAACCCACATGCTACGAATGAAAAAAGACTCTTAATTTCTAAACGTACTACCTATCTCACTCCTAGTTCCATCCTCCTCATTTCCTGAATTCAAGGAGTCAGATAAGTTCAGATAACTCTCCATTCACAAGACGTTCAAGGAATTCTTTGACTTTATACTCTACAAGAACATTATGTGCCAAAAAGTATATATTTAAAATTTTATAATCATGAATATATAAACTGTGACACTTTAGCTAGAAAAACTTACAAGTGTTCTGTTTCTCTATATGCTAACACTAAACATGTGAATATTGGCTAAACTCGACCAACTCCTGATGTCCATTGGAATGGACATCAGACTTTGAAAAAAATCATATAAATTAATAATATGATATATGTTCAAAATAATATTATCACTTCTAACAGTTAAAATTATACTGGCCTCAAATTGTTTGGCCAGCATGAACATAAGTTTATGTTTTTCTAAACCAGTTTTTCATGCTGATTTCAGATCTGCTTAAGTCTGTTAGAGTCCAAAATAAAGATTATGCACGGAACGAAAGGCTCGTGGGGCTTCTTTGCTCGCCCGGAGGTCACAGAGTGGGCCAAGGAAAGTGACATAAGGACCGATTAATGTTTCTGAAGCCTTTTATAGAAAAGGAAACAACTTTGTGTTTGTGTAGGACTTAACAGAACCTTTAGAATATAAATGGGGTCTTTAAGGACCGATTAATGTTTCTAAAGCCTTTTATAGACACCCTGAGTTTTTCTGAGAACATCTAAAGGCCGCTATAAGTGCCTTACGATTTCTCAAAGATTCTAATTAGAGGACATCACTCTTGTGGAGGAAGTGGAGGACTAAATTCTCAACTGAGATTTTACTATTTTGAACTTGGAAACCCATCTTATGGAACTTGGAAACCCATGACATAGCTGCTTGAGGTGAATTTTTGAAGGGTGTTCTTCCCATTAGTTGACGAATGCTAAAGGAAGACAAATACAGGTGTTCCACATATGGAAGCCACATATCTTACTACAGTCGTATAACTGCTTGACTTTATATCACCATATCAGTGCAGAGAATGATTACCCAAATACAATAAATTATTTGTATTTTGAAAGGGACAACAAGCTAAAACCTAAAGTTAGCAGTTTAGCTGGCTATCTAGATTATTTACCTTACTTGGACTTCTGTTTTTATGCAAAACATCATATAGCCTGTAGCTGGCGATAGAATTTCCAGATCAAGCAGAGGAAATAATTATGAAATAACTCAATGTACAGGTTAAAGAGAGTGCTTGCAGATCATTACAAGCTGTTGTACTTGGCTAATTGAAAGTAGACATGGCCCCACAAGAAAGTTAAAATATTAAAGCCATTTAAAAAGGAAATTCAGTCTAAGATGTTGATCATTATCAGTCTTGTGTGTCTAAAATTTGGTGCAAGAAAAAACAGAATGAGAAGACAATGTTTGTGACAGAAGTAAAAAACGATCTAAATGAAATTTATATGAGAAAAGCCAAAGTAAAACCAGAAGATCAGAAGAAAACAAGATCCCAAGTGATTTTCAGTGATGAATCACAAATCTGCATCAGTTATGATGAAATTTTGTCTGGATCTGTTCAAGTGAAACAACTGCCTTAAGAAAACAAATAGACCAGACTTTGGAAACACCAAAGTCCATCCTCCAAGGTGGTGGTGGATGAGGCTGCGAAGGCAATGACCTCCCATCATGAAAAGAGGATGACTGGGGACTGGGATGTGAGCCATGGCTGGTGATAGGGGTGAGCGATATACCGGTAGACACGATTAACCGGTAGAAATTTGTCAACCGATAGAGATTTTGGTCTGTCGTCTTAATCGCGATTGAGATGTGATGTTGCACGTTAGGTACCGTAATTTCCAGACTATAAGGCGCCCCACAGACGCTTCAAACGGCAGCAGCAAGGAGAAAG